>OX392479.1:5040000-6290000 GCA_947623365.1 Achlya flavicornis | reverse complement strand
GCTTTTTTTCGATGTCATACGTCTTATGCGCAGTTTCCGGCATTAATGAATAGTTTTTTAAACCATTTACCATTTTTAAGTTACCAATTGGATAATCCTTTGTTTCGATTCGATAGACGGTAAAAAATCTTATTGTTTAGTGAATTAGTTGCGCTGCTACAGAAGGTCATTGGACGCCATCCGTAGACCTTCGTAGCTTAATTAATTAATCATTTTATTTTTCATCTATCTTGCCTCTCCTTCATATCAATATAGTTAATAATTAAAAGGGAAAGAAGTGTATACAAATATTTTTATATAATATATTATCATTTATGTATTAAATAAAAGGAGAACTAAACCGACATAATAATACGTAGTTCAAGCCGTTAGGTATTGAAGCAGGTTCAGGATCCACAATGGTAAAATTTTTCATCTTTTAAATTCCATCCCTAAAATGATTATAAGAAATGATAGCGACCTAAATTCCGTGTTTTATTTATAAATTTCTGTGTACATATTTCCTTTTTAATATTTTTTTTAGTTAATTAGTTGTAGTTATAATTATGTTACTTTTATCTTGTTACTATTAATTAATATTAATACATTATAAATGATAAAACAATTACGAGTGACAACCCTGTCGCCATCTCATGGTATCAGATACCGTTCTCGAGTTTCATACAATCAATTCACCACAGTAATCAGACCGCCTAAATAGTTTGCCCTAATGACCTGCTATCTTGGAACCGTTTGACAATGAATATTATTGTAAGAGTAGCTCGACTGGGGAAGTACCTCCACCTTACAGAATACCGCAGCCTTTATATGTGTGCGCGTGAGTAAGATCACCAGAGCTCTTTGGGGAGGTGGGAAAGGTCGGTGACGCGTGAGTGATGCCTCGTGTGTTGCAAGCGTCCATATGGCTTAACCGCTTATCATCAGGCGAGCCGTATGCTTGTTTACCGTTATGGTCGTATAAAAAAAGAAGCGTAGTAGGTAGTATTTGACATTTCAAATGAAGGTGGCCAACACTTGCTTGATAGGTAAATTATTGACATATGGTATGCATGCTTACTTTACATATCTAATATAAAAGTTAAAGTGAGTATGTCTATCTGCTTCGTTTATTTATACGTTTTTTTTTTTTAAGTTAGTTTGGATGTCGGAGTTACATACATAGAGAATATTTAGTTAGAAATAATTTATTTTATTTCATTCATCATTTTCAAGAAGGGAAGGGCAACGCGCGATTTATACCACTGTGTTGCAAGCGTCTATAGGCTACGTAAACGGCTTACCATTGAGCGGGTCGTATGTTTGTTTGCAACCTAAATAGTATAAAAAAATATTGTGATGTTTCCCTTTTCGCACCTTAACTTGGTAATATTATCATGTAATGAGCTGAAGCGCTCTAGGTGTAGCATGATGATCGGCAAAGTTAAGCTACGTCTGTCGTGGTCGGTACCTAGATGGGTGACCGCCTCGTGGTATTTCAAATCGAGCGCCGTTGGTCCCGGTTATCACTTTACTGTGACAGTCGGCGGCTTGAAAAATTCAAACAGTAGGTTGACCACTAGCCTACCTCCACCAATCCGCAGTGGGCACGCGTGGTGGAGTATCGCCCAGTCCCTTTCACCCTCATTGGTGAAAGGAGGCTTGTGCTCAGCAGTGGGACATTATAGGCTGATGATGATGAATGACCTGAAATTCTAAATAATATAAACCATGCAGTTAGCGCTGCATCGATAAGTAATTTAACGTCCAATTTCACACTCCGTTGTTAGATTCAATAAATTGAGTGTTATACTCCAACAAGTATTTATACAAAAAAGACAAGCTTGTAAAAACCATTGTATTGTCTCAATGTCGTTCGAACTATTATAGTTTTTGTCACGATAAATATAATTGTTGTCGATGCCACCATGTAGCCCTGAAAAATATGTAAGGACAAGGAGAAATTATTACTGTTTTTCTATGAGATATCTCAGTGTACTATCGGAATTATTTATAAATATTTATGACAGATTGTTTAGACCTGAAGTATAATGATAGCTCAGTGGTAGTGACGTCGAATGCTTTGACGAAGGTCACAGGTTCGAATCCTAAAATGAGCTTTTACCTTTTTAAGCCTTTGGTACTTCGTAGTAACCTGCCTGGCCACCACCCTCAAATTGAAAATCTGTCACGTAGTAACTACAGTGTGCTACAACAGCCTCCTAGGCTCTGTGTGCTCGCCACCTTCGGCCACATCATCACTGTCCATGATAATAGTAATGGAAATTGTAGTCAAACATAGACCTATACATAGTTAAAAAAATACATAAAGTTATCTACATTCGTAGACCCAAGTCGTAGACGAGTCTTTGATGTGCTACATTCGTAGTCTTTTCGTCCTGTATTCGTAGACGCTCGTAGTACATCACTTGTGTTCCTGCTTTCGTAGCCTTGAATTCGTAGTCCCACTTTTATGTTCATGGACTTCGATTAAAAGAATACAAATATTTACTGTAATCGAGATAACGTACCTATTGCTAAACTTTAATAATAAGGTCGATCCATGCAACTTCATGATTTGGCATAAAGTCAACTTCGCTACGGCACACTGTGTTACTAATTAAGCTATTGTAACTCTGTTGTATGTTAAAGGTGTATTTTCTGGTGATTGGTGTTCGGGTCTTTAGTCATTATGGCCCACTTCCCAATGTCCCGCAGGGTTATTCACACAATAATTGCAAATTTTAGATATTTAAAAATTTGATTTAGGAGATAAACCCTAGTAAAAAACAAATGCTATGAAATACATTCAAACAGAAAATACATAAAGTAATGGCCCGACTGCGACAAGGGTAAAAAGAGTAATGATACTAGATACTTCTTTATACATTCACACAATGCAATAGTAAAAAAATAAAAAAATAATGTAGTTTACAAACAAATCACTTATAGCGAAAGCGGTAAATTGCCGATTACGCGCAAACATCGGAGTTAGCAGACCCAAAGAATAAGCCATTATCTCAATTCAGCTGATAAATATATTTTGATCGAGACATTATTAAACATTATTTCGAATGACTATTCGATTTAAAAGAGATTTGTTCAGTATGTGGCACACATAATTATAATACTGTTTTTTTTTTCATCCCAATCCCGGCTTTAATACTTCGTTGGAAATCTGATATGCTGTATAAACATTAATCTATATGTCGGAGTCAGCGACAGCCAAGCGATACAAAGACCACGATTAGGGTTCAGTGGTATCAGGATTCAGTGGGCGCAGTGCAGGCAATAAAACAACGTTATACCATCGCTTCGTAAAAGTCCCGTATGAGGAGAAGAAGCGACGCAACAAACTCCTCACGGGCCCAATGTGTTTATTGTCGTAATATTACAATTAAATAATCACTCCACTTCACTTCACACAATTGTACATTCTTAAATAAGTATAGGCTTAAGAACCGGGTGTAACAACGATTGCACTGAGATGTGTACAGCTCGAGAGCTTGTGATAAACTAACTGTCCCAAAAGCAATATGCATCCCCTTATTAACTTTGTTATTCACGTTATAGGCAAATCAGTATTCTTACTTTTTGCAAATACCCTCATTAAGTCTGTTATTTACGTTAAAGTCAAATCAGTGTGCTACTATTTCACCCAACCCTTGTACCACGATAATAACATAATCCAACCGAGTTCAACTAACTATCTCATTCTCCGACACGGCCATCCTGCGAATCACACGTCCTCGTGTGAAAAGCTCTACCAGATGTACCTGAAACCAAAGAAGTCCAGTACAGTAACTGATAATTTCGCTCGGCCATTCCTGCCTAAACTTGATAGCCATTTTTGCTATTAATCGCTTCAGTTTCATCATTACACTAACGCTTACTCATACTAACCAATGCTACAGTTCCAATCTTTTAACTTATCTCATAAATTCAAGACACACTAAAGTCAACAAAGGTAAGCAGTAAGCTCAGTTTAGACAATCCAAATGTAACGATTACTAAGATCAACAGCCCTACAGCTCCACCAAACACGTTTACTACCTACGCACTTACCTAAGGGTGACAGTTTTTACTTTATAGTCTTCTAGGCAAGAATAGACTGTACTACATCACCCAAAGCTATTGCTTATAGAATATTTACGGACTACTAACGAAAATCTATGATCTCCGCACTTTATCGTGTTATGGAAACAGACACCACGCCGTTAATAGTGTAAGTGGCCTCCAATGGCCTCCAAGCCTTCCAGATAACCACCACGCTCTCTGGACAGCTCCGTCTAAATGACCACCTCGCCTCATTGAGACAGGCCTTCACGCCTTCTAGATTACTACTAAATCTGGCAAAGAGCATACGGCCTCCCGGATGGCAGCCGGTTACCGCAGCGCTTGGACGCGTGTAAAACCAGGGGTATCACACGCGTGCATGCCGACTCTGCAGAAATCCCTTCAAGATCACCACAAATTCTGGCAAAAAGCATACGGCCTCCCGGATGCTAGCCGGTTACCGCAGCCTTTGGACACTTGCAACACCAGGGGTATTACTCGCGTCTGCCGACTCTGCAGAAATCTCTTCACCTATCCTTCCAGATGGCCACCTAGCCTAGTCAGATAACACCGTCTAAATGGCCACCTCGCCTCATTTAGACAACACCGTCACGTTATACTAACAACACATCTCGTTAACGCTTCAACACAATCTAGGATAATAAACCACGCAGCCCAGGTGCGGCTAATCTTAATAAACAAGTATAACTTAAATCATTTGGTGCCTATTTTATCTAACTATCCCTATAGGCCATTATCTCTATGACTGCTAAACAGTACGTACCGTAATAATAATTATACCCGTGATTATCCCCGTGACCAAAACGCAAAATAATAATTTAAGACTCAAGAAGACACTATTAAATCCAATTAAAACGCTAACTAACTATATTCTCAACAACAATGGGTACTTGTACCTCAGGTACCTTCGTAATCAATTAGCAAACAACATGAAATCGACTCACAGAAAATAGTCATCTGTTCCGCCTGGTTGCCGGTGCAGCACTGGTCCACCCGACGCTGGTTGCTACCGTTGCTCACTGCACCGGTGTTGTTACCAACCGCGCTGCTGTTGGTAAAGTTGCAGGCACGAGAGTAGTTATTCGCAAAGTAGCCAGCATCACCACATCTGTAACATATAACACAAAAAGCATTTGATCGCAGCTTAGACAAAAAACAATATGTAAGAAGTAAAGGAACGATCACATGACCTGTTTTTCCCACACTCGAAGCACCACAGACAACCGCGCAGCATGGAATCACCACCATCTAGCTATTATCATGTCGCGTATAAGCACGCGCATCTCATGATTCATTTAGTTGCACGATTACCTGGCTGTTTCTGGCTATAGAAACGATGCCACCAAACTTTATTCAGTCTTCATTCTTGACGTCATCCCTCGCTTGGCAAAAGCCTCTATTTGACACGTGTTCGGGGTTCTCAAGCACGTGGTAGTCCTCAAAAAACAATTCAAGTATGGTTTTAATTGCCTGTCTTTATCCCACGCCTGATGTCGGAGTCAGCGACAGCCAAGCGATACAAAGACCACGATTAGGGTTCAGTGGTATCAGGATTCAGTGGGCGCAGTGCAGGCAATAAAACAACGTTATACCATCGCTTCGTAAAAGTCCCGTATGAGGAGAAGAAGCGACGCAACAAACTCCTCACGGGCCCAATGTGTTTATTGTCGTAATATTACAATTAAATAATCACTCCACTTCACTTCACACAATTGTACATTCTTAAATAAGTATAGGCTTAAGAACCGGGTGTAACAACGATTGCACTGAGATGTGTACAGCTCGAGAGCTTGTGATAAACTAACTGTCCCAAAAGCAATATGCATCCCCTTATTAACTTTGTTATTCACGTTATAGGCAAATCAGTATTCTTACTTTTTGCAAATACCCTCATTAAGTCTGTTATTTACGTTAAAGTCAAATCAGTGTGCTACTATTTCACCCAACCCTTGTACCACGATAATAATATAATCCAACCGAGTTCAACTAACTATCTCATTCTCCGACATATATATATATAAAAATCAATGCCACTTTTCGTTGTAATTTTATAACTCAAGAACGGGCTCACCTATCCAAACCAAATGTTTAGGCTTTGTTCGGACTATTTATTTAGTAGATGGTTTATGTGAAGTTTGCAAAAAATCTGTAGAGCGGTTCTTCATTTATCACATTTTTATTATTTCACTTTATACGTAGCGAAGCACGTACCGGGCCACTAGTAATATTATAAAAATCTTCACAGCCTATGTCAGCATATATGTATAGGCCAGTGTTTGACCGCAATCTCACCAAGGTAAGTAATGATGTGACCAAACCACACACAAGCCTTGAAGGAACAGGTCTCAAGTGCAGCTTTCGGAACACCTACTAGATAGGTGCTTGGCGACAGATTTTCAACTTGATGGTGGTAGCCAGCCACGTGGGTGCTACAAAGTACCCTACACTATGGTTTCCTCGCGATGTTTTCCTTAACCGAAAGCTCAAGCTAATTGTAGGATTCGAACCCCAGGATCTTCGTCTCGGCCTCCGACGTTACTACCACTTAAATTTATTTATTTATTTATTTATTAAAGGACAGCCAACCGCTACATATCTTACTTGTATACTAAACAATTTGATTGTATGCTTACAAACGAATTATAGGCTATCACAACTTAAATCTTAATTATAACGCGAGCAGAGCATTCACAAATCTGTATGCTATAATATAAATTAAAATATATTGTAAAAATATATAAAGATAATATGAAAATATATATATTATATGTAAAAGGTTATATATGCAAGTTAAACTACTGGCACGTGAGTGCAATGTATAATAGGTACTTTATTCAAAATGTAAAAAGTAAAAATGTCTGTATTATTTTCTACCGCATGACATGTGTATCAAATTATTTTATATTATATGGATATCAATACAGCATACTTAAATGGCCGACTTGATGAAGAAGTTTATATGCAGGTACCAAAGGTACTGAAAGATAGTCTTAATATGCTTATTCAAAGAGAAGATAAACAATCAATAGTTGCGAAGCGTGCTAGGCAAATGATATTAGATATCAATGCTGGAGGAGATGCTTGTCTTTTGAAGCGATCTCTTTATGGTTTAAAACAGGCAGGGCGGCAGTGGTATTTGAGATTGGATGAGAAATTACGAAGTATGAATTTATTGCCTACTATAAACGAACCATGTTTATATTTTCAGCGAAGGGGAGATGGAACTATTCTGATTGTTATTATATATGTTGATGATATATTGGTGGCGTCCCAGAATATCAAGTGGATAGAGATATTTAAGAAGGATTTAGCTGAAGAATTTGAGCTTAAAGATTTTGGTCCGGCTAAATACTGTTTAGGTATCGAAATTGAGAAAAAGGACGGAGTTATAAGTCTATCACAGCAGAAGTATATTAAAGATGCAATAAAGAAGTATGCTATGGAAGAGTGCAAGACTGTATCCACTCCATTCGAAGTTGGGTTGAAGTTTGCAAAACCAAAGGAAGAATACCTAGATGATATAAATCAAGAACGATGGCCATATCGTGAATTGATAGGTACGTTAATGTATTTGAGCGTAGGTACGAGACCTGACATAAGCAATACAATTTCAAAATTGGCTCAATTTGTGACTTGTCCTACTCACATTCATTGGGTATCGGCAAAAAGGGTTCTTCGATATTTAAAGAAAACAATTGACTATCGTTTGACTTTTAAAAAGGGTGGTCATTCGTTGATAGGCTATTCAGATGCGGATTGGGGGAATTGTCTATTAGATAGACGATCGTATTCTGGTTATGTTTTTATTTTAGGAGGAGCAGCTATTACATGGAGATCTCAGAAGCAGCGAACAGTAGCTACGTCTTCTACTGAAGCTGAATATATTAGTACTAGTGAGGCAATGAAAGAAGCTCTCCACCTAAGTAGTTTGTTAAAGGAGATAGGTTGTTTACAGTTATCTAAAACAACTGTCTATGCTGACAATCAGGGGGCGATCTATCTTGCTAAAGATCCCGTTTATCATGCTCGTAGTAAACATATAGACATAAAGTTTCATTTTATCAGGGACGTACTCAGGGATAATGTCATAGAGTTAAAGCATGTGCCGACAGATTTGATGCTGGCTGACGTTTTAACGAAAGCATTACCTGTGGGTAAACATAATAAGTTTATTAATGGTTTGGGGCTTCAGTAGTTAATTGAGGGGGCGTGTAAAAGGTTATATATGCAAGTTAAACTACTGGCAAGTGAGTGCAATGTATAATAGGTACTTTATTCAAAATGTAAAAAGTAAAAATGTCTGTATTATTTTCTACCGCATGACATGTGTATCAAATTAATTTATATTATATCGTATAATACCTGATTTAACTGCGTTTACTTTGTATTGGGGATAAATCCCCTCCAGATTATAAATATACATGAGAAAAAATATATATATACATATATATATTGAACACGATTACAACTGTAGTCCTAAAGAGAATGTCATATAAAATAAGATTTACTTTAGCAGAGCAGAGAAGCTCCCTCTAGGGACTCCATATCCTCACCACACGCAAACGCTACCAATCACCACTCTGAACCACTAGCCCTGCGAAATTATCATTAAATCATTATAATATTTAATTAAAGCACACAGCCTCGAATGAAGTATCTCTAACCTAATTGTTATTGCCAATAAACTCCATTATCAAACTGTATAAATAAGGTAGTGCATCATCCGTTTGAGGTACCAAGTTGTAATATATTCCGGACGTGTTTCACTTCACTTGCTCTGCATGCGATGAGTTAGTGAACTTCCTGAACCTTCTGGCTTTACTACACTATAGAAAACTGTATTTCTACTATAAGAAACATTTATATACTTTCTGAAAATAACGCTACTACGCTACGCTGTTAGAACATTGTTGGCGTATCGAAATCCTGAGTCTATGAGCTCATTTATTAATTAACCTTTTTAACCGACTTCAAAAAAAGGAGGAGGTTCTCTTCTATTCTATATATATATTTCGGTAGTATATTTTTTTATGTTTGTTACCTCGTAACTCCGTCATTTATTAACCGATTTAGAAAATTATTTTTATATTTGATAAGGTACACTTCCCGATCAGGATTTGATTACTTCTAAGTGTACTTTGAAGTCGGTTTAAGTTTTTTGTAAAACAGTTCCATTATTTGTTCTTGATACTTTGCAAAATAGTTTAGGAAATTTTAATGATAATTTAATCTTGCGTAAATAGGTATAGGATTTACTTTTTATTATGATTTTATTATCTAAGTGTTGTAAATATGAGTATCAAGTAATGCTACGTTATATAATAAAGTATGTTTAGTCAATAGAAAGCAATATGTATATTCATAAGATTTAATGAATGTCTTAGCACTGTAGCTCTAAGCGGATATAAAACCTGAATCATCGTATGAAGAAGAATGGAACATTCACCAGTGATGAATTAAGATATAATCACAAATATCTGAACTGAGTCTGATATCACCGAAAATAAATCGTCTGACAATAGCAGCTTAAGAAAGTAAAATAAGATTGATCCCAAGGCAAGTGACACAAATCTTGCACTTTTTTTGAAATACAAACGTTCGCAGACAAGAAAACGTTTGAATCGTTCAAATTAATCGATTTGTAACCGTTTGTCGATTACATAATATCGATGTAAAATATTCGAAATAGAATATTGCTTAACGCATGGCCGTTGAACCATAGAAGCCGTTGTGCCGTTACTTTGAAATTGTTATTGTCTGTTACTAAATTGTAATGTACGATACTGTTGCTTGATTTCCTTTTTTTTTTTACAATAGTTCCTCATCTTCAATATTTACCTATCTACGGTTCTCTTCATTAGGATTAATTGGTCCCAATAATTCAAAATTCTAATCTATTCTGTTTTTATTTACTGGAATTATGAAAAGTTAGGGTGCTGGGGACAGTTAAGGATAATTGTGATAATTTTGTTTTAAAGTGTGGTAATGCGATTTAAACATGATTTGCGTTTTTTATTACCTTATTATCGGTCGTGGTTTTAGACAAAGAAACTTATTACTCTGTCAACATTTGTTAGCAATAAAAGTAGGCATTTTTATGTCTATGTTAATAATGAGTATTTAATGTACTCTATGCATGTGTGATTTAATAATATGTGATAATAATCATTTGTAATGTTTTTGGGTAATAGTGGATTCAGCCAAGATCAAGAAAATCATATTTCAGCCATTAGTATATTAGGTATTAACTAATAAAAAAACACTTCCGCTTTATTATATTAGTATAGATTATTATTATTATACTAGCTGTCTAGCGCGGTTTCCCGTGATAAAATGTAGCCTATAATACTCGGGGATAATGTAGCTTCCTATTAGTGAAAGAATTTTTTAATCCGACTGTTAGTTCCAGTGATTAGCCCGTTTAAACAAACAAACAAAATAACTCTTCCGCTTTATTTTAGTAATAGTATAGATAAACAGAGTGGTAAGACTACCTTTTTTACATATTTCAGATTATTTGGATATCATTTCCGCAACGTTTAGTTACGTCTTTAATCTGTGGTTTAGTTAAAGATACGCAATATGCCATTTATGCGTATCGACGACCTTTGTTTTAGCGTAAATAACGTAATCAGAAAAACTATTACAAATAATATTAATGTTTTTCTGCCCTTGGTATACCACGGTTGAATGGTTGAATGTCAGACAATGAAGAAAATAAGCATTTGTCGTTTAAAAGTAAACAGTAAATACGTATCTACTCAAGTTTACTCAATGTTGACTTGGGACATTCTTATGCTTTCAGAATATTATCATATATCCCCTATCATACAATTTTCTTCTTCAAAATGATGGCTCAGTGGTAGTGACGTAGAATGCTGAGACGAAGGTCCCAGGTACGAATCCTACAATGAGCTTGAGCTTTCGATGAAGGAAAACATCGTGAGGATACCATAGCACGTTGGTAGGGTATTTTGTAGTACCCAACTGTCGGGCTACCACCCTCAAGTTGAGAAACTCTCGCTAAGAACCTATCAGTGTATTCCAATAGCTGCACTTGAGAACGAGTACCTTCTAGGCTTTGTGTGCTCACCACCTTCGGCCACATCATCACTTACCATGATGAGATTGTGGTCAAATACAGGCATATTCATAGTATTTTTTTTTTAATAAACCCAAACGAATGATAAGTGCTCGCCCATTGGTCGAAATTTAATCGTAATTCATTAAATAAAGCATATGCCACCCGATGGTAAGCGGTTACCGTCCGTAGCCATATGGACGCTTGCAACACACAAGGAATCAATCACGCGTTACTGACCTATCCTCCCTCCCTCCCCAATGACCTCTGGCGACCTTACTCACGCGCAAGAATACAACATTAAGTTATTTGGCTGCGGTATTCTGTAAGGTGGAGGTACTTCCCCAGTCTAGCTGCTCTTTGAGCGAATAAACTCTATGCTCTACCTCTTTTAGAATATGTTTGAATAAATAAATAAATTCTGCACTCCCTTCGTGCGCGCAATATCCTTAAAAAGGGTACACAGTTTTCTCTTCGTGTATTATAACAAAGTAATTACTATGGAAATATGAAAATAAAAAAGTACTCATGAAAAAAGTTTAACAAACTCTTAACATCCACTTATGTACAAACATATTGCGTGACTACTTTCAGTTGTGAATAAACGCGCTATTATATTAATTCTCCATGTATAGCCACATATTAACTCTTATTTAGTTCTATATAAGAATCAAATTACAATACATTTTTGTTGATTGTGTACTTAAAGCAGCTCTACTTTTACTTGCCTTATTTCTAGGGTATTACAAAGCATTTCTATAGGAATAACAAGTATTTGACCCTGTCAAATCGGACGTAATGTAGGTAACTTAAAGAACAATTACTATTGCAAGGTATGTATTGTATTACTTCTTTTATTTTTATTGTTGACAGGCGTTAAGCTAACCTTGATCCGTTATAACCGATCTTACTGAGACCTAAGTACAAAATACGACGACACGAATTTTATTTATATCGTCGTACGTATTCTCAACTTCGATTGTATTGAACTAATACATAGCATAATGCTACTCAGTTCCGCGTACTGCTTTTAAACGCGAAGTACGTAAAATTCACCTATTTGCTTTGTCGTCATGTCGAACTAATACCGGCCTGCGGTCCGGCGATTATAACACTATGTTTCAACATGTAGACATCCTTGCGTGTTCTACAAATAATTATAAGCGCTGTATACTTGCAACTCTAGGATCATACTTTCGTTCTTATAAAAAAATATTAAATGTTTTTTTTTGCCTATTTTTTATTTATTTCTCCTGTCGTCAAGTTAATTTGTTTATTTAAAAAAAATGTACTCTTTTTTATTGATGATAACGATATGAATTATGATATTGATGATATTGTTTTATATATTTTTTTTCTCTTTGGTTTTGTTAAAAATATGTTTCCTTATAATTACGCTGTATATTTAAAAGTTTTGTAGAGTCCTCTTTTGATGTATAAATATCAAGTTTATATAATGTTAATATGTGGTTAGCGCAGTGGGCTGCATTATTATATACTCGTATGTTACTTTATTTATATAAAATGTTATAATGTTGTTGTTTGTTGTTCCAAATAAATAAAATAAAATAAATGGAAAGTAAGTAGGTATAATGTCATACTGACTATAAAGAAATTAGTGGAAAGTTTCAAGAGCATTTTTATTGGAAAGAAAAAGTCGTTATAATAATATTTATTCAAAGAACGTGTTAACAGTTGTGAAGGTATTCTAAAGGTCGAAAGTGTTAGCATTCATACTATTTTCACATTAAAATTAAAAGAAGTAGGTATTTACCTTTCCAAATTTACAGCAAATATAAACAAATGAAAAACCTTTAAGTTTCAGTGATATTCTTTATCAAGCATCCACGTTACACGAAGTGGGTGGCAAATTGTACAACATCACGTTTGATGGAGACACGCTATTCTTGGCCATTCTTGGCGTGTCGTATCAAGGAAATCGATAATTGTGTTGGTATACTGACGGAATAGGTATAAACTGTTTTACAAACAACTTTAACCGACGTCAAAGTACACTAAACAGCAATCAAACCTTGACATCACAATAGGACCAAACGCGAAGTATACACTTTCAATCAGAAAAAGAATTTTCCAAATGGGATAATGAGTAAAAGAAAACTTACATGGCAGAATAAAGGCATAGCTGAAACTTTCTAATACCACAGGTTACACACATGGACGAAACATACTCGTAAATGATACAAAACATTAAACGATTCTTACTAGTTATGAGGTCTGCGTATCACATGTAAATTCCACTTTTAATTTAGCTCCCGTTAAACCACACATTTATTGCAGTCTTAAAAGCGTATAAACAAATAAATACATTGTTTCATATATTTGAAGGTAAGGTTTATCGGAAAAAACCGATGACATTTTCTTCTTTGGTTAGCCAGGAACCTATTATTATGTTCCTTACCACCTATACCCAAACCTGCCATAATGGATTCATTTGGATAATAAAAAAAAACAATGTGAATACCTACACCTTGAGTTAAAGTTTTTATACATCTTATATTTTAAAGCAGTCTTGTTGTACATTAGTAAGTAGAGAATTTTCTACTTTCTAATATACTCAGAATAATCAATCTATGTTGATCTGAAATAAGTGAGACGTACGTTTATGATGTATTTGTAAATCTACACCAGTGTCATTAATTTATATATTCATGTGCATTTACAAGGTACTTTACAGGTTCATAATAATAGATTTTGTATAATTATCATGCACGTGCACATCGAAATCGATTGTGAGTAATATTCATAATTTATTAACTATAAGTCGACTATGAATAATTATAATCATAATTTTATTCCTCGACTTTTATTTGCATGCAATTTCATAAACACATTTTTCATGCATGTCATTTGAAAAGCTATTGTTTTTCATGGATTGTGCACTGTGGACTGTCGCCATGTCAACGATTCTTATGCTTTTAAAACTGTCATCGAATCGCACTGTCTACGTTCTATGCAAAATAAGCGTCTGGTTCATAACATTGGAACGAAACCGTGAAGCGTGACTCCAACCGTGACAACTGTTTATTACACCAAAATAATAAAAAATGTGACCTCATCGGTCGTGAAATGGAAATCGAGAGAGAACAGAGATGTTGTGGGATGATAGAAAAAGTAAGTAGTAGCATGAAAATTATACGTATATGTATGTAATAACTTGCAAGTGCAACGTTATAATATAACACATACAATTTAATGTTAGAACTTACCTACATCAATAACATATATCATCGTATCAGTATTCAGTTTAGTATAAAGTTATTGGTAATGGTCGAGTGGTTTAGCGTTCGGCTAGTTGACCGGTCCGGTCCTCGGCCTGTATTATAGAACGAGATCAAAAGTCAGATCAAGTCTTAAGAATAGATCGCGTTAATCTAAAATAAAACTATAGTAAAAAAAATATGAGAGACCTATATTGGACCACTTTTGACATAATGGTACATATCCCCCATCTTGATTCACACTGTAGCTTGATTCATTAGCTAGCTAGATAATATCAATATGTTAATATTAAGTAATAGTCGCAATTAGTAAAAAAACATTATTTATTTAGCGCCGGTTCAATATAGGTTACTCTCCCTTAAATAAATAAATATCCAGGGAAATTAATTTTCAGTGAGGTAGAACATACCGTTATTTCGCTCAAAGCGAAGCTCGATTGGGGAAGTACCCATACATGCATTTGTGTGCGTAAACCACGGTAATATTATCTATAAATTACCTACCGTGCATGAACTGTCTGTATATCCTGACTATGAGTTTTAATTATGTACGAAACAAAAAGGTATATTATGTAGTTTTATATCAGTTATCTGGTTTTCATAGTAGAAACTCTAGGATATATATTTTATTATAGGTTTTTTTTCGATAAACACGATCTATTCCTGAGAGTTGATCCGACTTGTGATCTCGTTCTATAATACAGGCCCAAGACAGCACACAAATCTTTATCCTGGGTGGGAATAGAACCCACGACCTGTGACGTGACTAGTAAAGTATCTAACCAACCACGCCAATCGGCTGAGGACGCGGCGACCGACAAAAACAGTCTCATTTGCCTTCCTTTGTTTGAAGCCAAGAAGGTTACATGAAATTCACAATTATCATGAGTCATTGATAAAAACCTATGTAAACTGTTGGTGGTGGGTCATTCGTTATAATATTTGCGCAGATGTTCTATTTAACAAGACATTGTGAGGCACTTACGTTAATTATATTTTTAAATAGTTGATGAAATTTGATAAGTATATCCCACCAAAAACATTTTCATGTAAAATATTGCCAACACGAGACCATATGGCTCGCACTGTCAAAAAGTTATCAGTTCTTATATAGAGCCAAGCTTATAACTCTACACGCCCTAACTCTACACGCCCTAACTCTACAAGCTCTTACTTCACAAACTCTACACCTTAGTCAAAATATGTGGCTTAGCCGTTTCGCTACTACAAGATGGCGGGGGGCACTCCCGTGGCCCCAGATAAATAAGCAACAAGCGAGTAATTTCCAAATATGCCATTCACTAATATTATTATTAACTAGCTGTCTCCTGCGGTTTCACCCGCGTACAATAAAAAGTAACATATGTCTTTTCGACACCATAAGCTTTTGCATGCCAAATTTCATCGCGATCGGTTCAGCGGTTTAGGCGTGAAAGCGTAACAAACAAACTGAGTTACTTTTGCATTTATAATATATGGATAGTAAGGATAACGTTTATGATTAAATCAGATTAGATATATCATACTCTGGAATAACATAGCATACCTACTCTTTATCCCGGTTAAACATTAGATCCTAAGGGAACCCGGGTATAACCGCAAATATGGGAAACTAATCTGTAATGTAATATATAATCAAACTTTTCTTGTCATTCATTATACTTAACTGTGAATCAATTGTGAGGAATGTCCCAGGATATTTTATGTTATTATCGTGTATTGAATAAATATAGCGGTTTGTTTCAAAGTTCCAGCATGGTTGAATTTACTATGAAAAGTTTGAAATTATTTTTGCGATATCAGAGTTCCATAGTAAATGTACAGATTAAAAGTTGTTCAGCCAGACACCCTAGAACCCAGAACCCTAAAAAAATTGTTCTTTTTGTTTTATGTGTATCTATTAGGCATGGAAATTATTGCTACTTTAAAGGAATTCTCATTTGATGATATTATTATTTTTTATAGCATGATTTCACTTGCGATATATGATTTGCAATGATTTGTAACCTACGTCATCGATGCTGATCGACGGTATTTTTCACAAAATCATGTGCGAGTATCGCACGCAAGTGTCAAATTATCACTGATGCAAATTATATATACTTTCGTAGCAAAAAAATATTTTTCTATCCTGCTACATAACATGTTAAAGAAGTTAACACTTTATGTCACTTGATTTAAGGTTTATTTTTGAATACTCTTAAAAGCTAATCAAAGATAAAGTTTTTTTTTTTTTTAATTTGTTCATGACCATGGATACAAAGTCCTTCAGTCGCATACATTTTATTTATATTCTTTATAACATGTAACAGGCTATGTCATGGACGGTAACAGATGTGACATATGAAAACAGAATCATATTCTTTATCACCTGCTACTTGTGATTTATGCCATGCCTAGTATCTATACTTTATGTACCTAGCTGTTAGTTTTCCTTTGATCTTAAAATAAAATCAAATAAAATAGCATCTCAAAATACCCCGCAGTATTGACGCTTTTGTATGGTCTTAACAGGCGTTATATTTAGCGATCTTTATGTAGGTAAGCTCTCTTCTTTATTCATATAGCTATTTCATCTTCAGCCAAAGGCAACCTACATAAACATAATAAAACCTTTTTATTATCCGGCTGATGATTGTGACACGCTAGTGATGAGTATCAAAACCGGTCCTCGTGTGACATGCCACTGCCCTGCTAACAACTTACCATTTACGCTACACGCTTGCCATGCCGCCTCGAGAGCCTTGACATGATAACATTATGACGTCACGGAGATGCCCCATACTATTTTAATATATTTGCAATGTTTGTTGGCGAATCTGATAATGTTTACTGCCGCATAGCGTTGGCCACTTGCACTGCAATAAATTGACCTAAATTCTCCACTCCCAAATTAGGTGTTACAAACGTTTTTAACTACTTTTTCCATGACATAATTATGTCACTGTGAAGTGTGAATAAAATATAAGGTATAGGTATATTTTCTATACACTCTATCCCCCTTATTAATAAATAAGGTGTAAGCCTCATCCCTTTTTGTTAATATGACATTAGAAAGTGACGGATATATTGTTACTATACTAGACTTAAACCTTATTTATTAATAAAGGGGGATAGAGAGTAATAATTTAGTGTATATAAACTTTATAATAGCTTCATTAAATTATTTGATAGCACCTTAGGTAATCATGTCCTTCTCCATACCATAGACTATCTGCGTGCCAAACATGATGATCGGTCGAGTTGAAGTGTAAAAAACAAACTCACATTCGCATTCATAATAAGCAAGCATAAATAAAACAAGCTGCAAAATCAAAATCATCTTAAAACTAATCATTCGTCTTATTATTTTACAGTGAGGAAAAACAATTCAACTAATTGCCTAACTAATACCTAAACACAGATTACTGAATAGTTAGTAGGTATTGTAAGGTAACCTACTTAAACAACGTATTCTTGGAATCCACAGTCCATTTGTAAAATTCAAAAGATGATCATAACAGCTGAACGCTCAATGATTCATCGACTTCATTGTATCACTCAGACTGAAAAGCAAACGTTTGTAAATTTTCAATATCACTTTAATTGGAGCATAAACGAGACTCTATCATTTAAAAGTATTATTTTGCAGTCAACATTTTTTCAGTACATTCAGAGGTATAAGTGTAAGAAACGGATCATTGCTCTTTAATCAGTGTGTTGATATCAGTAATGGAACTATTGTTCTTAACACATTAAATCTTACACTCTTAAGCGGAGATTGAACTGAGATGTATTAAACAGAGATATAACACTTTGTAACAGTGTCATTAGAGAAAGTGGTAATTAAAAAACGCCCCCTATTAGTAGCTTTTACTAGTAATTGAAAGTTATTGGTTTGATATCATATTTTATAATTATGTTATTTTTGTATTGCCTTTGGTTCGGTCTCGGCGGTTACACGACCGCAAACTATCTACTATTACCTACGTATGAACTTTATATCGACAATTTAATATGCGGATTCTTAGGGTTAGGTAGTACCACGGAAAAGAGAATACATTTCATTTACAGAATTTATTTCTTTTCTCTGTGGGTAGTACATAAAGGAAAATATTTTTCACTCACGGCTAGTTGTCTAATCTCAAACTAAGCAGAGCTTATACTGTGACCAGTTATCTTATTGCTTGTATGTATACTACTTTATGTTTGTAAGTAAATACAATATATGCATAGTGACACCCAGACTCAGGACATGAAATGAAAAATGAAATGAAAAATATTTTATTCTTGCGCGCCATTCGACGCTAATAGAACCAACTAAAACATAGATAAGTATTAACATTAGGTACTTTTATACTATTTATAGATTATAATCACAACACAGAACTTTTACATGCAGATATATTCATGCACACAAGTGCATGTTATGGATGGAAATCGAACCCACGACCTGCGTCATGATAGGTGGTGGGCCGTCGACGATCTACGAGATGAATATGGTAGAGTAGGTTTTATTGTTATTTTGTTTTTGATTTGTATTGTAAGTGTCTAATAGCATTTTGAATTTTTTGTGTAGATGATTTTTGTCAGATGTAGTATTTAAAGTCAGAAGACTAAAGTCAAGCAGGCAGGCAGTCCAAGTGGCTACCATCGCCCGTGGATATTAGCAATACCCGTATAAGCGTCAGCGATAGTCAAGCGATACGAACACCATGATTAGGGTTCAGCGGTATGTTGTAAAAGGATTCAGTGGCCGTAGGGATGCAGGCAATGAAACAACGTTATACCATCGCTTCGTAAAAGTCCCGTATGAGGAGAAGAAGCGACGCAACAAACTCCTCATGGGCCCAATAGGTTTATTGGTTCTAACTTCATAATTATATTATCACTTCAATAACACTTTATAATTCATAATTATATTATCACTTCAATACACTTTAGAAACGGGTAGCACAGTTTGAGAGCTTGCGATAGACTGCTTGTTAAAATACAACACCTACCCTTTTATTAACTTTGCTATTGGCATTATGGTTAGTGTTGCCACTTCACTCAATCTTTCCTCCATAATAAATGATCCAACTAATATTAATAATGTTTTATACTTTTAAATTATCCTGACTTCAATGAGATCAAATGTTGAAATTATATAAGTTGTATAATATTTTTGTTCCTTGTTATCAATAGATGACACTGTTACTGACATGTTTGTTTTCTAGATCGCGATGTTAAGATTTTCTTCCAAATTATGACCTTGTTTTAGTCGCATTGCAAATATATACCTTACCAACAGTAAAAAGTTCAGTTCTTTTATTTACATCAACCGAATTCATACAAAGTGCTTAGTGTCCAGTGGCAGAGTGTTGTTCATGGTCCTTCGTGTGCCGGAGGAATATCGGCAGGGCAGCATAGTACACGTGTGACGTGAGTGTGTCATGTGTGTGTGCTATGGTGTATTTTTTGAGTTTCGGTGACTGCGGATGGTGTATTGCCATCAGAACGTGGTCAGGCAGGAGATCGCAGGGCGTCAACTAGGACGCAGATCTTCAGACGGTATCGGAGGCGGTACAGTCAGGAACAAATTTTGGAGGAGGGAGTCGACGTCATTGAAGATAAGTAGTGACGTCATTGAGGTGCAGTGATATTTGAGTTTGTGAGTACTTTTATCTGTATTTTGAAGATAGAAGAATTCATACGTCAACTGGAAAATTTGAATTAAGTAGATGTCATTTATTTGTTTGAAAGTTAGAACACAGAAAGTTTGGACTTAGAAATTTTTCGGATGTTTTTAAATTTTGTTTTAAAATTTTAAATTGATAGAGATTCTGTTGTTTCTTGAAATTTGTTCTAGGAATTGTTTTGATTGAAAATGGAGTCCATTTTAAATTATCAAATAGATTTACGTTTACGCATTTCTAATGCTTATAACAATTTCAAAAAGAGTCCAAAGGATCGTATCACTAAAGAACATTTAGAGAGTCGATTAGAAATGGTAGAGCAACTATGGAATGCATTCATAGCTGGTCATAAAGATTTATGTCTCAGTGCAACATCGAAAGATTTAAAACATACCGATTATTATAAGGATGATATCTATGATAGTACTGAGGAAATTTTTATGGTCTACAAAACTGAATTAAAAACTGGGTTGTCAAAGTTTAGTTCTGTTAATTCGAATGTAAATGTAATGTCTAAAGTAAAATCTTCGCATATAAAACTGCCTAAAATTAATATTCCATACTTTTCGGGGAAGTATTTGGAATGGTCGACATTTCGGGATCTATTTCAATCATTAATTCATGGTAATGATCAATTAGATGATGTTGAAAAACTACATTATTTAAAAGGTTATTTGGTGGGAGAAGCCGAGCAATTAATTAGACACATTCCAATTACCAGTACAAACTACAGCCAATGTTGGCAATTATTAGTAGAACGTTACGATAATAAAAAATATATTTGTCATTGTATTTTAAAAAGATTGTTTCGTCAAAGAAATCTGATAAATGAATCAGCCTTAGGTATTAAAGAATTGATAGACAATACCAACGATTGCCTAAGTTCGCTGAAGAATATTGGTATTGATGTGTCCACTTGGGACGTTATCATCATACATATCCTGACTTTGAAACTTGATCCGGAAACGCGAAAGCAGTGGGAATTCCATATTTGTGCTTATTCTTCCGTAAAAAATCCTACTTTAAAACAGTTGAAAGAATTCTTGATCAACCGATACCGAGCATTGGAATTTATAGGTATCAAATCAGTTTCCCGACCAAGAAATCAAGGTAATCAGTATAATGCTACAGCTAAAGCTACTACTACATTACATGCCACAAATATTTTTCAGTGTCCTTTTTGTTCCAAAGAGCATAGTCTTTATGTTTGTAAAACATTTGCTAAAGAATCAGTTGATAATCGACGTAATTTTGTGCTAAAAAATAATGTTTGTTTCAAATGTTTAGGTAACAATCACACGGCAAAATTTTGCCGAGCCAACATACGGTGTCGCATTTGTAAAAAGAAACACCACTCGCTTTTGCACCCTAAGGGTAAGGTATCATCTGAAACTATCGAAGGTGAAAATGAAAAATCCCCATCAGATAATTTTGCATCATCTGAAGGTTTAAAAATAGAAGACGCAGATGAAATACCATCGCCGGGTATTTCTTGTTTTTCTTCGGGAAGAGTTTATAAGCAGGTTCTTCTAGCAACAGCCTTAGTTAAGGCCTTACCCCACCTCAAAAGTGCTCCTTTGATCCTGCATATCAATAAAAGTAACCAATCAATAATTTTGAAAAAAATATATAGTACAGTTGAGGATATATACTGACTCCTGTATGATGTGAAAACACGATTCCTAAACATTTTCTCGATAGAAAAAAATCTCAAACTTCCCTCTGAATTTTACAAATAAATCGCATTAGTCAATTAATACTTTACCTATACTAATGAAACTTTTTATATAAACTGTAGTTAGTACAATACGTGTATCATATGATTTGAATTTAAAATAATGTTTTATTTTAATTTGTTAGAAATTAAATCTCAAATATTTCGAGTGGTACGATGCGCTGCCGCACAGATTCAGTCGCGCTCCGGCGTTCGAACGGGGAACCCGTGTCTCTTGCTCTCACGACCCACGTAGATACGTACCTAATAAATTATAAGTGAAGTGTATTTTGTTTTAAATGTGAAATGATCGAGACAAGAAAAGAAAAGATGGAATTGGAGAAAAGAAAATGCTACACATATTAAGAATAAAATATTGAAGTAAGTACCTACCTAAAATGAATCATAATATGTGTTTTTACCTAGGAAGGCATTTTGGTTTGTATCTACCAATAAATTCTGAGTCTGATTATTGTAATGGGTAAGAAAAGTAGGTAATTTCCAGTATAAGCTCCTCTGATCTGACCTTCCATTGTACGGAAATCCTATACAATGCGAGATCAGCTTGTACCGGAAATTTATATCTTGATGTGTAGCCGAAATAAAGAAAATATAGGTACCGGACGTGGACCCGTGCCCGTAAGTATCAACCACCTAGCTAATTAGGTTAGATACTAAAATGTTTTCACAACAGCGTAAGTAAAGCATGTACATTTAGGTTCCTACCTACTATGTAGGTATATATTATGCAGTAAATTGAATTTCTACAATAAACATTTTATTGGTAAATATTAGGGTAGTCGTCCAAGTAAATGGCCACAGTCACATATTATTTTATTAGTATGAGATAAAGAGAAGTAAAGCCTATTTTGTTACAGAATGCAAATACCAACGTACATACCTAATCATAATTGTACCTACTACATACATTTTTCATTTTCAGAAATAAACAAATACCCGATTCTGACTGCAATACAGAAAATGTACCGCACGTGGACCCGTGGCCGTGAGTATCAACCGCCTAGCTTATTAGGTTAGATACTAAATGTTTTCACAACAGAGTAAATAAAGTTTGCACAGGTTATTAGGTAGGTATCCAACTTCTTGGTAGGTACCCACCTACTAGGTAGGTATATGTTATGTAGTGAATTGAATTACTTCAATAAATATCTTATTGGTTATCCTTACTACTATTATAAATGCGAAAGTGAGTTTGTTTGTTACGCCGTCACGCCTCAAATACTCAACGGATCATCATGAAATTCGGCATGAAGATAGCCTATGGTATGGAGAAGGACATTGGCAACTTTTTATCCTGGGAACGCGGGTGAAACGGCGGGGGACAGCTAGTTCTAAATATAAGGGTTAAATATTAGGGTAATCGTTCAAGTAATTGGCCACGGTCATATTATTATATCATAGTAGTATCACAGTCTATTAAACCATACAGTCGGTCGACGAAGCCGTCTAGACAGGGCAATCGTGCGGGGTGTGAGGGGCGAGACGCGGGAAAGCCGTTACCGACCTGCGAACAAAACGATGTTAGTAGCTCGGTAAACAGAATTCAGGGCTAACGCGTGTTTGTGTCTGTAATTATTTTATATTAATTTGTTTATTTAAAATGGTGCAAACGACGTGTGCTGTGAGAGACTGCAAGTCTTCATCCTATTTAAATAAAAGTCTGCGTTTTCATCAGCTTCCACACACAGAAGAAAGGTAAATAATGGTTTGTTATCGTAGAGTGCATACAATAATAATTTTATATTTGTCATGTCGTGTCACGTTAATAACGCCAACAAAATGTCCGAATGGCGGACGGTAAAAAATATCTAATAGTTACACAGGTATAGGTAACAGGCACAGGGCATGAGTGTTTGGAAATCTTTTTTTTTTTTTTCAATAGTTCTGATAATGGAGTAGGAGGGTAAGCACTGGAAGTACTGGAACTCCATAGCGGAACTTCGTATCCTAGCCGTGTTTGGGGTTGTTGGAATGGTCGTGAGATGAACTTTGACCATGTATGATTTCAGGGTCTGATGATGGAGTAGGAGGGTAAGCACTGGAACTCCATAGTGGAACATCGTATCCTAGCCGTGTTTGGGGTTGTTGGAATTGTTGTGAGATGAACTTTGACCATGTATGGTTTCAGGGTCTGATGATGATGTAGGAGGGTAAGCACTGGAACTCCATAGTGGAACTTCGCATCCTAGCCGTGTTTGAGGTTGTTGGAATTGTCGTGAGATGAACTTTGACCATGTATGGTTTTCAGGGTCTGATGATGGAGTAGAAGGGTAAGCACTAGAACTCCATAGTCGAACATCGTATTCTAGCCATGTTTGGGGTTGTTGGAATTGTCGTGAGATGAACTTTGATCATGTATTGTTTTCAGGGTCTGATGATGGAGTAGGAGGGTAAGCACTAGAACTCCATAGTCGAACATCGTATTCTAGCCATGTTTTGGGGTTGTTGGAATTGTCGTGAGATGAACTTTGACCATGTATGGTTTTCAGGGTCTGATGATGGAGTAGTTATTATAATATTGTTTAAAATATAATAATGCTAACAATGTTTTATTGTTATCTGCAATAAATAAATAATTTTGTAAATATTGTTTACTTGTGACAACCCTGGCCGTCGCGATACTGTCTAGACGTTGTCGGCATTTTTCACAAGATCAAAGGCGTCGGACGACTGTATGGTTATTAGACTGTGGTAGTATGTAAGAAGAAACGTATAGCCTATTTTATTACAGATTGCAAATACCAACGGAACACATGGATGCCAGTAGTTCTAAACATGCAAACGAACCTGATTTGATGGCTTTACAAACTGTAGAATTGTGAGTTTATCTAACTATCGTTACCTATTAGTGTGTACTTTAGTGTAAGTAACTCTTTCTGTCTATTATCTTTTTACATCTTAACTTTTTTCAATACATATAATTCTTAGTTTACATACATATAATATATTTACATACATTTTTTTCTCATATATAAGTTTGAATGTAATTGGGTACCTTATTTCTGCGTTTCTTAACTTATTATTACTCACTTAGAACGAAGTGCTAGTTACATAAATTACATAATTAATTTATTATTGAAACTGGTTATTTCAGGTACGTAATAAACTATTGTGGAAGCGAAGCAGAGCATATTCAGTGGCGTGCATTCCATATAGGCAAATAAGCAATGCCTACCTCATAAGATTCAATACAATAATATTTTGATTCAATTAAACTACATAATCACTTTGAATAAAAATCTAACCTAACATTCAATACGAAATTTTAAACTTTGCCGCGCAGGCACTCGCAAGTTCGCCTCTCAAATTCACGCACACTAAAACGATTTCGGCACTTCTTTAAGATAATACGACGAAAGCATAAATGACGCTTTTGCTATGCGTAGCATACTGACATTTGACATTCGCGATTTATGGACCAAAAGTAACCTTACCTACTCTGTTGTAAGTAAGGTAACCCATTCAAATTAAAAAAACTACCTTAACCTAAACTACCTAAACTAGTTTACCAACATTAGAGCAACTCAAATATAACTTCGCAATTTATTTGTGTTGGTTTTTGTTTATGGTTTGGCTGGCGTTGTATCGTCATTGTATGCAGTGTTGTTGTTATTTACTTATTGTGATTTTGCGAAGTGTATCTGTGTGAAATTAAGGAATTTTGTGGTGATGATGCAAAATGTATTGATTAATTAGTCCTTTATTCAGTTTTCGTTTGTTGAAAATAGTAGGTAACTTGCTGTAGACCAACTCCAAAACATTCATGGATTCAAACAAAGGTAAAAATCTTAGACAATTTTATTAATTGTGATTTTGCGAAGTGTATCTGTGTGAAATGAAGAAATTTTGTGGTGAAGATGCAAAATGTATTGATGAATTAGTCCTTTCCTTTAGTCAGTTTTCGTTTGTTGAAAATAGTAGGTAACTTGCTGTAGACCAACTCCAAAACATTCATGGATTCAAAACAAAGGTAAAAATCTTAGACATTTTAACACAGGATATTATGTTTATTAAAAACACCTGGCTACCTGGGTGCTGTTATTCGAATCTATTATTCTGTTATTATGTATTTTGTTTGCTAATGAATCATACCAAATGTGTGTGGAATGATACGCTGACCTAAACAATTTTACGAATTTGGTCAAAAAACCTGATCTATCTAAGAGCCATATTTAGGCGTATGGCCAAGATTTCTTCTGCCTACCTAGTCCGAAAACCAATGCACGCCACTGAGCATATTATTCCCGTGGATGGACGAAGAATCATCGATTTGGATCATTTTTTAAATCACTTCAAACAATATGTAATCACAACAAAGCGTTTGGATGTACATAGAGTAATGTCCACATTATTGGAGAAAAAAGAAAAGGACTACTTTCCAAATACACGTTGAAATGCAACATGTGCAATTTAAAATTTAGTCTCGACTCGGAACCCAAATCAAACCAGGATTTAAATAAAGCTGCAACATCTGGCATTATATCTACTGGTATTGGCTTTTCCCAATTTAACGAATTATTTTCATCAATGGATTGCCCGTCTTTTACTTACTTATTTATTTTCCCGTAAGAGTCTTCTCAATAGAAAGATGAAGTTGGTAAAGTAGTTCTCAAGTTATTGCATGACCAAGGGAAATAGGGATTAATTTTTACCCGACTGACCCGGAAGGAGGGTTATGTTTTTCGAGTGTATGTATGTATGTATGTATGTAAGTATGTATGTATGTATGTATGTATGTCTATTTCTTTGGCACGCTCTGCAGCCTAAACGGCTTGATGGATTTAAGCATATGAGGTATCGTTAGATTCGTCTGAACTGTGGGAGTGTCATAGGGTATATTATTTTTATATGGCGTCTATGGATAAAGAAAGAGGGGGGGTATTAAAAACAAAAATTACTTTATTGTAACAATATGGGTATCAAATGAAAGCTTGTGAATAGCCCTTTCCATATATGTATATATTGTAGTACTTTTATGCTATCATTTTGACGTAAACTGCAAAAAACCATGTTTAATGCAAGGACAGTAGATAGGTACTATGAGCGGTTACCGTACGTAACTCACAGAGTTGCGATGGTTGTTAGCGTTACTCTACTGTACCGCTCATTTACTTAATAATACTTACAACTCATTCTGTATAAAACTAAAAAGTCTGAAATAAATTAAATTATTAAAAGAAACAAAAAACCCGACTGCGTAAAACAAAAATTAACTGAAAAGCGAAAAACAAGCTCTTTAATCTATAGAATTTTGAATAACTTGAATTTTATAAGGTAATTGCAGTCGGGGATAAACAAATATTACAAAAAAACACATATTTAGGTTATTGGTTTGTCCCCGACTGCAATACCTTATAACATTCAAGTTATATTCAAAATTCTATAGATTAAAGAGCTTGTTTTTCGCTTTTCAGTTAATTTTTGTTTTACGCAGTCGGGTTTTTTGTTTCTTTTAATAATTTAATTTATTATATATAAGGTCCTAATAAATTAGTGAACTTCCTCTTGAGGGATGAATGTATAGGTCATTAGTAATCAAAAAATAATATTAGAAAAATAATCCGAGGGAAAAAAAATAAAAAATCCTATACTGTCTCTATGCAAATCAAAGAAGCCGCGCGAAGGTTTTTTTTTTTTTTTTTTCCTCGGATTGTTTTTCTAATATTATTTTTTGATTACTAATGACCTATACATTCATCCCTCAAGAGGAAGTTCACTAATTTATTAGGACCTTATATACATAGAGATCTCTAATAGGCATGTTTAGTTTTCTTACATGCACTAGAATTTGACTTGAATTTGATGTTTTCCCTTTGAGACCGCACCCGTAGCTGGTATCAATAAGCCAGGCCGACACACTTATTAATCCATATTTTGAAAACTACTGAACCGATTCTGAAGAAACTTTCACTGTTCCCTTAGTTGAAGTAAATGTAAATTAAGCCTACAATTTGTACAATTGCAATTATTTAAATACATTTAAAAAGATAGTCAAACATAAGTTATGCAAGAAAGGGTACTATAAAGTTTCAGAATTTGTAGATGACAAGAATGCATTTGAATGAATTGTTCGCTTCGCAGGCTATTGTTATATAATAATATATCGTTTGTAAATTATAATACTTCTAAGTACAAATAAAAAGCTTGCTGAGTTTTTTGCCGGAGTCTTCTCAGTTCAAGTTGTATTTGGAACCGGAGTAAGTTTACGTTCATAAGTGCCTCATTAGGGCTTATATTGAATAAATACTTTTTGATTTTAATTTTTTACCATATTCCTAACACCATGTGATCAAAATGAAATAAATTGTCTAATTAAATCGCTAAATAATACATCTGCAGAAGGATATGACGAAATCGCTACAAAAGTAATTAAATACTGTAAACAAGAGCTTAGCCCGATTTTAGCTCATTTAATAAATCTATCCTTTGAAAAAGGTGAATTTCCAGACTTATTCTCTCTGGTCAAACCACTACACAAAAAAGGCGATAAATCGAATATAAATAATTATAGACCAATAACGTTAGTACCGATTCTGTCAAAGTTATTCGAAAAAGCTATGCATAAAAGGATTATGTCGTTTGTAAATAAGCTGAATATTATTAAAGAGGAGCAATTTGGATTTCAGAGTAAAAAATCCACTACATTAGCTGCACTGGTACGTGAAATAACAGATTCTCTCAACTCAAGACTGGCAACGTCTGTTATATTCTTTGATATGTCGCGAGCTTTCGATTTCGTATCACATGAGCTTCTAGTCACTAAATTAAATAATATTGGCCTACGAGGTACAGCGCTTAAGTGGTTGCAGACTTATTTACAAAATCGGGAACAATATGTCGAGATAAATTGTTTAAATAAAGAACTGGCACTAGTTTCTCATAAATCGATAAATAGAGTTAATGGCTGTGGTGTGCCTCAAGGTAGCGTCCTGGGGCCGTTGCTTTTCTTGATCTATATAAACAACCTTCCGGATGTGACTACAAATAAATGTACCCTTTTTGCTGATGATATATCAATAATTATAAATTGTAATAAAAATTAAATAAATAAATTCATATACGTATAGAACAGATTGAAACAAACATCCGCGCGTTCTACTATATTAGCAGCGAACCATGGTCACATAGCATCTACATTAAAATATGGGTTACTTATTTGGGGAAATTCTCCAGATATACATAAAGCATTCATTGCACAAAAGAAATGCGTTCGAGCAATATGTGGTGTACCACCACATGCCTCATGCAGGCCCCTGTTCGATAGTCTGGGTATATCTCTTCCTTGTATGTACATACTTGAAGTTGCATTATTTGTAAAATCTCATCATAGTTATTTTAAAACAGGGCAAGACATTTATCCAAGAAGCACAAGGCATCCAGATCGATTGGTCTTTGACAATCCGCCTCGAATGGCTCTTTATCAAAAGCAATGTTTTGCAATGTGCATAAAGGTATATAATGCGATACCAAATAACATTAAAACACTTCCACTGATACGTTTTAAATGTAAATTGATACAGTGGCTAAAATCCCAACATTTCTATAATATTAATGAATTATATGGGTACAATTGTTTGACATAGGTTTTTCGTTTTTTTTTTTTTCGTTGTTCGTAGGCTAAATTGTATTTGACATGTGAGTAAAATAGACAAAAAGTTAACATAGTCAATTAAATTAATATAATACCTTGTTCTTATATGTCTGTGTATAATACTTAATTTTAGTAAATGAATATTTAAATTGATGACGTGTTTTTGATTTAATAGTAATTTGTATTTTATTTAATAATTATACCTAATGTACCTAGTGTACCTATTTGCATGCTTATTATGAAAGCTGAATGTGCTGAATACTATAACAATGAACTGTATAAATTTTAAGACCTTGTAAAACCACATTTAAAGCAAATAAATGATATTCTATCCTATTCTTTGATTTTATTTCCATACCTAGTAGTAACTAGGTATGGAAATCTAGTAAGATGTCAAATACTGGTGTATTTACCCTATCGTGCGGCGCTTTAGTACTTTTCTACAATCGTTTTATTTTATTTCCATACTTAGGTCAAATAACTGTGTATTTACCCTATCGTACGGTCGACTCGTGAGTCGTGCGTGACTCCTGCCGGGCTGCCGTGTCATGAACTCGTGCGAGTGAGATAGTTGCGACTGCGCGATGCGGGGGCTGCACGGCCGAGCCATGAAGCGGGGGCAAAATGTGGATTTGAGCTGGGGTAGTATAAGCTCTTAAGGCTTGGTCAAAAAACGGAGCTCTGACAATTCGAGCTTTGTTAGACCAAGGTTCACAGTTGTCATTTGTAACAGAATCAACTGTGAAACTCTTAGGACTTAAGAAAACTCCCGTAAGAAAGAAAATTTCAGGTCTAGGTGGAAACAAAAAAGTTATCACTAGTGGCGTGGTAGATCTAGAGGTTTGTTCGCGAATCAATCCAAATATTACCATTAAGGTAAGGGCGTATGTAATGAAGTCTATTACAGGGCTTCTTCCAGTATGCAAAATGGAGGCTATAAAATGGCCAGAATTAAGTGCGTTGACATTAGCAGATCCTGACTTTCGAACTCCAAACAAAATAGACTTGCTGCTCGGAGCGGAAATCTATAGAGAAATATTAGAAGACGGAGTCAGGAAGGGCCCTCATGGTTCACTAGTCGCTCAAGCTACAAATCTGGGCTGGGTTTTGTCCGGTGAGGTTAGTAGTTCAACCAATGCGGGTAGTGTGGTAATGCATTGTCATCACATGAATGAAAATGAATTACTTAAGAAATCTTGGAAGCTTGAAGCCGGAGTAGAGCCTTTCCCCTAAAGGAAATTTCTATAGTTATGATGAAAGGCAATTTGAGGGATTTTTTAACAATATCACTAGTCGAGATGATGGTAGGTACATCGTAAAACTTCCTATTGCCAGAAGTCAGTTTAAATCATCTAATTTAGCGATATTAAAAAACAAAAATGACTTACTTAAAACCAGTAGTCTCCGTATTTTGAATCCATTCATAGATGAAAATCAGTTGCTTAGAGTTTTTAGTAGATTAGAGCAAGCGCCGTTCAATGAAAGTAGAAAGCACCACATTATTGTGCCACGCAATTCCTAATTAGCTTATTTGATTGTGGCAGATGCTCATAAATCAGCACATATATCATAAAGTCAGAAGTCAGTCAGTCAGTCAAATAAACACTTCATGGTGGACCTCAACTTATGATGGGCTTTATTCAATTCAAATACTGGATTTTAGGTGTAAAACAAATATTCAGGTCATACTTTAGAAAATGTGAAACTCTTCCTGACTTAAATTTCAAATCCTCGAATGTGCGTTCCTTGAAAAGATGGCAATATACGCAAAAGATTATGCAAGATTTTTGACGTTGTTGGTTCAGAAAGTATCTTACATAAATCTATAATAGGTATCGTTGATCTTCAAGGGCTCCAAATTAAGATATGTGATGTGGTAGTGATATAGGAATATCATTTGTCTCCGTTTTATGGTAAAGTGATTGATACTTATCCTGGATTGGACGACTGTTTTCGAATGGTGTTCGATTAAAAAAGGATTTGGAACTCTGTCGTACAGTCTCTAAGATATGTTTACTTCCGGTTTCTGATAAATATGTTATTTATTTAAGGCTATTATCTTATACTAAGATTTGAAACTTATGTGTGTAAAAGTTTTTATGTCAACTTTAATTTATTTACTTTGTTTTAGTTATACTCATTCACATTCATATTGTAAATTTGTGTGTTATGGTGGGCAATATAAAAAGGACAAATGTCACTTTGTCCTTGGTGGGGAATATGTATAATATTTTTGTTCCTTGTTATCAATAGATGACACTGTTACTGACATGTTTGTTTTCTAGATCGCGATGTTAAGATTTTCTTCCAAATTATGACCTTGTTTTAGTCGCATTGCAAATATATACCTTACCAACAGTAAAAAGTTCAGTTCTTTTATTTACATCAACCGAATTCATACAAAGTGCTTAGTGTCCAGTGGCAGAGTGTTGTTCATAAGTATTCTATACAATTTGGAATTAACTCTAACATTCGGCCTGTTCTGACTTCAAGTTAGACCTCAAACTTCGCGTAAATAAATAAAATTATAATAATATAAAGTTAACAAAGTATAGATATAAAACAATATATAATAATTTAGACTGATACTAAAAGCAGTGCAAGAAAAATCACTCTACGAACAATAGTATGTTGAAAAATAAATTAAATGCATTAACGTAAAAAACAAGTTAATAATTGTATCATCATCATCATCTCAACATCATAAGTAAAGTACAATTGATTTGTGTGATGGTTATATCAACATCATAAGTAAAGTACAATTGATTTGTGTGATGGTTATATCAACATCATAAGTAAATACGATTAATTTCTGTGATGGTTATATCAACATCATAAGTAAAGTACGATTGATTTGTGTGATGGTTATATCAACATCATAAGTAAAATATGATGGCGTCGTATGATGGTTATATCAACATCATAAGTAAAATACAATTGATTCGTGTGATGGTTATATCAACATCACAGTAAAATACAATTGATTGGTGTGATGGTTATATCAACATCACAAGTAAAATACAATTGATTCGTGTTATGGTTTTATCAACATCTTAAGTTAAATACGATTGATTCCTGTGATGGTTATATCAACATCATAAGTAAAATAAGATTGATTCGTGTGATGGTTATATCAACATCATAAGTAAAATACAATTGTTTCGTCTGATGGTTATATCAACATCATAAGTAAAATAAGATCGATTCGTATGATGGTTATATCAACATCATAAATAAAATACGATCGATTCGTGTGATGGTTATATCAACATCATAAGTAAAAAACAATTGTTTCGTGTGATGGTTATATCAACATCACAAGTAAAATACAATTTATTAGTTTGATGGTTATATCAACATCATAAGTAAAATAAGATTGATTCGTGTGATGGTTATATCAACATCATAAGTAAAATACAATTGTTTCGTCTGATGGTTATATCAACATCATAAGTAAAATAAGATCGATTCGTATGATGGTTATATCAACATCATAAATAAAATACGATCGATTCGTGTGATGGTTATATCAACATCATAAGTAAAAAACAATTGTTTCGTGTGATGGTTATATCAACATCACAAGTAAAATACAATTTATTAGTTTGATGGTTATATCAACATCATAAGTAAAATATGATCGATTCGTGTGATGGTTATATCAACATCATATGTAAAATACGCGGCCATCCTGCGAATCCTCCAACCTCCAATCCATATTCACGTGTGAAAGACTTGTAGCGACATCTATCAGCCATATATCAGTAACACTAAGATAGTTCACATACGGAAAGATAGATGGCACCAGATGTACCTGAAACCAAAGAAGTCCACCACAGTAACAGATAACTTAACTCGGCCATTCCTGCCTAAATTTGAGAGCCAATTTTGTTATTAATTGCTTCAGTTTAATAATTATTAAAATACTCCCCAGATACTTTCGGAATCTATTAGCAATCAACATGAAATCGACTCACCAGATAGTGCTAAGGCAATTTGCCTACACCACAAATCCAAGCACCACCACATGAATATCACATAGACTCGCACACTCGCATAGCACACCGGGCGCCAACTGTTGTCATTGGCCGCTACCAGCATCAACGAGGCTATTGGCATTATGGTTAGTGTTGCCACTTCACTCAATCTTTCCTCCATAATAAATGATCCAACTAATATTAATAATGTTTTATACTTTTAAATTATCCTGACTTCAATGAGATCAAATGTTGAAATTATATAAGTATTCTATACAATTTGGAATTAACTCTAACATTCGGCCTGTCCTGACTTCAAGTTAGACCTCAAACTTCGCGTAAATAAATAAAATTATCATAATATAAAGTTAACAAAGTATAGATATAAAACAATATATAATAATTTAGACTGATACTAAAAGCAGTGCAATAAAAATCACTCTACGAACAATAGTATGTTGAAAAATTAATTAAATGCATTAACGTAAAAAACAAGTTAATAATTGTATCATCATCATCATCTCAACATCATAAGTAAAGTACAATTGATTTGTGTGATGGTTATATCAACATCATAAGTAAAGTACAATTGATTTGTGTGATGGTTATATCAACATCATAAGTAAAGTACAATTGATTTGTGTGATGGTTATATCAACATCATAAGTAAAATATGATCGATTCGTGTGATGGTTATATTAACATCATATGTAAAATACGCGGCCATCCTGCGAATCCTCCAACCTCCAATCCATATTCACGTGTGAAAGACTTGTAGCGACATCTATCAGCCATATATCAGTAACACTAAGATAGTTCACACACGGAAAGATAGATGGCACCAGATGTACCTGAAACCAAAGAAGTCCACCACAGTAACAGATAACTTAACTCGGCCATTCCTGCCTAAATTTGAGAGCCAATTTTGTTATTAATTGCTTCAGTTTAATAATTATTAAAACACTCCCCAGATACTTTCGGAATCTATTAGCAATCAACATGAAATCGACTCACCAGATAGTGCTAAGGCAATTTGCCTACACCACAAATCCAAGCACCACCACATGAATATCACATAGACTCGCACACTCGCATAGCACACCGGGCGCCAACTGTTGTCATTGGCCGCTACCAGCATCAACGAGGCTATTGGCATTATGGTTAGTGTTGCCACTTCACTCAATCTTTCCTCCATAATAAATGATCCAACTAATATTAATAATGTTTTATACTTTTAAATTATCCTGACTTCAATGAGATCAAATGTTGAAATTATATAAGTATTCTATACAATTTGGAATTAACTCTAACATTCGGCCTGTTCTGACTTCTAGGTAGACCTCAAACTTCGCGTTAATAAATAAAATTATCATAATATAAAGTTAACAAAGTATAGATATAAAACAATATATAATAATTTAGACTGATACTAAAAGCAGTGCTATAAAAATCACTCTACGAACAATAGTATGTTGAAAAATTAATTAAATGCATTAACGTAAAAAACAAGTTAATAATTGTATCATAATCATCATCTCAACATCATAAGTAAAGTACAATTGATTTGTGTGATGGTTATATCAACATCATAAGTAAAATACAATTGATTCGTGTGATGGTTATATCAACATCATAGTAAAATACAATTGATTGGTGTGATGGTTATATCAACATCACAAGTAAAATACAATGGATTCGTGTTATGGTTTTATCAACATCATAAGTTAAATACGATTGATTCCTGTGATGGTTATATCAACATCATAAGTAAAATACAATTGTTTCGTCTGATGGTTATATCAACATCATAAGTAAAATACAATTTATTAGTTTGATGGTTATATCAACATCATAAGTAAAATAAGATCGATTCGTATGATGGTTATATCAACAACATAAATAAAATACGATCGATTCGTGTGATGGTTATATCAACATCATAAGTAAAAAACAATTGTTTCGTGTGATGGTTATATCAACATCACAAGTAAAATACAATTTATTAATTTGATGGTTATATCAACATCATAAGTAAAATATGATCGATTCGTGTGATGGTTATATCAACATCATATGTAAAATACGCGGCCATCCTGCGAATCCTCCAACCTCCAATACATATTCACGTGTGAAAGACTTATAGCGACATCTATCAGCCATATATCAGTAACACTAAGATAGTTCACACACGGAAAGATAGATGGCACCAGATGTACCTGAAACCAAAGAAGTCCACCACAGTAACAGATAACTTAACTCGGCCATTCCTGCCTAAATTTGAGAGCCAATTTTGTTATTAATTGCTTCAGTTTAATAATTATTAAAACACTCCCCAGATACTTTCGGAATCTATTAGCAATCAACATGAAATCGACTCACCAGATAGTGCTAAGGCAATTTGCCTACACCACAAATCCAAGCACCACCACATGAATATCACATAGACTCGCACACTCGCATAGCACACCGGGCGCCAACTGTTGTCATTGGCCGCTACCAGCATCAACGAGGCTATTGGCATTATGGTTAGTGTTGCCACTTCACTCAATCTTTCCTCCATAATAAATGATCCAACTAATATTAATAATGTTTTATACTTTTAAACTATCCTGACTTCAATGAGATCAAATGTTGAAATTATATAAGTATTCTATACAATTTGGAATTAACTCTAACATTCGGCCTGTTCTGACTTCAAGTTAGACCTCAAACTTCGCGTAAATAAATAAAATTATAATAATATAAAGTTAACAAAGTATAGATATAAAACAATATATAATAATTTAGACTGATACTAAAAGCAGTGCAATAAAAATCACTCTACGAACAATAGTATGTTGAAAAATTAATTAAATGCATTAACGTAAAAAACAAGTTAATAATTGTATCATCATCATCATCTCAACATCATAAGTAAAGTACAATTGATTTGTGTGATGGTTATATCAACATCATAAGTAAAGTACAATTGATTTGTGTGATGGTTATATCAACATCATAAGTAAAATACGATTAATTCCGGTGATGGTTATATCAACATCATAAGTAAATACGATTAATTTCTGTGATGGTTATATCAACATCATAAGTAAAGTACGATTGATTTGTGTGATGGTTATATCAACATCATAAGTTAAATACGATTGATTCCTGTGATGGTTATATCAACATCATAGGTAAAATAAGATTGATTCGTGTGATGGTTATATCAACATCATAAGTAAAATACAACTGTTTCGTCTGATGGTTATATCAACATCATAAGTAATACAAGATCGATTCGTATGATGGTTATATCAACATCATAAATAAAATACGATCGATTCATGTGATGGTTATATCAACATCATAAGTAAAAAACAATTGTTTCGTGTGATGGTTATATCAACATCACAAGTAAAATACAATTTATTAGTTTGATGGTTATATCAACATCATAAGTAAAATATGATCGATTCGTGTGATGGTTATATCAACATCATATGTAAAATACGCGGCCATCCTGCGAATCCTCCAACCTCCAATCCATATTCACGTGTGAAAGACTTGTAGCGACATCTATCAGCCATATATCAGTAACACTAAGATAGTTCACACACGGAAAGATAGATGGCACCAGATGTACCTGAAACCAAAGAAGTCTACCACAGTAATAGATAACTTAACTCGGCCATTCCTGCCTAAATATGAGAGCCAATTTTGTTATTAATTGCTTCAGTTTAATAATTATTAAAACACTCCCCAGATACTTTCGGAATCTATTAGCAATCAACATGAAATCGACTCACCAGATAGTGCTAAGGCAATTTGCCTACACCACAAATCCAAGCACCACCACATGAATATCACATAGACTCGCACACTCGCATAGCACACCGGGCGCCAACTGTTGTCATTGGCCGCTACCAGCATCAACGAGGCTATTGGCATTATGGTTAGTGTTGCCACTTCACTCAATCTTTCCTCCATAATAAATGATCCAACTAATATTAATAATGTTTTATACTTTTAAATTATCCTGACTTCAATGAGATCAAATGTTGAAATTATATAAGTATTCTATACAATTTGGAATTAACTCTAACATTCGGCCTGTCCTGACTTCAAGTTAGACCTCAAACTTCGCGTAAATAAATAAAATTATAATAATATAAAGTTAACAAAGTATAGATATAAAACAATATATAATAATTTAGACTGATACTAAAAGCAGTGCAATAAAAATCACTCTACGAACAATAGTATGTTGAAAAATTAATTAAATGCATTAACGTAAAAAACAAGTTAATAATTGTATCATCATCATCATCATCTCAACATCATAAGTAAAGTACAATTGATTTGTGTTATGGTTATATCAACATCATAAGTAAAGTACAATTGATTCGTGTGATGGTTATATCAACATCATAAGTAAAATACGATTAATTCCGGTGATGGTTATATCAACATCATAAGTAAATACGATTAATTTCTGTGATGGTTATATCAACATCATAAGTAAAGTACGATTGATTTGTGTGATGGTTATATCAACATCATAAATAAAATACGATCGATTCGTGTGATGGTTATATCAACATCATAAGTAAAAAACAATTGTTTCGTGTGATGGTTATATCAACATCACAAGTAAAATACAATTTATTAGTTTGATGGTTATATCAACATCATAAGTAAAATAAGATCGATTCGTATGATGGTTATATCAACATCATAAATAAAATACGATCGATTCGTGTGATGGTTATATCAACATCATAAGTAAAAAACAATTGTTTCGTGTGATGGTTATATCAACATCACAAGTAAAATACAATTTATTAGTTTGATGGTTATATCAACATCATAAGTAAAATATGATCGATTCGTGTGATGGTTATATCAACATCATAAGTAAAATACAATTGTTTCGTCTGATGGTTATATCAACATCATAAGTAAAGTAAGATCGATTCGTATGATGGTTATATCAACATCATAAATAAAATACGATCGATTCGTGTGATGGTTATATCAATATCATAAGTAAAAAACAATTGTTTCGTGTGATGGTTATATCAACATCATATGTAAAATACGCGGCCATCCTGCGAATCCTCCAACCTCCAATCCATATTCACGTATGAAAGACTTGTAGCGACATCTATCAGCCATATATCAGTAACACTAAGATAGTTCACACACGGAAAGATAGATGGCACCAGATGTACCTGAAACCAAAGAAGTCCACCACAGTAACAGATAACTTAACTCGGCCATTCCTGCCTAAATTTGAGAGCCAATTTTGTTATTAATTGCTTCAGTTTAATAATTATTAAAACACTCCCCAGATACTTTCGGAATCTATTAGCAATCAACATGAAATCGACTCACCAGATAGTGCTAAGGCAATTTGCCTACACCACAAATCCAAGCACCACCACATGAATATCACATAGACTCGCACACTCGCATAGCACACCGGGCGCCAACTGTTGTCATTGGCCGCTACCAGCATCAACGAGGCTATTGGCATTATGGTTAGTGTTGCCACTTCACTCAATCTTTCCTCCATAATAAATGATCCAACTAATATTAATAATGTTTTATACTTTTAAATTATCCTGACTTCAATGAGATCAAATGTTGAAATTATATAAGTATTCTATACAATTTGGAATTAACTCTAACATTCGGCCTGTCCTGACTTCAAGTTAGACCTCAAACTTCGCGTAAATAAATAAAATTATAATAATATAAAGTTAACAAAGTATAGATATAAAACAATATATAATAATTTAGACTGATACTAAAAGCAGTGCAATAAAAATCACTCTACGAACAATAGTATGTTGAAAAATTAATTAAATGCATTAACGTAAAAAACAAGTTAATAATTGTATCATCATCATCATCATCTCAACATCATAAGTAAAGTACAATTGATTTGTGTTATGGTTATATCAACATCATAAGTAAAGTACAATTGATTCGTGTGATGGTTATATCAACATCATAAGTAAAATACGATTAATTCCGGTGATGGTTATATCAACATCATAAGTAAATACGATTAATTTCTGTGATGGTTATATCAACATCATAAGTAAAGTACGATTGATTTGTGTGATGGTTATATCAACATCATAAATAAAATACGATCGATTCGTGTGATGGTTATATCAACATCATAAGTAAAAAACAATTGTTTCGTGTGATGGTTATATCAACATCACAAGTAAAATACAATTTATTAGTTTGATGGTTATATCAACATCATAAGTAAAATAAGATCGATTCGTATGATGGTTATATCAACATCATAAATAAAATACGATCGATTCGTGTGATGGTTATATCAACATCATAAGTAAAAAACAATTGTTTCGTGTGATGGTTATATCAACATCACAAGTAAAATACAATTTATTAGTTTGATGGTTATATCAACATCATAAGTAAAATATGATCGATTCGTGTGATGGTTATATCAACATCATAAGTAAAATACAATTGTTTCGTCTGATGGTTATATCAACATCATAAGTAAAGTAAGATCGATTCGTATGATGGTTATATCAACATCATAAATAAAATACGATCGATTCGTGTGATGGTTATATCAATATCATAAGTAAAAAACAATTGTTTCGTGTGATGGTTATATCAACATCATATGTAAAATACGCGGCCATCCTGCGAATCCTCCAACCTCCAATCCATATTCACGTATGAAAGACTTGTAGCGACATCTATCAGCCATATATCAGTAACACTAAGATAGTTCACACACGGAAAGATAGATGGCACCAGATGTACCTGAAACCAAAGAAGTCCACCACAGTAACAGATAACTTAACTCGGCCATTCCTGCCTAAATTTGAGAGCCAATTTTGTTATTAATTGCTTCAGTTTAATAATTATTAAAACACTCCCCAGATACTTTCGGAATCTATTAGCAATCAACATGAAATCGACTCACCAGATAGTGCTAAGGCAATTTGCCTACACCACAAATCCAAGCACCACCACATGAATATCACATAGACTCGCACACTCGCATAGCACACCGGGCGCCAACTGTTGTCATTGGCCGCTACCAGCATCAACGAGGCTATTGGCATTATGGTTAGTGTTGCCACTTCACTCAATCTTTCCTCCATAATAAATGATCCAACTAATATTAATAATGTTTTATACTTTTAAATTATCCTGACTTCAATGAGATCAAATGTTGAAATTATATAAGTATTCTATACAATTTGGAATTAACTCTAACATTCGGCCTGTCCTGACTTCAAGTTAGACCTCAAACTTCGCGTAAATAAATAAAATTATAATAATATAAAGTTAACAAAGTATAGATATAAAACAATATATAATAATTTAGACTGATACTAAAAGCAGTGCAATAAAAATCACTCTACGAACAATAGTATGTTGAAAAATTAATTAAATGCATTAACGTAAAAAACAAGTTAATAATTGTATCATCATCATCATCATCTCAACATCATAAGTAAAGTACAATTGATTTGTGTTATGGTTATATCAACATCATAAGTAAAGTACAATTGATTCGTGTGATGGTTATATCAACATCATAAGTAAAATACGATTAATTCCGGTGATGGTTATATCAACATCATAAGTAAATACGATTAATTTCTGTGATGGTTATATCAACATCATAAGTAAAGTACGATTGATTTGTGTGATGGTTATATCAACATCATAAATAAAATACGATCGATTCGTGTGATGGTTATATCAACATCATAAGTAAAAAACAATTGTTTCGTGTGATGGTTATATCAACATCACAAGTAAAATACAATTTATTAGTTTGATGGTTATATCAACATCATAAGTAAAATATGATCGATTCGTGTGATGGTTATATCAACATCATAAGTAAAATACAATTGTTTCGTCTGATGGTTATATCAACATCATAAGTAAAGTAAGATCGATTCGTATGATGGTTATATCAACATCATAAATAAAATACGATCGATTCGTGTGATGGTTATATCAATATCATAAGTAAAAAACAATTGTTTCGTGTGATGGTTATATCAACATCATATGTAAAATACGCGGCCATCCTGCGAATCCTCCAACCTCCAATCCATATTCACGTATGAAAGACTTGTAGCGACATCTATCAGCCATATATCAGTAACACTAAGATAGTTCACACACGGAAAGATAGATGGCACCAGATGTACCTGAAACCAAAGAAGTCCACCACAGTAACAGATAACTTAACTCGGCCATTCCTGCCTAAATTTGAGAGCCAATTTTGTTATTAATTGCTTCAGTTTAATAATTATTAAAACACTCCCCAGATACTTTCGGAATCTATTAGCAATCAACATGAAATCGACTCACCAGATAGTGCTAAGGCAATTTGCCTACACCACAAATCCAAGCACCACCACATGAATATCACATAGACTCGCACACTCGCATAGCACACCGGGCGCCAACTGTTGTCATTGGCCGCTACCAGCATCAACGAGGCTATTGGCATTATGGTTAGTGTTGCCACTTCACTCAATCTTTCCTCCATAATAAATGATCCAACTAATATTAATAATGTTTTATACTTTTAAATTATCCTGACTTCAATGAGATCAAATGTTGAAATTATATAAGTATTCTATACAATTTGGAATTAACTCTAACATTCGGCCTGTCCTGACTTCAAGTTAGACCTCAAACTTCGCGTAAATAAATAAAATTATAATAATATAAAGTTAACAAAGTATAGATATAAAACAATATATAATAATTTAGACTGATACTAAAAGCAGTGCAATAAAAATCACTCTACGAACAATAGTATGTTGAAAAATTAATTAAATGCATTAACGTAAAAAACAAGTTAATAATTGTATCATCATCATCATCATCTCAACATCATAAGTAAAGTACAATTGATTTGTGTTATGGTTATATCAACATCATAAGTAAAGTACAATTGATTCGTGTGATGGTTATATCAACATCATAAGTAAAATACGATTAATTCCGGTGATGGTTATATCAACATCATAAGTAAATACGATTAATTTCTGTGATGGTTATATCAACATCATAAGTAAAGTACGATTGATTTGTGTGATGGTTATATCAACATCATAAATAAAATACGATCGATTCGTGTGATGGTTATATCAACATCATAAGTAAAAAACAATTGTTTCGTGTGATGGTTATATCAACATCACAAGTAAAATACAATTTATTAGTTTGATGGTTATATCAACATCATAAGTAAAATAAGATCGATTCGTATGATGGTTATATCAACATCATAAATAAAATACGATCGATTCGTGTGATGGTTATATCAACATCATAAGTAAAAAACAATTGTTTCGTGTGATGGTTATATCAACATCACAAGTAAAATACAATTTATTAGTTTGATGGTTATATCAACATCATAAGTAAAATATGATCGATTCGTGTGATGGTTATATCAACATCATAAGTAAAATACAATTGTTTCGTCTGATGGTTATATCAACATCATAAGTAAAGTAAGATCGATTCGTATGATGGTTATATCAACATCATAAATAAAATACGATCGATTCGTGTGATGGTTATATCAATATCATAAGTAAAAAACAATTGTTTCGTGTGATGGTTATATCAACATCATATGTAAAATACGCGGCCATCCTGCGAATCCTCCAACCTCCAATCCATATTCACGTATGAAAGACTTGTAGCGACATCTATCAGCCATATATCAGTAACACTAAGATAGTTCACACACGGAAAGATAGATGGCACCAGATGTACCTGAAACCAAAGAAGTCCACCACAGTAACAGATAACTTAACTCGGCCATTCCTGCCTAAATTTGAGAGCCAATTTTGTTATTAATTGCTTCAGTTTAATAATTATTAAAACACTCCCCAGATACTTTCGGAATCTATTAGCAATCAACATGAAATCGACTCACCAGATAGTGCTAAGGCAATTTGCCTACACCACAAATCCAAGCACCACCACATGAATATCACATAGACTCGCACACTCGCATAGCACACCGGGCGCCAACTGTTGTCATTGGCCGCTACCAGCATCAACGAGGCTATTGGCATTATGGTTAGTGTTGCCACTTCACTCAATCTTTCCTCCATAATAAATGATCCAACTAATATTAATAATGTTTTATACTTTTAAATTATCCTGACTTCAATGAGATCAAATGTTGAAATTATATAAGTATTCTATACAATTTGGAATTAACTCTAACATTCGGCCTGTCCTGACTTCAAGTTAGACCTCAAACTTCGCGTAAATAAATAAAATTATAATAATATAAAGTTAACAAAGTATAGATATAAAACAATATATAATAATTTAGACTGATACTAAAAGCAGTGCAATAAAAATCACTCTACGAACAATAGTATGTTGAAAAATTAATTAAATGCATTAACGTAAAAAACAAGTTAATAATTGTATCATCATCATCATCATCTCAACATCATAAGTAAAGTACAATTGATTTGTGTTATGGTTATATCAACATCATAAGTAAAGTACAATTGATTCGTGTGATGGTTATATCAACATCATAAGTAAAATACGATTAATTCCGGTGATGGTTATATCAACATCATAAGTAAATACGATTAATTTCTGTGATGGTTATATCAACATCATAAGTAAAGTACGATTGATTTGTGTGATGGTTATATCAACATCATAAATAAAATACGATCGATTCGTGTGATGGTTATATCAACATCATAAGTAAAAAACAATTGTTTCGTGTGATGGTTATATCAACATCACAAGTAAAATACAATTTATTAGTTTGATGGTTATATCAACATCATAAGTAAAATAAGATCGATTCGTATGATGGTTATATCAACATCATAAATAAAATACGATCGATTCGTGTGATGGTTATATCAACATCATAAGTAAAAAACAATTGTTTCGTGTGATGGTTATATCAACATCACAAGTAAAATACAATTTATTAGTTTGATGGTTATATCAACATCATAAGTAAAATATGATCGATTCGTGTGATGGTTATATCAACATCATAAGTAAAATACAATTGTTTCGTCTGATGGTTATATCAACATCATAAGTAAAGTAAGATCGATTCGTATGATGGTTATATCAACATCATAAATAAAATACGATCGATTCGTGTGATGGTTATATCAATATCATAAGTAAAAAACAATTGTTTCGTGTGATGGTTATATCAACATCATATGTAAAATACGCGGCCATCCTGCGAATCCTCCAACCTCCAATCCATATTCACGTATGAAAGACTTGTAGCGACATCTATCAGCCATATATCAGTAACACTAAGATAGTTCACACACGGAAAGATAGATGGCACCAGATGTACCTGAAACCAAAGAAGTCCACCACAGTAACAGATAACTTAACTCGGCCATTCCTGCCTAAATTTGAGAGCCAATTTTGTTATTAATTGCTTCAGTTTAATAATTATTAAAACACTCCCCAGATACTTTCGGAATCTATTAGCAATCAACATGAAATCGACTCACCAGATAGTGCTAAGGCAATTTGCCTACACCACAAATCCAAGCACCACCACATGAATATCACATAGACTCGCACACTCGCATAGCACACCGGGCGCCAACTGTTGTCATTGGCCGCTACCAGCATCAACGAGGCTATTGGCATTATGGTTAGTGTTGCCACTTCACTCAATCTTTCCTCCATAATAAATGATCCAACTAATATTAATAATGTTTTATACTTTTAAATTATCCTGACTTCAATGAGATCAAATGTTGAAATTATATAAGTATTCTATACAATTTGGAATTAACTCTAACATTCGGCCTGTCCTGACTTCAAGTTAGACCTCAAACTTCGCGTAAATAAATAAAATTATAATAATATAAAGTTAACAAAGTATAGATATAAAACAATATATAATAATTTAGACTGATACTAAAAGCAGTGCAATAAAAATCACTCTACGAACAATAGTATGTTGAAAAATTAATTAAATGCATTAACGTAAAAAACAAGTTAATAATTGTATCATCATCATCATCATCTCAACATCATAAGTAAAGTACAATTGATTTGTGTTATGGTTATATCAACATCATAAGTAAAGTACAATTGATTCGTGTGATGGTTATATCAACATCATAAGTAAAATACGATTAATTCCGGTGATGGTTATATCAACATCATAAGTAAATACGATTAATTTCTGTGATGGTTATATCAACATCATAAGTAAAGTACGATTGATTTGTGTGATGGTTATATCAACATCATAAATAAAATACGATCGATTCGTGTGATGGTTATATCAACATCATAAGTAAAAAACAATTGTTTCGTGTGATGGTTATATCAACATCACAAGTAAAATACAATTTATTAGTTTGATGGTTATATCAACATCATAAGTAAAATAAGATCGATTCGTATGATGGTTATATCAACATCATAAATAAAATACGATCGATTCGTGTGATGGTTATATCAACATCATAAGTAAAAAACAATTGTTTCGTGTGATGGTTATATCAACATCACAAGTAAAATACAATTTATTAGTTTGATGGTTATATCAACATCATAAGTAAAATATGATCGATTCGTGTGATGGTTATATCAACATCATAAGTAAAATACAATTGTTTCGTCTGATGGTTATATCAACATCATAAGTAAAGTAAGATCGATTCGTATGATGGTTATATCAACATCATAAATAAAATACGATCGATTCGTGTGATGGTTATATCAATATCATAAGTAAAAAACAATTGTTTCGTGTGATGGTTATATCAACATCATATGTAAAATACGCGGCCATCCTGCGAATCCTCCAACCTCCAATCCATATTCACGTATGAAAGACTTGTAGCGACATCTATCAGCCATATATCAGTAACACTAAGATAGTTCACACACGGAAAGATAGATGGCACCAGATGTACCTGAAACCAAAGAAGTCCACCACAGTAACAGATAACTTAACTCGGCCATTCCTGCCTAAATTTGAGAGCCAATTTTGTTATTAATTGCTTCAGTTTAATAATTATTAAAGCACTCCCCAGATACTTTCGGAATCTATTAGCAATCAACATGAAATCGACTCACCAGATAGTGCTAAGGCAATTTGCCTACACCACAAATCCAAGCACCACCACATGAATATCACATAGACTCGCACACTCGCATAGCACACCGGGCGCCAACTGTTGTCATTGGCCGCTACCAGCATCAACGAGGCTATTGGCATTATGGTTAGTGTTGCCACTTCACTCAATCTTTCCTCCATAATAAATGATCCAACTAATATTAATAATGTTTTATACTTTTAAATTATCCTGACTTCAATGAGATCAAATGTTGAAATTATATAAGTATTCTATACAATTTGGAATTAACTCTAACATTCGGCCTGTCCTGACTTCAAGTTAGACCTCAAACTTCGCGTAAATAAATAAAATTATAATAATATAAAGTTAACAAAGTATAGATATAAAACAATATATAATAATTTAGACTGATACTAAAAGCAGTGCAATAAAAATCACTCTACGAACAATAGTATGTTGAAAAATTAATTAAATGCATTAACGTAAAAAACAAGTTAATAATTGTATCATCATCATCATCATCTCAACATCATAAGTAAAGTACAATTGATTTGTGTTATGGTTATATCAACATCATAAGTAAAGTACAATTGATTCGTGTGATGGTTATATCAACATCATAAGTAAAATACGATTAATTCCGGTGATGGTTATATCAACATCATAAGTAAATACGATTAATTTCTGTGATGGTTATATCAACATCATAAGTAAAGTACGATTGATTTGTGTGATGGTTATATCAACATCATAAATAAAATACGATCGATTCGTGTGATGGTTATATCAACATCATAAGTAAAAAACAATTGTTTCGTGTGATGGTTATATCAACATCACAAGTAAAATACAATTTATTAGTTTGATGGTTATATCAACATCATAAGTAAAATAAGATCGATTCGTATGATGGTTATATCAACATCATAAATAAAATACGATCGATTCGTGTGATGGTTATATCAACATCATAAGTAAAAAACAATTGTTTCGTGTGATGGTTATATCAACATCACAAGTAAAATACAATTTATTAGTTTGATGGTTATATCAACATCATAAGTAAAATATGATCGATTCGTGTGATGGTTATATCAACATCATAAGTAAAATACAATTGTTTCGTCTGATGGTTATATCAACATCATAAGTAAAGTAAGATCGATTCGTATGATGGTTATATCAACATCATAAATAAAATACGATCGATTCGTGTGATGGTTATATCAATATCATAAGTAAAAAACAATTGTTTCGTGTGATGGTTATATCAACATCATATGTAAAATACGCGGCCATCCTGCGAATCCTCCAACCTCCAATCCATATTCACGTATGAAAGACTTGTAGCGACATCTATCAGCCATATATCAGTAACACTAAGATAGTTCACACACGGAAAGATAGATGGCACCAGATGTACCTGAAACCAAAGAAGTCCACCACAGTAACAGATAACTTAACTCGGCCATTCCTGCCTAAATTTGAGAGCCAATTTTGTTATTAATTGCTTCAGTTTAATAATTATTAAAACACTCCCCAGATACTTTCGGAATCTATTAGCAATCAACATGAAATCGACTCACCAGATAGTGCTAAGGCAATTTGCCTACACCACAAATCCAAGCACCACCACATGAATATCACATAGACTCGCACACTCGCATAGCACACCGGGCGTCAACTGTTGTCATTGGCCGCTACCAGCATCAACGAGGCTATTGGCATTATGGTTAGTGTTGCCACTTCACTCAATCTTTCCTCCATAATAAATGATCCAACTAATATTAATAATGTTTTATACTTTTAAATTATCCTGACTTCAATGAGATCAAATGTTGAAATTATATAAGTATTCTATACAATTTGGAATTAACTCTAACATTCGGCCTGTCCTGACTTCAAGTTAGACCTCAAACTTCGCGTAAATAAATAAAATTATAATAATATAAAGTTAACAAAGTATAGATATAAAACAATATATAATAATTTAGACTGATACTAAAAGCAGTGCAATAAAAATCACTCTACGAACAATAGTATGTTGAAAAATTAATTAAATGCATTAACGTAAAAAACAAGTTAATAATTGTATCATCATCATCATCATCTCAACATCATAAGTAAAGTACAATTGATTTGTGTTATGGTTATATCAACATCATAAGTAAAGTACAATTGATTCGTGTGATGGTTATATCAACATCATAAGTAAAATACGATTAATTCCGGTGATGGTTATATCAACATCATAAGTAAATACGATTAATTTCTGTGATGGTTATATCAACATCATAAGTAAAGTACGATTGATTTGTGTGATGGTTATATCAACATCATAAATAAAATACGATCGATTCGTGTGATGGTTATATCAACATCATAAGTAAAAAACAATTGTTTCGTGTGATGGTTATATCAACATCACAAGTAAAATACAATTTATTAGTTTGATGGTTATATCAACATCATAAGTAAAATAAGATCGATTCGTATGATGGTTATATCAACATCATAAATAAAATACGATCGATTCGTGTGATGGTTATATCAACATCATAAGTAAAAAACAATTGTTTCGTGTGATGGTTATATCAACATCACAAGTAAAATACAATTTATTAGTTTGATGGTTATATCAACATCATAAGTAAAATATGATCGATTCGTGTGATGGTTATATCAACATCATAAGTAAAATACAATTGTTTCGTCTGATGGTTATATCAACATCATAAGTAAAGTAAGATCGATTCGTATGATGGTTATATCAACATCATAAATAAAATACGATCGATTCGTGTGATGGTTATATCAATATCATAAGTAAAAAAACAATTGTTTCGTGTGATGGTTATATCAACATCATATGTAAAATACGCGGCCATCCTGCGAATCCTCCAACCTCCAATCCATATTCACGTATGAAAGACTTGTAGCGACATCTATCAGCCATATATCAGTAACACTAAGATAGTTCACACACGGAAAGATAGATGGCACCAGATGTACCTGAAACCAAAGAAGTCCACCACAGTAACAGATAACTTAACTCGGCCATTCCTGCCTAAATTTGAGAGCCAATTTTGTTATTAATTGCTTCAGTTTAATAATTATTAAAACACTCCCCAGATACTTTCGGAATCTATTAGCAATCAACATGAAATCGACTCACCAGATAGTGCTAAGGCAATTTGCCTACACCACAAATCCAAGCACCACCACATGAATATCACATAGACTCGCACACTCGCATAGCACACCGGGCGCCAACTGTTGTCATTGGCCGCTACCAGCATCAACGAGGCTATTGGCATTATGGTTAGTGTTGCCACTTCACTCAATCTTTCCTCCATAATAAATGATCCAACTAATATTAATAATGTTTTATACTTTTAAATTATCCTGACTTCAATGAGATCAAATGTTGAAATTATATAAGTATTCTATACAATTTGGAATTAACTCTAACATTCGGCCTGTCCTGACTTCAAGTTAGACCTCAAACTTCGCGTAAATAAATAAAATTATAATAATATAAAGTTAACAAAGTATAGATATAAAACAATATATAATAATTTAGACTGATACTAAAAGCAGTGCAATAAAAATCACTCTACGAACAATAGTATGTTGAAAAATTAATTAAATGCATTAACGTAAAAAACAAGTTAATAATTGTATCATCATCATCATCATCTCAACATCATAAGTAAAGTACAATTGATTTGTGTTATGGTTATATCAACATCATAAGTAAAGTACAATTGATTCGTGTGATGGTTATATCAACATCATAAGTAAAATACGATTAATTCCGGTGATGGTTATATCAACATCATAAGTAAATACGATTAATTTCTGTGATGGTTATATCAACATCATAAGTAAAGTACGATTGATTTGTGTGATGGTTATATCAACATCATAAATAAAATACGATCGATTCGTGTGATGGTTATATCAACATCATAAGTAAAAAACAATTGTTTCGTGTGATGGTTATATCAACATCACAAGTAAAATACAATTTATTAGTTTGATGGTTATATCAACATCATAAGTAAAATAAGATCGATTCGTATGATGGTTATATCAACATCATAAATAAAATACGATCGATTCGTGTGATGGTTATATCAACATCATAAGTAAAAAACAATTGTTTCGTGTGATGGTTATATCAACATCACAAGTAAAATACAATTTATTAGTTTGATGGTTATATCAACATCATAAGTAAAATATGATCGATTCGTGTGATGGTTATATCAACATCATAAGTAAAATACAATTGTTTCGTCTGATGGTTATATCAACATCATAAGTAAAGTAAGATCGATTCGTATGATGGTTATATCAACATCATAAATAAAATACGATCGATTCGTGTGATGGTTATATCAATATCATAAGTAAAAAACAATTGTTTCGTGTGATGGTTATATCAACATCATATGTAAAATACGCGGCCATCCTGCGAATCCTCCAACCTCCAATCCATATTCACGTATGAAAGACTTGTAGCGACATCTATCAGCCATATATCAGTAACACTAAGATAGTTCACACACGGAAAGATAGATGGCACCAGATGTACCTGAAACCAAAGAAGTCCACCACAGTAACAGATAACTTAACTCGGCCATTCCTGCCTAAATTTGAGAGCCAATTTTGTTATTAATTGCTTCAGTTTAATAATTATTAAAACACTCCCCAGATACTTTCGGAATCTATTAGCAATCAACATGAAATCGACTCACCAGATAGTGCTAAGGCAATTTGCCTACACCACAAATCCAAGCACCACCACATGAATATCACATAGACTCGCACACTCGCATAGCACACCGGGCGTCAACTGTTGTCATTGGCCGCTACCAGCATCAACGAGGCTATTGGCATTATGGTTAGTGTTGCCACTTCACTCAATCTTTCCTCCATAATAAATGATCCAACTAATATTAATAATGTTTTATACTTTTAAATTATCCTGACTTCAATGAGATCAAATGTTGAAATTATATAAGTATTCTATACAATTTGGAATTAACTCTAACATTCGGCCTGTCCTGACTTCAAGTTAGACCTCAAACTTCGCGTAAATAAATAAAATTATAATAATATAAAGTTAACAAAGTATAGATATAAAACAATATATAATAATTTAGACTGATACTAAAAGCAGTGCAATAAAAATCACTCTACGAACAATAGTATGTTGAAAAATTAATTAAATGCATTAACGTAAAAAACAAGTTAATAATTGTATCATCATCATCATCATCTCAACATCATAAGTAAAGTACAATTGATTTGTGTTATGGTTATATCAACATCATAAGTAAAGTACAATTGATTCGTGTGATGGTTATATCAACATCATAAGTAAAATACGATTAATTCCGGTGATGGTTATATCAACATCATAAGTAAATACGATTAATTTCTGTGATGGTTATATCAACATCATAAGTAAAGTACGATTGATTTGTGTGATGGTTATATCAACATCATAAATAAAATACGATCGATTCGTGTGATGGTTATATCAACATCATAAGTAAAAAACAATTGTTTCGTGTGATGGTTATATCAACATCACAAGTAAAATACAATTTATTAGTTTGATGGTTATATCAACATCATAAGTAAAATAAGATCGATTCGTATGATGGTTATATCAACATCATAAATAAAATACGATCGATTCGTGTGATGGTTATATCAACATCATAAGTAAAAAACAATTGTTTCGTGTGATGGTTATATCAACATCACAAGTAAAATACAATTTATTAGTTTGATGGTTATATCAACATCATAAGTAAAATATGATCGATTCGTGTGATGGTTATATCAACATCATAAGTAAAATACAATTGTTTCGTCTGATGGTTATATCAACATCATAAGTAAAGTAAGATCGATTCGTATGATGGTTATATCAACATCATAAATAAAATACGATCGATTCGTGTGATGGTTATATCAATATCATAAGTAAAAAACAATTGTTTCGTGTGATGGTTATATCAACATCATATGTAAAATACGCGGCCATCCTGCGAATCCTCCAACCTCCAATCCATATTCACGTATGAAAGACTTGTAGCGACATCTATCAGCCATATATCAGTAACACTAAGATAGTTCACACACGGAAAGATAGATGGCACCAGATGTACCTGAAACCAAAGAAGTCCACCACAGTAACAGATAACTTAACTCGGCCATTCCTGCCTAAATTTGAGAGCCAATTTTGTTATTAATTGCTTCAGTTTAATAATTATTAAAACACTCCCCAGATACTTTCGGAATCTATTAGCAATCAACATGAAATCGACTCACCAGATAGTGCTAAGGAAATTTGCCTACACCACAAATCCAAGCACCACCACATGAATATCACATAGACTCGCACACTCGCATAGCACACCGGGCGCCAACTGTTGTCATTGGCCGCTACCAGCATCAACGAGGCTATTGGCATTATGGTTAGTGTTGCCACTTCACTCAATCTTTCCTCCATAATAAATGATCCAACTAATATTAATAATGTTTTATACTTTTAAATTATCCTGACTTCAATGAGATCAAATGTTGAAATTATATAAGTATTCTATACAATTTGGAATTAACTCTAACATTCGGCCTGTCCTGACTTCAAGTTAGACCTCAAACTTCGCGTAAATAAATAAAATTATAATAATATAAAGTTAACAAAGTATAGATATAAAACAATATATAATAATTTAGACTGATACTAAAAGCAGTGCAATAAAAATCACACTACGAACAATAGTATGTTGAAAAATTAATTAAATGCATTAACGTAAAAAACAAGTTAATAATTGTATCATCATCATCATCATCTCAACATCATAAGTAAAGTACAATTGATTTGTGTTATGGTTATATCAACATCATAAGTAAAGTACAATTGATTCGTGTGATGGTTATATCAACATCATAAGTAAAATACGATTTATTCCGGTGATGGTTATATCAACATCATAAGTAAATACGATTAATTTCTGTGATGGTTATATCAACATCATAAGTAAAGTACGATTGATTTGTGTGATGGTTATATCAACATCATAAATAAAATACGATCGATTCGTGTGATGGTTATATCAACATCATAAGTAAAAAACAATTGTTTCGTGTGATGGTTATATCAACATCACAAGTAAAATACAATTTATTAGTTTGATGGTTATATCAACATCATAAGTAAAATAAGATCGATTCGTATGATGGTTATATCAACATCATAAATAAAATACGATCGATTCGTGTGATGGTTATATCAACATCATAAGTAAAAAACAATTGTTTCGTGTGATGGTTATATCAACATCACAAGTAAAATACAATTTATTAGTTTGATGGTTATATCAACATCATAAGTAAAATATGATCGATTCGTGTGATGGTTATATCAACATCATAAGTAAAATACAATTGTTTCGTCTGATGGTTATATCAACATCATAAGTAAAATACGATTAATTCCGGTGATGGTTATATCAACATCATAAGTAAATACGATTAATTTCTGTGATGGTTATATCAACATCATAAGTAAAGTACGATTGATTTGTGTGATGGTTATATCAACATCATAAATAAAATACGATCGATTCGTGTGATGGTTATATCAACATCATAAGTAAAAAACAATTGTTTCGTCTGATGGTTATATCAACATCATAAGTAAAGTAAGATCGATTCGTATGATGGTTATATCAACATCATAAATAAAATACGATCGATTCGTGTGATGGTTATATCAATATCATAAGTAAAAAACAATTGTTTCGTGTGATGGTTATATCAACATCATATGTAAAATACGCGGCCATCCTGCGAATCCTCCAACCTCCAATCCATATTCACGTATGAAAGACTTGTAGCGACATCTATCAGCCATATATCAGTAACACTAAGATAGTTCACACACGGAAAGATAGATGGCACCAGATGTACCTGAAACCAAAGAAGTCCACCACAGTAACAGATAACTTAACTCGGCCATTCCTGCCTAAATTTGAGAGCCAATTTTGTTATTAATTGTTTCAGTTTAATAATTATTAAAACACTCCCCAGATACTTTCGGAATCTATTAGCAATCAACATGAAATCGACTCACCAGATAGTGCTAAGGCAATTTGCCTACACCACAAATCCAAGCACCACCACATGAATATCACATAGACTCGCACACTCGCATAACACACCGGGCGCCAACTGTTGTCATTGGCCGCTACCAGCATCAACGAGACTATCCGTATATCTCGCGCCGTCGTGCATCTCACAAACGCGCACAAATTTTACTTTCATAAAATTCACGTAGTTCTTCACGTCATCCGAGTAGGGTTTTCACTGTCGGTCTTTATTCCGCTTCTGATATAAGCGTCAGCGACAGTCAAGCGATACGAACACCATGATTAGGGTTCAGCGGTATGTTGTATCAGGATTCAGTGGACGTATGGATGCAGGCAATGAAACAACGTTATACCATCGCTTCGTAAAAGTCCCGTATGAGGAGAAGAAGCGACGCAACAAACTCCTCATGGGCCCAATAGGTTTATTGGTTCTAACTTCATAATTATATTATCACTTCAATAACACTTTATAATTCACAATTATATTATCACTTCAATACACTTTAGAAACGGGTAGCATAGCCACTACACAGAGGTGTGTACAGTTTGAGAGCTTGCGGTAGACTGCTTGTTAAAATACAACACCTACCCTTTTATTAACTTTGCTATTGGCATTATGGTTAGTGTTGCCACTTCACTCAATCTTTCCTCCATAATAAATGATCCAACTAATATTAATAATGTTTTATACTTTTAAATTATCCTGACTATTATCCTTCAATGAGATCAAATGTTGAAATTATATAAGTATTCTATACTATTTGGAATTAACTCTAACACCCGGGGAATTGCCAATGTGATATCGAGCCGAATGTGTGGTTTCGAGTAGTTGTACGTAGAATATTATTAACTCTGTGGTATTAGGTACCTACTAGGGAACACCGGATGGTAGTTCGTAGGTGATCCGGGTATTTTATACGTCATACGACACTACAGGTATAGGTGATTTTTCAAGTGGACATGGGCGGCCATATCTTGAACTATTGGAAACAGCGAAAAATTTTCATATGCGAGTTTGATAAAAACTAAAACAAATAAGTAGGTAAGTATACCTACTTATTTGCAATTTAAAATAAAAATATTTTTTCGAAATTGATAAAAAAAGCATTTTTCGCTATTCCCTTTACTTTAGCATTTGGCCATCCATGCCCACAAAAAAAGTCAGTTTGTTTTTCTGTTTCAACGCGCTTAACTCGGGTACTGTCAGTCCGATTCAAACAATTCTTTCACTGATAGGAAGTCGCATTGTCCCAAAGTAGGCTACTTTTCGTCTCGAGAACACGGGAGAAACCGCGGGAGAAAGCTAGAAGGTATATAAACATATCACAATTGACAAGGCATTATTACATTACCATATACATTACATTACATATATGTACGTAGTATCAGTAGTAATTTGCGCAACTAACGTTTCACCGACCGACGTCGGAAAAGGAAGGCGGACGCGTCATGCTCCAACGAATAAAACAAGTGTTCGGGAAAATGTTTATATGTAACTAGTTCTTTGGGTAATTCGTAATTAAATTAACCAGGTTTAGACAGGTGTCTGAACTAGCCGATTTGTATTCGTACTAACCTAAATGCAAAGCGAAAATGCTATGCTAAGAAGAAACCGGCCGAATGCAACTAGCCTGTAGGTATTAAGATTTTAGAGATAGAGACGAAATTATTAAGCTAAGTTAGAGAGAGGTAGGTGGCTATATACGCCATTACTAATCACCATATTCCATACATAAAATATCTTTTTCTAAAAAAATCGCCTACCGCGACAGCGGCCGGCGAGAGCTAAATCCATGTTCGTTCACAATAAAAAGCAATCCTACTTATATTATAAATGCGAAAGTTTGCGAGTATGGATGTATGTTTGTTACTCTTTCACACAAAAACTACTGAACGGATATGGATGAAGTTTGGCACACAGATAGAATATGTTCTGGATTAACACAGGATACTTTTTATCCTGGGAAAACATACGATGCCTTGGGAATGCGGGTGAAATCGCGCGGGACAGCTAGTAATTATATAAGTAATATCCCATTCAAACTTCAACCATGTTTGTGTCCAATTGGGGGGTAGCAGTGGACACCGTACATAATGGATATCGTTGGGGATAGTGCAAATTCGCGGAACTAGCATTGGATAATTTCCAATTGATAAATGTAGCCAATTTCAAGGCACGCAAGATCCTAATTGACAGATACTTACCTCTTTGACGTGATTTTCGTCCGACGTATAGAAGGCAAGGAATCGCCGAATAACAATCCCGCTTGTCTACTGCCGGCAAACAAACTACAATAAGAATTGAATTGAATTACCTTTGTCTGTAAACCTGATAAACCTACACGTAGTGCAGATACGCTCTTTACGTATGGTAGATTCGCGGATTCGTACTATCCCCGACGATATGCCCAAACCTCGCTACGCAAATCCCTATTGTATAAGTGGCCTAAGCATCAGCCACTAGCCAGTTCATTAAATGTTGCATTAGACGCTACGTCTGAATATTATTCAGGCCGCTAGTTAAACGGCGCCGTTTAGTAAAAAGGCTAGGCTGTTAATTGAACGGCAAATTATTTGGCTGCGACGCCCTGCGCCTCTGATGTATTATTTACGGACAGATCATAAATTCTACCTAAATTCGAAATCGGGAAAATTGCATAAATTGTTTATGATTATTGTAAAGAACTTTTGAATTATAATAAATGCGTAATAGCAAAAATTACCAGAATTTGTAACTCCATGGTATAGAAGTTACAAGAGATTTCTGGTGGTTATTCAACTGCCACACGTGGCCGGAGTGTTACCGTTACATAGTAACAAAATATAACGTGATGTAGGAGAGAACGTGATTAGCAACAAACAAGTAATACTCACCGATATAGCTAAACATTAATATTAATTGCCTTGTTATCGTTGGACGCTGTCTAAGAAAAAAAAAACAAGGTGATAAATAAAGATATTCATGTATATTCATTTTCTTACAAAATTATTTACAACACCATTATTATGCACATATCCATTGTCATATAAAACATTACAATTGAGATAAATTAACATATCTGAGGCGAATTTACAGCGTATTACAAATTATAGGCGCTCTAATTCTAAACTAGTAACAGATCAATGAATTTAGGCACCATTCCCTAAACAAAAATACCAAAAAAAACTAACTACTCCTTCATGCTTATTTATTGCATATTTTACACCAATTTGCTTTTTTTATTTGTTTATAAATATAAAACAAATTAATGTAAGAGTTAACTAGACGATACTTTAAATACATATTAGAAAGTTCACATTTGCACAACTCAAATGCCCTCATGATTTAATGAAACAGTACAAACAAATATTATTTCAATTCAATTTAAATTTTATCAATGCATTGATTAAAGATAAAATGATTAAAGATGTAAATATTCGTATATTTACAGAGAAAATAATAGATACGTGAAGAGTTTTGAATTAACGTGATAAGAATAAAGATGTAATGACCTCCTCTTTTTCTAAAGGATTCCCAAAATTCATAAAGAAGGAATGTTAACCAAAATGTTTTTTTTATGTGACCAATAATAATAAAGCACCTGATTTCTGAAAGATAAGAAAGAAAATAAATATTTTAGATTTTAATTAAAGCGGTTGACAAATGAAATTGAAATACTAAAAGAAAAACGTACAATTCATTAAACACGCATTCAATTCCAATCAAACAAAATTGCGTGTAAACTATTTCGTTGCCGTGATTGATATTACCTTCCAGGAAAAAGGTGCCAACGTACCAAAATGTTACCTATTTACCTTATAATAAAGCCGTATTTACATTCTCACGTGAAGGTAAAAGCGGTGGCTATCATACTAAACTACTATAACCTATCCTATTTATTTATACACGTATTACTTTACACTATTTTGTATATTTCATAACAATAATTATAAAAGTAATACTTTCATTGAATACAATTCCGCCTATGATTCTATTATAGTTTGACAAAAGTAAATAACCGTCAAACCATACTGGATACACGCATTATTGTCGATGCAACGAGAAGCTAGATAAATCAATGAAAAGAAATCAACTTTGATATGATCTGAATGACTCACATCACAAATTGTTGAACATGGCAGATAATTGGCCAATCATATTACATAATTCAAATTAATGTCAAATGTTTTTCATATGATTGGTCATTTCCACTCCGCAAAACTCGATTAAAAACGAACAAATCCTTACGCGGCCAATATACTTGGGAGATGCAAAATTTTACGTTTTCATGGCACCTACCTCAGTCCCAATTAAAGAGAATCTTTAAAAAAATGTTTTTCAGTCTTACCTTCGTTATTTACATGGACAATAACGCAACAACTGTGTAATGACTGGCACACACAGACAGCACACCATAACAATGGATTTTTACTTACAAAGCAAATAAAATATAGCTGTAAGCCTTGGCTCGCGGTTAAAAATATAACAATGACATCAAGTGTCATAATAGGACGCGCGTCCCTCGCGAGAACCGACGGGCTAATCAAAGGATTCAGTGGGCAATCGAATTTCAACTCTAGTTTTCATGTGTTTAGGGTTTTTTACACAGGGTAGTTTACAAAAATCCATGGCATGCCGTGCAGTCTGTGTGAGCCAGTCATAACGCTGCACTCGTGTTCGATATGTACAACACAATACAAATGTTTTAACTGCCTTTGTTATCATGACTGTAAATATCACATTTTCATTGGAGTATGACTAATAGCTAATGTCAAAACGTTTGTTGACTTTAGATGGACGTCTATCTAAGTGACGGGCCATGGTCCAATATTCAAATCATTCAAAAAACGAGGCCAAGAATCTTCAATAGTTTTTGAAAGTTGCAAATTACTAATTACAATAAATTATACTTAACTAAATTGGACCACACCCATACCGAAAATAATAGCGGCCTAAATTAAAATATTAGGCAACAAACAATCATAATTGTCTCAAAATAACAGTGAGAACAATTTTCGACGTATAAAGACCTTGCGAAAACCAAAACTTTACATCATGGACGATCACTTCCTTATATTCACTTCAAATTGACACTCGATATAGTATCGATAAACAGGCGTTGTCCATCACTATCACATAGCTGTCCTATTAATTTGTATCACCAGGATAATATAGTACATTCTAGTCGTTGACTAGTGTGAACTTGAATGCACGTTATGCTGGGCCTTCTTCTTCCGCTGGGCGAGCATGTCGTAGAACGGGTTGTGGCTGATGGAGCGACGGAGACACTCGATCCATTCGTCTCGCTCTTCCACTGTAGCTGCTGACATTCTGTAAAAAAAGGGCTTTATATAAATATTTTTTCAACACACTCGCTCGTAAAGTGACAATTATTGCAAAATTGGAGTGTTTTTCCCTCGCAAGTGTGTTGAAAATTTTCGTATGACACTCGTATGCATTGATTAATTAAATTCTCGGCTCCCTTATATTAGGCTTAATACCGCCTCGAGTGTTAATAATCAAATTTGCACAAATGTATCATAATGTACTAATAACTAAAAGTATTTTATTCTTCTTGTTTTTTTACAAAGTAGCTAATCTAGTAATGTGGACATTGTAACACCGATAAATTATCAAAACAATGCAGTTAATTGTCAATAACAATTGTTTCAATATCTATAATGCTTGACGCGTGCCAAACTCCATAAACAAATTAATTTTCACTCAATATTGAACGTGAGAATTGTCATGTTGTTTAACCATGCATTTAGTAGTATCGCTCGAGTACAGCGCCTGCGCAGGCAGTTCTACATACAAATATTAGTTTAGAGGTGTTGTGTGTTCAAGCTATAAAACTGGTAAGTGTAATTGAAGAACATAGGTCCATATTCTAGAATGTCAATCAATACTAAGGTCATTTATTTGAGTCGAGATTAAAACAATTGAATTTAGAACCTGCACCAATGACATTAGGTTTATTTTCGATTAACACTATGTCTTCTATAAAATTCATAACAATAGATATACCTGTATACAGTGTGTTTTCCTTCGACTACTTTTCCCTCAGAATCCGTCTTGCATGCCTTGATGAGATCAGCTCCGCCACTCGCGTACAATTCTAGACAGTGCGGCCTTTGCCTATCACTCGCTGGTCGGACCTGGAACACAGATTCAATATTTTATAACTCCACACATTTTCAATACAGGTTATAGGAGTCTGCCGGTTTATATCTTTTGGGAATTTAATATTACATAAATAAAATTTCCCTATAGATATAGGAAACAAGAAAAATGTGCTATCAGCAACATAATGGGGGGAAAATTGTGGAAGTTTATGGGTAAATCCAAAACAGTGGCAAAATAAGAATAGCGTTCATATATTTCCCTATTATTGACTAATGTAATAGTGACGGTTGATAAATAGATTGCAAAGACTAAGTATTTCGCACATCATACAATAGTATGTTCGCACGTCAAAGATTTCAAAAGAAAGAAAGAAATATTTCACACATCATATAGTTTATCTAACTACGCCCTAGGGAAATCAGTATCAGACAAAACACTCTTGGACACTCGTGTGCACGTTACTTTCATTATTTTTAACCGACTTAAAGAAAAGGAGAAGGTCCTCAATTTGGTTGTATGTTTTTTTTATGTTTGTTACCTCAGAACTCCGTCATTTATTTATTAACATTTCCCGTTTGGTCCATTGTCATCAGGTCAGGGTTCGATTACTTTTTAGTGTACTTTAAAGTTGGTTAAAGATTTGTAAATCAGTTTTCAATTATTTCTTTACTAAATAAAGACCTGTTTGACGACAACCTCACCATGGTCATTGATACAATTTGGCCGAAGGTGGTAAGCACACAAAGCTTAGAATAGAACTGGCTCTCAAGTGCAGGTGTAAGGACACCCAGGTGGGTGCTTGGGACCGATGTTTAGCTTGAAGGTGGTAACCAGCCAGGCGGGTACTACAGAGTACCCTACTTCCGGGATTTGGTTTCCTCGCGATGTTTTCCTTCACCCTAATATCAAGCTCATTGCAGGAGTCCAAGCCGCGACCTAATTTCCTTAAATTACGATCCAAAGTGGGCTTCGAATGGCCTACTATTATTATGGCGATAGACAGTGTTATTTCTTTCTCATTATTAAACAACGAGCGTGCCAGTTTGATACTCTCTTTCGCAATTTGCATATTACATGAGCGGCACATATTGTTCGCGCTACTTAGTATAACTAAGTAAAGGTTGGACTGAGAATCAATACACTGATACAATTTTAACTAGGGTCGGCAACGCGCGAGTGATACCCCTGGTGTTCTAAGCGTCCATAGGCTACAGTAACTTCTTACCATCAGGGCCGTATGCTTGTTTGCCACCTCAGTGGTATAAAAAAAAACTCAATATTTTTAATGGTTTAATAAACGTAGCATGTTTCTCTCCAAAACAAACGCTAAATGCAAATTATGTCATTATTGGTCGTGCCCTTGAACGTCATTAGATAAAAACCGATTCACTTTCACTATTTAAACTATTAATTTGAGTAAAACAAAAAGCAATAATATAGTGTATCTTCGTTCACTGAACTGGACCGCAAAACCACATAATACACACAATCTATAGACTATACATCATGCGTACATGGTCAGTGTGTGTCGAGAAATATTATAATTTATAAGAATACTTACAGATATATTTTCTAGGGGAATTATGCCTCTCGGCTCCTTATCGGTCGTGTATTCGAAGTAGTACAGGCAGTTGTCGTTCAATATAAACCACCGTCTCTTCCACGACTTGTACCTGTAATTATTACACAAACGTTTTAATACTTTAAAAAAGACTCTTCATGCATAGAAATTCTATTACTAAGTCAGTCATTTATTCAGTTATTGATTTCAACACTACTGATATTATATAATACCAAAAAACAAAATAATTTTATGAAAATTCATAGAAAATATGAATTTGACTCATATACATTTTCATGAACAATTTTGGATAGATAATCCTTCCAGATAATTAAACATTATAAAACATGCTTTCAGGGACATTGCCACATTACAATCCTACATAGCTCAAAGTGTCCAAGACAACCAGAACCTACTCAGAATCTAATGTTTTTTTTATATCTTAGTCCGTATATATCATCATCATCAGCTTATTATGTCCCACTGCTGAGCAGAGGCATCCTTTCACAATTAAGGGCGAAAGGCACAATTAAGGCAGAAACTTCATCACGCATGCCCACTATGGATTGGTGGAGTTGAGCTAATGATCAACCTACTGTTCGAGTTTTCATGTCGCCTATGAGGCCTCCATCTAGCTTAACGACTATCACAATTAAGTGATAACCGGGACCAACGGGTTTAAATGCATTCCGAAGCACGGAAAACGCTCGAGATGAATACCACTAGCCGGTCAATTATCCAGGTACCGGCCTCACCAGTGGTAGCTAACTTTGCCAATGGACTAAGAACGGATAATTATGCCACACACACCACGAGTGTGGTGTACATACATATATTTACCATTAACTCTAAGCACCCCACTGTTAACAATCACCGATCTTCGGTTTGAGTGACATAACTTCACTTATCGTATACCCTTTTAATTCCTAACTATGCACTACAAATAAAATAAGCTATATTTAGAACATTAATGAACAAATATCGCCGTATGATAACCTTCTGCTCTCTTGCGATAAATAATATGCTTGCAATTATGTAATATATTGTTTTTTTATTTAATTAAGAGCATTATTTACCTGCCGCCCTGCTTCCACAGCCACCCCTCCTTGTCTGGGTTGAAGAACGTATGCATCAGATCGTTGCCGTCGTCCTCAGGAATCTTGAACGGCTCTGTTTTTATAGACTCGTACAATGACTGAAATGCAACAACATTGCTACTATAGAACCATGAATCGTTGCATGCTGCTGTACCGCTGGTGGCTACTCAACAGTCGTGGGGCCACATCCGAAAGAGACAGAGCTATGGTATAGAAAGAGAGGCATTTGCAAGTAAGATTTAGCATCTAAACAGTTGGAAAAGCCTTCTGTACGATAGTACCATTTTGTTATTCTATGGTATAGTATGTATGAGAGGTAGAGCGTAGCGTTTATTCGCTCAAAGAGCAGCTCGACTGGGGAAGTACCTCCACCTTACAGAAAACCGCAACCAAATAACTTTATGTAATGTAAAGTTGTGTTCCTGCGCGTGAGTAAGGTCGCCAGAGCTCATAGGGGAGGGGGGGAAAGGTCGGTAACGCGTGAGCGATGCTTCTTGTGTTGCAAGCGTCCATATGGCTACGGTAACCGCTTTCCATCAGGCGGGCCGTATGCTTGTTTACCGACTTAATTGTATAAAAAAAAAGTGTTTGCTGGTAGTGAATCATATTCATGTTGATAATATAATCGTTCGTTACGTATAGAGCTTGGTACTTTGTTACGTGATTCATATAAAGCCTAATGACTTCTGTTGAATAAATCTCTTGCATTGCTTTATTGAACGGTCTTGGACCGTTTGTGTCCAGCTGCTCCTAACAACGTGACCAAAACGTCGGTCCAACTGCAAAGTGGTAATACTTTTGGAATTTAAGTTAAAGCAGATATAATATTGGCGGCGGTTTCTCTCTGGGAGAACGTGTAAGAAAGAGATAGCAATTATTCCTTTTTTTGAGTTTACATATAATACGTGTTTCATAATGTTTCATAAATTGCGATTCATGTTTGACGCGGTGCAGCCTAGAATTTGTGTCTGGTAAAATCGCACTCACACGTTAGAAAAAGAAAGCCTATATCTGCTGACGGTAAGCCAATTTTCGATCAACAAACACGTTCCTATTGTTAATTATACACTACACAAACTAGCACAAAATACTCAGGTACTTAAAAAAACCTCCGAATAATTATAACACTCGATCGACACTGACATTATTTTATAGTATAGGTTATTACTTGATATACTTATCATGCGTCCAGTCGGCTGCTTCGCAGATAATATTACTAATGACTTCTGTCTGATTGTTGACCGGCTACGTCAATGTAACCCACATAATATTCGTTACAAATTACTTTATCAGTGTCTATAGAGATATTGGTTTCTTTTGTAAAGTGCAATTCAATGTTTTGATTGAATCAGATTGTTTTTTGTGGTTTATTTGGCAAAAAAAATAAAGTTTTATTGTAGAGGAAACAGGATTGTGAGGAAAACTGCACGCCGGAGACTAAAATTTAAAGACGTTGGAAGTTTACAAATCCGGACTGGGGCTACCAACCATCCAGTTGTTTTCGTTCGACACCGATGTAGCATTATAAATTTCCCGAACAACATAAACTGTCTTATTACATGAGATGGTTTAAGCCAAGTCTAGTAAAATCCATGTTTTAATATAGTTCCGGCTCTTTTTGTTATATGACGTTAGAAAGTGACGGATATATTTCAAACCTTTTTGCTAGACTTGCTTTAAACCATTTCTCCCTATCCCATAGTATGATATGATCGATATCGGGGGATAGTGGTCTAGCACTCACAGGCTCGTCATACATGAAATTAGTCGTATTGTCATAAATATCTGCCATATTTTTCGAATGTCGAATTGGAGGTTGATTTCGAAAGCAATAAATAGGGCCCCTGAACTCGCATGGTCTACCAGAGCCCTTATCCTCCTCGTTGGTGAGATTCATATACCATCAGTTGGAGACTTAAGTGCTGTTTTGTTGGTGGATGTGGATAGTAATGGATAATGGGGGTAAAACTCGAAATAATAGTTGACCGCAAAGTTAAATATTCATTATTTATGGTTCATATTTGTGTTAGGTGAATATAGATGTTAACTTATGTTACTGATACAAAAGTTGGTACCCATATTTATTTTTCGCAGAACTGTGACGGCGATAGCACGACCCGCCGGATGTTATGTTCAAATATCACAATCGCAATATTAATATTTATTTTTTAAATTAAACTTAAATAATTAATTGTATACATTGTTTCGATAACAGTATGTTTTTTTGTAATGTATTGTAAGATATGAAAGCTTGAATTAAATATATTTTTGATTCTTTTTGAAGTCTGAAAAAATGTTTGTGTTATAAATTCTCAATTGAATTAAATTGATTGTAGTGCTAAATTCGCCTTATTGCCTTATTTTAAGGACTTTTTTCACAACTGATATTTTGAGTCTCGTTTCGACCTGATATTTAATAATTCATTCGGAAATATAATACAATTTTCGCACCTAATTGTGCAACTAACAAGAATATAACTATTTCAATCACAAACATATGCCTGTTCCTAGCTGTAAGGACATGTGTACCAACATTAGGAACATCAAGGACATGTTTATTCCGTTAACTTAATTCGAGAGCCCTCTTCTACGATTACCAACTTCGACCCGGTAAGTTTATTATCAAACACAGCCCTATGTTCTGACTTTCTGAGTTTGGTCCACCTGGCGCAGGTAGCCCGTGAGACGCGTTGAATCGAATTACGAGGTGATCCTCTACATTCACCACCGCGTTGCATTGCCGCGTTCGTTACACATTATTTAATTTGGCCAAAAATTTTAAGCAAAGCAACTCACCAAGAGCAACTCCTGTGGTAGATCCCCACCGTTATTAATTCCTCTGTTCATGGCGACGAACTGTTCAGGCGCCGGTTTGTCCTTAACGCTGGGGTTATGTAGGGATGTGTTCAGCATTATTATAGCGAAGCTGAGCACGTAACACGTGTCGGCGTTCGTGAATATATCCGGGTTCAGTTGGCAGTAGCGTTGCGCGAAGCATTCCATCATACGGTCGATCTTCTGCGCTTCGCCCGGGAGACGGAAGCTCCATAGGAATTGTCTGCAACGTTTGACACATAGATTAGATATGATGAATATATACAAATAGAAGAAAGTAAAAATATAGTAGTACCCATTGAGTTAGAATATGAATAAAGCTACTGTACTAGAGTGCAAAATGATTTGAAACGAAGTGCGCGTTCATAGTTACCAATTTCAAGTTATTTTATCGATACTTTTACCGAGAACAAATGACAAGAAATCCATATCGACATTTTGTCCGACTGTAAATCAACTAGGGTACGGATATATCTGTGAATGCATCTATATGGAAACTGCTCACTCTTCGCACGAGGTAACGTTTTGTTAGCGCTTTCACGTCTTTAATCTGTGCTTTCACTCCATAATATTCTTACTCTATGGTAGGTACCTAATGCCCGACAAACACAATTTATTGGGTACCTAATTAGTAATTAATTTGGTTGTAGTCTAATTAAAGGTATAATAAACCAAATTAGTTAATATTATGTTACGCACTTCAAAGCATATTATAGGTACATAATATTGTTCAATATTGAATAAACATCAATGTGCGAATGACCGACACAATCGTAAAAGGAAATAAACCAATATTCGAGTCTTTCCCGTTGCTCATGAATAATATTCAAACATTTAAATAATTTCCAACGTTATGTGAAATCTAACATTTTATTATGTTGATTTGATTAAATGACAAACTATAGGCGTTTCAAATTATGTTTACATCATAAAACAATTTCCTTATCTGTTACGTGGTAGCCTATCGTAAGCAACAAAATAAGCAATGCAAAATTACCGCGAATTCGATTATTTGGCTATCTCAAATTATTTGTAACTTCTGGCACGCTCTTGATATTGTGCCCAAGGCAACGGAAATAAATTATAAGATTATGTTTACCAGTTTCAGTTTTCACAAAGTATGTATTTTGGCTCGTCTTTGTTTAACGCTTTACGTAAACAGATATCATAATTACACGTTTACATTGTCAGATAGATAGTTATTAGTCTTTTGTTTTCGGAATGCCATAAATGACTTGCAAACACATTACTTAAATGGCTTTTCTGTAAATATTATGTTACGATACAAGACGATTTAATGTCTATTGAATTCTTTACACATACTAATAGCCAGTAAGCGTTGAAAATATCACAAATGAGTTATACGTAAGGGATAATTTATGTATATTTCGACTGTCGACTTTTCGACAAACAAAAGCCTTGTCTACAAATGAAATAACTTTCACTTTAAGGCTGATTAGCATGTTAATTATGTAGAGTTTGACTATGTTCAGAATACTAACGATAAGACTGAATAGTCTCAATCCTAAAAGAGCAATGTTCCCTTCATTTACTTATCAAATATTGATAGTCTTCTTTGTTGTTTTGCCGCCGGGACAAGCAATTGTTGTCTCAGCTTGTTTTGAAGAGTGATTTCTAAGTTCATTGCCGGCTCTTTTCAGCAAATGTAAACTTTCTTATCCGGTATTAGAGCCAAGCTATAAAATAAGCCTACGAAGGTTTTAATTAGGTACTTGAATAAAATAATTTTAAATCTTGATAAACGCTTCCATGTGCTTACTACAGTCGGCTACTTCTACATAGATAGTGTCTCTCCAAATTAGCCTGGAAGTTTCTAGCTTTTAAATGTATATTCTCGCTTTGTTTTCCTAACCTGAGTGCCTGTACGAGTATCAAATCCGTGAAGTCGTGCAACTCAACGAAGGCCCGAAGGACTGCTTCGTTGAAGTCCGAACGCTCGCCGAGGTAGTCGCCGATCGCTGTTTTACTCAGCCCTTCGCCTTTGTGAAGAAACTGTGCCACGTCCTCCGGTGTCCGCTGGAGTAGACCATTTTCATATAAGTATTCTATACCTGGAAATTAAACGGAGATTATTAGAATTGTTGTAAACTACACATTACAACGTCACCAAGGAGGCTAAAGGGGAAGCGATAGCAATAATTCTAATGGTATAATTTTTTTCGACTTCTCGGCTGATGGCCTGGTCCCCCAGGTGGAACGACAACCAGTGGCTCTACCGCGTATCTTTGGTGGTAATCGTAACAAACACCATTAATGAATTCCATCTAATCAGGGCCCACCAATGGTCTTCGTCGTACCGCGTCATTGGATGAAATCATTAATGGCGTTGGTTACGATTACCACTTAAGAGACGCTGTAGATCCACTGGTTGTCAGGGTCGGCTGGATGCAAGCGACCCGAAACGGTTCGTTGTGGAAATCAAAGGGGGAAGAAATATTCAAGTCGCTTGAATATTATTATACACACAAAAGATATTGCTAAGACTGCTAAGAGGTAGTGATTTAAGTCTTTGATCAAGATTAAACACTATGTTTGATAGTTATTATTAGCATATAACAGTAGTATAAGAGTAGATGTAGAGAAAATAAACCCACACACCCCACACATTAAAATCTATAAAATATTAGTCGTCTCTATGGCAACTATTTCAAAGGAAGGGTAGACACAAATACTCTAACAACACAATTAATTTAATGAAACATCCACCTATGTTGATTACGGGAAATGCTGCCCCCGTAGACTGTGTCATTAGCAAGGAGACATACCTATGTCTAGACTACACGTCTGCAAGCCGGTTGTTGCCATTAACTATATAGTCTACTGCAATCGAAAGAACAAAGAAAATATAATTGTAGCAAAAATTCAAAATCCGTCTTGAAATCAAAAGACACAATTCAATATAAAAAAGTCTTAACCAGATTGAGTAATTAAAGTCAAAAATAATTACCAGAAGACTAGACTGTGAATAAATCTTTTATTCAGTCATTTTGAATTCAGATCACGCGTGAGACTGAAATGTGTAAAAATCACGGCTCAACACAACGGGCGAAAGTGATGAATGTTCTTTCGACTTTATGAAAGTCAGTTCGTAAAGAAAACGAAGATTATTCATGGTATGAAGTTTGAAAACTTAATTGCGACATTTGGCGACGGTATTTGTCCTTCAAGTTCTTAAAAACATCTAAAAATAAGAATTATAACTGGGCAAAGGTTTTGGGGGAGCATTCCCTTCTACATCCGGCTCACGCCGCGCTAGAAGTATCCTCAACTGATTTTTTATTAACATTTTTGCTTTACCATACCTACCTACTTGATGGGTAATTTGGAAACGGTATAAGTACCTAAAAGTCGTGAAGGAAAAGGACTTATATCCTTAAAAGCGCAAAACCACAGTGACTGTTTCTGAAACCATTTGCGTTGAAATCGTAAGTGCAATGGAATGCAACTTCTATTCGAACAATGCCCTCCGGCGAATGCTTAATACTTCGACCTTCTAACAAAAAGCTTTGAGATTGCACTTTGCATAATATTACCTACGTTGTAAGTCAGTGCTTGCTCACTGGCAGCGAATGTATTTCATTTCATAGTAGTGGGTACTTCGAAATGTCAAGAATCAGAACATTAAACATTTTATGTATTCATGCGAAAAGATTCCAATCCAATAATATTATATTTGATAGCGAATCGTCAGTCGTCGTCATAATGGCAGGCAATTTAAATTTAAATGACGTCACCCAAGCAACGCGTACAGAATATTAACGTTCTGCGTCTTTTAGTGACGTCACACGCCCCCACACCTATTCTGTAATCTGAATTGGGTACATTTCAAGCGTAGGATGCCAACTTCATTACTTTTATTTTCCATTCCAGTTGAAAGTAAATCGAACCAAAATTCTCTAGAAAATATATATTTGCTTTTTAAATAAAGAATCATGGCGAGCTCCATACATTGATTTGTACAAAAAAGTAAAACATTTTAGAGGGTATTACCAGCAACATGTTAATATAAATGAAATATTTTATAAACCCCGCAAAACATAACAACAACATAATGGTTTTGGTCGCAAATAGTCGCGATTCGCCGGCTTGCCATATAACTTCGCATTTTTATCCCGGGGTTCTAAAAATATTTTAAATGGCTCAAGTTGTTCCTTAGGCACCAAGGATCAATTATAACGTCATTCCAACGTCTCTAAAAATCTTTATTTTTTTGTACAAATCTCGCCATGATCCTTTATAATATTGAAAAGAATATACGATAAGCGAAATGTTTTTGTATCGAAACTTCATCCAATGATCAATATTTGCTGAGAGTAAATATAAGATTTTATATCCTTCCAAATGCTGCGTTTCTATTTACACTTAAAAGCGATGTGATGTGTTATAAATCTTCTTTGAAAGCGAAAAAGATAACGACGTAGTTCAAATGTATAACAGCTGCTCTGAAATCTCGGCACCAGAGCGCCTTCAAAGCCGGGGCGTGCAAAATTGCTGATAGCAACATGATGGATCATAGTAACTGTCGAGTCTGGAGGAGTCTGGCTGAGGCGAGGCGAGGCGAGACGTCGACCAACAATAACGAGCTTGTTAGCGGTGGCATGCGGTGCCAGCACCCAGTAGCCACTCTGCACACAACACGGGTAAGCAAATTGACGCGGGTAATACCTATACAACTCAGCAAGCAAAAGGTATCTGTAACCTTGATTCGTTACATGACTTACATGATTGATGATAATAATAGATCCGTAGTAGTAGTAGGTAATAAATAGTAATTACGCATTACTGTAATGCTCTTCTTACCATATTACACGAACATGAAAACCTTATTATTTCTAAATCAAGGAGAATTTCATGTTTCTGTGCAAGATTTATAATTATTTATTTCCTTGGAGAAAGAGCCATCGTGAGCTGCGCATGGTATTAGGTATTTGAATTATGCATGCAAAAGTGCATATGCAAAGGAGCACAGGTTATTATGCAATATCATAGGGAGGGACCATCATTTTTATGACATTCATAATGTGTGGCTGAAGCTACCATACCAAACCCCAATAATTGGACTGTTTTAAAAACTTAAACCGAATTCAAAGTACACTAAGAAGTTATCAAATCCTGATCTGATGACAATAATGGGAACAAACGGGAAGTGTACCCTTCCAGACAAAAAAAGAATTTTCCAAATCGGTTGATAAATGACGGAGTTATGAGGTAACAAACATAAAAAAAAAAAAAAAAAACCACCGAATTGAGAACCTCTTCCTTTTTTTTTAAGTCGGTTAAAAATAGAATTTCAAAGCATACACCTTAATACATACGATGAAGTAGGATAATATTGTAATTTGATAGCGAAACTAGATAAATAAAGATTGATTACTACGTATACCTTGCTTGTTTGAAATAGCACTAGGTACTACGTAAGTAAGAACGATTACCCTTCAAGTGTTAATCGGCATGCTTGACTTTAGTGAAGCCAGCTTAAAGCATATAAGCTGCGCTACTGGCGTAAGTATAGGAAAGCTATATAATACAGCCTATAACAAATTTCAGTAAAGCATATTATTTTATAGAGCAGAACACTTTACTTTTGTTTTACGATTCTCAAAGTCTGTATCTTTCTTCGCTTGGGGACACGAAATTGAATGTCAAACGTCGAAGTAAACTACGTTAGCGAATTCAATAGGTTCATCCATACTCCCGGGGACATTCTAAATCAAATGTGTATGGGCACGTATCCTAGTTTGGATGGAGACATCATTAGGAAATTGTACGTCCAGAGCAGAGGTCGGATGTGGATGTAGTCCTTTATGTCTCTTGACGACAGTGATGCTCGAGCGTGAGCCTGGCTTGGAGTACGTATTCAGTGGCGCATGCAAGGTTGCAGCTGTATTACTGTACAACGTGTTAGATGTTGCCGTCCACGTGACCTAATTAGTAGGAAACAGTTGACTTTAGGTTCACCAGAACTAGGTTTGAAAAATAAATATGGTATTTTTTTTATTGAATATGTTGTGGACAATTAAAATTTCATACTTGAGTTTGCATACTCTACTATAGAGAAGTCAAAACAAGAGCACATCCATTGTTAGTTAATATATAAGTGTTATAAGTAAATTACGATCTAATAATTCAGTTCAAAAGTATACAACTACGGAGTAGGTAATGCGTTATCCCATAGTTAAACATAAGTTAAATTGCGTAGAAAGCCATGATTTATTGCCACATCAAATACCCTACTATCAGCCCTCAGTAATTTGTACCGTTACTTGCATAAATTCGAACCCATATCATAACAAACTTCTGTCGGAGCTAATTACAAGATGCTGTATTATTACGGTTATCGATTGCAACTTCTAAGAGATAAATAAATGTTATTATAAATGAAGCCATAATGTGTTATATCATTATAATCGTAAGGCCAGTTATTGGTTTCTTATAATTGATGAAACGTACCGATAAAATTTTATTTGAAAATCTTTCGGGAAGTATCTAGTAGCTTGTGTTTTGTATGCACCGGAATTTTCCATTGTTAAAGATTTTTTGGTTCTGTTAATCTACGCAAAAATAAAACGTCTATGAGGATCATCTCTGAGAAAAAATAAGTGATTTCTTTCTTATGTTACTAAGACTATATTTCTTAGCTGGGAAAGGTAGTGAACTGTTTCCTTTTTGCTCTAATATCAACTTTTTATATAGTTATTATGTTAATTAAAAGATTAGTGTGTAAATTGAATAAGTTTATAGACGTCGTACTCGTAGGTAAGTATTTATAGCCATGATTTTAGTTTTATACCTGCGGTTGAGCACTGATTTATGATTACGACACTGGATTATAAACGCCTACGTGGATTATCGAGAATGAGGCACCGAATTTGGTAGCAAAACTTTTATATTCTGTGATTTTATCAAATCGAATATAATTTTACTGAGTTGTTAAGATTCACTCGCTCCGAAAGACAACCTAGTCTCGTCTAGCGGGCGATGTTCTAATGAAACGATAATAAGAGATAACGATTTTAAGTCGGCTAGCTCTAAATGTCATTAGGACTGTTTTGAACAGCAGCTTTATCGCCTATATCTCCTTACCGTAGCCTATCTTAGAATGGTAGACCCACAACTTTACAACATACTACGCGTCACAAACTACCAGCAATGAACGTTTATAGGCTGAAGAAAATTCAACATTACATTCAATGTTTCCTATATCTGTACTCGCATCGCGGCATCGTCATCTTACAAATGGCTCAGATACTGTATTAAATTAGTCACTTATGTTTTTATATGTGTTGCCAGATGGATTTAATTGAAGACAATGTCTATACACGAAGCCGTCCGTTAGGCAGGTGTAAAACAATCTGCTGCAGGAATAGAACAATTTGCTGGGTATGTCGACTGACCGGCCGTGGGAACACAGCACCTGTCGCATCAAATACCACACTACTGGGAAATGATCGTTTTTCACCATCATTTCGTTAAAATTATACTCATGCGACATACCATTGAGTAAATGGATTAAATATTTCAAGATTACTCAGGAACTGCATTATCCCACGCGATTACAGAATCTTAATTGTTATAGTTGCAAATGCAACTTTATTGTGTAATTTTCTTGCAAATTGTTGCAAAAATTCCACCAGCTATGTTAAACTACCGCCAAATTGAACGCAGCTCACCTTTCTTAGGGTCCATGTTAAATTTCTTCCTGCCTATGCTCATCTGTTTGGCTTTACTATTCTGCTTGCATTCCTCCTGCCCGTCCAGCGCCTCCAGCTCAGCGACCACCTCACCGAGCTCATCTTTGAGTTGCTGCAACAGAAAAATAATGTTATTTGACTTATGTTAACCTTTTATGCGTCGTTAAACAACTTTCCATTTATGGTTTGGTATAAAGTACCATTTTAAATCTATTAGCATTCCTAGCTTATGTCATAGACAAAATAAATGTATGGTAACGAGACCGGCGACCACAAGGCGAACTGCAAGTCTTAATGGCGAAGCATTCTACAATTCTACATGGCAGCTGCAAACACTCCAGTTCAACGGTCGGAATGTTTGGTATCGGATTCAGAATGTCACCCGGCACGCCTCGCCTATTGAGGTTTGACGTCAATGTCAATCCAATAGTCTTAATTTTTTTTATATTTGTTGATGCACCCGTTTTTCTGGTATACAATTTCAAGTAAAAGTGGTCTGGAGTCGGACTTTATAAAACGTATTGATCCTGTCTGATATTTATGCAGGAATAGTCGCCAGAATTTTGTAAATTGAGTACCTTACAGCAGTTAAAGGCAACCTTTCAAACACAGATAGCGATAAAATATAAGGGTCTCAAGAGAACTTTTCATCGTACCAACTGTATTTTATCTTCATAATCAACTAAACGAGAGAACATTTAGCAAAGCTGGCCGCCACTTATCCAACACTATCAAAGGCTTTATATTAAAATTCTTCATTTCAAAACGTATTTCGAACAAAAAAATCACCATTAAAAATATAACGATTTTTCAGTGCCGGTAAGTAGATATTTGTTTTTTTCCCAGAACATATTTTTCATTGTGTACGAAATAAGACTAATATTCCGTCGTATACTTTCAGTTACCCTCATAAAGGATTAATTACGGAATGAAAGGATACCGCGGCTAGTTATTACACCAACTGACTTGAACAATGGGGATCCTAGCTGAAAATCACAAAGACAAACGAACCGAGAACAATGACCGCACCGAGTAGTTTTTAGCTCTTTGCTATCTTGTTCTTTTACTTTAGAGAAATGAAAACCTGGTATATTTGGAGATAATTTGAAAGGCCGGACAACTTTTCAAAATTTTTTCAAAAGAATCCCCAATCGTTTCTCAGTACGATATCCTCCACAAATAGTATTCTTTACAATACACCAAGCATTTTAATAAGAGACTCAATTACCATATTAATTAACGGAAGGTTGAGCAAAGCTTTATGTACCACTCAGTGTATTAACCTCAAACAAGTCAAGGTCTAGTGAACAAAACCCTCCCTCTATACTCTCTATAATTAATATTGGCAGGTAAGTAATAAACACATAGGTAGGTACGCACTTGTGATATCCTATGGCTTCTCATAATTTGGAAATATAACATTAATACGATTGTAAAAGGTTCGTTAGTAATTAGCCGCCTTATTTAATAAGTGATAATTATATTGATAACAGCTTAGATTCATGATTAATATAAAGGCACAGGAGAAAGATATTACCTACTATACCTCATAATTCAACTTCCAGCTAAAACAGGCGGAGTAAAATAATTTTATGCAGATAACTAAAGTGAATAGAATTCTTGCCCAACAATATAGTGCGGCAAACAAGCGCACAAACTCACACAATGCGGCACGCTAGTCGCAAACGCTACGGTCTAGCTGCGCTAACGTAATTTGCCGGCCGCTACCTATTCCCCTAAGAGACATGATACCGGCCTTCCTCGTCTAGACGATCATATAGAGGCGAAAATACCGGAGGTTACTCACTTTATTTTAATCAGAGATCTGTTTCAAGAAATATTTATGATATTACTAGCTGCCCGGCGCGACTTCGTTCGCGTGGTGCTACCCTACCCTACCCTGACAGCAAAATCCCCATTAACAAAATGATCCGCCATTTATTGAATTCATTTGTTACAAAAAATGTGATAAATGAAGAACCGCTCAACCGATTTTGTGCAAACTTCACATAAACCATCTACTAAATAGTCCGAACAAAGCCTAAACATTTGGTTTGGATAGGTGAGCCCGTTCTTGAGTTATAAAATTACAACGAAAAGTGGCATTGATTTTTATATATATAGATATGAAGACAAGCAGAGGGGCTTCGTAGTAAAGTTTATATCTACATTATGTTTACTGCTCTCTCACTGTTAGCAAAGAAATTTAAGCAGATGTTAAAATAAATAAAATTCATTCCTAAGGTTATTATTTCCAAAATAAATATCAGTTATTTGCAAACCGAAATTTCAGAAGGCTTATTATTACAGCCACCCCAAGCGGAGCACTGGGCTCCCTTTGTGAGAATCCTCGATTCGAATGTCAACCCCTTCATATCAAACGATAGGGTTGACAATTACTTGAATACTGCCTTAGATTTATCAATACATACTCTAGCATGGTAAGTAATGTGTGTGTCGTTTAATGCCACCCGTCTAGACGGGTTTTTACACTGCAAAAGCAGCAGGTGCCTGAATTCCTATTAGAATAAGGAAAAAGCCGAATACTAGACCTCATTGCACTTCCGTAGGTAGCCCGTGTGAACAGCTTTTAGAATAGAACCTATACCTATTGTAAAGAAGAAAAGTTCTGCTGGCACCATAAAGAAAACATTATGTAATTTGTTTTCATAATTGTAAGAAGGAAGTCAATTAGCGAGAATAAAAGAAATCTTCAATCTCCATAAATCAAAGGCTGTTAGACACAAATCCGTTTGTACGTAATGCACCTATTTCAAGACTGAACACAATGGTTGCTTAATCGAGCTGCAAACAAGCTGACACTTGATCAATTTGAAAATATGAAAGGTTTCAAACAGCATTGTCCTGGCAAATTAAGTGCAGCAAATATGATACTTAGCTAACTACAGAGACTAGTTTCATGAACTGAAGTTTACAACAATAATTGTATAACATTTACTTCGTTAATAAAGTCTACAATATGTCTTCACTTTCTCTGTGGTTTTATAAATAAACCTTTCACCGATATCGACTTGATATCAAAAGTGAATGTGCTGTATTTGACGCATAGAGCCTGAGAGATCTCAATATCACAACGACGAAATAAATTATTTCTACAGTTCAATCTGTTATACTAACTAATATTATAAATGCGAAAGTGAGTTTGTTTATTTGTTTGTTACGCCTTCACGCCGCAACTAATCCACGGATCATCATGAAATTTTGCATACAGATAGCCTATGGTATGAAGAAGGCTACTTTTTATCCCGGGAACGCTGGTGAAACCGCGGGGGACAGCTAATGTATCATGGGTATAACGTCATTTGTTCACGTCTACTGATCGTTGGTCAACAATGTCACTTATACCCGGTTTCAATAAACAAAAACGAATCGTTTTGCTTACCAATGGTAGGTTTTTTTATTGCCAATCTGGGCATATACTTCATTTCGTAAGATTTTACCTGTGATAGCTACTTCCATATGGGAGGGTCTGCTATACACAGGTTTTTGTTTATTATTAGTATAATAAATCTTAACCGATAACTGTCCGTAAATTATTGAAACCGGGCATTAACGAACGATGTGTTCCAACTTTGAAGAAAGATCGAGTAATGTCAGTTGCATTCGCAGATTAATTATGTTAAGGCAGCAATTCGATCAAGGCTTTATCTCGTCTAGACGCATTGAGTCTACAACGGACAATTTCTGCAGCAGCCTACGTTCCCAAAGATATCATCAACATAGCTTTAGCAAATTATTATGCAAGCAAGAGCATCAGCATTTTTTTTTGTTTATAATATAAGTACAAAGGAACATCATGAAACACTGTGATTTGTGACAGAGTCGGCTCATTTGGATGCGATGTGAGTGTACCAGTAATGGGTACCGATTAAGTCTCACGCCGTATAAATAGCGGAGACACAAATAACCGACTGTTGCGGCAATTGTGAAGAAAATAGCGACAACACGTGCTTCAAATACTAAAGAGCAAGTTGAGGATATAAAATAGCATAACAGAGATATACATGATGATGTAGTAAGTATGCATTTAATATAACAATGATGACTCAAATGTAGCAAAAGTGACTCAGTGTTTATTTGGAATGACAACGTTGAAGGCTAGGGTCATTCGCTACGTTAATTAGCGTAATCTTGTAGCAAGGGCGGGAAAGCAGGTAGGTACTAATTATAACGACACTTTTTTAGATTACGAGCAATTTTCGGATGACAGTTTTGGTCATACAATTCGTGACTTAATTTTGAGACATCCGTTTTTATTAACAAAATGTGACCCGACGAATCGATTACGTAATAATTTTTAGTCACAAAACTTTCTATAATTTAGCCGAACAGACCGATAAACGATCTAAAACTACACGCTACGGCACGGTTCTATAACAGGCGTGTTGAATGCGATTTTTCCGAATAACTATTATTGCATCGACAATGCAATTTTGTTCCTAACAAAACTGATATAAAATGATCGGAGCTATCATAAAATATGAACACTTCAAATCAAAGTTAATATGCTGGCGATATGACGTGATTGAAACACAATTCAACATAGATGACGATCAATGAATCATTTTATTGATGTTTTATTGGAACGGTTAAAAAGGGCCCACATCCATCACCGACCCTAATTGAAAGGTTAAAGTCGATATTTGAACTTGCTATTGCTGAATGAATCGTTGGTTTCTATGCAAGAAATTTTCAAATTACCTACCAAGTTAAGTGAAAAATAATCATTATGGCGTGTGCATCCATAATCACATACGCCATATGTAACTAATTACCCAAGATTTAACATCCCCGCAGAGAAAGCACGTGGTAGCGAGTAAGATTCTCATCTTACAAAAATGTAGCTACCTATTTATAGTACAATGAAATGAAAAAATAACGTAACACATGAACAAGAATCAAGTTTCAATAAATGTTTCTATTTCTAAATCAGGTGTATGAAAATTAATTATTGAAAATATTTTAAATAAAGGAATACTTATGACAACTCGACCTAACAGGGACACACAAAATGCCGGAATTATCTTTGAAAAGTTTTAAAGTATGTGTACCATGTACCGCCACAGAGCACAATAGAAGGGTGGGGTGGCACGTGACCCACATATTTAAACAGCAAATAGGTCCTTCCCCTTCGACTCAACATCAGATAGCATAATGAAGCAATTTTAAATTGCAGGCATATACTTTCTCATAAATATAAATCTAAAAGTATTCCTAATGCTTTTGGACAACATTTTCTGTTGTAAATATATCATATAACATTAACATGAACTGTAAAACTACATTAATAGAGAAATATTATGCATGCCAAATCACTTCTTCACACTAGCAATTTCAATTGTATTCTTTATGCAATCATCTTCCATGAAACCTATTGAGAGTGGACTATAAATCTACATCAAGATGAACGATGCACGGCCAATCATATAATTCAAACTGCAAACCTTTATGTGCAATTTAAACACAAATTGCTAATGTGTCGTTCGTGGACTAACCGTATTAGTGACTGTTATTTAATTGGAGACAGTTGCGTTCGTGGAATAGCCGACCATTGCACTGCCTTTTTGACAAAAGCCTTTTAAAATACATGCTGTGAAGACAACATTCGATCACAATGTATATTCTACTTTTCTGTATAGCTCTATTGTACCAGACATTAGTCACGCTTGTGTGATTTTAGTAGTTGAGGCAAGGCCAATCGTTAATGCAAGCAATTTCTAAAATTATCAAAAATATTTGTTAAATATCACATAGGTACAGCTTTACACTATTCAGAGATCATGAGTTTTTTTTTTTATTTAAACAGAAATGTATCAAGTAATTGTAGCTAGGCTTGTAATGTTATATTGGCGGCACGTAAAGAAAGCGAGCATGCGAATCCTTAGAGACTTTCCCCTATTAATTCACTTTCCCGGTGTCGATTGGATACAGTTTTCTACACAGATCCGTGTTTCGTTGCGCCGTGACTGCAGAATTTCTAAGAAAGGACTACTTCAGAAGTAGTTTGGAAACATCTCTATTTATTTGATTTTGTACACACGGCTACAGATCAAGCTATACATTTCTAGTATAAGCTGATCTCCCATTGTACGGAAATCCTATACAATGCGAGGCCAGCTTATACTGGAAATGTATAGCTTGATCTGTAGCCGTGTGTACCTACATGTTCCGAATTCACCATTTCATAGAGTATTTCATCTATCATAGAGTACTGAGACGTCATCAAGATTGTAGTTGAAGTACTTGAAACTGGGTAAAACGCCATGCCTTGACAAATTGCACTTGGTGCTTTGATCATGTATTCAGTTCTTTAAATATCATACGTATTTTAAGAACAGTTCACAATCAGCATTGTATGGTCACTTAATTTGAGGTTAGTAACAACTTACAAACTTCTAAAACCACTTGTTCACGTGAAGGAATTCATCAACCCATGGATCATGGTATAAATCCCGAACTATTTAGACAGATACTTGTTTACACTATTCCTTCACGTCCTACCAAACCAAAACTACCTTAATTAAGAAGCACTAAATATAGAAGAACTTTTAAACGCTATCATTAAATAACCGATAAAAACGCCCACGATAATAAATCTTTTGAAACACCTACTAAACTACACTGTTTAAATACGAGATGAGCACGAACAACATAAATTACTCACCTACTAAGATAAATATTTGTTTTACAAATATTCTTATCTGTAAATGATCAAAAATGTCTGGCATGTAATTTTAAATCTAGACGATATTAAAATAGCGTTTCTAACAATAGATTACAGGTCGTTACTCAGCCCTTAAGGACGGTTCATCGGCTAATGGGTCGGTTAACACATGCCAGGCTATAAATATTATAGCCTACTTTACAAGGGCCGGGGCATTTTCCGATAATTATGAATTATGCAACGACGGTAATTATAGATGCAAAATGAATTGGAATTGAACAACAATGGATTACGTGAGTGTAAGCAACTGTAATGGAATTATTAGCTTTCCAAATACATGTATCATGATATCCCCATCAACACTATTTTACATTAATTGGAAATGCATACGCATAATCACATGAACTTATTTGTTATTCTCAAATGAGGTGAACTGGTTTTAGCGTCAAACCACTAAATTGTTTTGCCTTCAAACGAAATGTGGCCAATATCTGGCAATCTTCCCAACCGTACTGGCAAATTATACTATTGTCAATGTGTACTGTACATACTGACTTGTCGACCTTCACAACGATCTGGAGAACGCTTTAAACCGAAGTTCCGTTAATTTCATACACTAATACAAAATTAATTCAATTCACATCACACCCAGGCTATGTTCACGAAAACGCCTAAGCTGCAATACATCATTCGTGGTCATATCAATAACAACACTACTAAATGTATAGTTGGATGCTGACAACATAGGTCATAGAAATAGTAAAAGGTTTAATTGAGTTGTTTGTGGTCCGAATACATACCAACTAATAAAACCTTAATAAAAAAATTGAGACAATGATAGTGGTAATGATACTTAACAGATTGGTAGATGACATTATGGAATAAAAAAGGAAACTTTTTACGGTGGAAACCCATAAGATCCTTCAGGAATGCGGCTAAAAGCTAGTGTAAATATAAAATTATACCTACATTATTTACTATAGGATATTTTCTGTTCTCAATACCATAAAATATATACAAGCAATTTACCAATCACCAATATATCTTTGGCCAAGCCCGAGTATATTTTCGGTGCTTTCAACTGGCCCAGTGATATTTACCATTGCGGCGGCATTTTGTCTGCCAACTCAACTCTTCTAGTATTTATTTGGATCCATTTTAGGTTGAACTATGATATTTGCAATGATGTTTTTATTTAATTTATTCAATCATGATAATACTTTTCAGACTGCCGTACCTCATAATGGAAATATTGAACCATCATAGGATTCGTTTTGTTGTTTTTGTCCGTATGGCAAGGCTCTATTTCGCGAAAATCTCGCTCGAGATATCAAATTGAAACTAATCGAATCGAAAGTTCTTAGCCTCATTCTATTGTCAATCAAGTCTCTAGCTAGATTGATACGCATCAAAAATATGGCTTTTAAAACATATTTTTAAACCAATAGTCTAACCACTCCACTCAATATCGCATCAAATCAAAACATGTTGAACAAAATTTTTTGAGTCTGATAAAGATTAACATATTTCTTAGTTTTTAGAAATCGTTAAAGTACGCTCCCATTAGCGTGTGTTTTGTTCATGATTATATGAATCATTATATAGCTTGGGCGTGAGGTACAATAATAATGTGTCATGAATTATTTCAAGGAATATCCTGAACATTACCTGGTACTTGATAACATGTTATAAACTAAGCTGCTTTGTTATTCAACATTTATTGCTCTAATTTAACACAGACGTTAGTCAATTTTGTGTCAGTAACTATAATTATTCAACTCACTTGTATTATTTAATATAAAACGCAATTTATTTCGATGAATCGACTCCTTTCTCTATTACCTCAACGTCTTATAAAAACTGTATTTCAGATTTAGGTTACTTCATAACACCTACTCTTTAAAGATCAATCACAACTGTCAACCCACTAACCTTCTTATAACAAGAGTATGTTTTATGTTTACTTAGCAATTAATTTATCAAACAATATTATTCTAAAATTGTATATGCTTTTAACAATTACTTCACTGGCAAAATGGCGAGGTCGAACACGCTATCTGAAATGTATGAAAGTACGATTGTGTTACACTCTGCAACTGAAGGTTACAGAGAATTGATGTAACTAGAGTAATATCTTTAACAATTCGACCTGTTTCGTAGATCGTTAGACCCCATGTCATCAATAATCGAATATGAAAATTTTACACTTTCATCATCATCATTTTACTTTTACATTATGTAGGTAGTTATGTACCTACCCTATACTTGATTTTGTTATTTTTTATGTCAAATTTTGCCTTGCCTTCCCCTAGCATGTTTTCTTCGCCATTATACTCGCATATAACCTTCTCTTGAATTATTATTATTTTATTACAAAAACATTATCTTCAATACTAATCAAGAAACCAATACTTGCTTAATGGTTGTTACGTCGATATGGATCACGCTCATAAACGAAAAGTTACAGTTAAGGCAAACAATAGACAAGTAAATATAACTACTAAGCCCTGATATAATTAATTAGAAACAGTGCCGAAGACAACACTTAAGCCAACAGCGAAACTTAATCCAGAACTTTACCTACTCGTAGACAACCGTAACACGATTCTGTCTCACAATAACTTTTGCAATCTCTTACGGAAGTATGGACCGTTCCATAGTTACTACACAACTTTGAACATAACTGAAAAAATGTATAGATAGCACATATTTAGGATATTTAGGAAGCATAAGAAGAAACAAATCTAATTCCTATTCTGTATCTGAAAGACGGTATAGTCAACAGATAACTAATTCCAGTTCTTGTAATGATGATATATGATTCTCATAACAAAAAAGAAAATGTCGCAACTAAATTATCCACATCATGGAATGTAACAAAACAGATGCATGTTTCCTTGAATCGACCACACAGTCAGATGTTAACATATGGAATATTTAAAGTTAAAATTGGAATATCGTAATCATACCAACATTATGTATAAATTTATTTAGCTCCCGATGTGGTAATTGATGAGGAATTTCCTTACAAAGCGACATCATCGTTCGAATGAGACAACAACCTGACCTTCAGGTGTAACTGCGTAAACAACATATCACGTCTTTATAATAAAGGATTGTTACATTGAGCTGGACGACGCGACAACTTGAATCAATGAGATGACGTACCTAAATAAGACTTTTGCCATTCACTTGCAAATAAATGATTGGGACGTGAGATCGAGGGCAGCGAAGCGAATTGTGATGACAAGTTGCGCGTGTCATCAACTTCGACTTTCCTGTTTATTTCTCAGGTACGATCATAGAATTGATATAATAGCGCATATAAGAACAAACTTTACTTTATACGTAGTAAGTATATTATTTACTGTGGTTTAATAATGAAATTAGATTCCATAATATGTCAGTTACCTGGTCTATAGAACAAGCTCTGCTTAGTTTGGCATCAGAAAGCCGTACTTGCGTGTAGTATATCCCAGGATATTATAATATTATTTCGACGTTTATTATTCGTAGATTTCAACACATGTTTTACTATACCCCCTATATGATTCATGTAAACTACAGATTTAAATATAAAATTCATGGAACATTTGTTAATTTTCAATCTTGTTCAATGACCTGACTAAAGATTATTATAGGTACACACCTTTTAAGCCTTATGCCCAGGTGTATAAGGGCTATAATAGTGTGATAGTTTTTTTTACTGTTATAACATCTGAAGGTGGTGTCGTCCTTGTTTACTGCTCCTTACGTACGAGTTTACAGCATGCGGGATTAAAGTACTCCTTTATTACATACATCTTTGTTTTTGTTTTGTTTTTAAAGCAGACCGGCGTGTTTCCTGCATGTTAAAATAAGTAGTGTAAAATAAGAACATGATTCATGCTTTATGAGCCGGAATGGAAAGTGTATTTTGGGAAAAAATCTTATTTGGCCGGCTAACACATTAATAACTCTTGAAGAAGGTAAAATATAAACTTAGTGTAAATAGCAAGCAAATACAGATAATTAATATTGTTTTATTATTTTTATGACGAAAAGATTTAGGTCTCAACGCTGAAAATTAACAAAAGATAATTTTATTTCTTTTTATGATCAGGGGCGATTTAATCTTCAAATACGTGCGTACCTTCATACCATAAGCATTCGCATACCTGTTTCATTAGCATTAACACAAATATGTATAGCTTACCACGCACAAACGAGTCAAATAAACATTTATTTATTCTCACCTACTTTAAGTTCTCGTTTACTAATTTATGTCGAAGAAACTGGAAAACGTCAAGTTTTTTAACATTATGGTATGTGAAAAGTTAACCGCGAATAATAACGCGCATTTTAATATTTGTTTGTATGTAACAAACAAATATTAAAATGCATGCCTGGCGTAGGTAATACCGATGACTCAGAAAACTGCTTTTGCTTGCGTCTAGCTTTCTTTGTTTCTATGAAAACATATCAATCCGCCTGCTCAACCGAAAGAGCATAACAGAACAGGTACATTTTAAATAAATATACATTGTAATAAGGCAGTAAAAAATTAACTTATGAACATAGATGAAAAATAGCCTGTTTCTATTAGCATTTCACTTGCATTGATTTGATGTCGGGATGACCTACACGACCTCGACTGGCAGTCGCCACCGCATTCTTGACGCACACACTCCCAGAGATATATAAGTAGCACGTGGAAAGTATCATTACCTCGGCAAAATTCCTTAGTGTCAATTTCAATTCATTTGCAGGTAGCGACCCTGCAAATAATATTCTTACCGCATCGGAGAGAAACGTGCTATACAAAGTGAACACTTACCTGAAAAAAAAAGAATGACAGTTAGCATTTCGTTTCAAATAAAAACGAGTATGGCAATCGCTTGGGCATTCAAGGTTTTGTGATTACTCATAAAAATATCCCACTTCATCTGCAGTTAACGAATAATGCATACTTACTAAAACAAGTTTTAAAAATGTACTACTACTTTCTGCTTTAAAAAATGAAAAAATGCATACAAATGATTTCAATGATAAACTGCAACTGAATGCGACCCCAGCAGAATGTACTCCCGAGTAAATATAAAAAAAACGAAACTGCAGACAATGGGTTCACATTTCCGGCCTGCGGTCACGGGGCGAGTACTGAGCAGCTTTCAAAGATTTTAGCTGCGCACAGGCTCCAACAATTCACTTGTAAATTAAGGCCGTTTGTAATTCTGGCAGAACGCCAAAAAGGGAAGAACCCAGAGACATTAGAGAGATTTAAAGCGCCACGCGAACCGTGTCACACCACGTAGATTTGTCGATAGAAACGCTGACTATAGAGATGTCTGTCGCCCTAGTTACAACAATTTATGACTTGTACGTCATTTGTCTTTAAACATTATGCTACGTAGGTACTGGAATATGCATACACCAAATAAAGACACGTCGATTTATTATTTCATCTACCATCACCCGAATATGCTTGCTTCAAAGATACCTCTTGCTTATTTAACATAATATATTGTGGATATTTAGAAACTTATGTTCTTGGCATCTGAACACTAATGTCATTACAACAAAGGAAACAATAGCTGAAATCCATTGCTAAGTTGTATTCAATAACCTGCCTACACACCGATTGGCTAATCAATACCATATATGAATATGAAAAGGAATTTAAATGAGCAGAAAAGAATTTGTTGTCTAAGAAAAATCCACATTGCAATGTCATATGAATGGAACGGATTGACTCAAAATGCTGATCGTAAATAAAAAAGAAATTAAATTCACTTCAATTAAGTTCACAAGTATAACATCCTATCCTACGTATAAAACAAGTGCAATGTCCGTCACCATTTTACTTCGATAACGAACGAGGGTCAAAAAGGGATACAAGCAAAAAATATTTGCCGAGGGAACTAATGAGACAGTTCGTATGGGAGTGGTGGAGCGTTTAACACATGCAAAGCCGACGGCCATCGCCCCCACAAATTTTATCGACGGCTTTGACATCGAGATATGAAGCGAGCGATGATGAGATTTGAAACGCTAATCAAATGAAAACCCATTCGAATACCGACGTAGACGTCAACGAAGCATGCCCACGAATAATAATTGTATTAAAGTGGTCACCCGGAATATAAAATAGACAAGTACAATAAGAAAGAATAATATGAAGTTATCAATGTAGACGCACCTACATTCTAACATTCTCACGGAGACTGTGAGAAACATAACAAATAGCAATTTACGTAAGGATAATTTACCATTTGACCTGAGCAACTGCAATTACTGTGTATCAAGACTGATATTATAGAACATGCAGCTACACGAGCGAATTCACATGGTTAGCATTAGCAACTTTCATTTGTATAATACCAATCGAATTAGATAATATCAAAAACTAAGCAAAAACTTGCTCAAAGTAATAAAATATTATTATGTAAGTTAATTCAACGGCCACTTAAATTTTTAACACGCAGGATTGTATATCTTATTTCGGGGAGCTGCTCTCTAAGTCAGACAATGTGTAGTAACTCCTTATTGTAAATAGTAATGTACTGTTATATAATATTGTTATTAAGTGCAATGCATAAAAACCGGTTTATTAGATAGCAGCAAAAAAAACTAATCTATGGACATAATTCATTAAAACTTCCATGAAAAATAAATATTTTATATGAATTTAACTAGTACTAATAACTAGTGTTATCACTGTAGGCTTATTTACGCGATTCAGCTCGTTAATGCTTTGGAATATTTCATAACATCGGTGTATTCGTCATTTTAATTCCTCTTTTAATTGATAGAGCATGTTGTGTCTTAACAATTAATTCGTCTCGTTCTGTTGCCTTGTTTCAAAGAATCCAATTTATAAAATCTATCTACAATTGTATATACTGCATTGCTGCAAAGTAAGTGATTCTGAGCTGATGGTACAGCAAATAAGAGAAAACCCAATTAATTAATCGCCGCACTTAAAGTAAATACGAGGAGTGTAGAGATAACTTTGTTTCGCTTATTTCATGTCAAGTGGTCTGATAAGGAACCATATGGCGAGGCATATGTTGTATAACCAAAGATTGTTTACGACGACCATGACCATGATCTTTAAACTTCGATAGCTTTTTCTGATCTGTTTGTATAAAAGATAAAGTAGTAAAATAGATAGTTAATCATAATATGTATACAGCTGGAGATTTATTATTAGTACAATAATAGATGCGAGCTTTATGGTCCCAGGTCACTGTGCGGTCAATGCAGTAAGTATCGAAAGATCTTCACACACATGGATTACGGCACGTTTATGGGTACCGAAGGGTATCGAGAATTTTCTCTCTTCAGTGTAAAAGGAAACATAAAAATATTAATATTTAAAACTTTATTATTGAACGTAAATAACAAGACATGCACAATATTGTTAGGAATAAAAATACTAAGTGTTGTTTTAAAATCGTCGTTAGAAATTCAAGAGCAAGGAAACACAAGGTCGACGTAAAAAATAGAACATTAACAAGAAACACATGCCACACACATCCCAACACGACATGTCATTTAACAATACAGAGATAAACCTTAAATATTTACAAACACTCTTATTAACACGCAGTTTTTAAAAATAGTGCAATATTTTACAGACTACAAAACAAAGCTGATTCAGTGTATAGAATCTTAAAGATTCCTCCAATTCAAGTAGTGGAGTGAAAAGGGCAACTACCTGCCGTACGCCTGAAGGCTTATGTTTGAGAAATGAAGGACGGTCAAGGACTTAGCACTCGGTTTTTACTGCGACAACACAAAAAACGATGCAAAAAGAAAGTTATATTTTACCATCCCCTAGCAAATAATGCCTGACGGTTCATGTCGGGTATAATGAGGGCAATTATGTCTTTAGCGGGGTTTTAACGGAGCATTAGAGACCCCCATGGGAGTCCTACAAGCTGTTGTAGTTTTACTTCGTCTCAGTTAACATTTCAGTCTCGAAACAGCTTTGAAATGTCAAGGGAATATTGTGAAGCATGACTTAGTACAGCTATTTACTCGGTGGTATAGCTATCGATCAAAAATATCTCATGCACGAATTGAAAATGAGAATCTACATTTTAATGCTAAAGGGCAATATTCATTTTTATGTAACCAAAATAAATGCCGTACTACCAAGGAATGCAAATCTTTTTGCCAATAACACTCATGATGCCTATTTAGACTATGAAGGGTATAAAGACCGTGTTGGGGTGTGTGATAAAAGTGATTTGTTGATATTACGACGACAACACAGCCAAGGAGAGAAAGATCTTAGGTCTGGACTTTACGATGTGTATTACTCGTATTCGTATGTACACCAGAGTAATGTAAACATAATAGTTAACCGACTGTTAAATAATACTGCGCAATCAATAGCTACCTCTGTATTACCTACCATCCACTTTACTTGTGTTCATATTTGATTAACTATCCACAATTTCTTAACCTCTTACTAACTTTAGTAGAGCGTAGATGTTTACTGACCTGTTAATAAAATTATACGTTACTAGAAATCATCACGGCTAGTCGATATCGAGGACTATATTTATATCCATTCAATATCTTTCACTTTATCTTGGAATGCTCGTTATAAAAAAACTCGTCACGTAAAAGTTACTGTGTCAACTAGACCGCAGTAGACGGGGCGCATAAACTTGCAGCTTATCATTTGTACGAATAATGTGGAATGATTTCTTATTAAATCTTATACCTGAACAAGTTTTAACATAACATTAATTATTATTTGGCTATAGCCTTATGATGGTATTACTTATTTTTCTTTTCTTATTGCTGCGAATATTTTCCATCCATATATTCCATAGTTACCATTTTATTTCAGGGAAAAAGGATTTCCATTATATATATTATCTATTTATGCAACCAAAAAAAATTTGGAATATGGACATTGTCTGATATAAATAAATAATAATATATCTACATCATCTTGTTCAATCTATCTATCATATTTAGTTACTTCTTTACGCAATCGGGGTTGTTGGTAAGCGGTTACCACAGCCTTTAAGTTATCATTGGAATATTCTGCTTTTGATTAAATGATATACTTTTAAACTTCCGATTGCTTAGAGCATTTAATTTTTATAAGCATTCTCATACCAAGCTGACGATGATTTGCGTTGATTTTTATCGTTACGTTCTACATCCAGTGGTATCTATTCGCATTCGCGTTTCCCTTCACAAAAAGATGGCATAAGACCATCGCGTGTAGACCTACTGGTACCTGTTCCTCCATATAGGTATGTTGAGATGTTTACAAGAGAAACTACTTAGAAATCATCTGTTACATAGATACCTAACATGACGATGATGATCGCATGAAGGTAGGTAGTTAACTGTTTACGAAGAAGTGAAATTCAGATTCAGAAGTCAGATTCTTTTGGTTTCTAGTCAATCTATTCGACAGAAGAAAAAGCGATCCTAATTCATAGACATAGCCAAGCTATATTCACGCCAAAATATAAAGTCTTTTTTGACCGAATACTGTCAATTTGCCAAATCTGTAAATATGTGCCTTTACATAAATAGTATTTGCGAGCAAAAAATAAAATAAGTGAAAAGTAAATTTAGCTTTCAGTTGAGGAAAATCTACATTTGCGCCTCCGAAAAAACTTCAAGGTCGTAACTTTCAAATGAATATAATTGTGAATGCCTCAAACGGAAAAACCAACCGTATCTCAACTTTTTCATTGGTTATTCCGCATTGAGACTTTAAATTATCTCGATTTAAAATATGAATGTTTCTTTTTAATAATATTTATAATAATCTGTATGAACAATTATCAAAAGAAAAAATAAAAAAAAATTACTAGCAGCGATTTTGCAATTCTTAGTAGGGACGCTGTTATAACAGCAAGGAAATAACACTAGAGGTGACGTCGACGAATACCTACCTTCAAAATTACTCTTATTTGCAAACTTTAAACATTACTCTAATTTGATTATAGGTATTAATGTTGTTTCAATGATGTAAGGGTAAGTGTTTACATAATACTTTGTGCACAGGTTTGTTGGAACTAAGATGTCATGTGCTTCTACTAACCATTATCTTGCCTCAATTTTGTATTTGAGAATCTTTGTAAGATCGTTGATCACGAATATGGCGTGATCATACAAAGATATATTTAAGTATCCTAATGAAAGAGAAACAATGTAGGTACATGCATGGCACTAGCGTCTTATTTATTTAGCAAGAATTGAACTTGACACTTGCAAGAATTGTGCTAAATATTCATGACACATCGCAGCTTCCGTCCATTTATCACTTGGTAGAATTTGGAATGTTCACTTTACTATCTAATACAATATTTCAAATTCCGTTATCTAACATAAACCGCGTTTTATCTTATAAAACCGGAGTAATTCAGAGGTTTTGGTTTAAAGATGTCCACCGACACCGGTATTAGATAGAAGCAAATCATAATGTGGTGCAAGTAAAACTAGTCTGGCGTGTCGATGACCGTGATGCATGCAGTTTGCGGGGCCTACCTCGTCTTCCCCCTCCTCCCCGGCAAGGTCAAGGCACCCCTCCCAAGTCTTGTCTTGACGAATGCTATTCCTGGAACGGTCCCATTCAAACGTATTCCCTACCCGACCCGTCGTCGTTGATTGAAACGTCTTCATTTAGCTCCGTTGTGTCGTTTTAGGTGTTAAATTTCATTGAGTTTACTACCTATAAACAATCTACTTTGAAGTTTAAAACGTTTTAGGATGGTAAATATCAGAGGTTTATGCCCATTTTCACCGACCTATTAAGAGACGCTTAACGCTTAGGAGACTCCTAATGCAACTCAAAATTAAAGCTTTTTATACAAAATCAATTTGATATTTCTTGGGAGTTTTCTAAGTTAGTCACTGGTAAGTGCAAATGGGCATTAAGTAAAACAAAATATTTATGTCGACTGAATAGGCACTTGGCAAAAATATTTGTTCCTTTTAATAAAAAATGCGTTTCTATATCAGTAAAAACAAATGCTCTGTCTGATAGAGCATTGGCGATGATTCAGTAAAACAATAACAATTGAATGACGTAATCACCAAGTTATCTAACCAAGGCTTTTTCGATATGAATTCCCACGCTACTTACACTAAATATAAATGACGATAAATATTGTATACTTAACACAATCAAAATTAACATAAAAATAATCAAAAGATCTAAGCAAGGCTGACCAACGTCTATGAATACCCACTAACGTATATGAATTGACTAACCTAACCCAACCTAGCACCGCAGAAATTTAAACTAATGTCGTCACTGCTCGAAAATTGACTAAATCATCATCATCATCATCAGTCTTTTTACAGCCCACTACAGGATATAAGGCTTTAACCATCTCTCCCTGTTAGTAACTATCCGAATAATAGAAACCTGAATATTGTCTAATTAGAAAAAAGCTTACAATTAATCTGAATTACAGATGAGGTAGAGAAATAGTTTGGGCGCAGTTTTGCTTGGTATAGATAAATAGAGAATAGGACAGGGAAGTGGATCGCGAAAAGATCTACCAACTCGTGACAATGTGTCAAACATGTCAGGTAGCGAACGTCGCGCACGCTACGCTAACAAACCTCATTACCACCACGCCACACTACAGACAGGTAAAGGTACACGCGCGTAATATAATAATATTTTATTATTTTCTACAGGCGACGTTAAAACAACGGTGGATATGGTCATTGTATCGTGTTGCCATGCCATGCCTATTTTATAATCAATAGTTACAATGCCTATAAGCGAGACTGCGAAAACAGTGCGTGTTAAATAGGCGGAAATGGAAATTCAACCATAAACTTAAATTCAGTCATAAATCAGCACCTTATCAAGTATCAGAAGCCAAAGTAAAGTAAAATCAGGATCATATTATGATGTCTTGTTAATTTTATCCTCATTAATCGATGCATTATACCTAAGTTAACCCATTTCCAAGACTTAAACGGCACTCTTCAAGACAAAATTAGATAAGGTCAGTTGAATGCCACTCCACGCTACACTAACTGCAGAATAATTTGGAATAGCGACAAATTGGCAAATTGAGGTTTACATAACTGTTTCGACCTGCGTATCTGAGCAGAACACGGTCCAGAAGACGTCTCTAGATGTCGTTTCCTGAACAAACCAACCGAAACGTTCCCGCCTATTATTATGAATAGCCTAGTTTACTCCAAGTGAAAATTATTTATGAAGCACTAGGTAATGCCCGAGTCTCTTTTTTCTTTGTTTCTCTCTCTTCTGTATATTTACTATGTAAGAGACTTTCACCCTAGTGTTACTCTCGGAGACTTCTGTAGACTCCTAGTTGGGTATCTGTGTCAGGTTTCTAAACAATTTCTCGATATCTTTTAATCTGAAGCTACATAGGAAAGTATCACGCCTAATGAGATGAGTCTTTCTATTTGGCGAGCCCCCATTATCGATTTAAAACAATGGAACCCTATTGTATGAATGGTTCTAAATGCACTTGAGACGGTTTTTTAACATTCTTAAATTAACAGTTAAATCTTAGCGTGCGCAACAGCTTATTAAGTTGATAATGTTACACGCAAATATGTACCTAGGTAATTCACCTTTAAAAAACATGCAATTACTTCAGTATATTATTATTATTAAAGTTATATGACTATGAAGGCAAAGGTGTTGGTTCACCGATGCCATGCCAATGACGCAAGTGGTTCTACATGTTGTTGTTTAACACCACAAGCACTATCTACCACATAATGTGATCTTATCATACTTATATAGTTCTATGTAGTAAGTGCATGTACTTTATGTACATATGGCCTAGCAGAAATCTATTGGCGCCACACTTGTTTATTTGCTCTTCATTTACCTTTTATCAATATCTCTAGTACCCCTCCAATGAAATTATAAGACACTTATGTTATATCTAGTACATTTGTACTTACATGCTTCACATTATATAATTTTTCGTAGGTAATATTGGTTTTAGGTTATAGATTTTGCGTGGACATTTCCATTGAGGAAAATATAAAACTATGTTTCGCAGGTTAATTGACTACCCAGTACATGACCTAAAATAGAACCTATTCAGTATGACTTATTTTTTGTTATTCGTATCAAATTGAAATATTTCGTAAGCATACAATAATATAGAAATGTGAATAAAATATAAGATAGTCGAATATCCTCTTCACTCAACTCACTCAGCAGAAACATTAGAAAATGCACTTTTGCTCTAGCGATTCTGAATATAACTCTGTTCAAATGATCAAATAAAGCACTTGAACTACATCCATTGGGAATACAAACAATAAGGTAAGGACATATATTATCAAAACGACAGGATTCAATGTAGAATGTGCGGCATAGAATATATAGCGTTATGCATGGCCGGATCTTTTATGTAAAATTTTATTCCACCGACGCACGAAAGGCAAATACGTCAATACATGTAACACAGTTGGTTCAAAATTGAAATACTTTTAACACGTGAAACATATTTTAAAATCGTTAACCGGGATATATGAAATTCTGCTTCACATCACCAACTGGGAAAATGTTACCTGTCATTTATAGTCTGTCGTGGTCGGTACCTGGATGGTAGACCGCCTAGTGGTATTTCAAATCGAGCGTTTCCGTGCTTCGGCACGTAAAGCCGTTGGTCCCGGCTATCACTTAATTGTGATAGTCGTTACGCTAGTTGGATGCCTCCTAGGCGGCTTGAAAAATTCCAAAAGTAGGTTGACCACTAGCCTAACTCCACCAATCCGCGTGGGCACGCGTGGTGGAGTATCGCCCAGTCCCTTTTACCATAATTTGCGAAAGGATGTCTGTGCTCAGCAGAGGGACATTATAGGCTGATGATGAATAATAAATTGCAAAATAGTAGAGTACCCAAAGTTGGCAATTACTATGTTCATAAATAATTTAATAAAAGTAAATAGGGTCATAAATAAGGAATTTGGAATGCATTTGATACCTAAAACTTATTAGGTAACCTACCTAAATGTTGTGAAAAAGACCCTACGGCCCGCATACATGGTTTATGGAGACTATGAGTAATAACTGAAGTATGAGTCAATAGGAAACACTTTCGTGCAAATAACATCACACATGAACAAGCGAAACGAAACAAACCTTTGTGAAAACAAAAGGCACATTTGCATACTATAGCAACTTGTAGGACATGTACGTGTGACCGTAAATAATGTCAATCATGATGAAGACAGATACTGCAAACATTTTCTAGGTTATGCATTTGGTATGCATGGTTAAAAACTATGAAATATTTGCTCCAGCTTATTTTTTAATCTTAATTCGCAAACATAATGTTTCGGGATAGCACTATGGTGAAGCCTGAGTTACGTCCAGTCGTTTTTGCAACATGCTTGATCTCCGCTGCGTCAAGCCATCTAAATTGAAACCTATGTAACGCCAATAACACCATCCTTTTCATCACCAAGGCCGAGCTCTGGAATTCGGAAGCAATAAGCCTAAAATGGGTCTTACAATAAATGAAGCTAAAACCAAGGTCTTGATGATTGATCATTTCTTACAATGAACTCTACATTTCGGTGAAGGAACCAGCAATCTGCCTGCAACTGCTGTAACGCATACCTAGTGCGATACTTTGCCACATCACTCATAGAGGGCCTGACCCGAAAAATACAGGACATAAGAGGCCGAATCCGAAATGTTGAGATCATAGGAGACTGATAGTAGCAGGAGACAGACGGTTGACAAATCGAAGTGCAATCCTCTTCTTTAAAGGAATAAGTAATAGTACTGATCGTACAGTATACCAATGAAATTTACAGCTAGTTGAAGCACGTCCACTAATACTAGACTGCTGGAGAATTGGAACAATTGTTGAAACCGCTTGGTTATAGCGATTAGAGTGATTTAGAGATAAAGACAAAATGATAAGAAGTGGAAAATAGGCAGAATTATATTTTGATAATAATTTATGCGCGAATAGATCTCACATGTTACTGTAAACATGAATCAATATGGGCGACATACGTTGGCCATTGTTCAGTGTAGACTACACCATGTGAACTATTGGGTCAAATAAACATTGATTTTGTAAACCGTATGTTCAACTACTGTTTGTTAAATGATGTCACTATCCCATTGTATATTTTTATAACATTTGACGTCTATGTAGTGTACGAACAGAAAAAATGAGCGGGTAGAATGTATGAAAGAAAAAATGCTACCAACATTTCATCATAATTCTAATATTTATATTATCTCGTAGTATTTTCTTTACTTTTTAAAACATGAATTCAAAGCCATTCAGTGCAAAAAGCATTGTAATGATTTCATTACAATTACAATAACCCCATTGCTGGCGTTTAGAGAATGAATACATAAAACATAAAATATACAAAAAATGCATTTACATATAACTTTAATAAAAGTATAGTGCATGCTAAATGGAGTTGGGTTTATAATTGCCATGCAAACACATATGTTCGACAAACAAAGAGATCAGTAAAACAATATAAACGCAAACAAGTGGATGATATTACTGTGTACATAGTGTGTACCTACACATAGCGAGGCGAGCTCCCCTGCTAGCAAGCACCTACTTCGTTAAAAGTTAACAACTGGCATCAAAGTGCCATTGCCCAGTAAAAATAAAGATAGAAAAGATGAGAATCGTCATCATATTATTATAGAGTGAACTTACCTATCTACTTGTAGCAATACTCCTTCAAGTAGGCAATGAAATAAAATTAATAACAATACTAGTCAAATAAACAGTCCTCATAGTTTTGCATATAGCACACTCTTTAGATCCATTAGGAATGGGTTCAACTTCTATCTAATCTATGTAATTTTGTCAATGGATGATTAAATAAACAATTAAACTATGTGAATCAGTTTTTGGTTCCATAATAACCAAAGATGTAGTATATTTTATGAGTCACTGCACATTCTACGTCTGTAGGTTGGTGCTCGTAGCAAATGGGAACGGTATCGACTGATAGCATTGTAAATTCATGCGTGTGAATGATAATATTGATAACAATAAAAAAACATCAATATTTGGCACACAAATTAGGAAGCAAGGGTTGACCGGATGACAAAGCAAATGTTAATATATGGATAATGCTCCGTGGGGTTTGCAATGATGGGAAAGGAGAACAATTTATACGCAAACGCAGAGAGCGTAATCGATCCAGCGCATTTGGAAAACCGCCAAATGTGGTCTCCAGCGCATTGTGCCGTCTCACGTAATTCTGGGACTATCCATAACATGTTCGAAGTATACAGACCAGTCTCGTGACGGTGGTAAGGTCCCAGGCCGATCTGGTCTTGCCACGCGGTTGTGTGCCATCCTTCCGCCTGCCCAGTGACCCGTATCCCGTTGGCACGGCAGTCTCCTCGCGTTTTCGCCGACCAGCACCGCGTCTCAGAGACGAGAACCAGTTGGAGACAGATCCACGGCGCTCCGGTTCTGCCGTGCCCGGCCCGGCCTTGATAAACATTACTTCACGAGTTCCACCGCACGACGCACATCACACTCTTACACAACGCGGACTCCAACCATGCACCGATATTAGTGATGATTACAGCCACACTACCTATTAAGCCCACGACACATTAGGATTAAAAAAAAACAGAAATACATATAACAAAGCAAATAAAGTGGAAAAGTGAATGACTGCACGTCGCCGAACACTAAAAAATCCTGCATCGAAATACTTGCCAAAAAAGAGGTGAAGCTACACAACAAAGAAGTTTGAATGCTTAGTGCACATAAAGCGGCGTCGTTGACACACCTGTTCATAGTCGTCGTCGTAGGTTCGTGCTGCGCGAGCGCATCGTACCAGCAGGGGCCACCACAGCGCGCCGCACAGCAGGCGAACATGAAAACACATCGCGCGCCATACACTTCCCGCTAAGGAACGCACTCGACTGAAGATAGTCGCGGGCGCCTCCGATGTTTGGCACCGTGACAATTACATTACTACAGTATACCTAGATAGAACGCTTTATCTTTCTGCACGTCTGTGACAAGGCTGACGTCACTGCTAAGCTAACAATATTATGATTGTAGGGTACCTTAATAAAATTGCAAACATACCTAGTTAAGAAGAATAACATTACTTAACGAATTAATTAAGTACCAAGATTAACTAACGACCATTTAATTTTGATCAATGTTGGTAACATTGTTAGATCACTCAAAAATTTATCAATAAATTTAATAAAGAGCTAATCATTAGCTGTAAGTACGTCACGTTGCCATTTTAATCAACTGGTATCCGTGGAATATTACGAAATGATTTTGAGATACCAATGAGATTCCTATGAAATTATTGAATAACGTCGAATAAACAGACATTTTGTATGCAAGGCAACATTGCCAACATTATTTCCTACAGTTTTTTAAGTCTTTCCAATATTGTCAGTAAGTATTTGCCAATCATTGCAAACGTTTGTAGTAAGTAACATAACAATGCATGTGGGAATATATGGACTATTTTGTTATCGGAACCAGCAGCATACCTAATGCGGAAGCGGTAAAGGAAATGTGATAAAGATGATAAATCGCGAACTTTGTCCGGTTTCAGAGAACGCTGTGCTGTAAATCTCTTCAAAACACACGAAATGAGTTACATTCATAAGTTGGTAAATTGTGATTGTAAAATGGTATTTTTTCCTCAGTTCTTCGCGCCGCGTTTTAACCAGCGATCGTCTAATGTTCCCCCTTAGGGAGAAAATTTTGGAAAATCCTTTCACGCTACGTTACAACAAGAAGCTTCTCTCCAAATTTCAGTTCTATGATTACTGGTTTAGGCTCTGAGTTAGTCAGTAATTTTTTCTGTTATACATACTATATTGATTTATTCCTTATTCAATTTATTAGCACTTTCTTTATCTTAAAAAATACAATTGAATCAAAACCTATTACTGAGATATTTACTCTAAGGATATGTGATGTCACATCTACGTCACGAATAATGTTACGAAACTCATAAGGAAGGATGACCATGAATCATGAATCCTGTATAACATACAAGAATGTGTTATTGAGGACTTTCCAACCTTGGTCTTTATCGGAGGTAGATCAGAGATTGGGGACATGCATAGGTAGGTACCGAACGTGTGAAAGCTTGTTAAGAATTCGCTTGAACTGTAGGAAGTTTACATAAATCTTGTCCTTAAGAAAGGCCGTCGCTGAGATACGCGTCATTTATTTATTAAGTATGGATATACAAACGATTTGCATCGGATATTTGCATTATTAATGCATGAAGGTTAAACGTGACCTTTCAAATATTTGAACTGTAAATACCACCATCACTTTTGCAAATATTTGCATTGCAAAAACAGGGTACCGTGAAATTTTATTATTCAAAACCCCTTACACGAGCCAAACGTAAATAAATTTCGAATGAGAAGACAGCGACCTAATAAAAACTGGCAAATTGGCAATACAATAACAAAATGTAACCCTCGACGACGTAGTCATAGCAATTTCCACTTATCCGCCTTATCACTTGTCTTCAAAACTTACGAATGATAGCACTAAAAGAAACACGTTTGATGAATTAAAACGTTTAGATTAACTAGTTGCACTTCACAATATCGTTATAGCACGTTTATAAATGCGTATTTCACAACACTAGGTCTGGGTTGTTGAGTGATAATAATACCAGAGGGAATTGGACGACGGCGACGCGTGGATCCGACGCCGCGGCCTGTGCCTCACTGACTTTACTACCAAACCAAACCAACCAACCAACCAGGCTGGGTGAGTGTAGTAAGCCCAACCCAAGTTGTGCATTGACGGCTTACGTCAGACTGGTCCGCATGCCGTATTGAATGAAATTGTAAGGGGAGGGTGATATTTGGGAAGCTTTTGTAGGCCCGGATCTTTACGTAAAAAAACGTCTTTTCAACGATTGCATATTCCAAATAAATCATATTTATTTATTATTTCGTTTATCAGAGTTTTGAAATTGATAAAGGAAAATACGATATGGTTAAATAGGATACGATATGGTTAAAAAAAAAAAAAAAAAAATTATATTATTTAATTTTTAATATTTTCCTTACGTAGGTACGTGATGTACGTAATAATTGTACTTATTATATTATTATTATTAACTAGCTGCCCGGCGCGACTTCGTTCGCGTGGTGCTACCCTAACCTAACCTACCCCACCCCACCCAACCCTACCCTACCCTACCGTACCCTACGCTACCCTACTTTTACTGTGACCCTACCCTGTAACTGTCACAAAAGTTAACTGTGAAAAAAGTTTCAATTTGACAGCACAATCCCCAGCTGAAAAAAGTTTCAATTTGACAGCAAAATCCCCATTAACAAAATGATCCGCCATTTATTGAACCGCTCGACCGATTTTGTGCAAACTTCACATAAACCATCTACTAAATAGTCCGAACAAAGCCTAAACATTTGGTTTGGATAGGTGAGCCCGTTCTTGAGTTGTTACAACGAAAAATGGCATTCATTTTTATATATATATAGATTATGATAAATCTGTGCAAATTTGATTATTAACACTCGAGGCGGTATTAAGCCTATGCCTAAGCGGTATGTCACACGACATTTTTCAACACACTTGCGAGGAAAAAAACAGACTTCAATTTTGCAATAATTGTCACCTTACGAGCGAGTGTGTTGAAAAAATATTTATTAAATGACTAAAGACTATAGTTATAAAATAAAGCAATAACCTTATTTAAAAACTGAATAATAAACAAGTAATTATTTACATATTCAAATATACCTGAATATCATTAGAATATTTAAATCAAGAAAAAAGAAATCAATTCAGTCACATAATATCAAAAATTTGTAACAACTAACAACCAATTGGAATCATTATGGTGTGTCCATACTATGGGAAGCGAGCACGAGCCGAGCCGCGAACAAGCACACTGCGAGCACGATTCGCGTAGCGTGGACGGGCTTGCGAGCCTTGAACGAGCATTCGCAGCTGCTTCATTCATTCATTCATTCTAAACACATTGTGATGAAAAAAAAAACACATATAAGACATCTTTTTAGAATTATAATATGTAGTTTATGGAAAAATTATATATATTTATTTTTAATTATCTTACTATTTTAATGTATTATGATGGTATTATGCATGTATGTACTCACTCACCATTCACTCACTTATTATTTTTCAGATAGTGTGGAAGCAGGTTTTGTTTGGTCGTTTTACGGGGGCTCTTGTGGTTGATATAGGAGTTATTCATTTTCCTTTTAACAGCACTAAATCTTTCACTGTTTAATTTATTTTCATTTTTTGTTCTACCTACTATAATGATTAATTAAAAAAAGAGCTTTTTCCAACACATTCACAATGTTAAACCTCTTTTCAGATTCTGTTTTTTGCTTTGATTTTTATATTTCTTGTAACTACTCGCCAATGTCCGTGACTCACACCGGTGCTGGCAGAATATCAGATACCAGTGTTGTGGGTAGCTCCCACAACTTTATACTGACTCAGGGCATTTTTTACTCCGCAACGCACATATTATTATTATTATTGTTGCTACTGTTTTATTTTTCATTATTATTGTTATTATTTTGCATGTACCTACCTATTTTTATTCTGTGTGTTCTGGTGGAAGGTGGAAACAAAATAAATTTTCTTTCTTTCTTACATATCAAAGACAATAACAATACACACCATACCAAAAATATCAATACAATGCATTACATTATTTTCAATTCTCATTGCAGTGAGTAGATAGCCAGTGTCGGAAAATAGACATTAAATTCAATTGTTTTAATCTCAACTCAAAACTAGACCTCAACCAACATTCATTGATGTTCTATTAGAATATGACTTTAGTTTAGTAAATTCTATATTTGAAAATTTGTTAAAACTTTATAGCATGTGTAGGTAATATGAGATACAGTATTGACATATGGACATGCAGAAAGAAAAGTCTTGCCATGTTTCTTGAAAAGTCTAATACTAAGAGGGTCCTCAAGTGCCTTTCTTTATTCTATATATATTCTTTCTAGTGATGTTACAAATCTTCAAAACTCAAATCATTTGTAGGATGTAGACAGTATTTTTTTAACTTACACTATTGGTAAACAGGTTCATTTGGTAACACAGAATTTCAATATATACACAAGAAAGTTAAAATAATCATTCAGAGTAGCTAAACAAGTAGTTAGTCAGATACTGAGTAACACGACATCATAGCCCTATAAATGTAATATAATCAAATTATATAGTGCCCTTGTAGTCCACAATAAAATTACATGTATTGAATAACTAGTAGTATGTGCTAGGTATGTAACCGTCTACTACGTGATAGATTACAGGTAATTACAAGATAGCAGGTGAAGTGAAGCCAAGCCAAGCCAAGCATACAATAGTTCCACAAACCTGTATCTCCAACAGCAATTCAGTTTTCCGACGCCTTATATCAATCAAAGTCTTTTGCTGCTCAGGTGTCAACTCTGAAAACAACGGTATTGTGGCCATATACATACAAGAGTAATAGAAACCTATTTTAGCCATTGAGGTCATGTTATAATTGGAAAACAACTTGTTCTACGTCTACAATAGAAAAAATCCTTTCACGTACCGGTGTGAGTAAAAGGATCACCATGATTACTTGCAACATTATTTCCTCCTAGGGACAAATTCTCAAATTCACTTATCATGTCTAAAATAATTTTAAAAACAGTAAACAAAAGTTTACATCGTTGTGAAGTAACTAGCGGCCATATTTATTTACTAGATGCAGAGTTGCCAGGATCCTCTAAGAAAATTGTTCTATAATAACAAACCATTCACACCTAATAGTATTCTTTAGAAAAACAATATTTTAATTAACTTTTCAAATCAATCGTAAAATATTTCGATGGATTAAGATTTGTTATTTCCTTAAGTACGCTATATACGCTACGGTCTACCGGAGAGGTTACCTGTGCAGGTTTACCTGCGCAGGTCGACAGCGTGTATGGGGATGGTCCGATATACCGGAGCGCTCTTTAGTTCATTTATAACCAAACCACTTTGAACAGACACTAGAAAATAACTAACTAGACCTGCGAAGGCGAACTGAGTACACGCGCACACGAGTACGGTACACCGTACGGTGTCAATCGAAAAAATTGAATTTCGCTGCGCAGGTTAAAAACTGCACAGTTCTATTGCCCTGTTATTATATATATGCTATTGTGTCTGTGGCCGCCATTACAGACAAAGACAGGATGTTAAAAAAATCGGATATATTCTCGATAACAAAATACTGTGTCGCTGAAGTCGGCCACCACCATTACGGCCGATTACTTTACCCTTTGCTTTACCTTTACATTTGCAGTAAGCATTCAGGGATAACGTAACCAGTTTCAATACGAAAAATGATTGAAAGCATATGCAAAACAGTACTAACATGCAAGCAAAAAGTGTTTCTCGGCATATGGAAGCATTTTTGGAAAATGCATACCTATGCAGTTACAGATCGCTCCAAACTTCTAGTTCATACTAAACCAGAATTGCGTTGCGAATCGCTTCTATTCGTGTTAAGTGGTTCGATCGACATATGGTTTTAGTTATAGGTCGGTTAACTAAAGCTGGCACGTTTCAACACATTTACACCGTCTCTCTCGCGCAAAGTCAAGCTTATGAGTATGAAGGAGACAGTTATTGTTTTGCTTTTGCTACTGCTCATAAATATAGAGTGGTCTATTTTTGCATTCGTCCATTAGACTTGACTGATTGCAAATTTATGAGTACTGTGAACGTGCCAGCTTTCGTTAACCGACCTGTACCTACAGTGTCGGCGAGATCCTTCACAGTTCTCCTCAATAAATATCCTTTGCCCCCACAAACTTGTTTGCCCTCAGTGACACTGTTTATTATATAGTTTATTATAATTTCGTTTTCTATTCTCAATCTTATTACTTTTAATGTACTTTTAACGTAACTTCTAGCTTAGTACAATGGTGGTCATTGTACTAAAACTTTTCACGGACTTCTTGAGACACCTTGAAAAGTCACGATACACCTTGTGCGATACACATAATTCATTTCATTTCACTTTATTCAATAAAGATCAATACATGTGCAACGGTGGGACATGTATTGATCTTTATTGGATAAAATACCACCGGTAATATGAAATAAAACTCAAAATACACGGATTTATGACAATAAAAATGAAAACGCAACGTCACTCTGCAAGTTTCCGCCAAAAAGTCCGAATCGACTTCTCATTTACCGATCGCCGTACGATCGCTCATCACAAACGTCTGGCAACCCTGCTACGAATTCAGCTCAGTACCCGTAGACAAGCTACTACGCCAAAGACGCCGTCAGCAACATGGCAACCCATATATACGGATTTTTCCGTATTTGTACGGATTTTGGACATTCAATACCAAATGAACCATAATAAGCTGTTGAGCTGGCATCGAAAAAGCTCGGAAGCTCGGAGTGCTCAACAAAGCGAGGCAGTACTTCACATCGGGGCAAAGACTGCAATTTTATAAATCGCAAGTCCGGCCTCATATGGAGTACTGCTGTCATCTGTGGGCGGGGGCACCTGGATACCAGCTTGGGCCTTTAGACTCGGTTCAGCGACGTGCTGCTAGAATTGTCGACGATCCCGAGCTCCCAAGCGGTTTAGAGCCCCTCAGTCTGAGGAGAGACTGCCTCCTTATGTGTGTTCTACCGCTTGTACAACGGACAGTGTTCTGAAGAATTGTTTAAGATGGTGCCTACGGTAACCGCTTACCATCAGGCGGATCGTATGCTTGTTTGCTACCTAAGTAGTATAAAAAAAAACGGAATTTTATACGGATTTACGTACAGATTGACTTAACCTCATGTAGATAAACTCTCTCACTTATCAATCAGATGAGGTACCGAGCACACTCTGATATTTTTGTTTCGTTCTATTATTTAAATTAAACGTATTTTTTTACTCTATCAGTCAGAAATGTTATTTCATATCATCATTTGTAATGATGGGGAATCCCTTGCCGTAGTTCACGTTCGAAACCGTGAAAAAAAGACATAAATACTAGCAGTCATATCATATTAGTTTAATTTTAACGGAATCAGCGTTTTTAAGATAGATTAAATATTATTATGCATATTCCAAAAATAACATACGAAAACTCCTCATTATAAGCAATTTGAACCTTAAGTTCACGATTTGACAGGTATTTTAAGTATAGAGGTATCATAACACAATTCATTATTAACAGTTGAAAACATTACCGTGGTCTGACAGGCAGTTCCATCTTTACCTTTACCATGAGGGCACATGGGGCCCGGGGTATAAATACGAAGCCGGTTATTAACGATTTTAACCAGGCGGTTAAAAATGCATGTTTCGTTATTAACGGTTAATTAACCGTATTTTATGCTTATTACGGTTAAATACCACCGCTAGATGCTGATAGCGGCTTGAAATGTGTATCGCGACTTGCGCGATTATGCCAGCTTCAATAATAGCATAAAATCTATAAAAACTGACACTGTTTTGAAGTCAGCGAAAGAGCATGACGTGTGCTATAGTAAAATCCGTAATAATAATAATATCTCCTTTCCAACAAAAAAAGAATCATCAAAATCGGTTCATAAACGACGAAGTTATCCGCGAACACACATAAAAATATATACGGTCGAATTGAGAAACTTCCTCCTTTTTTGAAGTCGGTTAAAAATTGAATCTTTATCCTTCGGATATCGATTTTTCACTTGACCTAGGAGTTGACTACACAATAAAAAAACAGATCACTTACTCTTTTTCTTTGTCTTAATCGGATAATTAATCGTTAATAACTGCATTTTATCGGTAGCTAACCTTAAGGTTAAGTAACGGTAGCTAACGGTTTTTTTTACAACTATAGCCACGGGCCAGGGTCCTCACACTCACAGGGGCCCCTTTATGCCTATATATTCGCTTACACGACACAATTCTTTTTCTATTTTAGGTACACAGTACTATAATCTAATATATAATAATCTTCAATATTCTAAATTAATCCTTTGACTGATTGACAACCCGCGCGGGCGACGAAAACAATAGAAATCAATTGTCATTTTTTAACCGCAAGTCAAGGGAAAGGACAATATATCAGTTCTTTTATTTAACCAGAATAAAAACCATCGCAGAAAATTGACTTTCCAACGGGCCCCCCAATTCTTGTGTGCCAATGGCTTAAGACGGCCCTGTAGACAGGTATTTTGAGCATATAATTTAATCTGTTTGAAAAACGCCCATTCATAATGGTAATAATACGGATTAAGTACGGATTTTTTGAATGAAAATACAGATTTCACGCTTCCTTTATACGGCAACACTGAATCAGCTGCGCTGCGCTTTGGTTGCGTTGGTTTGCGTATTTTGTGGCAAGAAAAAAGAACACGCCCCCGTCTGCCCTATCATTTTCTTTCAATCATTCTGTTTCATTTTCACATCGAGTTCCTTCCTCCCTACACGTTCGAAGGCATTTAGGTGATCAAGCTTTGTGCTAAAAGTTAATTTATATTCGGATTCAAACAAACCTATTCAGTGATAACAGATTATAATGCTTTGGTAATCAATCTGCGACGCAAGAAAGAAGACTTTTCCAAACCGGTGTATTTTATAGCGAAATAATGAATGACAATGGGTGCATACACTTGAATAATTTTAAGGCTGCAAAGGGTACAAACCCATATAAAATCGTGCATGCATTTTTTGTGTCGTGTACCTCATTCGAAGCTAGAAGATACAAGGCAAGTTTGAACTTATTTAAAAATATAAAATGCGTTCTCGATTGAAGCGTTTTGGACATATTTCTTAGTAATGCGTTTCCTATACTGAACCATATTAAAAGTGGCGGATATACCTTGAAAATAGAGCTTTTTCTTTGTCATCCATACGAACTAATAAATTTGCGTAAATTATAATCAGCTGATTAACTTTGACCTCTTAACAGCTGTTTTACTGTAGGCTATATCTGTAGTGGTTGTGATTGAATCATGAACATAAATGATTAGTGTGTATTGTTCCATGCAATAAGTCATGTTTCTGAGTAGATTTGATTAGCTGACCAATTAATGTTTTTGAATAAACAAACATTGATTATTTTTATCTACTAGGTAGTTGCAACTGTTTAAGGCATTTAATTTACCTCTGATTCTGCTTTGTTTGACAACTCTAATAAAATTAGAATTAAAATTCTTTATGCTACAGACAAATCTTTAAAGACAATTAGATTAAAAATTATATTTATTTGTTTTTTTTACATATTGCAGACAGCTGGCAAGCATCCTCAGTGTCATCAACTTATGATTTGAAATTACTTACATTTCTAATTTATATCAGTGAACTAGCCTTCCACCCCACAGTTTCATTGGATTCCTTATGTTATTCTCTTAGGCTTAGAATTGAAAACGCTTAGTTGGTCTCTATGTTATAAGAAACTTTTGGGAAACATTTTAAATTTGTAGACTGTACCTATTTTAAGCTGTGTGAATTTCTTAATACACCCCTTTTACACATCTAAATATACAATATTCACAGGCTACATCATGCCTGTGCTTCACCTGTGGCCTGCCAGGGCCTCGTATGCACTCCTGTCTTCATTGCATCTACTTTGCCTGCTATGGTGGACACATTCAGGAACATTCCAAGTCTAAGAAACACTTTCTATATGTGGACTTGAGCTATGGAAACATCTATTGTGTACAGTGCCAAGATTACATATATGATCGGGAGTTAACTGAGATTGCAATGCAGAATCGGATGAAGGAAGCTAAGTATGTGCTATTCTACTTATGAAACTTTTCGTACCGTGTAATATTGGTATAATCTTTTTTTTTTTTTTTAAATGTATCTAATTCAAATTCATTTATTCATTAACAACTTACGTTACGTCTGAATGTTAAACAATATTAAAAACAAAGAATATAATAGTATAAAAAAAAAAACAATTACACATAGGCAGAACCAATAATATAACTTCAAATCAAATAACATTCAATTACAAAAATAAAAAGCACATGTCAATTTAAACACAAAAAAAAAATACAAATACATTTAGCTTAATCTCGCGAATTGCACTCCCCCTGTGCCTTCAAGCTGAGCCGCCAATTCGTTGACGTGTTTCAACAACCGCTCTTGATATTTGTTACTGTAGAGTGCTATCTCCTGCTTGATGGTGCAAATCTTCAGGTCCAGATGTATGTACTTATTGCTTATGAAGTATGGTATGCCAAACATGGTTCTCAAAGCTTTGTTTTGGAATCTTTGCAGGATTTCAATGTTGCTATTGCTAGCCATTCCCCAAAGTTGGATTCCGTATGTCCAGATTGGCTTTAGGATTGTTTTGTAGATGGCCATTTTACTTGTGGTGAAACGTGGATTTGTGAATAACTATTAACTTCACGACTGGTCATCTTAATCATCACGTTTAAACCTAATAACATAAACTCATGCATGTCTTTAACAATCCAGGTCACTTGGAATCAGCGCGCCCTTCATGCCGTGGCTGCCTAACAACAATGAAGCAATGGCACTCAGGCGTCTCCGTAAACGTCGCCTCATCAGTCCCCTCACCACTATTGGACTCCGAGGATTGCAGAACCTTGGTTCCACTTGTTTCATGAACTGTATTGTGCAAGTAAGTACTGATAAGATGTTCTCAGTGTATCTAGCACAATGATAAGGTAGTTGACATAGAAACATTACTATTAGCTGGTGTACAGCAGTCACCTGACTGGAGGTGGTATCTTACTCGGTATCTGAATACAATAAGGAAATTATATTTTTTCTTCCAGCTAAATGACCACTGTTGAACATAATGCTTCTACTACTCCCTGCTACATTAGCTAGGAGAAGTGAGCCCAATAAACCCCTTTCTGGTACAAGGTTGCATTTAGTTAGGCTTTCTTTCCATTTACTGTTCTTGGCGTTTTACTTACCATATACTAAGGATTTATATTCAGCAGAACAATATGAATCCATGAAATATTCAACAAAACATCTTGTTATGAGGAAATATGTAAAACAATAGCGCAAACACCCAGGAAAGCTATATTTAGTAACTTGATATTGATTGTTCTTCATAAGGACGCATGGGAATAGAAGCTCTGGGTTTATTTAGATATTCTATTTTCAACTATTATTGTCCCTACTTCAATCAATCATCTGTTGATAGTGATTTTACTTTGCATGCATGATATCGTTATTCCACTGTGTATATATGTCTATTGTTGTTTATTCAGATGAGATGCGGCTAATTGGTGTTATATTTTTATTGCTTTTCATTAATTAAATTATACTTTATCTCATTTTCAGGCATTAATTCACACCCCTTTGCTGAGAGACTATTTCCTGGCTGAGAAACACAAGTGTAAAGCACAGAGTTCTAGCAAATGCCTCGTCTGTGAGGTTTCTAAGCTATTCCAGGTAATTTATAATATTATAAGTCGATATAAACACAATAACATGAACTTGCTTTTTGTATACTTAATTCAATCGGGCATAAATAAGGTTTCTTTTTTGAGTGAATATATCTATTTTTTTTTTTTTTTTACTGGGACATTTCTCACACACGGTCATCTGATCCCAAACTAAGCAGAGCTTGTACTATGGAAACCAGATAACTGATATAATACACATACTACTTTTTGTTTGTAAATACATACTTAATATACATAATTACACCCAGACTCAGGACATACAGATATGTTCATGCACACAAATGCACGTCCTGTGTGGGAATCAAACCCACGACCTGCGGCGCGTAAGGTGAACCTTAACCAACTGCGCCAACTGGCCCGTCAAATCTATGCTATATAAATATAGCTCATGAAACCCAAATCAAAAGGAAATATCAGTATTATATATATTTCTCCTGCCAAATTTTTCATCATCCAAAAGGCTCAAGTATGTAGCTGCGTAAGTAATGGTATTCATACTAGAACTGTATAGGCTACACTAGCTGCCCGGCGCGACTTCGTTCGCGTGATGCTACCCTACCCTGTGGTGCTACCTTACCCTGTGATGCTACCTTACCCTGTGGTTACCACCACAGGGTAAGGTAGCCGCCCTACCCTATCTAAACCATCCTACCCTACCCTACCCTATCTAAACCATCCAGGGAGTTAATTCTACTGTATGTGTATGTCACTTAACTCCTCCTAAACGGCTGGACCGATTTGAATGTTTTTTTTTGTATGCGTTTGGGTAGCGCCCGGGATGGTTTAGATTCATAAATCAGCCCGGCAGATGGCGCTGCAGTCGGTATCTAGATTAAATTATCGACTGCAGCGCCATCTGCCGAGCAGTGACATACACACGTACAGTAGAATTTTATATATAAAGTGTGAATGGCATGTTGTGTCCAGGAGTTCTACTCGGGCGCGAAGACCCCGCTGACCCTGCACCGTCTCCTACACCTGATCTGGACCCACGCTCGACACTTGGCCGGCTACGAGCAACAGGATGCTCATGAATTTTTCATTGCCACCCTTGATGTACTCCACAGGTAGATATAAAAAACTAGATTTCGCCCGTGTTTCTACCTACGTTTGCGAGGGATCTTATCCTTTATTGGGATAACAAGTATCATATTATGCTACCTGCTTACCATCAGGTAGGCCGTAAATTTGTTTGGTACCTTAATAGTAAAAAAAGTATGATGGGTTTTCGGATTTGATAAAAAAAAATGTTACATGAATTTCGCTGTTGTAACTCACACCTACATCAATTGCATTCAATCAATGAATTTTCATCCATCATCTTCTTTTTTATAGACATTGCATGAATGGAGTAGAAGAGAACACGCACACAGAGAAGAAAGAGAATGGTCGTTGCAACTGCATCATCGATCAAATATTCACCGGAGGCTTACAGAGCGACGTCGTATGCACATCCTGTTCAGGAGTATCAACAACCATAGACCCTTTTTGGGACATTAGTCTCGATGTCGCCGGGCCAGGTTCACTCCAGGCTTGCTTAGAACGATTCACACGAGCTGAACATCTCGGCTCAGGGGCTAAGATTAAATGTTCAAACTGCCGAGCGTACCGTGAGTCAACGAAACAGCTAACGTTAGAAACTCTGCCTATAGTAGCGAGTTTCCATCTCAAACGTTTCGAGCACTCGTCACAAATTGATCGGAAGATATCAGCTTTTGTGTCGTTCCCGGCTGAGTTGGATATGACTCCATTTATGTCGTCGCATCGTCGTGCGGTTGATGTTGGGGCGACTGATAATAATAATGCTCCGGAAGGGATTTTTGAAGATAATCGCTACTCGTTGTTCGCTGTAGTGAACCACCTGGGTTCACTCGACGCGGGACACTATACAGCTTATGTCAGGCAGATGAAGGGAAGTTGGTTCAAGTGCGACGACCACATGATCACACGAGCCTCCTTGCGTGAGGTACTAGATAGTGAAGGGTATGTATTATAATGATGGCGGTTTTGCTCAAATTTCTTTGTTTTTTTTATTAAACAATGTTTTTTTTTTTCAGGTATTTACTCTTCTATCACAAAACCGTTTTGGAGTATGAATGCGTCTCTTAAATTAATAAATTATCTCACAAAAATATTTTCTGTCGTACATGTATCTGATTAAAGTATGGCAATTACTTGGGTTTGATTTGAAATAGGTAAACAATGAAAAATGTGTTGATTGGAAAGTGTTTAAAGTAAGATAAAAAGTCATGTTTCCTCTCGTGATATTAGTGCGTAGATAGATGTTTTAAAAAGTCGATGATCATCGTTTGATATTTTCCGGAGAATCATTCACGAATTCGTTAGACTTAAGCTTTAATGTAATGTAATAGGTACACACTCCTTACTCACAATGCGAATTGTTGAAAACAGTTAATATGCCTATTACTATTAATTACCTACAATATACACTTAAAGACTTCTCAAATAGTTATTACTTTTCACTTTATGAAAATGCTTTATTGAGCTTCAAACAAATTAGTTAGAACACAGCAAAGTTCACTATTATCTTCTTTCTACAAAAGGTAAATATATACCTTAACTTTAATTATTTTAGGTTGAAAACTGAATGTAATTTTCTATTGCAATCATAACTATTGCTGATGGTTTTTATTTCTTGGGCCTTTATATTTATGAATCAGTTTTCTGCTTTACGATTAAATATTTTAAATTTAAAGAAAATTAATCAAATTGTATTATATAAGGGAAATTAATGTAACTAAGATTATGAATTGTGTATACTATAAACGCTAAGCGCGTGTCATTCCTAGTAGAAAGATACCTATTTTATGTTTGTGCGTGTCATCTGTTTGTAATGATAATTGTTTATGGAACAAAAATTTCAATCTACCTCGCTGTTTTCTCTTTTTTTGCATTTCGCTCGGGCTATGTAAAGAAATGTTTAAAATTTCTGATTTGTGAATTTTGCTTGAATTATTGGATTACCGCAGTGCGTGGTTTCACAAATACCTTTTCATACTTTATATTTTCTTTCACAAACGAATTTATACCGTATTGCTCAATGTATTAAAATCAATATCGAAGCTTCGTGGGCGTCTTTTGTTTTGACACCCACGCTATTATTAGATCTTTATTTGTTTATCAATACGGTGTAAATTAGCTTGAGAAATGCTTGAATTTGTGAAACCTCGCTCCGTGTCAACCCACCTTTACGTACCTACGGCTACATAAGGCTATGTACACATAAGAGTAAAATCACTTCCATTGGCAACGTTTATTTTGTTGGATATAAATATATGTTGCAAGCGGTGTATAATTGTTTGCTGCCTTAGTATAGTGTTGGATCGAAGGTCGATTTCTGGCCGAAGCCGATTAATCGGGTATTGCCATAGCTATCGGCCGAAGGTTTCAAAATTGCTTAAAAGTAAAAAAACTTTATTTTTTTAAGTTTATGTCGCCTTTATACAACTTACATTGTAACTTGGTTAATATTCGAATCAGTTTGTTCAATTTCGGCGCTTGCTAGAAACCTTCGGCCTCGGCCAAATCTTCGGCCCATTTTGGCCGAAGCCGAAGGTGGCCCAAGCCGAAGCTTCGGTCGACTTAGTATAACAAAACACCTCAGTTAATTATCAAGTTATTTTATTTATAATGGTAACAATAATATTAATAGCGTAGTGTCCCACTGCTGGGCAAAGGACCTCCCTTCAGCTCTAATTGGCTTAGGGAAATATAATACATTCTTTTTTTTTCAAGTTATTCTATAAATGGACGTAACGTTTTGTTTTGTTTTGAAATATGAAGTAGTTTTTGGTTATTTTACTCTCGCGTGTACTAGCGTAGATTGATTTAAATGTAGTTTGTAACCTATGACTGAACTGACATTAGCTTAATGTGATATTTAATATTTATGAATTGTATTAAAATGTAGTTAGTTGTATGGATTTTACATTTTCTGGAAGAATGTCGTTTTATTTTTGTTTTTAATCAATTAATGCTTGAATGTATGTACTAGAAAGTGCTGTAAATTGATTAACTTATACAGCGATATTCTACATTGCATGTCTCGTTGATAGAATTTAAAATACCATGATTCTTTACCACTTGCTAGTACATATCATAGAAACAATATAATTTGCATTTAATATAATTTAGTGATTCGGATCCGAGCCTAAACAAGTATCTGAAATTAGTCCATATAATGATAATAATGTAATGGGCGAGGTGTTACTACTATAAATTACTACGTTTGTTTACTGAATACCTAACAAATGATCAGTTTATAATACCAGTATACATACTTATTACTCGAACAAAAAATAGATTTAAGAAATAATTTTAAATATAAATGTGCACTTGATACAACAATTTGTAAGAGCGCCTTCATACTAGCGTTTGGTTAGCGTCGCGCACCTGCGGCGCTAATGCAGCGTATTCATTTACCCTTGCACTGATGCCGCGACAACGCGACCCCTGCGCCGCGTAGTCGTGGCGTATGCGCTGCGCATACGTTTAGCGAACCCCTACGCTGGACAAACGCTAGTGTGAAGGCGCTCTAATCTGTAAAATTGCAGTAAAACAATTGCCTCATATGGTATTTTACTTTCCACAGTGCTTGTAAACACTATTCTAAAAGCCTGCGACGAACTCGAGATCTGCATGTTATAACACACAATGGAGTAAAAGTGCCCAGTTAACGGATATAGATCCTCTCGAGTGTACCGCAGGGCTACCGCGTAAGTCAATCTTAATGAACATCATTATACTGTTTCTCATCGAAATCCCATAATCTGGACCTTTATAACAAATTTGACCTAAAGCCGGTCACCGGACGAGTCAACGGATGACTTTTTTAACTCATTTGATATTTACGTGTTGCTCAAATGTATAATAGCATTGTAGAAAAAGGAGAACCATTATTGAGGTTAAGAGGAAAGGATTGCTGCGAGAAATTTCAAAATAGGTTTTTAACATTTTGCTGTCGCGCTGTGCCCGAACTATCCCGCCCGAGGGCGATAGATACAAGTACAGCTTGGACCGATTATACCTATTTAAATTAGACCAAGTCGCTATTTCGTAATCCCCGGTTCTCTCCTCCAAAACTGGAACGATAAAAAAAAAACAAGTATCATAATAATTAGGGCTTTGGATATGTACGTCGGTTTTCCATTGTTTTTTATATTCGTCAAATTTGTTCGCTGGACGTCTGATAAGGCCGTTAAAAATGGTAAATTTTTGTGATTGTAGAAGGCTCCTAATTCTTATAATAATTAATGTATGGAGAAAAGCACAACCGAGGGACATACAGTGGTACCTACAGATTGCATGGTAAAATAATCATTGCTCTAGTGTCATTATCCAGAGAGGAAACTGAGGATTACGTTTGTATGGAACAAACGCCACCAGCATTTCCTCTTAATTAAGATTGACTTACGCAGTAGCCCCGCAGGCCTTTGGCATCTCCTGATTGATATAACTTTGCCGTATTGTAGGTATGCGTTGCTTCAAATGGATAGGTAGTATAATCAGTTCCACATTGAGATATGATGAAATATGGAACGATAAAGCAAAGCCAACAAACATTTACATGTAATAAAAAATCATAACTGTGAAATTGGATTGTCTCGTCATCCAAAACAGAAAAAATAGTGCAAGGTCGTCATCGCTTACTGTTGGCATACCCTTGGCATATCAGCTTGTAACCTCCATAATTGATGTTCAAATATTCAGTGTACCCAAATCATAAATCCCTCAATTGATGTTATATTGTTCACCAATAATGTCTATTGTTTGATGTCGTACACACATCACAATATGGTCTATCATTGTGAAAATAAATAATATAATTATGGACATAATGTTTTTCTGTATATCACCTTAATCACGAGCTACATAGGTTTTAATAAAACGAGTGATTCTTTAACATAACCAATATATTATAAGTTATCACAAACTAGTCGAAATACAATTTGCTTCAAGCGACAAGAACTTACACGTGTGTAACGTTACACATTCAGATTTTCAATAAATAAAATAAACTATATAACTACATATAAACTTAAAATAAGCAATAGTCATTATATGACGCCATAAGATGGAGTATAATTTAATGAGCTAACAACAATTTGTTTGTGGCACTTATAAATTGACGAGTATAATAAACTCAATATTAGTTATTAACACCCGAGTGTCCATCCTTTGTTAAAATTCCTTATTGCTGAATGAAACATGCTTCGGAATTAACAGATATTTATCTAAGGCAACCAAGATAAGAAAATAACCAATAAAATTATTACCGATAAGGTATTTCTTAGATTTGTCACACTGTAGTTAAGGTTATTTTAGAGATCCGCGCCGCTTTGCCAGTACTGGGCCATTTAGTGTATTGATGGAAAATAAATCGATTTATGCCGATGGACACTGTGTCAGTTAGCTCAGTTACCTTCAAGATTTTCGTAAAACCATTTTTTTAAAAAGCATAATATATAATTTAACAGTATCACATCAATATCAGACTATTCATTTTTCATTATTAATCCAACCATAAGTCAACATCAATATTATAATACAAAACGTGAGATTTCATTGTATTCGAGATACTGAGATTTCTTTGTGTAGTTTTAAACAAATTTATAATTCTCGCTTAACTAATAACTTATCATTTATTTAAGCCAAATATCTACGATAATACGATATAATAGGTACATAAGTATGGTAGCATGGGGTAGTAATCAAGTACGTTTAGTTTTAGGAGATTATTGTCGAGATAATGAATTATATTTTCGTTCTTTATCCTAAACCGATTTAGGGTGTTCCCATTAGTAAGAAAACTAGTAGAAGTTACATGAATAAGACATTATAACGTACCTTTCTTAGAAAATGGTATACTCCTGCTTGCCTCAACTTCATAGGAAATGCACCCTAACGTCAAAATAACCAATTATTAACAACATCATGATTTAAAGTTATGGGTAACGATTGTCTCTTCTATTATATATAACAATCTATTGGATTATAATATCAAAGTAACGGTATTAGAATTAAAAATAGTGTTACCTAGCTTCACCTAAATTGAATGACTAGGCTATTACCACAGAGCAGAGTCCCGCGCCCGGTAAATTGTGAAAATCGCATAATCGAGTGCGAGCGGCCATCAGTCTGATATCGACCCTATACCTACCACACATATAGTACTAAATGATAAGATAGTACATATTATAATGAAATCTGTTGGTAAAACGATGCCGTCCACTGATACGCTCGAATATTATGGAATCTGTTGAGCAAGTAGTCTCTGAGGGGGCGAGTTTTTTTATCATTGCTCTGTGGCTATTACAGTGTTAGTATATGGCTCATCTAGTAAGCAAACAATTATGCATTAGTATATTAACTTTCTGTTAAAACCTGAACAACTACATAAGAGTACTTACAGCAACTTTTATTTTTAAATAAACTATAGAATTTGAAATTAAACAGTGATAATATGGCTTGCAACAATTTAGAACTCAGTCTAAAATTACATAATTAAATTCAGAAAACTACCAGCTCAATTTAGTTCCAAATGGTATAAATGTATTTAAAGCTTAATTTTGCATAAGCTACTGTTTATATATGAGCGACTATCGTCTACACGACTTTTATATTGAAGTAACAAGATTAACGACCGATCTGCTTAAAAATCAGCTATTAAGAATACCAGCCAACCTGAAAATGTTCGCACAGTTTTAAACCGTTACGCAAAATTCGTTTTTATTCGATTGAAATAGAGTTTAAGCGATATGTAGGCAGCTTTTTTGTCTTATTTTCGTTTGCTTAGTATTCGCAACCCTATTTGAATAGGATAAAGACGATTATTACGTCTAAATAATTGAAATACGTTTACGAGGTTCATCAAACGATAGTCGCCCGTATATGATCAGACATAAGACTTGAGCTGGTCAAAGGTGTAAATGATAGAAATTTAGTTGCCTTTGGAAGTGGTAGTGGGGTGTGGCTGAGGTGCTTCGTCGAGTAAGTTTTCCAACTGTTTGACATCGGTGACGGGAAGCGAGCACGAGTATCGACGACACACGTATGCGGTGGGCACGTCGCCGCTGCCGTTTCTAATGCGGCTTAACACTGAAAATAATAGAGATTATCAAAATTTATATTAAAAAAACAGTATCATGTTAAATTTTATTCATTATATGAGCAGCGGAAGTAAAACTAGAGAATAATATGGTGGTACTAACCACGATTATATACCTATATTGCTATTTTAACAACTTTTTTTATTTACTTATTTATTTTATTAGGATTTCCAACAACAAGTACACTGTGTAAATATATAAAGGATAATAAAGTACAGAAATAAGTGCTGAGTGTCCCATCAATTACAGGAAATCACATCTTGCAAAAATAGTAGGGAAAAAAATAAATACCTAAGGCTAAAAATGTGTCTATAAATATTATCAAAGTAACACAAATGAACACAAAAAAAAACAAATAAGACTAGAGTAAAGCGAAAACAAGTGACCAAAAGGCATACCATAAATAAATAAGACTAAATTAAACGTTCAACATATACTTAAATTACGGCGCGTAAGTGAGTAGCATCAAATCATCAACATGAACGAGTAACGAGTAAAACTAGCAACTAGAAACGAGTTTGCGAGCAGCGGGAAGCGAGTGTGTAGTTGCAATAGTTTTGTCGCTGGGCTGTAAGCGAGTGTACAGTCGAGGACAAAAATATGTATACACTTAGTAAAATTCAACAACGGTTTCCTCTTAAACTACTGATTGAAATTATGAGATATTATAAAGGCAGAATCTTCTAGCATATACTTTTATGATTTGTGTGATAGTTTAACACTTAAATGTTAAATATGCGAGAAAATCGCTTCTGAATTTCAAAAAGTGTATACATATTTATGTCCTCGACTGTACGAGTGCGAGCGAGAGTGCGCGCCACTCGCTCGCGGCGGTAGAAAATGATTGCTAGTTGGTCTCTTGGCGTGAATTCAGACCGCCAAGCGAGCATCGCTGAGCGAGAAATATCTTTGATAGCTCTTGTCGCTAAAAGATAAATAAGTGGAACGAGTCCCCCGCGCCGGCCGTATGAACAGTCAGCGATCAACTACTAATATATGCATCTCTTTTATTTACACGGAATGTCATATCTATTGTACGTTTCATGAACGAGAGAGAGTTTAATAGCCGATAGTTACTCGTTTACTCGTCGGCGGTGGGACAATTGCGTTAGGTAACATACTGTAGTGCTACTTATATTCTGTGACACAAACCAATATTATCTATTGTGTACCAATATAGACACCACATCACCAGAATTTTGCATGAGAACACAATGGTAAAACGTGGGTAAACTTATCTGGTGCGGTGAGAGTCGCTGTTAGGGGGCGTCCATTAATCACGTGAGTCCCGAATAGGGGGGACGGGGGTCTTGAGGCATATCACGTGTATTTTTTTGATGCGCCCACGCAATAAAGTTGGCACTTGCTTGCCTAAGGTGTGGAACTCACTTCAGGGGTCTGTGTTTACTAAAACCTTTAACCTAGATGTAGATGGTCTTCAAGGCTAGAGGGAACAGGCATTTTCTGAGTAAGCGTGCGACATCTTCAGCCTGTGAGTCCTCCTGGGGTCACTCGACCGTCGAATCTAAACCCATTGAATATAAAAAAGCCTGCATTCTCCGGCACCGAGTGATCATAGTACATTGACGCAGAGTATCCAACCAGCACGAATTATTACTAGGCGTTCATTTACTACATAAATATAGGGAAGTTCTTTGCATGGTGCGAGACAACGATGATGCCGAGTGACTGGATGAGAATGAATTAAATCTTATAACATTAAGTGGTTCTAACTGCTGAGGAACATGATGCTTGTGCAATCGTCACCATTGAAGACAGCCAAGTAAACCCATGCTGGTTCTATTTAATAAAACATGTTTTGACTATCTTTACTTGTTTTTGAGGCCGGTTAAAAAATACACGTGATTTTAGTAGGTCAAAATGTGGTCTAAAAAACTCCACGTGATTAATGGACGACCCCTTATCGCATTTGCTGGAGCAAACTAACAATGAACGTAGTGGTTATATTACGTTATTCTCTTTGACCAATGGCGAATATTGGCGTCGTTCGTTCCTCTTTTGGCCACCGGATCAGATAAGTTTGTGGATAAAACGGGGGAAAGAAGGAGGGCATGTTTAAATTAGTCAGTGGGGTGTCCCTTAGGTAGCCCCACACACGAGCGATTATTTTGTCACCGAACATAGAACATTCAGATTACAATACTGAAACGCTCACGAGCTACAAAAAGTTGCAACACCATACTATTTTTGATTTGATATTTGTAAACATCCGTCCAATTGGCGTCCTATGAGCTAGTTAGTGGGTAACAGTAAGCATTCAAATAAGGCATGTAAATCAAAGCAAAGGAGTCAATGTGCATACAATACGTATAACATGACATGACTCACGTATGTCGCACATACCGGCGGGCGAGTCGGCGGCGTCGGGCGGGTGCGCGTGCGCATGCGCGTGCGCGGGCGGCGCCACGCACACCACGCGCCCGGGCAGCAGCCGCGACCGCACCGCGCGCAGCAGCTCTATAGTGCGCGGGTCCGTACTTACACCTGTTATTAGAACCTGAAATACACAATATTGCCGTTTTACTATTTATATTAAGACAAGCTGTCCCCCGCGTACCTGGGATAAAAAGTATAATACTCGTAGCAGCGTCCTAATACTGAAAGAATTTTTCGATTCCGTCTGGTATTCCACAGATTAGCCCGTTTAAACCAACATACCAAAATACTCTTCTGCTTTTATATTAGTGTAGATCAGGATCACCAGTTTTATTTGGGGTCCGCCATATGGTGAACTGGTATAGATGATGAAAAATAGTATAAATAATATATTTCTATTCTGTAGCATACCTGAGTAGGGGAGTCATTGTAAAACATAAGCGCTGACATCATCTCGGGTAGGGCAGTAGGAGAATCGTTCAGGCGCTTCGCAAAAGCTTTAAGTATTCTCTCCGCTTTTTCCCTCTCATGTTGGCCGTTGTTCGTGCTTTTGGCTGCGTAGCTCGCCAGTCGCAGGAGATTGTGGCAGGAGACACTGTTTCCTGATGGTTCAGCTCCATCTTGGTCTACATAGAAAAACACATTTTAGCACAGTATTTTCCAATGATTGTTTCGTTCGATTATTATTATAGTTTTCGCACCAATGTAACCACATGTAACCTATATTACAAGACCGTGTTGTATACTTGTCATATCATTTCGATTTAGTTCTAAATTAAACTTGAAGACATTAAAGCTTATCTATATTTGTTCTACTTTATACTGCAAACATAGTCTGTATTGATTTAACCCAATAAAGCCCTATCAATATCACATCTCACTCTTCAAAATATCTACAAAATACATAACATATTGTAGAACATCATATTTAGTTTGGCTCACCTTCCTTCAGTCTCAAAACAACAGTACTATCTTCAGCAGAGCATGTATAATATCCCCCATTGACTGAATCCCAGAAGGATTCATCCTGTGTCTGTTGAAGTTCTCGTGCCCATTTCAACCATTGTGAATCCAAGGATGCTTCATACAGGTCAAGAAGACCTTTTATTAAGAATGCATAGTCGTCCAGGAATCCTTTGATTGGTTGTTCGCTAAAATTATTATTACTGTTAGAATCCAGCAATACAATAATTATTATGTATGAAGCTGTGGGCGAAAGCTAGTGATTGATTAAATATTTGAATACTTACGTCTGAGCAACTGCACCATCATCACCTCTATAACAAGAGTGCAGTAGATTCTTCGTAGATGGATCATATAAGTTTTTCTTTATAAAGTGAGCAGTTTTGACAGCATCCTCTATGATATCCTTATCTCCTAATCCTTGGCCAGCTTGAGCCAAACCAGCTATCATCAAGCCATTCCAAGAGCATAACATTTTGCTGTCCAAGTGAGGGCGTGGTCTTGTCTGACGTTCTTTATACAAAATTTCAATGCACTCAGTGATAATTTGATTAAATTGTTCAAGGCTCAGTCCAAATTTTTTTGCTGTTTCTTCTTTGCTGCCATAAATTATAAGGACATTTTTATTTGTGAGTTCCGCATGTGGATCACTTTCTGGTGATATATTACCATCTTCTTCTACACCAAAGTAGTCACAGAATACATCCATATAAGAGATAGAATTAACTTTCTTGTCATCCAAAAGTGATTTAATCTCATCATACTCCCACACGCAAAAAGCTCCTTCTTTCTTATGTTGATCACCATGTACTGGATAAGAATCTGCATCTTCAGCACTAAAGTAACCACCAGATTCATGTCTAAGGTCTCTGTTTACATACTTTATGATATCACGGACCACATCGGCGAAAAACTCATCTTTTGTTGCAAGAAATGCATCAGTGTAAGCCACTGTCAATTGGGCCTGGTCATAAAGCATTTTCTCGAAATGTGGCACGTGCCAGTCATTGTCAACTGAGTAGCGGGCAAAACCACTAGAAACATGATCATGGATACCTCCCTTTGCAATTTTAGTCAAAGTGTGAAGACACATATCCAAGCATTTCTTACCTTCAGGATGCCTTTTATCCCGAGCATAATAATGAAACAGGAAGTTAAAAATGGAAGCTTGAGGGAATTTTGGAGCAGTCCCAAACCCTCCAAAATGTGGTTCATAAGAAGTCATGTATCTACGGACACATTTATCCCAGGTAGCTTCCCCAGGAACAGATGTAGAGCTATCAGGGTCCACAATAGCTATCTTTTGAAGTGCTTCCATGATATTAGTGCTGGCTTCCAGGAACTCATGTTGATTATCTCTCCACCTTTTAGCCAGTGACAGTAAAATAGACTTGAAGCCAGGTCGTCCCCAGCGATCTTGGGGTGGGAAGTAGGTGCCACCAGTTACTGGGCGTAATTCTGGTGTAAGGAAGACAGACATGGGCCAGCCACCACCCCCAGTAGTTGCCATTACAAACAGCATGTACACACGATCAATGTCCGGGCGTTCTTCACGATCCACTTTAATGTTGATGAAATGTTCATTCATGACTTTAGCAACATCCTCATTTTCAAATGACTCTTTCTCCATTACATGACACCAATGACATGTGGAGTAGCCCACAGACAGAAAGATGAGTTTGTTTTCTTTTTTAGCCTTGTCTATGGCTTCCTGTCCCCATGGGTACCACTGTACAGGGTTATGAGCATGCTGAAGTAAATATGGAGATTTCTCAGTAACCAAACGGTTTGTGTGTTTTGGTTGATTAGCAGGTGATTCAGCAGTTGATGTCATTATAATTTTATTATCACTGAAGCTTCTGGTAACTGGAGGGTGTGTTATGTTATTTTGGCCAAATGTTGAGAACCTATGAAAAATATAAAGTTTAAAAATATAGGTATAATATGACACATAAGATAGCTCTTTAGGGGGTGTCCATAAATTACGTGAGGCGATTTTATTGATTTTTTGACCCCCCCCCCCTCCCTGCGATGTCTTGATATTTGGCTCAACCCCCTCCGCCTCCCCACTAATGTCATGTGTGATTTTTCAATACCTATTCGTATTTTTTGGCGAAAAACGTTAATCAGTGCTTATAGGGATTGGATTTATTTAAAAACAATAATACTTAATTATTTTTATCTTTAGAACTTAGTTTAGAATCACAGTGAAAATGTTGAAAAATAAAATACTTAAAAGGGTGTGAAAAAAGTGCTATTTGCTGAGACCCCCCACATGAGATTGGGTGACATTTGCGAGAGCCTCCTATCTATAATATTTTTAGTATACCAACCGCAGGGCCAGTTGACGTGGTTGGTAAGAGCCTTACCTAACACGTTACAGGCCGTGGGCTGGATTCCCACCCATTGCATGCATTTGTGTGCATGAACATGTCTGTATGTTCTGCGTCTGGGTGTAATTATGTATAATAATTATGTATTTTCAAGCAAAAAGTAGTATATATCTCATTCATCTCAGTTATCTTATCTCCACTGTTAGTTTGGGATTAGATAATGGTGTGTGAAAAATGACCCGCATTATTATTATTATTTATTATTATCATAAGTATTTATAACAACACAGGCATGGTTGTTGATTAAGCTGATAAAAAGGTAAAAACTACTAAAGCTAGTTACCGAAACTACATAATAGTAGAAGCTACCAACATAATTAATTAATTACTGTATGTAGCATAGGTTCATAGACCTCATAGCTCTTTCAATGGCCGTAAACACGACGTGTAAACAAAAACAAGGTCATGTCATCAAAATACAAACAACGCAAAAACAAATTTTAAATAATCCTCTTCAACTGTCAATTATCTTGGGACGATAATATAATTAAATTAATAAAAATACCTTTTCGGTAATCCCAAATCCTTGTGGCTGGAAACCGGGTTAGCAACCAGCGATTCCTTGGAAGTATTTTGATTTAAATTAAGGCCTTTGAACCTATTATCCCCCGTCGACAAACGCCTCAACAACTGCACAGCACGACCAGTAGGCATAATAAGGTGTGTTTGTGAAAAAAGATAACTCCACAACAGGAATTTCAAACTATATTTCTTGCAAAATTACATAATTTTTCACATTGCGACTTTCACTTGACGCACGACGAAATATATTTTGACAATACAAATTGAATGTTGCTAGCAAAAATAAAAACAATAAATTGGAACAGATGAATTAAAACATTGATTATGGTAACTTTATTTTCAGATTTCAGGATTTCCCAGTATTTAGATTCAATAGAATAGAATAGAATAGGAAATGACATTAAAAAATTCAAAAGGACATTATACTTAAACATACATGGAGATTTTATAGGTAGAGCTTGAGAGGCTTTCTCTGCCGTTAATGGTGACTTCGAGACTTTGTAACTGCTTGTATAGATAGAGTCCGGGGTTCACGCATATTTCAACCCGAACCCGTGGTAAGGAATTAAATTAAGTACCTACATAAAAAGTTACGTTGAGGTTCTCGATCCAATGATATTTCAATACCTAACTATACATTATTAATGAAAAAAGCGCCTTCGTCATGATTAGCTACTACTGCCTAGTAAAATAGTAGATTGGGATTATCTGCTATTTAATATACAACAGGCGCTTTATCAAAACGGACCTGTCTGAATGCAGATATCAAGCAACAGAAGGAACAAGGACGCTCATTGAGAACTCAACTAGAGAAGTGGAAGCTCCTAACTGCCTATGGACTACGAAAGGCTGAGATATATTATGCTACATTATAAAAATAGATATAGCATCTTTTTATCCATTATATTTAGTTATTTTGGATTGAGAGATGAATGGACTTCGATTTGAGAGAACCGTTCCTAACCGAGCGGTAATTATTGGAAAGGGTAAGGAATACTGTTGCACTACCAAAGTACCTAAGTACTTGCTTAAAAACAAAACATACATGAACTCTACAAACATGATTTCGCCCGGGGCGGTCGCCTACAAAAGGGTCTCATTACATATTTCATAGCTTGCACCCTTGGATTCTGAATACATTCACGCATGCGCTGAAATCTAGACGCCATTCGCACTTCCACTGCCACACAATGTGTTTTGACGTATAACTAAATGTCCACCTTGTTTTTAGGCCTAATGTGTTCTTGACACGAAACTATTACAATCATTTTGGAAATGGAGTCCGGTGTGAAGTCCCCCTTATGATAGTAAAGTGAACGATTAGAGAAATTATAAAGGTAAGTGTTTATTGCTCGTTTATTGGTTATGTTAGCACGGTTTGTTGTCGTCGGCTACTTTGTAATGTAAACATTAAATTTTATTCACAATTCAATACAATAAACAAAACAAATTAAATATGTATGACTCGTTTTATAGCGACTAAATATTACTACATAAATAAATAAGTTTAATTATAACATTTTTATATTGAACATAATTTAATTAAACATTGGGTATCAATGGCAGATCATCACTTTATTTTTACTTGGATGGTCCATCTAGAGTAAGACGCTGTACACTCACTATGTACAGAGCTAATTTATTATAATAATTATATTTTTAATCGACTTCAAAAAAATAGAGATTATTTACTTAAAAATCGAATCGCCTTCACGTGTACAACGTAGGTAATAGTTATGCCTGGTGTTAAGTGGGGTATGAAATTGCGGTCCGTTGCCATGGCAACGTTAAGAGGGTTGAAGCCCTCTGGTCCGTAGCGCTCACTTACTTCCCTCCCTCAGCTGATTGCCTATCTCGACTAAGGAAACAAAATTGTGACTGAGCAACTAATTCATACATAATATAGACCTTACAAAATTTGCGGGTACGTAAGTAGGTACTTGGAAACTTATGGAGAGTTATGAAAAGGGTTGCGTTGTGAGCTCTCGAAAATAAAAAGCGCTGAATCCAAGGTCAATAAAAAAAAAGCTATTGTTAATTAACCAGGTCAAGTATGTAAGGAAATAACAAAAGGTTTGATTAAAACAAATCACAAAAAAATCCTTTTGTATGAATTCCCTCATTCACCGATTAGTACGTAATAGAAAAAACAAAGTGTTTGAAATATAATAATTTTATAATTTACTGTATGGAATGGAATTCGTATTGCATCAACCATTTTATAAAGCAATAATTTTGTTTCAGGTGCACCGGTTAACGAAAGAAGAAAAACGTGCCTTAAATATTCTTCCTTCATTCCTCTAGAGTTAAATAAAATTTAGTCGTTTTTAGAGACAATACATTTCTGTCCACCACTGTCCACACTTAATTCCAATAAGCGTCCAAAATATCTTGGTCCTGTAAATTCTGTCCAATTTTTCTATAGATTGTGATTGTGAGTGACTATCGACCAACAGTAGAAGTTACAGCAATAAAAGTGTTCATTTATCAGCCTAAAAACATTATATCGTGCGATATAAGATTTGCCCATCGTATTTTGCAAGTAATCGAAACTTTATCTGCCAAAGACTGAACATCATTCAACACCTAATTGATATTAAGTTCATCAAAACTGGCACATACGACAGCCTTAAAAAGAGGTTCTGCTAAGAGAGACTGCTCGAAGATCAAAGAAAAAGGTACAGCTATTAAAAACAGAAGAATAGAGAACAGCGCAGCCAAGTGGATGGTGTTGCCAGCAAAATGTCTGTGTGGGTGGGGAGTGGCTGCGCAGGCGGTGGCGAAATGCGCGCGCCGACCGCTGCCGCCACTCTCCTGTCTACCAACACCTCTATGGAGTCCGGGATCGAGGCTGGAGTGCTGCCAACAGTCACGGGATCTCTTGCCTCAGCACGGGATTCCTTGGGTTCACTGTCCCGGGCCGCAGAGCCGTTGTACGACACAGACCATACCGATCTCGGCTCAGAATTGGACGAGGCGGAGATCCGAAGGGAGTTGATGCATGATGTGAGTTTTAATAGAAATTAAGCTAATTTGACTTACTCGGGTATTATAATATAATAATAATAATGCGTTTATTTCAGGCTACTAGTGGCCCATACATATATACCTTACAAACTAACATAAATATCATAGTAAAACTTTTTTTGTTAGTATTATAAACACTTAAGCCTATGTTAGTAAACATTAAACCCCTTACTCATATAACGTTATTTAACTATACTGTTTAAAGGGTCACGTAAATAACGTCACTATTGCCATTGTCAAATAATGTGACATTATTTACGTGACCCTTTAAACAGCATATTAGTTAAATAGCGCTTTATGAGTAAGGGGGTAAACTAAAACATTAGAATTATCCGTGTATAAGATAGGAAAACCAATAGGAATTTCTCCACATTTTAATAAACTATGTTTGAACTTCTGGCAGTCACAGTCAGTACCCAAAATTCTTACTTTCTTGAAAATTTCCTCACTTTCATTTCGATCCATCAATGTAAAATATGTAACCTATTGACAAAACTTTGTTGTATTTTCAGAAATGGCGCCTCCTCTTTGATCGGGTGAGTAAATAAACGTACTTAAATATGCAGAAAACAGTGTCGCGCGTTTTTGCGTGGTTCACACAAATCTTGTTGATAGCGCATCTCACTGATGCCTCGTGAGATGCCTTATTTATTTTTCGCTACCTGTTGTTATCGCCCAAAATAGCATTCACTTTATAGGAGCCTTTTTTGTTCTACCAACATCAAGTTTTTTTTACAAAACAATGAGAATTTCTCACAGATTACAGAATAAATAAGATGGAGCGCGCGGAACACGGGAGTGAGGCCAAAAAAGCAAATACAAATTGAAAAACACGTAGCTGGCATTCGCTTTTGAATGTGTATTTGCTTTGTTTTACAAACTTTATGTAACAAAAAACACTTCTTTATTAATAAACTGTGGTTAAATAATGCAAATACAAACTGGAAAACGAATACCAGGTATCAGATTTTCAATTTGTATTTGCTTTTTTGGCTTCACTTTCGTGTTCCGCGCGCTCCATCTGAATTATTCTGTAATCTGTGGAATTTCTGCCCAATTACTATAAACTCTTCTTTTCAAAAGTTATTTAGAGCTAAATTTAGTTTTTCTTACATAATGCCTGTGACTATTGATAGCAAGTAGGTGGTAAGCTTTTAGATCAACTTTTCTTTTTCATAGCTTGTTTCCTTCCTTCTGGTCATTCAGAATAATTAAAGTAGCTAGCAATAAAGATACCTTGTGCCTCCGCTACAAATGACTAAAATAACAAACACTACATCAAAACGCTCGTAAACCTGACGACCATTCCACAAAAAGGTTTGCGTTTAACACGCATATTTCATAAAAAACTATCGTTTACGATGCGGAAACAAATTTCACAGAATATTCTTTGTTTTTGACTGATTAAAATGTACAGAAGCAAGGGTATAAAATGTTTTATAAGTAGATAAAGGGAAGCGGTAGCGCCTCAGATCAAACGATATGTCGTCACGTACGGAACATTGAGATAATACTCGCTGAAGATAGGGGCGCTTCATATTTTTTGTCCCACTGTTTTTGGAAACGAATGAAAATATTGTAAGTGAACGACACACATGACGTGTGAAGTGCGTGATTATGACATTCGGGACACTGCGATGGCATCGTAATTAAGTGTTTTAATACGTGACCGTATCGGGGAAGGTGGATTGGTTGTAATGCGGCTGATTATTGTTGCAGTTCGACCCGGAGGGTTTCGGAGAGATCCCGTGGCCAGATTTCCTACACACTCTTCAACATCCAGATTTCATAGCGCAGGTGCCAACTCACAAACGAGAGGTAATTCAAATGTAGAAATCAAAATTATCACTCCTCATACAGATACCAAGGCGTTTGAGATTGATACTAGAATATTACTGGAATTCTCGGTTTCTCACTTTCAGGAACAACATTTTAACTTCATATTGTCCTTGGCAGTATCCAATTTGCATTTGTAAATAGAATAAAAATTGGTCAAGTGCGTGTTGGAAGTGTTAGAACAAACGTGCGTAATGTAGGGTTCCGTAGTCAAATGATGTGGTATAGGTGGTAGACCTAGAACTGAACATATTATTAAAGAAATTCTAATTGTAAAAGATACAAAGCGTATTGCTCGTAGACTAGTAAAGTGTTGTCAGTCTCTATATTTTAACTATGCTCTACACCATGTGGTACACGAATAAAACAAATCACCCCAACTTTTCATGACGGGGAGGTAGCCTATTAACAATATTATGACATTTTATTTCATAACTTTGCATAGTCGTTAATAAATATAAATAACTATTCAAATAGTCAGGTTTATGTCACTATGAGACAATTAGCAGAAATTAAGAAATATATTGTTACTATATACGTACCTAGCTATGGTCTCCGAATAAAATAGCACTGATAGGGACAGACAGATAAACGCGATGAAACAATAAAGGTTCCTCGCGCGTCTTTTGTTTAACTACGGAACCCTAAAAGGTACACATTTCCTAGCTGTCCCCGGGGCGCGGTTTCACCCGTATTCCCGGGATAAACATAGCCTATGTCCTTCTTCGTATCTGCTATCTGCATCCCAACTTCCATAAGGTTCGGTTGAGTAGAGCGAACAAACAAACTCACATTCGCATTTATAATATTACTAGCTGTCCACCGCGGTTTCAACCGCGTTCCCAGGATAAAAAGTAGCCTATGTCCTTCTCCAATCTCCATACATCTCCTTATGGCTTTCTGCATGCCAAATTTCATGATGATCCGATGAATAGATGAGGTGTGAAGGCGTAATAAACAAACACACAAACTCACTTTCGCATTTATAATATTAAATTTAGGATGATGTTTGATGTACTTATGTATGACTTATCATTTACAGATACTCTTGGATAAAGCTCAAAGTGCAACCAGTGACGCAATAACATTCCAGGAATTCGTCAATTTGGTAAGTGATTTTAATAATCCTCTAGAATACAAGAATCTCCATGAACTCAACTCAGTTTAGTAGGTATTGATTATTTTGTAGGTATTTGTTATTTATCAGTCATGCCTACCCAATTAAGCCCATAAATTCTTTTTTTAGTCTGTCGTGTAATAAATACGGCGATATATGCGTCAGTCGGGCACGGCACGGCATCCTTTACCTTCGCAGTGGGTTAGGTTATGTCCCACAGCGCCGCGGCCGCCCGCCCGCCCGCCTCCCACAATACAAGACAACTAAATTAAGATGCGACGCCGATTACGCTTGGCTCGCGCGCGTTCAAACCACAGCAAGTCTGAAACCCAAATTTGAAACGAAATGTGTCTCGTCCCTATTTAATATGGGAAATTGAACGTTAACTTAAAAGTTAAGCGAGAGAAACGGTCATTCAAAAAGGACCCATACCCTTATCGGGTCCTTACTGTCGCGTCTCGAAAGTCGATAAGGTCCGGCACGATTTATTAGGTGGACATTTATTTTTGTATGGTTAAATATATTATCTTAAATGCGTATTAACACTGGGCAGCGCCTTTTATTATTTATTTGGATTGAGTTAGAGCTTGATAAATATACTTGAATTAATATCAAACACACACACACAGTATTTTTGTAAGTATGTACTTAGATGTTTACCCTGCATCACAAATTATGAAAGATATGAAAATACAGCTTATTAGCAAAGAATTGTAACTATTTGAAATAAGGCGATAAGTCTTTTCGCCTGTTGCTGACCAAATCCAAAGTACCTGTAAAACTTTAGTCATAAAATCTTAGCTTTTGGGAAGTATCCGAGAATTGTTAATAATATATCGAACCGAGTGTGGATTTTCATTAATACGTTTGCCAATAAAATAAATAAATTTGTGTTGAAATAATATTTACGAGCTGTTTAAAGTAATTAGAAGAGCCTCATTTACCCTCATACATCACATTAATGCACAGATGTGCCAAATTCATGTGAACCCTCAATTAATTTATTCGCCAGAGGTAGGCGATATTTTTTAACAATATTTGCATATAAGAATCTTAAGTAGCAGTTTAGGTCAATAAAATGTCGGTCGTGTATTATACTTCGTCTTCTGTATTTATTAATTAAGTTATAAGCAACTTTAAATGTTAAAAAAAATTAGTGTAAACTTTGCGGAAAATGTGAGTTTATTTAATTAATTATTAATAATTAATTAATTAAAGTAACTTAATTGTCTCAAAGGGATTCTGCATATTTTTGTGTCAATAAGAATTGTAGAATTGTTCAATAAGATTTAGTGTCTATATAATCTTTTGGCATATAATGAATAGGTGTTGTCACATCACAGTTGTATTCATTACGACTCCGGCGTTCATCGCATGTTTTGCGTACAATTGTTCGGATAGTCGTAAATCAAAATTAAATTCGACGTATAAAGAGACAACGAGGGACAGTGCAGGGTCGTGGGCGTTCATGATGCGGCATTCTTATGCTAATCCGGGCGAACCACATACGAACGGGGTGGGCCAAATTGTTATTTATATTGTCACCTCGTGTTTTTTTTACCTACCATACTCCTGGGTTAAATTACTGGCCGACTTCATTGCCTCGGTCAAAGATATATTAAGGAAACTTAACACCGAAATGCCATTATAATTTTTTTCCATAACCCATAATAAGGACGACATCGTCAGAATCGTCGAGTGCCGTACCAAATAAAGAATCATGGCGAGATCCATACATTAATTTAAAAATTTTTTTTTTTGAGGGTTTTGAATCACTTCCAATGTTGAGATTACATTACCAGCAACATATTAATATACATGAAATATTTTATAAACCCCACAAAACAGAACAACAACATAACGGTTTTGGTCGCGAATAATCCAGATTCGCCGCGATTCGCGATCCCGGGTTCTAAAAATATATTAAATGGCTCAAGGTATTCCTTAGGCACCAAGGATTAATTATAACTTCATTGTAACGTCTCTAAAAATCTTTATTTTTTTGTACAAATCTCGCCATGATCCTTTTCTAGCCAAACAAACCAAAACAAAATTAGAAATTAGACAAGAGATTTTAATAGTGTATTCATAAATAAAGATAAACTAAATACATAACTTTCATTCATTTATCTACAAAAGGCCATAATGTAGAGTCATTTAATAGTATAATATATAGAGTGTTTCTCTGTAAAAACTAGCAATCTTTTGTTATGAAAATATGTTGTGTACATTGGTTGAACGAACGTAAATGATTGATGTTTCGCCCGTGACTGGAACAGAAGCTTTTAGGGAAATCGTATACCTACTCGCTCAGCAAAGCAATTTCCTAACAGGAAATTAGTTCACTCCATTTATGCGGCTAGATTCATCATCAAACTGAATCAGATTAACTGGCAAATATTTCCTTTAATATATGTACTGTTTTGATATAAAGTAAGTATTTTTGTTGCAAGACCAACTTATCGCTAACCCTAAAATGGCAGCAGTTAAATAATTATTACCTGTCTTGCATCACAAAAAACTTTTGACCGACGCCGCGGACCTTAATCAATTTATGGGGCGCTAACTGGAACACGGAAAATGTATTAAAGCTCACTGTGGGAACGAGCCACACGCCAAACATAGTTTTAGAATACTCGTAATATATTATTTCCACCAAATTAACACCTACATTAGGTAACCCTTCTATCTTTATTATTTCAATCAATATGATAATATAATACCTTCATTTCATACTTTTCCTACAAATTAAACGCAATTAAAATGAATGTTCGCTGAAAAACAATTTAATACAAACAATCGACAAATCAGAACTCCATGATGCGTAACAAATCCACAAGGGAACAAAAACAATTACTTAATAAAACACACCTCAATCAAAATTAATTGCTTTACGCATTAATCTCTTTATCTTCCCTCACCTACAAAACAACGTGTCCGTTCTCCAAGGTAATGGAAGCAATCATTCCAGATAAGATCCCTCTAATGTGAGAAAAGGTAGACGTTCCGTTTGGATCGTTAATTTAATTTGAAATAATAAAAGTTATATCCATCATTTATCACTTTCGACAAATTTATTTTTAAATGCCCACTTTGATGTCCTTCTTATCTGTGACTGGCCAGTGGGGAGGGAGAAAAAAGAGGAAAGGTCTCTTAATAAATAGGCGTAGGCGTGCCGCTGTCGGTGAGGCGTCAAGCCGTCATTAATCCGAGGAGGCGGCGAAGGCATCTCGCCGTGGAGTCGACAGACAACCCTCGATCGAAAACTGCTGGTGCAGCACTTGCAGGCGACAATGCACACGTTAACGCCCATTCCTTTCATATTGGCACAACCTTATTTTTGTCTTCAATATTCCTCTTAATTTACCTCTGTGTATAAAAAAAAATAAAGTACCTACTGTGGCTATAGGTCAACAAAAAAAAAATAAGTGCCTAATTCGTTAGCGGGGTCCTGTCGCGGGGCACATTCCATCGTCGAGTAAGTTTTCGTGTTCGGTCGGACTGTCCGTCCGTAACTCACACGGTATCGGTGCCATCTAAATTGAGATTTTATTGACGATTACTGTTCTAGCGACGATATCGTTGCGATCTTGGCGCCCGGTCCGGTCTGGGCTCGCCGCGCGCCCGCGCCGCCCAGCCGCGGCCGCTCGCTTTGATAACACCCTTGATGAAATACTCACATTTTATTTACACTGGATAAAACAAAGAATAATATAGCTGCTTCTTAAAAATATCACCAATAAATCCACGTTATTATAAAGTGGTATTCAAGTTTTTCATGTACAAAGGACAATGACATATGCATAGCTATCTATCTTATATCGTTTCAGTTTCAAACACTTATATACCGACTATTGTAAAACGAGATCAAAACTCAGATCAAGTCTCAAGAATAGATCGTTTTAATCGAAAATAAACTTAATATCATTGGTGTAGGTTCCAATTTTTTTTTTATAAATGTCGACTCAAAACATGACTTGAGCATTGATTGACTTTCTAGAATATGGACCTTAGATTAAATTTGAATAGTATCTGTCTGTTCAAAATTATGCCATAATTTAATCGTCTTTAGAACGAAATTTCATTTAAAAATAAATTATTAGGATGGGACTAGTGAATAACTAGTGAACTAAGTAGGCCTCTAAAACGAGGTCACATTTGACAACTAAAAATAAGCATGAATTTAGTATCCTCTGTTGCGTACATGCTATATGCAGTCAAGATTTGAAGGTCTTGCAGAAGACGATATTTACTAAATTTCTTTCATTGGCACATACTCCTGCTGGATATAACATTATATAACAGACCATTATGAACTGAATATATCGTTAATTTGGTGCTAACATATTTTTGGTCGGTACAAGTGGCAATTAAGTAAGATAATCACGGAAAAAGTGTTTCGACGGCTATTTGTTGACATTGATCGGAGCATTAATTTCTATATCACCTATTGTTTCTCGGTGCACAATGCAAGGTATTCCAGAGGTCCATGACAGTTATTTGGTGATTTTTACAACTTTTTTCCTTCGGTACGATTGTGATCTCGAAAATGTACAATCAACATTATCATACAAAGAGGATATCTACTCAGCTTAGAAGTATGCGACTTAAATGCCGTTTACACTCTGTTTATAAAGGCGGTGATTTTTTTGCGCAGGTTCAGGGAATTTGGTAGCCCAATCAATAGCGATAAAATTAGATTCAATCAGTGGGTTACAAATGACTAAGAAGTACTAATTTCAAAGTCAAAACCATTTATGCCCCACTGAAGTTACCACCAGTTCGTAAGTCGGCTTTCAACTGAGAAGAACAGGCAAGAAACTCAGCAAGGTTACATTTTCTATATGTATTTTTTTGGACATCTGACCGAACCTTTTTATTATTATTATTATCTATTTATTTAGCTTTTATCTTAAAAATATATTTTTTACAACATTACAATTAAAAATATTATAAAAAAACCTAATCCTATAAACAAATACGATTATTTCTATAAACAATTACATTGGTTATTTTTTTCAAAACATATACCTATCTATTATTTATTTTACCAAATAAAATACTTAACGCAAGCATAAAAACGCATAAAAAACCAATATCTTACAATATTTAACAATGATAGTCTGATAGACTAAAGAACCGTAGGATTTCAAACCTCATTATTTACACGTTTAAATAACTATTGATACTAAAAAAAAAGTGTTCACACTATGAGGGTATTCTTACTCCTTCTGCCTTGCCTTTTCCTTCACAATATTGAAAACTCAAGGCAAGGTAATTCAAGGCAAATGCAGAGTGTAGTGAATACCTCAATAAGCCACCTCCGCTATGTCGTCTAGTCTGTGAAGTGCCTAAAAGAACAATATAATATGGTTTCAATTTTAGCCCACACATAGATTAGTTATACCTATAATTATGTATTTACTAATGGAGCTTGTGTTCAGACTTGAATTATCTTACATGACATCATTGGTAACCACGTCTTGAATGAGGTAAGAATTTCCTAAATATTGACAAAGCCTCAATTGTTTGATGGATTGTTGTTTTTTTTGGCGCAACTGACATTACATATAAAATCTAATAATAAAACTACACAGTTTATGAATTTAATTGTGTTGATTGCTTTCGATAAGAAAAAACAGTAGATACAGTAAAGTCATCATGGAAATTTTGGGTAAACAAAAAATGGCGGCATCCCTCCGAGGTGTAATGTACCAGGAGGGACAAATGATGATGATGTTCGGAGGTCTCCGTGGCGAATCGTTGGCGGGGGTTGATGGCTCGTGTAATCGTTACAGTTTTTTTTTCTCTAAGACCACACCGGGGCAAATTTCCAGTAATTTCACGCGCGGAGAGTTCACACGCACCTGTGCTCTTACAATAGGTTTGTTTACGTAGATATCTAATCAAAGGGTTAAGTGAAATGTCTTTATTTAATGCCTCCCTATCACGAAAGCGAAGAACTGTGTTAGACAAAGTTGGACGGACGGACGAAAGATGGACGCAATAATATTAAAATCACCATGGAAATTAATGTAGAAAGTTGGAGTCTTCTGAAGGTCCTTTGAAGAAGTAACACAATATTTTTTATGAGGCAATCTGTAATGTTACATAAGTGATTGTATTCAAATTTTATTAGGTCATAATGATATCACTATCCTATAATGTAAATTAGTGATTTACTTTGAACATAAAGTTGGTATCTTAACAATTATGGGTAGTAACTGTATGAGTATACCTATAAGTAACGCAATCAAAGGAAAATCCAGTGTCAAATTCGTTACACGCGTAATAATTATATGAAATATACACATTATGTACGTGCGAGTACCTACGTGGTCAAAACAAACCGAAGTCATTAAGTCACGGATATGTTCATCAGATCACAAATAGATAAATCTGAGTTGACAATGACATTCACATTTGCGGTGAATGAACTGTTGCGAATATGTGGAGGTGTCGATCGTAAAGATTCCAAAAGGGGCCCCCTCATGATGATGGCATGGCTCCGGCCACGGTGACATCACCCCGGTAACAACAATAAATACTGCTCCAAATAGGAGTCCGCCATCCCGCGTCGTCCGTAAGCAAGTGGCATTTTAAATAAGAAAATGTAATCGAAAAAGGATAATAAAACAATTCGACAGTTAACCGAGAACAAGGCGCGTTGTCCATGGAATGCCGCTCTTTATATTTAGCGAGCTCGTTTGCGTTGTGTCGAAATGAATAATATAATATGAGAGAACAGAAGTTGAGCGGCGCTTATAAATTAGCAGATAATCGACCGACATCACCTGTCGATGCCCACGCGCACGCGACCGCGTCTCGTGTAGGTACCGCGCTTGTTGATTTACGCCGCGCCCGGCGCGCCCCTATCTCCACTAGTCTCTATGATACTGAAACCATGTGTCCGCCAACCGAATCGACGTAAATAAACTTACAGAGTATCTGCGTAAGGAAGTTTTCAAGAGGCGCTCGACGAGGTGCCACTTTCTAATCAGTATTTACAAACCTGTATCCTGTACGTTGTCGGCGGTGGGCGCACTCTCTATTGCTCATGAAACCGTTCACGCGCCCGATGAAGAGATAAGGGAAGGGCGATGCCAGACGCCTCACGGACTAAATATTTACAGTGCGACTGTGAGGAAACATAAATAGTGTACGTCCGACAGCATTCGTTAGTGTTGTTAATTGGATTCGTCATGCAGCCGCGGGCGATTGCTCCTAGCTCGACACCGCGGATCATCGCCGTCGCCGACCGTGTGCTCCCGCGCCGCAGACAATCACAATCCTAAATATTGTTCGCACTCTAAACCAATAACCGATCAAACAAGTACGAGTGGGAGGTACTACTTATCCATATCCGATTTCAAACAAAGAATAAACAAATCTGGAAATTAGTGATCCAAAGCAAAGAAAATAGACATTGCTGGCATCATTAAATAAGAATGCGTAGTTGTAGGTACACATTGATTATGAAATGGGAAAGCTCACCATTGCGAATTATCATTAATAGGTATGCAGTAGTATGCACATAGAAATATAGGGTAAACGCCCCTAATACCGGCGCTAGTATGTGTTTGACGTCCAGATAATAATAGGTTGTGCCTTTGCTAACAATTAAACTGCCGTTCTCAGAGTGTTTTCAATTAAACGAAGCACTGGAACCGAACGTCAATCTATAAGAAACAGTCCAATAAAATCTTGATCGAAGAAAATACCGGATCACGCGCTTGTTTTACTAGGTTTCTTCTAACAAAACCAAGGACTCTTAAGTACTTTTTTGATTAACGACTACATTAAACATTTAAATTAACAATGTTAGCTTGAAATTCAATTCAAAAATTACAAAAGAGAGTGGGAAATCTTTTGAAAATTAATCATCATTTTAAGTTATTGTTTTGAAATATACGTATTTAAATGGTGTAATTTCATGGTGGATGCTCAAAGGCAATTAAGTCAAAGTGACGCAGACGTGAGAGTAGAGAGTGGCGATAAGGATCTAAGTGAGTGAGCGCTGCCACATTCTAAGTGCTGGGAGTCGGTCACACTGCATGCTCCTGCTGGAACCGTAGTACAATGTTCTCATGACCATGTATATAGCTTAGAGTACTTACATAGATTTGGATTGGATTTTCTGATAGCTGAAATCAATAAAGCTGAAACTAAGTTAAAGCATAGCGTTATTTTGACCAACCAGCAGCTCGACTGTGGAAGTGGGGAGTACCTCCACCTTACAGAATACCGCCACAGTTTATACCGCAGTCAAATAACTTTATGCTGTGTTCCTGCGAGTGAGTAGGTTTGCCAAAGGCTTTGCCAAACCCTTTGCTGAAAAAGATCATTAACTGATGTTGAATCGACTTTACCATTTAGTTTATTTAATATCGTTTAACGATTTTATATTTTAAAAACGGTGTAAGTTTAAAATAAACCTACCTACATAATATATCTAGCTCTAAGTTATTGCAATCATCATTATCTGCCTGCCCTGTTCCCAATTATTTGGGGGCGACGCAATATGTAAGCTTCATTCGGCCCATCGGTATATCGTCATCCACTTCTTATTTACTCATATCATTTTTTTATAATTTGTTGAGATAAAAAGTAATATTAGCTAAGAATAATTGGACTGTTTTACAAAAAACTTAAACCGACTTCAAAGTACACTAAGAAGTAATCAAATCCTGATCTGATGACAATGGGACCAAACGGGAAGTGTACCCTTCCAGACAAAAAAATAATTTTCCAAATCGGTTCATAAATGACGGAGTTATGAGGTAACAAACATAAAAAAAAAAAAAAAAAAAAACATACAACCGAATTGAGAACCTCCTTCTTTTTTTGAAGTCGGTTAAAAACTAATTGTCATGATGTGACAAATATAGAGAAGTTTAAGCTTAAGTTTTTTTATTTGTCACATATTTCTAACAATAGTAAAAAAGCACTAACGACGATGTTGCGTATATTGAACTAGAGAGGTCAACAAAGAGTCGCACAGTGAATGTGTTACAAAAGCGCCCAGTAGTGCAGACGTGCATGTTTGACTTGTACATTAGCAGCGCCCGCGCAGCCCCCGCCCTCGTGGCTTTCTCACGCCCACGGCCGCGGCCGCAGTGCGCTTACCTTTCTTCTTTATTACTCACCACCTTTGTTCTATTACTTTATATGATGAATATAATATAACTTTTATACCATTGAATCATAAGTAAATTTAAGTTTAGATGGCTAATGGCTTATGTTAGGTTTATAGATGGCTAATAGCTCCTTAATGTTCATAATATCATTGCCCACTTCTCTATCAAATCGTTTTAGAACAATGGTTAAGTCTAGTAAATAGATATTTACATTTCTTCTGCCTTCCTTTTATGTTGTGCAGTTTCGAATATAATTGCGTCAGAACTCAATAAAAATATTCGTCCCAAAAAGGATCAAGTGTGTTTTTGTACATTTTCTCTTCGAGGATTCAATTGATACAAATGAATAAAATCATCAAATAACCGTTCCGATGCGGCGGAACTAAATTTTATGCGCACATTACTGTGCCTACGCGTCCGCCACACAAGTTGTTTCTTTCTCTTAATCCCCATCAGTTACCAAGAAAATGTCTGAAATAAGCCACACATAGGTGGCCGGGCCGGACATTATAATCAATTGTATGTGTCGTCTAATGTGTTGTTTACTCTACATTTAGTAGCGCTACAAAAGTGAAGCTCTTTGTCGCGTACTCGCTAAAAGATTATGATGTATTTTGTAAAGGCAAGTGTAAGGATTCGGTGCTAAATACGCCTGTGTGGGCCATTACTTTATAATCCGTTAATACTTGAAAGGCGAAGGAAGTTCCATTTTTTTTAAAGAAAATATTAGAGGGATTAAATTTAATGCCCTTGTAATTCTAAACGAATTTTTACAAAATTCCCTACGGTTACATTGAAGGTGAATGAGGTAAATTTACCGCAGTGCACTAACCTTAATTACACGTGTAGATTTGATAACGTGACATCACGTCTCTGCTTCGTCTCGCGTCTCGCATGTGGGCAGACAATAGGTTATGTAGCGTGGGCGGGCGCGGCCAAAACGCGAGCCTACGCCGCTCCGCCCGGCGCGCCCGCCGACCCGACCCGTCAAACTTAGCTTTACTTATACTTTATTGATTAATTAACATCAGATATAGAAGTAACGACCGACATATAAACATTTCTATACTACTAAACGTTGGTTTGAGCCCATTTTATTTATGTCGGAAATTAATAATATTTTCTGATAAAAGGATTTATTAATATACGTGCCCTCTATAAAGTGGTTACAAAGGTAATTCTGAAAGTGTCATGTTTTTACAAAATCGCTATGTGGTATGCGCTCACGCAGTTGGAAGCTGTGGCCGGTGGCCGCCCCACGGGGCCTCGGGAGCTTTGTCGGCGCCCCCCGCGGCTCACAACTCCAACATACGTGAAAAATTGCTCTAAACTACATTTTATTATGTTCATAAGAAATCCCAAGTTCAAAACTTATACCTTTGGAATAAAATACACTAACAAAACCTCCTTATGTCTCTTACGCTGATTTAGAACGCATGAGCAAGAATGTGTTTGTTTTGTCACTTTTACGGACGCCAGTATTTAGTATTACCACTTGTTTATAATAAACATTGTATAGTTATCCTTATTTTAATGGTAGCATAGTCCATAAATGTATAAACAGGTTGAGATTTGGTATTGAGGATTTTATTGGTTTGCGTACACTGCGATCTGCGGTAAAATGTCTCAATAAAATGTTTTCATATCAGGTCTTGGTGGTCCACACTCACACCATAAAGTCGTGTAGGTATGGCCATTTCATGTTTAAAAATAATGTTTACAAGACTTTACTTGACTTATTCTACTATAAATTACAGATTTGAAGTTAAATATTTTTAAGAGATTTTGCTGTTATTCTAATGTGGCTCATTTTACTTCTTTAATCTGTGATTTGGGGAGGAATAGGTACAAGAATACTAATAAATCAAATGACATATTTTTCTAATGTAAAATTCTAGTTGCAAAGGTCGTGGATTATCAAAATTGGTGTGTCGACAACACGGCGCATTACCGATAAAGTCGTCAACGTTGAGAAATCGATTGGTCACCGGTCAACCGCTGCTGTGATCTACCGTCGCCGTCGTGACTCGTGACAGCAGGTGCGGGATTGTAACGATACGCTCCGGATCGGTAGCGATCAACAATTCGATCGATTTTCAAATAATCCGATACTGATATTATGAACGCTATCCATGGTTCGGTCACGTCTCTTACAAAAAGAAACTCGGCTGTAAAAGTCGTGCGGAAAGCTCTAATCGATTTTATTACACCTCTTGTCATTCGGTGAAATCTATTCGAATTTATAGATAAATATAAATATTTCCTGGCGATCATGCTAGCATAAAGATAAAAATAATTTAAACAACTTATTCACGGCGCATCAGCATGCAATGCGAAAGCTCTCGTCCTGCTGATAAATCACAAAATCAGAGGCAGGTAGCGGTTAGCACTCTAGTGAGGTGCACGGACATATAGCTACGTATCGATAAATTTACGAGAGATTTTATTTCACATCATAATTGATTAACGTGCACAAACAATTGCAAATACTGATACTTAAATGGGTAATAGTAGTCAAAGCAAGAAATGACATTTATTGAAAATAATTTGAAGCAAAATCCGCTAGTTGTTCTATTGGTAAGTTTTTGTAATTCATATAAACTTATTGGGTTACGTGTTACCTGACTACATGATTCGGTGAATCATAAAGACAAATATTTTTAAAAATAATAATAAAAATTGAGATGTCATTTAATTTCTCAAACAGAAGTTATCGATATAGTGATGCAGATTCACCTCCGTATCGGCTAAGTCCCATTTATAATTTATATTAAGTTAATTTTTTGACAAGAACCCTAAACCGATTACTACTAACAAGGTGGTCCGTGCCGAACGGCGCGGCGTCCATCTCTTTCATTCTCACGTTTCGAATAAATTGTCTCCTTTTGTAAAACGTGATGATACAGTGTAAACATACAGTGAGATCTCTGAGATTGCCACCTTTAGCCTATTTCTGTGATGGAGGTGTCTTGAGAGAGCCGTCATAAATATTATTTATTTTCTCTTCTTACCCGCTACGTCATATGTAAAGAATACATTATTTTAATGCTGCGTGCATTACTGTTTACAGATGTACCTAACAATAAGTACCTGTTCAATTACAGTAATTTCAACGTCAGGAGCAATCTATGATAAACTTTTTATCAGCAATGAAAAATGTATCCCAGTCACCCGGCGCGGCGCGTGGCGTATCAACTAGCATGTCTTCATTAACAGCTAGCGTAATAGTTGCTCCCCGTTGATTGCCATTTAAATGTTGAGCGGAGTACCAGAACCAGCGCTGCTATTCCTGTCTTGTCCCGGGATAGCGGTTCTTGGAATGCGGCGGAAGTCCCGGGCGGATCCCGCAAGCCGCCTCCTTATTAATGGCCTGTTTAGACGAGCTCCTTTGTTACTCGCTCACGTCCTGCCACTTCAATGCACCACGTACTAATACATCCGATACTGCTTCTATTGGACACTACAAATAAAGCTGCGAGTTAAAAAAGTAACGGACAGCGCACGAATGAAAATATTCGACGACGGAAACAATAGAAGGAAGGTGCGCTTTGGCATATTCGTTCTCAGTTTCGACTAGTTTAAATTGACGTATCCTGTTGTCAGATTTCCTGGCGTTAATCCTACGGATCGGGTGTTTAAATTAGTTACGAGCGGTTTGACTCTTTCTTTGATGTTTGATTGGGTATCTTTTGAAAGGGATATTTTTAAGATAGCAGCTATCGATTTGTTTCTGTGAAATAAAGGTGAGTCGTATAACCGCGGCTGTTTCGTCATAGAGATAGTTCGTGACATGCTCCTTATATGTTTATTGACGCATGAATCATTGCGTGAGTCAAATTATATGCACGTCAAATCCGGCGACATTCGCAAGGTCGTATTATTGTCCCCCTCACAAGCTTACATCCTGTCTTGTATCATTGCTTTGTCTATTATTATAATCCTAATCATAGGTTTTTTTTACAGTTATGATAAATTGCAAAACAATTACTAATCTAAAAAGCTTTAATGATTTGTACTTCTATAGTATGATAAGTATAGTAAATACTAGATATGTGAGTAGGTATTTAGTGAACTAGCTACCAAGCCAGTGCGCGCGCGCATGGTCGGTGCGGTGTCTCGTCGGGCGCCAGTAATCACGGCCGCGATCAATGAGTTCCCATTCACGTCATCCCACGTGCTTCCACTATTGTGTGCTGAACGTCTTTGTTGGGGGTCGGGTAACTAGCGGAATCAATTATTAATAATAACTCGCATGTCACTATTTTTATTGGAACGTTTGGTTTATGTAGGGTTCACACGACATTCTGGAATGGATGTCCATTTCTGAGTATGAATGAGATACATAAGTCCTACAAATAATTTCCTTTTATAATGTAATATCCATAACAAAAGCAAACAATAGAAATCTGTTTAAATATGTGAATGCATGAAAGATGAATTGGAATTAGTTGAACAATGAACATATAGTTCTCGTCATGAAGGCTGAAACTTTTGTATATTGATTGCTCATATTTCTGTTCTATATTTATTCGTCGTTTTCAAGAAAAGAGTTCAACGCAAGTATGTTAGGCACATGGACATATCAGTCTATGGCATATATATTATATGACACACCCACCTATTAGCATAGTGACCAAACATCATCATCACCCATCTATACATCGATGTATGTATGTAGTTATAGTAAACTAATTTCTTCACTCAAACACAAACAACACACAAAACCTGAATAAATAAAACAAATAGTAAATTTCATTTATTTTCGATGCGTCGCTTACCGCAACGGACTAGAGTAGATGATTGCTCAATTACCAGGACCTCCTTAGTAGAAACACTAGCATTGATTATGAAACGACAACATTTTCGACTTTATGACTGTAGAGATAAACGCTTTTTTGTTACGTTACATAAGTTAACTGCGTCGGCTTTACACAAAAGGTGGCTCAGAGTCCGCGCCTTGTCATTAGAGTACAATCAAACATTATGTTTAGGGATCGCCGACAGCTTAACCTGAGTTTTTCATCCGTTTCATAATTTGTTATTTCGGATTATAGGGAGCGTGCCGCAGGACACAAAGTAAACATTACCACTGCTTTGGTGGTGCTGCGGAGGCGCGGGCGGCGCAGTGGCGGCCTAACAACAAACGACAACCGCCTCGCGATAATTGAACGTCATCAACTTTTTGCTTACCGCTCGTGCACAATTGGAAATAACCTCATTTATAAAACGAGTATATTATACTGTAACGAGTAAGGTCATTCTTTCATCTTTATTCATAATTTGTATCGATAATAATGGTTGAAACAATAGAACTCTATTTTTTTCGTATATGTACTATCACTGAACGAGATTATTCTCGTATACACTGTCTGTATACCATACAGTTTCTGTGATTGATGGTTGTGGCCTACTTATTTATGTGAAACTGAGGATTTCGAATTTTGCAAGACTAATTCATTGTGTAAAAAACAAATTATTGACGTTTAATATTATATATATATTATGCAATTAGTGAATAAAGGACGGATTTAAAGCGAGGGCCATAGATGAATTACGAGCAAGTGATGGATTCCAACAACTATCGAAATTCATGATGATTGAATCACGAGCGTATCGATTCACTGTTTTCAGTGATTAAAATAAGCTTTATAGAAGGGTTATGTTATAAATTAATATTTTTTATCATACAAATTATTTACAGTTTGAGAAAACCGAATAATTTTGTATTTATTTTATTCATGTTGCTGTCCAGACAGTTTTAAAGTCCCATTAAAACTAAATGTAATAACATTATCCAAAGAAACACAAAAATAATCATAATTATGTATTAATTAATAAGTTAATTTGCACTAATTTAATTACTTTCACACAATAACAATTGTTCTAATGCGAGCTAAAAGATGTACGTACCTACTCTACAGTTATTAAAGTCGGGTTATTGACACTACTATATTGCCACTTCTAATTAAGTGGGAACCACAATTATGATTTCTCTTCTCAGGTAATCAAAACAAAGAGCCTATAAAAACACATTTTATTTGTTTTGGGTCTTACGATATTTAGGTTTTGTAAAAATATAGGTATTTCTTTAAAATTCTAATTTTTTAATAATTTTCAAAATGAAACACTTTTGCTCTATGTTAGGCAACCACCACTTCAACTCTCAAGTCCGCTAAGTAAGCTGTAGTAAGAACAAAAATTGCAATTTAAATAATTAGACATAAATAAACATCTAAGTGAAGTGTACAATATTGTATTCTAATAAAATTATGCATAAAACGATTGTGTTCCACTAGCGTGTTTTAGTGCTTTACCTACGGTAAAATACGGTAAATGTTAATACGACTTGTTAGTTCCGCCACATGCCGATCCGATGTCGGCGACCACTCGCCGCTCCGATTCATGCAACAGTCATGGTTGACGACACTTAACTACTACTGTTTGTTTCCCTTTTTTATTATTCATAGTTGTATTTGCGCTTCAAGTCCTATTATATTCAATTTCACATCGAATTACACTCAAACCAGTGTCTAATTCGGCTCGAAGGACCAATTTTGCAAATTACAATAAAATTGCTTATTCGTAAGAGTTCTTTTTGAGATACTTTTGGTGATGTGTATAAGTATTACTCGATAAGTTAAAAGCTTATAAAAGAAGAAAGAATTAAGCTATGGTAGAAGAAATCATTATGAACAATATTTTATGGTCAAATAAGCAACCCTTTACCGTAGTCAGTATTACTCAGTATGCAACAAATTGCATACAATAGTCACATATAATAGCTCTGATTTATTCGAATGTTCTGAAATACTACTGCATCAATTTGTTATGTTATACATATAATGCTTACAACTGCATAGAACATCAATAATGTAAATAATAAGTTTGTATTATTTATTTACATGGCTGACAATTATTTGTACAAGCTGTTAGCAGTGTAAATAACGTCAATAATGGTAAAGTGGAGTGCGGTGTGTGTGCAACCCAATTGGGCGCACATCACAGCTGATGTGTTCCGACAGTCATAGCTTCCCAAATTGCGAATTTGTAAACATTAGTAAAGCACAAGAATAGTGCAACACAAAGGACCCGGATCTAGGGCTTCCTACCTGCGGCTTCCGAATCTGCGAGCGCAAAAAACTAAAAATTGATTCTATGGGACGGCACAAAAAGCTTTACATTGTGTCCCCTGTATTTAGCGATGCCGATTCGACTCGACAAATAAGGTTATATCGTTTGGAAAAAAATGAGGATTATTGGTTTTGAAAGTGCATAGTTTGCTTTTGCAATTGAATTCAATGAATAATTTGAATGGGTGTAACAACAATGGTAGATCTCGCTGATACCTTTTGATTGACTATCGACCTGATTATCTGGTAGTTCCTGGAATGTGGGTCAGTGTTAAATCGTCTCCGAGTGTAGGTAGCGGGGAAGTGGAGACAGGACAGGATGCAGGTAATAAGAGCCAGTTGGATGAACTAACTAGCGAGATCACGTGACGCACGTTACTAACGTACTACACGTATATAAATTTGCTTCAATAAAGAAATCGTTGTTATTCTACTAACATCTTCCGGTGTTAACAAAGCACTGTCTGAAGTTGTCTTCCTTTAAGTTTTCCTCCCAAATAATTTGCAGAATTTTAGGTGCTCATATAGTTATTCCAAAGCATCACTCTATTTATTTATTGTTGGTATTAAGTAAGACACTAATTTAGATCAAGATTAAAACGATTAAATTTGGAACTTGCACCAATGATATCAGGTTTATTTTCGATTGACATATGCATAGCCAAGACGTAAACTGTAAAACCATCGGATCAATTGAGCAAGGCCAACGATACCTAGATAATTCGATAACAATAGTAGCGCATTCGTATCACGTTTTTTTTAAATTCATAGTTCATTCATACTTTAACTAAGGCGTTAATATTTAAATAATATTATGTCTGTAGATGTAATCTTCAACGAATGGATATAATAATAAATTATTATCTATAGATATATAACTGAATATACTAGATAGTTTTGACTGCAGATTTACAATTCTCGATTGATGTTTTGACAACCGTTTGTAGTAACTTATACAAATTACAGACATAAAAAACAAATCTTGAAAGGATCTTATTGTTTTCTTATAGTTCTTGTAAATTCCAGCATGTTTTAAAAAGATTTTTTTCATCATCATTTAATTGTCTCCATCTGTTCTTAAACCACAGTTAGATGTAAACAAAAACATATATTTAAGAAGAGATTAGCAAAACGCTATACACTGTGCTACAACAAAGTAGAAATGTGACAAAACATGACAAATGTTAATACGGTGCATACAGCTAAGACAAAAAGAAGAGAACGGCATACGAGTGCCGGCGCGTGCCTCAATGAGGAAATGCTTCGGATGTCCAAGCGGATGACATGCCACCATGTTACATAAATGTGCTGCTTACTGACCGCCGACCGGGCATTCACTTGTTTTATGTGTACTATTTGAAGCTTGGATCTGAATAATTAATGCTGGGGAAGTTGGTGATCAGAATAACTTTTTAATTATAATAATGTATGTAAAAATATTTTTGAGTTTTATTCTATAGGATAGGATCTCAAAAACGGCTCTAACGATTTTGATGTTGGTATATTAGTTTTTGGGAAGGAAAAATAGATTTACCTAGGTTCATCTAAGTTTTCAAGCCAAGCTCGGTCGCCCAGGTACTTCTGTTAATTAAGCAAAAGAATACTAAAGATAATAATCTATGATAATATCTAGATTAGAATCTAACCTCTTTCCATAATATTTCGACTGAGAATAAAATAAAATTCTACATATAACCAAGTATATTAAGACGACTGCAAGTACATCAGGTGCGAAATCTATAGCTCGCATGTATGATTAAATAACGAGCAATTGTGGTGTTCTTCCGGCGTCGACGACGTCGCGGCGCCACGGTTCATTCACATTACAACACGTAGAACTGTCCTCTCTATAACATAAAATAGTTTATTGAAACATTATTTCGAAGCTCTCGGAAATGCCTAAAGTAAACCTCCCATATTAAATCTGAACTAGCTACGATTGTATTTGTGCTACGAAATACGCTACGAGAGGCTACAAACTTGAACACAAATAGGTATAGCACTTTCGTTTGATAGGAACATTATTTCCAAATTCGAAGAATTATCTTTCGTTTTGAAAAGTGATGACTGTAGATGGCATTAGCTTGTCACGACGACACGACGTAAATTTTCAGTTCTTGCCGCAACATACAAAACAAAATAATAGTCAAAAAAACCGGCCAAGTGCGAGTCAGACTCGCGCACCGAGGGTTCCGTACAAACCTGTAGGTATATAAGTAAATGGTAGTATAGACCTGAGTATTTGATATTAATTTCAATTTATGACCTATTAAAAAAAAACTACTTACTAGATCTCGTTCAAACCAATTTTCAGTGGAAGTTTGCACCGTAATGTACATCATATATTTTTTATAGATTTATCATTCTCTTATTTTAGAAGTTACAGGGGGGGGGGACACACATTTTACCACTTTGGAAGTGTCTCTCGCGCAAACTATTCAGTTTAGAAAAAAATGATATTAGAAACCTCAATATCATTTTTGAAGACCTATCCATAGACACCCCACACTTAAGGGTTTGATGAAAAAAAAAAAATTGAGTTTCAGTTCTAAGTATGGGGAACCCCCAAAATTTATTGTTTTTTTTTTTTTTTTGTGTAAAAATCTTAATGCGGTTCACAGAATACATCTACTTACCAAGTTTCAACATTATAGTTCTTATAGTTTCGGAAATAAATGGCTGTGACATACATGGACAGACAGACAGACAGACAGACATGACGAATCTATAAGGGTTCCGTTTTTTGCCATTTGGCTACGGAACCCTAAAAAGAAGAGACAGACGTCTTCCATGGGTAAAAATAAAAACTGTAACAAATGATAAAAAAAGATATAACAAACTTTTAAGTACACTGATAAAATTAAATATTATTGAGTTTTCTTCCTATACCATCCTGGATACCAGAGGGATCTAATTAATTAAGGCCCCCTTTTATTCACTTACTAAAATGGTATGGTATCTTCTCCAACTCTATAGATTTCCCAAACTAGCTAAATAGCTAGTTAAATAAAATAACTTGAAAAAAAAACACTTACCTATTACAAATATATAATAAGGATCTTTTTAAATTAAGTAAACTTTTGATATACACAAAATAAATAAGCAAATTCAGTATATTAAAGAAACTTACTTGTACTGAATTGTAGGTAGGTATATAATAAAGAAAATTATAGAAGAAATATAATTCTGCGACCTTCTAGCTCATGTTATTGTAATCAATGTACGGGCGCCGTGTGTTTATTGGATAATGAGGCAATCCCGCGGCATTGGTCGCGATCAATTGAATGATTGCTGGCAGTCGCCATAGCTACGCAGCGCCACACGCTCGCCAACTCACGGACGTCTGACAAACACTCTTACCATCTGTCTGAATCTCATTTGTTATATTTTACTCTACAACTCGACGCCCAAAGACTATAATCATTACTAAATATGTACTTATAGCAACATCAAAAAATATTATAAGTACTATTACTATAGTCTATCAAAAACATAATATGAAGGTTCTATATTTTTCTCCGATTATATTTACTTTAGATTGAGTAGGTGCATAGGTACTACGTAAGTAACATTATTGAATTTGAATTAAACGAATGTGAAATAAAAGTTTTATTACGTCAAGTAACGTGTTAACCATACCTTATTTACTGAAAAGAAGTTGGCTTAAACAAGCTAAATCTGTATTTACACTGTTGATAAACTTGGTAATTACCACAAAATTAATTAAAACACTTTCTCCAATGGCCGCCATTGTTACGATTATATTTTTCTGGTGTTGCCATTCCTCAATATTCAAATACACAATATCAAAATAAACCGTTTTACACTTTCATAATAAATAATGCTGTCAATTAATTATAATTAATCAATATTCAATGGTATGAAATTTAATAATATTCAAATAATATAATGTTAATGCTAACAGACGGCCGTCCTGTTTAACGGAATGTCCCTGTTCCGTTTCGGCCATTCGTATACTGTATGTCTAATAAATTTTTGCATTATGTGATATCACCATGTTTTATCATTTTATACTATTTTAGAGGTCGCCATACTCGCCATGAGTCGATTCCACTATATTGAGTTTTTAGTGATCACCGCATATAGCAGCATGTTTCACTTAGGAGTTTTTAGTGATCACCGCATATAGCAGCATGTTTCACTTACGAGGTTTGAGTGATCACCGCATATAGCAGCATGTTTCACTTACGAGTTGTTAGTGATCACCGCATATAGCAGCATGTTTCACTGACGAGTTGTAAGTGATCACCGCATATAGCAGCATGTTTCACTTACGAGTTTTTAGTGATCACCGCATATAGCAGCATGTTTCACTTACGAGTTGTTAGTGATCACCGCATATAGCAGCATGTTTCACTTACGAGTTGTTAGTGATCACCGCATATAGCGGCATGTTTCACTTAGGAGTTTTTAGTGATCACCGCATATAGCAGCATGTTTCACTTAGGAGGTTTGAGTGATCACCGCATATAGCAGCATGTTTCACTTACGAGTTGTTAGTGATCACCGCATATAGCAGCATGTTGCACTTACGAGTTGTTAGTGATCACCGCATATAGCAGCATGTTTCACTTACGAGTTGTTAGTGATCACCGCATATAGCAGCATGTTTCACTTACGAGTTGTTAGTGATCACCGCATATAGCAGCATGTTTCACTTACAAGTTGTTAGTGATCACCGCATATAGCAGCATGTTTCACTTAGAAGGTTTTAGTGATAAAAGATAGGTATCTCTAGGTGTTTCAATATTTATTTTTCATTGTTACTTGAATAATCTATATAACATTTCGTTATTACATTTAATGTTGATATAACTGTATTTTCTTAAAATTCAAAATTCAAAAATTGTTTATTCAATATAGGCCTCAATAATCCGAGACCCAAGGCCGAGAGTCTTGACTCTGTTTTTTAACTTGTGCATGGGGCACTCTTACTTACCACAGGAGTTATTAAAAACTATTATTGTTCCAATTGTGAAGAATAGGACAGGTGACATAGCAGACAAGGGTAACTACAGGCCTATTTCACTTGCAACTGTTATTGCCAAGGTGTTTGACAGACTGTTAGACTGCCACCTCCGTAGATACATTAAGCTACATGATGCGCAATATGGCTTCCGTCAGGGCTTGTCTACTGAGAGTGCTATATTTACCTTAAAACATACGGTTAAATACTACACAGATAGGAAAACTCCCGTGTATGCATGTTTCCTGGACCTTTCTAAAGCTTTTGATCTAGTATCATATAATATCCTGTGGGATAAGCTTAGGAAGGGAGGTGTACCTGATGAATTAGTTAACACACTCTCCGTCTGGTATAACAAACAGATAAATTATGTTAAATGGTCTAATGCAATGTCTGATCCATACAAACTGGAATGTGGAGTAAGGCAGGGAGGTCTGACATCACCAAGGTTATTCAATATTTATGTAGATCAACTGATCAGAGAGCTCAGTAGTACTCATGTTGGCTGTCATATAGATGGTAATTGTGTAAATAACATAAGCTATGCCGATGACATGGTGCTGCTGGGTCCTACTATTGGTAGTATTAGGCAACTATTATCCATATGTGAAGCTTTTGCTGAGGATCATGGTTTAAAATATAACTCAAGCAAGAGTGAACTGTTGGTGTTTAGGGGTAGAAATAAAAGTCCTTCATATATCCCTCCAGTAACCCTAAATGGTATACTATTGCAAAAAGTTTCACAGTTTAAATATTTAGGTCATATTGTGACTGAAGACCTCAAAGATGATTGTGATATCGAAAGGGAGCGCAGAGCGCTGGCAGTGCGGGCAAATATGCTGGCTCGTAGGTTTGCTGGTTGCTCAGTCAATGTCAAGATCACACTTTTCAAGGCATATTGCCAAACATTTTACTCCAGCAGCCTATGGGCTAATTATACCCAAAAAGCATACAACACTCTGCGTATCCAATATAATAATGCCTTCAGGGTGCTGTTGAGGCTTCCTCCTTACTGTAGTGCTTCAGGCATGTTTGCGGATGCGCATACGGACGATTTTTTCGCCATAATGCGCAAAAAAGTGGCCTCTATTTTATACAGGGTCAGAGGGAGCACCAACAGCATCCTGAACGTGTTTGCTGTGAGGTCAGATGGGCCTACTTTAGGCAGGTTTATGAAGCTGCACGTCATGTGTAATGCTTCATAAACAAGCTGTCTATTTTTCTGTTGTTGTTGTTGTTGTCATGTTTTAAATTTGTACTAACATAGCTCTTAAGATTTGTGTATCTATTTACTAACAATCTATGGACCCTGTTGTCTGAAAATAAATGCATTTTATTTTATTTTATTTTATTTTATTTTTATTTTTATTTTTATTTTTATTTATTTAATAAGGCACTTACGAACGTTACAATTGATTTTACCATCGGTTCGTAATACACTTAAACTGAAAGACTCCCGGCAAGAAACTCAAACTTTAATGTAGAATGATTCTATTATCAACCTTTTATTTACATAAACCACTGTTTACTTAAGATATATCAAAGAATCTTTGTTAGTGGCATCGTACTAGCCATAGTTGATTATCCGTCACGAGCAAGACACACAAAATAGAAAATAAAAAAAATACATACTGGTGAGCTGATTTCTCCATCCCTCTTCTGATATGTTAACCATACCTTATTTACTGAAAAGAAGTTGGCTTAAACAAGCTAAATCTGTATTTACACTGTTGATAAACTTGGTAATTACCACAAAATTAATTAAAACACTTTCTCCAATGGCCGCCATTGTTACGATTATATTTTTCTGGTGTTGCCATTCCTCAATATTCAAATACACAATATCAAAATAAACCGTTTTACACTTTCATAATAAATAATGCTGTCAATTAATTATAATTAATCAATATTCAATGGTATGAAATTTAATAATATTCAAATAATATAATGTTAATGCTAACAAACGTTTCATGTTTGTATAATATTAAAATGAATTCTCATGAGTTATCTATTTTATTATGTAAATTAAATTAATAACTCATTAGTTTGATTTAGCGATTAAATATTTCGCATACATAAACGAGTCATAATCGAGTTTGCTACAATAAGTATGGGTTCCAGTCGACCTTAGAACCAAATAATATCTATCTAAAGTAATTTTCTAACAAGCGGAAAATAAAAAGTTTATTTTCTTTTTTTGTTAGACGAAGACCACTAAATCTAAAGATGTAGTTCTCAGTGATACACCAAGCCTACACTACAAATGGTCAACAATATTTTTGCATTTTAGAAATACCGCAGAGACAATAAATGAAGTCTAACAAATACGATTCTCATCTGATTACCGGCGGTAACAAAGTGCAGACCGCTTTTCCGCATTTTTATCATGGAATAAAAACAGCTAGGTTGCGGGCGTGAACCGCCGCCCGCCGCCACGGTGCCTGGGTCCACGTGAACCAGCCCAATTAATGTTTAGTGATGTTAATTAATGGATCAGCGTGCCTTAGCTTAGGTTGGCGTCGAGTGGCATGGCTTGGCGTCGCGTGGCAGTGCAGACGTCGTGCGTCGTGCCTATTAGTGCGGAAACGCTACAGGTGTCTTAGCTATTATAAAATTTTGTCTAGACTGCACTGCTTATGAAAGTAATTAATTTTGGTTACTGTTACTGTAACGGGACATTGAAGTCAAAGATTTATAATTACGAGAGCACAATGGTAACATTTCCTCATTCAATGTTAAGCATTTTGAATGTTTACAAAACCTTGTGGTCAAAATATTTTTAATATATAGGGTTATTCAATATATATCATGTTTCAAAAAGATGTTTGGTAGAATTGAAGCCCCTAGTTTTTATTAAATCTTATTTTGGGTAAAAAAAAAATGTGAGAAGTAATTATAAAGTAGGTACATATTCTAACCTCATTTTAACCTCAAACTCTTGTCGGGCTCTATATCGTTTCTTTCAAATACTAAGAATAAAGTTGTGTATGGCTAAAAATGAGGCATAATCTCCAAGATTATTAATAGCATTTGCTAATTGAAAATAATTTAGAATCGAACTATAATTGTAGGTAAGATCGCGTGAACAAGCTAGTAAAAAGTAATAAAGCATACCTGCATGTTGCCAATTAATACGAGAGAGCTATAACATAAATTGCATTTTATGATTACGCATTAGAATGTCTATAAATAATAGATAATAGATAGGTGTTGGCGAGCGTTTATCGCTTACATATATTATGTAATTGGAGGAAGCGTAACGTGTCTTCCTGTATTTTTCTCGATTACTTTTTTAGAAACAATAATAGTTTGGTATGGCTATCGCTTCGCGGATTCAGCCAAGTTCCAGAAGGAACTTATTAAAGCCTCAGGATATAAATGCTCATGACCTTGTAAAAAACTTGAGAGCTAGTTCAGTGTGTCCAGTTGTGTACTTACCACCTTCGGCCACATCATCACTTGTGAGATTGTAAACAAAGACGGCTTATCTTTTGGGCATACTAACAAAATACAGAATAAGTATAATTTTTATCACATATCTTTCAGTCGGTGGTAGAGTCAATTGTAAATTTCGTAATTGGGTACATTCCTGGTTAAAAAATGTATAATTCTATTTAGTCCGACTGTTAGATTATTAGAAAATATTGGACTCGTATTTTTTTTTTCACAAAAAAATTTATAGAAATGTGACGTCACGCGTAACTTTAACGGGCTATATCTTTATCATATTTTGTTGGATTGACGAAAAGTAAAATATCTGTTCAATATTGTTTGATAATCTAACTGATCGACTAAATATATTTTTAGGAAAGTAGCCGTTCGCCTTATTAGGGCCTATATTGAATAAATAAATAAATAAATATCCTGGGATCACCTCACACACGGTCATCTGATCTGAAACTAAGCAGAGCTTGTACTGTCGAAAACAGATAACTGATATAATACATATACTACTTTTGTTTGCAAGTACATACTTAATATACATAATTACACCCAGACTCAGGACATACAGACATGTTCATGCACACAAATGCATTTCCTGTATCGGAATCGAACCCACGACCTGCGGCGCGATAGGTGGAATCTTAACCAGAGATCTATAAGGTCCAGCTGGCCCGTCAAAAAATATTGTTTGAGTTTGCTTTCCAGAAATAATAAACCAAGATTTTATTTGCGCTTTATTATGTTAGTACTCGGTACTGAGTTATACGGCTAGCACTAACTGATATTAGAAAATCATTTTTACCATTATAGTATAATGATATCAAATTATGTTATTCACAAAAAGCTATGATTTCGGAATTGTCCTTCGATATCCAATTACTGAGCGTTCTATACCTAATAGTTTACATAAGAAAAAATATGAGGGAATTCGTCGCGAGAGGCGATAGTGTAGAGAGAGGTCTCTAGAAATGTCAAATGTACTAAACTTTTACCGTTTGCGAGCTTTTCATTGCTTATTTTCACTTATAATTCATGATTTTTGTACAGATTGTGCAATTTCTGATTATGGCAGATATACCTATGAATCGCTACCAACCACTATTTTGTCTTTCAACGGTCACGTATGTCCTCCTTTATTTATTTGGTTATTATAAATTATTGGCCCTGCCGCGCTAGCAAATACTTACGCCTTCAAGCTTGATTGGAAATTAACTTTTTATGTTTTCCCTATAGCAGTACTTTTTCTGATAAAAAAGGTTATTCTGATAATACTAAGCATCAGATGGGATCATGGGAAATTCCGATAGGCAAAACTATTCTAATCATCAGAACCGTTAAATAATTTGATCCAATTCAGCATAAACTACTCGGTTCAGCGTACCGAGACCAGCTTTTATTGTATTAGCAACAGTAAAAACCGTGCTTCGTCGTATCTTTATTCCGGACACAATTTCCAAGTGACCTACCCTGTATTCAAAACAAGGTGTAGGATGTATAAGGGTTGAGGTCACATTGAGCTTTTACACGGAAAATTTTCCAACAAGCGACTAATGTGAATTAATGATTCAACTAGAGAGTGGGCATGATGACTGGCTGACTGACTGATCTGGGGCTCTACCGCGTAACTTTGGTGGTAATCGTAACGAACACCATGAATTATTTCATCCAATGACGCGCACGCGATATGACGTGATGATGACCATTCGTGGGCCCTGATTGGATGAAATTCATTAATGGTGTTCGTTACGATTACCACCAAAGTTACGCGGTAGAGCCCCAGGTTACTGAAACACAGTTTTGCATCAGTTCGACAGCTAATGGATTAAATATAGAGATATAATGTCAAAAAATATTTTTATTAATTTGAATTGAATTCCACTAATATTAAGTAATAAACTAATAACCTATGTATGTACGTATTACATAGACCACGCATAAAAAAACGACCATTAGCTGTTAACGACACACTGATTATAAACCTTTATTTCAACGAACGTCCCCCCAAAAATCCGACACCAATCGCCAAACAAAGTTCGATTCTCACACAAATCAAACACCAAATGTTGACCAACCCCGAGTTCAGTGTTCTCGTTCAAAGTTTTCCCATAAACTTCGAAAAATAGTCGTCGACACGTCGCCTGTATTTGTTGGGAGAGCGGCAAACTGCGAGCGCAAACAACTATGTAGTGGTCAAATCCCCTTAAGTAGGCAGCGGGTCAATATTTTTGTTAATAATTTAGTGGTGCGTTGATTCCCACGGCACCCACGAAGGCTGACCCGTCCGCGTCCGCGCCAGTAATGGAGAGCTAGGGCTCGGTTACAGATCACACCCTCCCGTAACAAGCATCGCTCTGTTTGAACACTCTCGAGTTCCTTACACGGAACGCTACTGATGACTTTTGTTGTAACAAACGTCAATTATTTTGCTTACAATGTAGAGAATGGATAAACTGCAATTTGCTTGTGCAGATATTTTGTTTTTTCTTGTAACATGCATAATGCAAGAAGTTGGTCAATGAACAAATCGACAATACAATCTTCAAACAAAAGATAATTAAGATGTGATGTAATAGTGATTGCTAAAGTCAGAACAAAGGGGAACCGAAAACTGTAAATGAGATATGCAACGACGATACCACTTTCATTTTAAAACATTATATTATAGTACCTAATAATCGAAAGAAAATGTCGTATTACATTGTTTTTTTTTATTTAACTGTAACACCAAATGTTACTACCAATAACCTAAACAGAGTGACTTGCGAACTTAAAATTACCAGTAACAAAACTGGTTTTGGTTCATAACTATATTATTTGATTAAATCTAAAAGATATAAGATTAAATGTTACTAAAGTTAGTTTCCAGACAACAAAACTTCAACATACATAACTAGTTTTGTAGAACCTTCTTTTCAGACTTTGATTTAATTAAAGATTAATTTAATTATTAATTTTAGGGTGTAGTATTTCTTCAACTCCTTTACCTCTAGAACGTTTTCCATTTCATTAACCTTTTCAAAGAAGTTTTTTTTCTGGCTTCGTTATAGTTCATTAGAAATGAAATGCAGGTGTGAAGTAGTTAGGCGCCGCGCTGAGGGCACGTGGTGTGAATTGCAAATAACATCGCGTCCTACTGGGTTCTGACATTCCTTGGTCACGACATTACATGATGACGAATAGGCTAATATGAAGTAAAGATAAAATGGCATTAGACATACAGAGGGTGGCCTAAACACCTACTCAGCACTTTCATGTTAATTAAGACAGATAGGTAGCTCAGAATAAGTCAGATTACGTATCAACGGAGAGTAAGATTATCTATTGAACTATGTAGAGCCATTTCAATAGGTCACTTTTGACAGCCCACATACTTCAATGTGCCAAAAAACACACACATAGTGCGGCAAGGAGAGACACCATGTCATACATGATTATTTTGGCCTTACTTTAGTTCAGTATTCCTTAGTTTCTAACCACAAGGTTTTCCAAATATCGTTCTGATGAGGTGGCTAATAGAGATGTGCTCTCCTAACTAAACTTTCACAGCTTTTCAAGCTTAAATTCATCAATAAAAATGCAATTGACGTTATTAACTATATGACTTCCGCTAGTAGGTATTTCAATTCGCGGTCACGTGGGATTTTTTTAAATCTCTTTAATAACCGCAAACGGCTAAAAACAAAGCAGTTTTAAACTATGTTTTGTTAGTTATTATCAAGTTGTGTCATGAAATTATACCGGTTCCGTTTTTGAAGCCATTTACGGAACCATTTACCCATAAGGAATGGGTTGATTCCCAACTAGTGATGATGGTATAATTGTATATCTAATTTATAGTAAGTATTATATTTTTGCGGCAACGACAACATTGTATGGTTTATATAGGAACTTTTTACGGGAAGATTATTCATTTTATTCTTATTATTCGTAATCGGTTTACACTGGTTAGTGTTGCACCCTATTATGATTGTAGTATTGCGTGCTTGCATGTTGAAACCGTGCGCTGCGCTGGGAGGAAATCGTGCTAAGTGCATTGTTAAGTTTGATGTAACATTTTAGAGCACAAATTGATGCAAGGCTACTATTGTTTGTACAACACCAGTGAAGTGCGAAATGTGGAGCACTAATATGAGAACTGTAAACATTGGAAGGTTGTTCCCAAACTTATTGTGTAACTAAATAACACATCATCATTTTTTGTAAATCAGTTGACTGAATAATAAAGAAAGCCTTACCGTTTCTAATTAGTAAAATGTTTATTATTAAAATAAGTAATAAAATATTCAATGGGCAGTTATTTTTCTAATGTAGTCAACAAACTAATATTCAAAGCATGATTAAATATTGTTAGCAGATAGTTTTGTATTCTAATTGTAGCACATATTCCAGTCGTTTATTCAAAATACCAATGAATTATGCGGCAGTTAGAAACGTTACAATAGGATTTGCTCTAACGACTTCCGCAGTATTTGTACATAAGTATGCGCGGGTAACCATCAATGGGTGCACTTGAAAAACCTGTGAATGGATCAACGACAAAGGGAGCGACGCACCAAAACAATAACAATGCCGACACCGGCGCGTGCGCTGCGTACGCAAGTGTAACAAATTGTTTTTACTCCCGATATGCCATCATACTAATAAATGCAACAATAGATAGTGATTTAAACCTAATTTATGTATGCACTTAGTGCTGATTTTTCACAGTATCTAAGGATATATATAAAACCGGCCAATTTCGAGTCGGACTCTCACACGAAGGGTCTCTAAAGACGTTTCTTGTATGGAGGCCCCTTCTTTTTTATGTTTGTTACAAAAGTCATTAGTTGCAAACAATTATTACGGTTCATGAGATACAGCCCACTGACAGACAGACGGATGGACGGACAGCGGAGGCTTTGTAATAGGGTCCCGGTGGAAACCTGGGTACGGAACCCTAAAAATATAGAATATATATACCTTATTCTTATATATTTATTAAATATATAAAAATGGTGGGTCTAAACTCACTCATGTCGTAGGTATGTACCTAAAGTTACTACAACAATACCGCCCGCCCAGATTTACAAAATAATGTAAATATGGCACTCTTTACGGCACTGCTTTGAATGTAGTAAAAGGCAGAATATTTTTGTAAGCGGAACTGGACATACCAAACTATTTATGAATCAGTGTTGTCAACGCCGTAGGTCGGTTCCGGCATGTTCCGGTAACATTCGGCGCTCATTGATGATATCTGAGTCACGGTGGAACGCGCCGAGCCGCCGACCGCAACCGGAAGGCCGCTAGAGGACGGACGAGGGCGGACGTTGCCTTTGCACATTGTAAACCTATACATTTCTAATACAATCGATTGCTATTTGTACACACTAGAGTGTGAATAGAAATATTTTGGAAAGTAATTCGTCTTATTTGCGAGAAATACTTGCTTTCCTCTCCGCCGTTTCACCCGCGATGCCCTCTTTAGTACCCTTAGGAGTTGAAATTTGAAAAACCAATTATCAGTGGATGCGATGTAAGAAACCCGTGTGAAAACTTTTACCCCCTTATTAATAAACAAGGTTTAAGCCAAGTATAGTAATACCTAGGATTAAAACATATCCGTCACTTTCTAATGTCATATAAAAAAGGGATGTGGCTATCTTAATACCTGGGTATTACAAGGCTGACTTACACCTTATTTATTAATAAGGGGGTTAATGTCAATCAGTGAGTTCTCCTCATCGAGGAAAAATTCGATGAATCTCCTCCTATATATCGATTTATTAAAAAATATTTAATGTCAATACACGATTTTTTTAAATCTAATTAGTACGAAATCCAAACTTCACCTTAAGTGCACATAAATGGTGCCAATGAATTGCGTTCGAATTAATCAAAGATATCCATTACTTATATCAGGTAGGTGCAGACAGTGCCGCAATGCACCTGTGTCAAAGATTAAACACTTTGTGTAGAGAGGGACGATACGATATCCTTCTGTGTGCTATGGAGAACATTTTTTTTTTATGTTCTTTAGTGTCTAATTGGGATCAATAAATTATTGTTCTTTTATTTCCATTGAAGACTTGAATTTTAAACTCTAACCCCCTTACTGATAAAACGTTATTTAACTAATATACTGTTTAAAGGGTCACGTAAATAACGTCACTCTATTGTCGTTGTCAAACATTGTGACATTATTTACGTAACCATTTAAACAGTATATTAGTTAAATAGCGCTTTATGAGTAAGGGGGTAACAGGACAACTCCATATCTTTCGAATAAGCTTTATATAGGTAATGTTCAGAGACTATCGAAAACGTATGGAAGCAAAACTAAAAGTAGATTATACTAATGTAATTTATATTGCTATGTAGAGGACAAGTGGCATCATGAGTTAAGTGACATATCTATAAGCTTTTGATTAATCTGTGATATCTCAAACATTTTTACTGAATTAAAAAGGCTACCGCGCCGGTCGTACGTGCCTGCAATACACTTTAAGCGGATAGCAGCTACAGAACGAATTCATTCAATACTCGAAGCCTTTCGTACAATGACATCAGTAAACTTTTTCATACCTTCATTTTATATAGAAATGTTTCAATAAGCTTTTCGTGCAGTTTACTTTTCACAAGCCCAATATTAGAACAATGGTCGCGATTGACGAAACGTAACGGGCGTCCCCTGGCGTTTAAGTATTTACAAAAGAAACGGAACGTGAGAATGTTGTTTTTAACTAATACTATCCCGACGGTGTTCCCTACGTGCTCCTACAATGAAACTGTAGGACACATTTTTTTACACTTTATTGTGTAGGCGGCCTAACACAAAAGGTGTCATAAACAATATCTATCGGCCGGTCTATGATACACCTAAGCTGCCGCACCCGCATACAATCACGTAATTATTTTTAGGCGCGGAAATGCAATTGTTTACTATTGACTACGTCTACGACCCGTGGGAAAATAGTTGTTTTTTGCATACCGCACAAAAAAGTTTCCTGTTTATCTACAATTAGCAGTGCTGAATTGTATAGTTATTGTTTCCAACGCTTGTACTTGCGTGTTTGAATTCCGTAATAATTTATTGTCATGAAGTTACATTTGTAGTTTGTTTGTTTTGAAGAAGAAGATGAAGAAGACAACGCTATTTTTAATATAACAGAGAATTTTAAAGTTACCTTTTTCATAAAAAAAAACAGCTAGTATAAAAGTCACAGAATCGATTCTATACATGACACTGCACCAAAATAATTTCTGTAAATATGATAAAAAAAAAAAAATCTAATTTTACTACATGCCTACGTAGGTATATTATCCACCCCGTGGGCCCGCAGTTTCAACCAAAAGACCATCGAGAAGAAAAAAATATCCAAAGAGAAGATTTACCATATACCATTTATACCTCCTTATTAATAAATAAGGTGTAAGTCAGTCTTGTACTCTTGTAATACCCAGGTAATAATAATAATAATAATAATAAGTATTTTATTGCCAAAACACAGGTTTACATTTTAATGGTGAGCTCTGACTCCTAAACTAGGGGTTGCCTGTATCTCAGGAGCCAGCCTCTTTCCCCTTTACAAGTTATAAAATTTACAATAGAATACTAATTTAAACATTTAATTTAGGATATTAAGTTAATTTAATGCTGCTTACAATTACGTATGTGTTTGTGTTTGTGGGGGTGTGTTGGGGTGTGTGTTTTTGTGTGGGGTGTGCATGTGTGTGTGAGTGTGTGTAGTGAAAATTCATACTAGGAGTAAATTGCGGTGCATGTAAAGTACTTTTATTTATATTTATTTTTGTATTTAACTATTATCTTTAGAATAGATAGGTATATATGTATATTCAATCTTAGAACGGCTGCAGTAACAGTTGTTCTGTACTGTCATAGTCAAAATTATTAAGCCAATGTTTTATTTTATGTTTGATCTCTTGGTTGCTAAGCGATTTCATTTTATATAATTTATTAATCATATTATACAAGCGTGGGGCAAGGACATAATACTGTTTTTGGGCAAAAAATGTTTTTGTGCATGGAACAGGACAGCGATCGAGTCTTGTATTAGATATTGGTAGATAGGGAACGACCTTTCGATGATATTTCCTCAGACATTCGTATACAAATATCTTTCTGACTGACAAGACTTTCGTTTCTTGGTATAAAATATACGTAGGATATATAAAAGGGCGATGCATTAGAACTTTCAAAACTGCGCGTTGAGCGCGTTCCACATCAATGAGGTAGGTTTTAGCTACTCCTCCCCAAGCGCAGATGCAGTAGCTAAGTACAGATTCACAGAGCGCTTTGTACACCTGCAGAAGAAGTTCAGGATTTGCAACTTGACGTAGATTCTTAAATATATATATCATTTTTCTTACTCTTCCTGCAAGTGCGGTGGTCTGAGCATCCCATTTCAGCCGGTCATCTATTAAAACCCCTAGATACTTCGTAGTACTGATTCTGGTGAGGTGTTCACACGTACAGCTTTGGTTTGGTGGCGTAAGATTACATGGAAAGGAGTGCAGCTTTAATTGAAAGTTATGATCAGGTTTTGAAGAGTTCGTTATACTGAAACACATGAAATTAGTTTTGGAGGTATTCAGCGTCAGAAGGCTATTTTCCAGACATTTCATGATGGTTGAAAGACCCTTTTCTGCTAGCTTACAAGCTTGTGCCCAGTCGGATGCGTGGAATAGAACAGCCGTGTCATCTGCAAAAGCTATCAGGTCCGCTTTTTCAAGATTAAGCTTGCATATCTCGTTTAGGTAGATCAGAAACAGACTAGGTGCTAGCGTACTTCCTTGAGGGACTCCAAAGCTGCACACTTCACTACCACTCTCATAATTGTCTACTCGCACAGTTTGGCAACGATTAGATAAGTAGTCCTGAAACCAAGTAAGACTCGTACCCCGCACTCCAATATTCTCCAACCGCATGAGTAGGATAGGAATCGAAACCGTGTCGAATGCCTTTTGGAGATCCAAGAAGACACCGACACACTTCTCTCCATCATCCATATATCTAGATACCAGCGAGGTCAATTTATGTACTGCATCGTCCGTAGATCTATTAGATCTAAACCCGTATTGGTTGTCTGCCAAGAAATTATTCTTTTCTAGATAATTCATAAGTCTTTTGTTCACAATTTTTTCAATAATTTTAGATAAATTGACCAGAAGTGAAATAGGCCTATAATTAGATGCATTATTTTTGTCCCCAGATTTAAATATTGGACAGACTATTGCTTTTTTAAATAATGTTGGGAAACTACCTTTTTCAAAACTCAAATTACATAAATACGATATTGGTTCTGCTAGTATGCCACGAAATGATTTTAGAATACTAGAGGAAATTTGGTCCCATCCAGGTGCAGATCCAGTCTTTAGGCCACATATGACGCTGTTAACCTCACCTGGATCAGTATAAAACAATGTGAAGGAATGTATTGGAGTGGTTAGGGTCCTTGCCGCCTGTGCCAGTGATTTTTCTGTTGTACCCATTTTTGTTAGAGTTTCATTAGCTAGGCTACTGCCAACCGTTACAAAGTAGTTATTAACTATGTTTAACGAATCTACAGCTTTAGGCTGAATTTTGAGTAATTCTTTATTTTTTGTTTTAGATTTTTTTAGATTACATATATCTTTAATTATGTTCCAAGTACCTTTTATGTTATGTATATTTTCTTTAAGTTGCGCTTTATAATATTCTTTTTTAGCAGTTTTTATTATTTTATTACACCAGTTTCTATACCTTGTATACACAGCTCTAGCTTCATCATCATTGTTTAGAATTTTACCTTTTTTTAATTGTGCATGAAGTTTATCCCGTTTACGGATTGATCGCACTATACCCGGTGTAATCCATGGTTTTAGAGGTTGTTTACGTCTGGATACCTTCTTAATGCATGTATTGTTAGTAATCACCCGCTGTAGTGTAGAAACTAGGTATTTAGTTGCCAGATCTACTTCCGTAATTTTATAGTAATCTACCCAAGTTTCTACTTTTAGTTCTTTTCCAATTGCATCCAGATCAACTCTAATTTTGTTTTGTACGGTATCTATTTTATTTAATTGTGAGTTATCTACATGTAATAGTATTGGGGAGTGATCGGTCAATTCTTCAAAAACAGCTGTCTGGCATTTGAGCCGTGATCTGACCATGAAGTGGTCTAAACAAGTTTTCTGCCTAGTTGGTTGATCAATACCTTGCATAAGTCCGTGTACCGCCATTAGATTTAAATAGTCCTTGGCATAACCTACAATATTATTTGGTAAAATGTCCAGGTTAATATCGCCGGTAACAATAATGTTATTTGTTTTTATATCGGTCAGTAGAATGTCGAGAGAGTTTAAAAAGTTGGTCGGATTATGAAAGGATGGTGACCTGTAAATACAGATATTAAGATACCCCCAGCCCTTTTTGTTTATATGACATTAGAAAGTGACAGATATATTTAAAACCTAGGTATAACTATACCTGACTTTCACCTTATTTATAAGGGGGTTAGGGTTTAAATTTTGGAGTAGAAGAAGCTACCCTCTAACTATTATAGTTCCATATCTAGAAGTTTTTTCTAAGTGTTCATCTTTCATCAATAGTCAGTCAGGCTTTCTTCTTTTACATATCGATTATTACATTGACGATGTAATCTGATGGAAGTACCTGCACTGTATGGTACTTAACGTTATGATCGATGGTGGTCTGACATCCGGCGGACACACGCTTACTTCCGTCCCTCTATTGTCCTCCCCCCTGATTATTAACTATATTAACCTCCGCAATTAACCCTCCAAGTGTATCCCGTACTATACGCGTTCGTATGCGCTTCCGAGCATACGAATGAGTCAAATGTACTTGAAATAATTAGGTAAGGCTCGTTCGTATGTATGACAGAAAAATCCTTTATATTGAGTGCCTCCCCATCAGCTCTACACAGAATATAAGCTTTTTGTGTTTCTCGTGCATGCAGAAAATCCTCAACACCTGAGCAATTAATTTAAAAAAGCATGTAAAAGAATGTTTATGAATATAAATGTAACAAAATAATAACAATAGTATAATATATGTAATATAGTATAGTAATAGCTAATAATATGTATCCTAGATAGTACGAATTAACATTGTATAGATATGTATAAATGTATTAGAATAATTTATTTATTGCGCGGACCAAGATGTCCAAATTGTGAAAATTATAAACCATAAAAATTGTAAAAAACATATTATCTAAAAAGAGTATGGACCACGTGTCTGTAGTAAGTAGTTTAAACCAATAAAAAAAAAAATATAAATGTAGGTGTACATATCATTTATTGATGACAAACATTAAACATTTTTAATAAAATCAAATTGTACACAAAGAAACAGTGACTCTACAACCAAGTCAGTGTATATTTTATTTGACGAAATCGGCCGCTACAGAGATAAATCGAGCCATGATTTTCTTGTTCGTGAATAATGAGGCAACTAAGTCCTGCTAAGTACGTAAGTAAGGCCTTTAAATTCGAGCAAACGATTTCACGATACAACATGAAATTACATGAAAAGGGAAGTCCGATAAATGCTTATTGATCCGTTTAAACAGCCGTAAAAACGTAATCACCGACACAAGTGATTAAACAAAATGCTTACTGTCCAAATTACCTACATTAAAAGTGGCCGATTTTAAATAATCTTCAAGGTTTCAATCTTTTTTACAATATAATACAATTAAATAACTGTAAATAAAATATTTACACGACTGCTTAAAAAGTAGTGTAATGTTTTCAGGGTTCATGTATGTAGGTATGTGAGTTTCTTTACTCCACCATAACTTTTAAATGCCTAAACATATTTAGATGTATGGGGTAACGCTAGAATCCGTATCCTCCCGAGTGACACTAGCTTTATGTTTTGTACTTTTTGGTTAGTTTTTTGGTAGGGCTGTGTATGTGTAAAATACGCGCATATTTTACATTCGCGCGATACTTGTGGACGCAATGTACCAGCTCCCAGTATCTCGCCGTACGCGCGTAATGCATTCGCGCGAGAGAATCGTGGCGAAATCCCCTTCTGGACAGCCCCCCTAGACAAGTTGGTTGTCGACAATCGTCATTGTTAGTAAACGATCAACCTTTGTATGGGATTGACATAAGAGACTGTTAAAAATCACGTAATATTTCGATTTGAAATGTCAATCTCATACAAAGGTTGATCGTTTACTGTCGATGACTATTGTCGATAACCAACTTGTCTACTGGCCCAGGCACTAAATAGATTACGCAAGTGTATGTACATCGCGTCTCAAAAAAAGAGCACCAGCAACTCACATAAGGCTACATGTCCACCAGAAGTAGTGAGGCCCGTGTTCAGCTGACAAATATGGTACGAGAGCTACCAACGTTTTCGAGAAAGAACTTTAGTATGGCTGATTTTTTTATATTTACTTGCTCATAGAAGCCTGATTGAGATGCACCAAGTCTGGCAGCCGGAAGTGGTTGCGTTTCCTTCTGCGCATCCTGTTTGTGCTGGTGAAAATTTCGGAGTTTGAAACATTTTTTAATTTTTTTTCATCAATTTCTCCGTCCTTTTTTTTAACAATTTTTTTACCAAATTAAGTTTCAATTGACAGAGTGTTACTTTACGTATTACAACTACGTATGCTATATTAGTAGTGAAAAAAAAATTAAAAACATAAGTTATACTGTTTCATTATGAATTTATTATGAAAATTATAATAAGACTGTCTAGAAAACTGTTGACTACCCCTGAGGCGTCACTTGGTTGTCACTAATGACAGTGAAATTTCTTTGTTTCAATTGTTTAGACACCAGAAATGAACTATGCTAACTTGGAATTTTGGAAATTTGCGTTTTTAATGCCAAATTGTTTATCTTAAGGATCTAAAAATGTTATCAAATTACAACAGAAATAATTAAAGCAGTTCCAAGAAATAATAATAATAATTTAATTTAATGCGTGAATATAAAGTTTCCATACATTTATTTAGTTTTTCTTCATTAAATAATATTATAATTCCGCCTTTGTCTTCACAAAAAACACATTTTTCTTTTCTGTTACTCATCACGACTTGGAATGTGGGGGAGGTTTTTTCAACAATCTTTTGTGAAATACTCTCATTGATATATCAGCAAAAGACAGCAAGAAATCATTTTTAAAATAGAAAACCAGAAGCATAGACCATAATATAGGTAATATCAAGGAGGGTATTACAATGTTCTTTGACTGTAGACTGACTGCACTTTATATTACAGGCGTAATGTAAACATTTTCACAGACTATATTTTTGTAAATACGGCTTTATTTAAAATGTAACTTCTTCTATCTTAGAAGTTTACATTTTTAATATACAAGGTTATATACAAGTTGTGAGAAGTTGTGTTGTATATAAGGTTAATATACAAGTTGTGAGAAGAAATGAAAGCCATGTGACGAATAGTGGATGGATGTCCGAAAAGAAGACCGAATAAGAGATAGATGGATTGTGTGAAAGATGATATTAGTAAGAAAGGAGAAGAAGGAAGGAAGTAAGAAAGGAGGGAATGCTGATATCAGCATTCCCTCCTTTCGTAGGATCCATTATATAATGGACTAGCTTTGGCCCGCGACTTCGTCCGCGTAGTTTTTTTTTCTAGATATGATTCATTGTAACAATATAGAGCTTTGTTCATGGTTATTGCCCGCCACTACGTGTGATATTTGACATGAGTTCAGGTAGATTGAGAGCTTACATGCGAGCATGCCACATACAACTGAAACAATCCTGCCGCAAATAAACTCTAGCAAATATTAGAATTTTTTCCTGTGATTTATTAATAGCCATCGCAAAACTAACCTTGATAAGGAACTGTAAACTTTTAAATAAAACGAAGGATTTGGGATCAATGGTATACGCGGCACGAAGACTGTTTCTCCTCTAGCAAAACCAGTTAATATTTTGGCCTAAATAACATTGCGGCGGAGAGCTGTTACTTGAAGTCAAGTTCCACAATTTTGGAGGTCGTATATTTCTAATCAATATGACAAGAGCACCTACATACATGACACGGATTAACCGGCGGATTAAGAGAGTTTAAAAATTGAACAGGATAATTTACCGACTCATCCATATCGACCATGGTGGCAACAACCTTCAAATGAATATATCAACATTTCATTTATCGCAGCGGGTTGGTCATTTTTGGGAGTCATAATGGCTCTCTCGCGCATAACCACTGTATCGGTTTGTCATCATCACTATATTATATACAGTATCAGTATATTATATATAGTATTCAACATCACTATACATTTTATCTATACCTAAGTTGGTATTTGTATCAACCCATCTATTTGTGGAAAGTTTACGTTCCCGATTTGAAGAAGAAGATCTGAAAATCTACCGGCAGAAATATGCATCGTGTATGAATGGGAAAGTGAAATATGTCTTTTTTGGGAGGTGTCGAGATCAGGATTATTTATCTATAATTGCGCTATGAGACCTATCCACAAATTCCTCAACCATTTCATGACAGGTGATATTTGCTCATGGCACACAGACAGACAGACATACGAATACGCGGGTGGAGACCTATATCCACAAGTTTCTCAATAATTTACAGACAGCTGAGATATTTTCTGTCCGTCTGTCAGTCTGAGGAGAGACTGCCTTCTTATTTGTGTATCGCTTGTACAACGGACAGTTCTCTGAAGAATTGTTTGATCTGATTCACACGGGCTACCTTCTACCATCGCAACTCTTGCCATCGACGGATGAGTATGGACTCATACTCATATATTGGAACCGAAGTTTCTACTGTGCGATTTCAAAGGAGTTTTCTACCGCGTACACTCAGGCTGTGGAATGAGCTCCCCGTCGTGGCTTTCCCAAAGCAGTTTAGCCAGAGGGTCTTCAAAAAGGGTGTGAAGATATTTCTGTATTTCTTCGGGGTCGGAATTATCAAAAACGCTGAGGCACATATAAATTAATTTTCAATCATCAGCCTAAACACAAAATTGGAAGGTCCTTACTTCGAAACTGATGGACTTTCGTACAAACTTGCATCCTCTATGTTACCCCATAGGGGTGTAATATTAAAAAATCCTTCTTTAGTGGATACCTACACTGTATAATTATAAATTTAGTGATGTTTACTGTTGAAATGAAGTACTTTCATATACAACTTAATCCCCTTTTCCCTCTTCGGGGGTGGAATTATCATAAACGCTGAGATAACTTTACATTAATTTTCAATCGTCAGCCTATACACAAAATTCGAAGATCCTAACTTCAAAACTGACGGACTTGCATTAAAACTTTCATCCCCTATTTTACCCCCTTAGGGGTGAAATTTCCAAAAATCCTTCCTTACTGGATACCTACACTGTTTAATAATACATTTAGTTGAGTTTTTTGTGGAATTGAAGGCCTTGCTTACCCAACTTCATACCCTTTTTTCCCCCTTTGGGGGTGGAATTATCACAAACGCTGAGACACCTATAAATTAATTTTCAATCGTCAGCCTAAATACTTATTTTGAACATCCTAACTTCGAAACTGACGGACTTTCATACAAACTTTCATCCCCTATTTTACCCCCTCAGGGGTGGAATTTCGAAAAACCCTTTCTTAGTGGATACCTACACTTCACAAAGAATACACCCTCCAAATTTCATGTCTCTAGGACCAGCGGTTTAGGCTGTGCGTTGATATATCAGTCAGTCAGTCAGTCAGTCAGTCAGTCAGGACTTTGAATTTTATATATAATGGATAGAATGGTCGAATTGAAACAGCGCAAAAATTGCACCGACTCCATATAATTAGGAACAGGGTAAGAATACAACGAATAAAATAACATAAAAGTAAAAAAAAAGTATTTTAAAAAGTAAAAACCACCGTGTTATCTAAATGAAAAAAAAATATGAGGAGAAGAAGCGACGCAAGAAACTTCTCATGTGCCCGATAGGTTTATTGTTGTAATTTTACAATAAAATTATCACTTTAATTACACCTACAGTATTAATAAATTAAAAGTTTTAGTAACGGGTGAAATAGCAACTGCACTAAGGTGTGCACACAGGTCGAGCCAAACAAGTCGGCCTAACTATTCAACTTACTGATACATAGTGTATATTAAAATATTGATAACTAATCCTAACATCCTAACTTCCTAACTAATATTATAATAAATGCGAAAGTGTGTTTGTTTATTTGTTACGCCTTCACGCCTCAACGATTCAACTCAACGGATCATCATGAAATTGGGCATGCAGATAGCCTATGGTATGGAGAAGGACATAGGCTAATTTTTATCCCGGGAACGCGGGTTAAACAGCGGGGGACAACTAGTACAACATATTTTCGGAGATTTCTCAGTTTTAAGTGTATTTCGAATCGTCGATAGAGTCAACTGTAACGTTCATAAGTGCCTTATCAGGGCCTAACCTGAATAAATTACTTATTTATTTTGATTTTGAAAATAAAGTTATATTATTTTTTCCTTCGAATGGTTCTGGTTTAAAATTTACTTTTTCAAGTTAGCATTTTGTTCATTGCTGCTATTGATTGGGTCTCGAATTCCACTTCCGGTACATGGTTCTGACATTAGTTTCGTAGCTTTAAGTATAATCTCGCTCACTGCTTAGCTTCCTCGCACTTTTTTGGTGGAAAGAAGGCAGCCAAGGTTTTTATTTCAGAAAGTCAACCAAAGCTCAAGTAAAATTGTGGGTTGAGATTAAACAATTGAATTTGGAACCTGTCCCGATGACATAAGGTTTATTTTCGATTAACACAATGTTCGTGAACAGATCTTAAATTAGTCTGTGTACCCTTATGCAGCCAGATATCCGTCTGGCAAATTAATTTTAGGTTCTTTGATAGCATAACTATATAATGTTGAAATTTCAGCTCTTAGAAAATGGTTTAGAAGAAAATATGGCTTTCACAAGATTCACAACTAAAATAGCATCTGGCACATAGTTAGCAACCACATAACGCTCTGTCGATTTAAGTTTAGGTTGCTAAAAGGCTGTAGAAAATGGTGAAGAGAAAATTATTCGTACTAAATGTATAAATAGGATGCGCAAAAGCAAACGCAACCACTCCCAGCTGCCAGACTTGGCGCATCTCTATCAGGCTTTAATGCGTAAGAAAATATCAAAAAACCAGCCTTACTAAAGTTCTTTTTTTCGCGACGTTGCTAGCTCTTATACCAATAGGATCGCGTCATTTTATTGCCAGCCTAATTAAATCTATTTTGTAACATTATGGTAGGTATAAAAAAGTAACAAGCTTGGTTTTCATACGGATGGAGCGACTTGCGTTATCTATTTAGATTTATGTCCGTGTGCGCAATGCTTATTAGCAATATTTTATTTAGTCGATATCTCGTCAAATCCGACAAATAGAGAAGTATGTACGTATCTTATGTACTTCCTATTATTTAGTATAATACCTTGGAATTATTGTTATAGTTCAAGCATTTATTTACCTTTAATTTGAGATCTTTTGGACTAAGTTTTTCGTGAAAGATCAATTTTTGACGTTCTTCTTTGTTTGAACTTGAAATCCTCTATCTTATACTAATAATCATAAAACTAACACACATGTTAATGAACACGAGATCTATCAGAGTCAACGTATCACGCGCTTTCCCCTCGTGGGGAGTGGCGACGACGGCAGGTGCGTTTACGCACGTGCGTTCCAGCTTTGAAAGCATCTCCCGTGGACTACACCCAATATCTATTAAAAGACTGTCGGCATAAAAAAGAATCCCTCAAATATAATTAAATTTGATAAAGTGATGAAGTGTTTTCACTATTGAGACATATGAATATCTTTGCTAAATTGGCGACAATGTTGAGTAATAAGATGCTTCCGCGATGTTTATGCACTTTTCCTTTGAGAAATTCCATCATATCTTTAAACCCACCCCGCATCACCATACACACACCCCCACAGATTGTATATACCTATATATTTATAAAATCAGTACTTACTACATGTACGCTGCTTCCTTCTGACGAGTGTCATATTGTTGTAATAATCTTGTAATATTTATGGATGAATTCACTATTGGTCCCATACTAAAAGTTGTTCTGAATGACTAACCCAAGATAGGTTTCGAAAATATACCATCTCCACCTGTTATACGGGACTACTATGGATCTACTGTAATTTACAGTCTGTAATATAAACGTCATCCAAAACGGATAAGCCGTTTCCGAGTAATCGTTGAACAAATATACAAAATATATACAGAAGAATTGAGAACCACCATTTTTATTGAAATCGGTTAAAAAGCTTCAATCTTGTAAAACCTTTAGTAAAGTCATGCCTACAAAAGGGCATGTTAATGTTTCGAGTTAAAGTATAAGAACAACAATAGCTTCAGGTGAAAGAATGCAGTTTCCATTGATTTGTATCGGAAGCGTCCAATTTTCAAGTCTACAAAGAAATCGTAACATTCTGAAACTAAATCATTACTGCGGTCACACTACGTGTATTTTTAGCACCTGCTTCAAAATATTATTTAACGCTTCGATAACAATGTTAAACATATAATAGAGATGGCATTCTGTCCGGCCATTACCGGCATGATAGGCACATACACAATTCAAATGAAGCCCGTGCCGGTGCCTGTCATTGTTGAACTGAAGTCACGGTGGTAGAGTAACTAGTTCGCTACTAGACAATAGCAGTCGACGTCGACAAAGCGGCAAGTCACCGTGGCTGTCGAGTCAAGTAGCTTGTTGTCACAATGTCACCGTGTTACTTGACACCACCATGTAAACCTGTTTAACCTCATACCATTTCTGTACTGTACCCTGTAGCAAGCACAGAACAGACAGTGAGCGCAATAAGTTATGATGACGTTATTAATCTGCTCAATACGTGACAGATCGCAACTCGGGATTAAAAATTGCTGGTCGTGGTCAACTTCAATATTTCGTAGTACCGAAAAGATTGAATAATCGTTGTTAGTTAGAGTACTATACTTTTGCTTCGTACGTCCATCTGCTTAAATGTCACAGGCCGCTTGACACGTGTATATAAATGAAAAACATTGGATTGGAAGTCCCCTGTCCGCGGCATTCGGTAATGTCAATTCATGTCCACCCTTAAGTGCCCTTTAGTAAAAGAACACGTAAGTACAATCGGCCGGAAACGGAAGGCGCGCGTTTCGCGATCTCTCGGCGAAATTCGGGTGGCAGCTGCGCGTGCGCCGCCGTCGCACCAGCTGCTATCTAATAGGTCATTTCCGCTTTATTTGCTGTTCAGAAGCCACAGTTTAAACTTGTCTAGAATTGCTCCAAATATAGAAGTAAAACGAGGCGCTTAAAACATTTGACAAAGAAGAGTCTTTTGCATCAAGTAGGTATTCCATACTAGAGACAGAGAGAGAGTATTTTTAGATGATAAAGTTATGACATTAAAGGAGCATTATCCTTATTTTTAAATAGGCTGTGGGGGAGACCGAGCTTCCGCCGATTTATCACCTGGATTAGAAAAAACTGATCTCCCAAGACGGCAGATTGCAGCGAGGGCGTGCCAAATGAAAAACATTAAACATTTTTAACTTATGCTTACGAGCGAGGGGTTGTCTGGGAGTCCCCTCTTCAAAAAATAATTTTAATCAAACACAAACTTCATGGTTGTAATTTCTTTTCGATTGTTTTCAGCTTCAACGGAAGTCGTTCCTACAGATGTTTGGTATTTTTCTGCTAGTTCCAAAATAGAAATATTGAATGTTCGAGATAGACGTGAACTTTTTCACTTTTTGTGGCAGTGATGACAATTCGTTCGTATAAAGTTGCCATCTATCGACTTTGTCGTTATTAATTTCTTGTTATCTTAAGTGAAGTTTAATAAAGTTTCACAGTTTATGAAGTTCTGACGATCACAGGAAGCATTACTAACAGAGATAGGACTTTTAGTAGTTTCCCTTATGTAGAGTTGGGCTGTTTGTGTCCGTTTTAATTTGCAACAATATTTATATACTTGCTATTTAAATAAAAAGGCTAGAAAACATTGGCTTTAATGTGTTAATAAAAAACAAAACAATCGCATGCAATCATTTCACTACATTGGATTGCTTTGACAAGATCTTTTAATGGTTGGTGCTGAATTACTTCAACGTCGTTAACCCTGTGTATAAAAAGCCCACGTTGCGCGTTGTAAAAAGTCGCGGTAACTCGATTACTCACAAGGGAGCTGGCAATATCGACTCCATCTGTCAGCGAAACCCTCCAGTGTAGTGGAGCTACAAAAAGCCACGCGCCTAAATTCCTTCTTCCGCCAACCTGCTTCCGGCACAACACTATAGTGGGCCCTATTGAGTGCCTACTTTTGTTTGTATAAAGCATTATATTATCCAAATTCTTACCTCCACCTTTCAGACTAAGTACTCTACGTGTATAAATAAAAAATGCAATGAATATCGATTATATCACATCAAATAAAAAATGCAGCCTTCGGTTCAGATGTTTGTTTCAAAACTCAAGCTGACTTATAAAATACATTACAATTCTGTGTCAAGTAGATATTTGTAATAAAAGCGGACTTTCGCAATTGAAAATACAAGAAAAGTCCGGAACATCTGGCGTCCTGCGATTGCGTTGAAACGTCGACACGCTTTGCGGAGGCGCCTCATTACAGACTGCACCGCTTGAATGTGTGCTGTTTATTTATATTATTTTTATCTAAGCACATGTCGTAATTCTTTACAAATGTTTATGTATCTTTGTTTATAATTAATCGATTACTATCATAATCGTAACTTGAGTTTTTATTAGACTTTACTTTTAGCTCTACATTTTATTCTAACCGTAAATTTTTACTGCGAAGCTACGAAATTAATAAAACACGTTATCTAGATGTTTTTATCTTCACGTTTATGTAGTTTATTTAAAAGTGGGAATAGATTTTCCTAAGATATGCTACAATCTATAAAAAAAATAAGAATCTCACTCATGTTTCAATTCACAATAAATAGCTAAACATTAGCAAATAGGCGCCTTGTAATCTTGTTACAACATTTGTTAGTAGCTGTTGTAAAACGAGATTAAGCTCTTAGCGCGCTTTTGCGTCCATGATCCATTGTGTTCCCCTTGTAATCCTATTGTACGGACACAATCTAGCGCCTGGCGAAACCACCTTATCTGTGAACTTATCTCGTTCACAGTAGCACTGGGAATTAAAGATTAGGTAATACGATACAAGTTCGACTACTTACGTTATCTGTTTGTATCTTCGTCAACGAGCTTACGTAACCCAAACTTAAAGCTGACATAAATTGACAAGAACCAGTTTGGCTTTACACTGCTCGCTGTCAATCTCTTTATTAAGCACATTATTAGGAACCGTGCGTAATGTAGTATAAATTTTAAACGTTTCATTCTTATGTCCAGTCTCATGGTATCGGCATATTAGTTACCCATTCTGTCCGATCGAGATGTTATCTTTGCGAATTTTAATATGTTGGCACAATAAAAACGTCCTAGCCAATGTATGGGCATTACTGAGAAGAATTTTAATTTTTAACTATTTTATACAAAATGTAAACTTTTTAGGGAACCTCTTTTCTACATCTTAATCTGCTGTACGTAAGCTTAAATGATCATGAAGCCTGTTTTGAATTAATTATAATTGTATAACAAGCGGTATATAGGACCATGTCAAACTCGTCTCTAATAACATGTCTCGATATGCAGACACGGTGACATGGCACTAATACATGCATGTCTTTTGCAACATTGAAATAACAAAAGCGATCTATCACAATTTGGCCCAGTTCGATAACATCTGGTGGGCAAGGTGTCTCCCACACTAACTTAACAATTATTTGCCACACGTGTGCCCAAGTACCAACAAGCTGCCGGATTATGGATCTTTGTAAGGGAAGCATATTTAAAATTTGATACAAAATACGCTGAGGTAAGAGAGTATGTAGAGTCTTTGAAAACAATATTCTTGGCACCCTCATTTTATTGGTTCGTAATTAAAACTACTGCTGCGGCTGTAGTTAAAACATCAGATTTTAATTGATTGAAATGCTTGTTGTAATAATAATGTAAAAAAACATTAACATTATCTTGAACTTTTATAATATAAAAACGGCGATGTAAACAAACTAAAGAAATAGATTGAAAATAAATCTCAACTCATTGAAAAGTTTTTTTTAAATCAAATTTTTGTCGAATAATTAAAGTAAATTTAATTAAGTACATAAAATTATTTGCTTATCTCCAGGTTATATCGCATGATACTTCAATGATGCGCCCGGGCGGCGCCGGCATGCGGCACCCAGTCAAGGGGTCTACGGATCAATCTGGCACATTAGCCGGGTGTTAATACATTTTTTCTAAGACATGTGCTACTACACTGCTAATTTACCGAAAGGTGCCCGCTGCCGTGCGCTCGCGCACACATCATGTGTCTTCGTCATAGACATTCAGTGGTCTATTTTACTACACAATAGCAATTTTAGCTCAATGTGCAAATTTATTTACCTGCCTACCGGATTGAAATTGTAATTAAAGGATTTGACAGGCCAAAAATTGAATTACAGAACTACTTAGTTTTTTACGTTTTTCTTTAAACCCAAACCAATGAAGTAAAGGCAAAATACGTTTATGCTGTACATGCAGAGCGATAAATTAGTTACTTCCGCCCATAACCTCAACCCCACATAGCCGTCATGAAAACTATCGTAAAATTCACTTAACTCTCAAAGCAACCTAATACTTTCCGTGAAACCCCATGACGCGGCGAGGGTCATAAATACCGAATGTAACTACACGAAAGGGGGAATTGGCGTAAATGATGACATACCCTTACCTGTTTGTTGAGGATCGAAGAGATACCTACTTTTATTCAGGAAAGCACTTTCGCAAATTGAACACTTGCGCTTTTGTCTCAAGGGAAATATAGGAGGCATACAGCATCAGAAATAAACAAGTCGGTACAGTAACCACCATCTGAATAACCATCGTGTAATTATACAAAGGCATAATAATTGTGAACTAAGTTCCAAGAGAAAATCATCAACAACTGAACAGCAACATTAAATTTTTTTAGTTTCCCTGATTCAGTAATTTGATGAAATCCTTATACAAATTTGACTCAGGCATTCTGCCGATTCAATGTCTACTTTGTAGATAATTTATGAATTCTATTTTATTTTATTTTATCCATAAATAAATGGTGATAATACAAATCAAAACCGTATTTTCTAAATTGATTATAAAAGTGCGTTCATTCAATTTGCTAACGGTATTCAGATGACGAATGATTTGTTGTTCCGATTGTCTGCCGAATAATTGCCTCTCATTGCTTTGATGATTATACGCTATATTTAACTACTAAGGTAAAATCACCCTAATTTTTGTGGCACAATGGGCACACAGCATACATACAATAGTATTTGGTGTAATTGCATTTAATTGGTCGTGTCGCATTCAAATCTTTAATGGTGTTCTGAATAGACCTGTAGAGACCTCTGTAATTGGCATCCTTTCCTTTTCAGGGACATTTCACGATATCCATAAATAACCGCTAACATTTAAGTCATTGATTACATATAATTGTAAGCAATTGTTATGTTATCAGCTACTTTTATCAGTATTCATTGGAACAAAACAAAAGCGTTTATTGCGTGTAAAGCTGATATTTTTTGGGGCAAATGGCTTTTGGCGCCAATAAGCCAGACACGTCTGGAGACTATAGATCATTCCTTTCAAGCCTCTGTCCTAGATAGCGGCTAGAATAAAATATATTTACGCTTTGATGTTGCCCTTCATCTTTTGTTAAGTACTTACACTCCGTGGTATATATTAAGCTATCAGATATTCGTTTTTTAAAGATATGAAAAATATATTTTTCTGGGGTGTCAAATATTCATTCTTTTAAGTCAACACCATATTAATATAATGAAACTAGCGCCCCGCTTCTGCTTAACACGGTCATGGTATCGCAAATACTGTTTCTTGCTAATTTTGAATCTATGATATATTGCAAATTTTATCTTTATTTAATGCCCGTCGTACCTAACTTAGTTAAGATAAGAATTAATATTATATGCTTCAAAATAACTTTGCAAAAAAAAAAAAAAACAAAAAAAAAATTAAATCACAATCGCATTAAAATGGTTACTGTGGGTTATCCGTAGGACATAGTTTTTTTTAAGATACACAATTCCGTAGTACATCATTTTATGTAGGTAGATACATGGCTACATAGGCCATGTCAGTAAATTTATTTATCGGCTTGCTTGCAAAGTATGGTATTTCTGCATACATCAAAATTTAATTAGAGAAAGATAAACAGACAGTCAGACGCGGAAAGCGACTTCTTTTTATAAGTACTACATATTTAGAGTTTTTTGACTCATATCTTAATACTCGCTACTAACTACATACTCACTCATCAAATACTATGGCTGCTAGGTCTAACATAAAAACAACTTTAATTTGTACCTATACATACTTTTTGCGATTACAAAATTTTACGTACATTTCCGGGTAGAACATTAAGTTTGTACGGAATCCAGGGACCATCAGGGCGTATTAGTCCAGTTTTTCCTCCTTATATTGCAAGTATTGTTATTGCAAAGGCATGTTTAATACATGAGAAGAGGAGAAATGGTAAAAATATTCATAGTGCGGTCAGAAGTCGGATTTGGGTTATTAATAAAATTGAAACGATAAATAGATCTTTGTAATGAAAATGAGAATAACTCAGACTGGTTGGCGCCGGCGCCGCTTTAGTCATCAGTGATATAGTCTCGACTCACAGTGTGGTAAGAGCCCGGTTTTTGTGTCATCGTGTTTTTATTGAATTAATCGATAGAGTCTACAATTCTGAGGATTAGAGTAAAACTCCGGATTCGCTAAGACTAGTACTTTTTTTTTTAAAAAATGTCAAAGTTTCGGAATATTAGACTTTTGAAAAATTAAAAATAAAACATTATAATTTAACGGAAGTACTTATTCCAGAATTTATTTATTCTATCGAAAAAAGGTATAATAACCGACCCTTCCACCAATTCCTGTTGCTTTAGTATGAATGGGTCGAGAGATATGATTTTTTTTCTCATTTTTCGTTTTCATTTTTTTATTCATCTAAACCGCCGTAGTAGGTGGTCATTCCTATATCAAAAAATTGCTGATACGTTCTATTATGTGCAGTATTATTTCCAAAACCTAACTCATTGGTTTCCAGGAGTTATTGAAAATTTTAGTAATATCCGAAATATCCGCACTTAGGGCTGCCACTTCAACAAAACATAATTTGTTTATTTTTATTAAGTTTTAGCTTTCTTATCACGACCATAACAAGATATCATTATTTTGTGGCCTGAAGTGGCAAACATTGAGTAATTTTAGTGAAATTGGTATCAGGTTGATGATGATTTTTACACCTTTTTTTGAAACCGTCTATAAAGTCTCAACTAATAGTAAATAAAAGAAAATCCTTTCCGATGCCTCATAAGCATATTAATCAACATTTAACATGAGTAATATATCAAAATTTTGATAATTTTTTAAATATTTTTAGTCACTTAAGTTCTTTTCATTATTAATTTTACAATTCTTTTCAATCAATTTTGTTTTACTCTTTGATTTTACAACTTATTTTTAATCAATTTTAGTACACTTTTATATTTTACAATTCTTTTAAATCAATTTTATTAAACTTTTTGTGTTATAACAATTTTTTAGAATAATGTATTTTGTATTTTATTTATCTACATGAATTATATACCTGTCTAATTATTTTAAATCAATTTTCATCATGTATTTACATCAATTGTATTGATTTTTGATAAATGATATTTGATAAATTACGATGAGAGTGCGCCACATTAAATTATTTACGTTAACTATTTATATATTATTATTTATATAGAATATGTAACTATATTTATTAAAGTGTAGTTTTTCCTACAAAGCAAAATCAATGGTTGTTCCATCTGGAGTTGGAACAATTTCAGGGGACTGAGCGCCAGTCAACTTTTATACCGTAACCGTACTCTGCACTTCAACAACCTCAGTAAGGCGTGACTGAGGTACGTCGTGCAGAACTACGGCCGGGGGGCTTGCCTTAACTGGCCGGCCCGCGAGAAGGAACACTCTATAAAACCCGACAGCGAAGTCGTTTAAACCCTACGGATATCTGGCGACCTCCGTAGTATGTAGCCTTACCCCCGGAATGGGCGTCACCCGGGGGTGGACCTTCTATCGACCCTACTCGTGGGAACAACAATGGAAACTAATCAAAAACTAACAAATAAACCTGGAATTTCAACACAGACGACTATAGCATTGCCAATGGACACCGATTCAGATGACGAGATGTTTTCTACTAACCAACAGAGCCCTAACGATGCGTATCAACAGACAGATGACCGTGAAGGACATTCTTCTGGTACAAAAATACTAACTCGAATGGAAGCCTTTAAGCTGTTTAAGGGTAAAGCAAAGCAGCTGCCGCTTTCCGAACGAGTGAGTATGGTTGTCAATTATTTTGGCTCTGAATATCAACTTTCGCAAACTGACGAAGAGTTGAAACAAACACTTTCAGGATTTTTATCAAAGAGTCAAGATTACTTTAAGCGTTGTAAATATAATGAGTCCTATTTCATTAAAAAAAAACGAGATTGGCTCAGTGGTACTCTTGTTAGTGGTCATTTGATATCAGCCTCTGTTAATGATGAAACTTCATCAGCAACATTTTCTAATAAAGAATCTCTAGTTTCTCCGAAATCCAAGAGGTTTATGGCTTTAAGCAGAAGCCAACAATATAGATCTAAGCGGAAATTTTCGGAAGCCTTAGACAACGAACCAAATGTCCAGAAAATACAAGCGTTTGTACGATCCATTAAAATCGGAGGACAAAATCTGCCACATTCATCATCTAAAGATTTAGAGACACTATTATGTCTATGTCTAGAATCTGAGACTGCTCCAACAAATATTCTGAAAAAAGTTCAGACTTCTCCAGAACCATACACACCTGTCGAAGCTCTGGCTATGATAACTGACAGAAATATGTCCGTCGAAACATACAGTGCAATTCGATTAGATCTTAAAAGACGCGGATTTGATGCATACCCCCCGTATTATAAAATTCAAGAGGCTAAAAAAACCTGTTATCCTGACCAGGTTAAGGTGTCTGAAAGAGAAGCATCTGTGCCTCTTCAAAGTTTAATAAACCACACTTTCACTCAAGTGATTAAATTATGTGATGAAGTCCTCATCAACTATTGCACCAAAAAAAACATTCAAGCAGTAGATTTCATTTTAAGGGGTAACTGGGGCTTTGATGGAAGCACTGGGCAATCGTTATATAAACAGTCATTCTCAGATGCAGAAGGTGACGAAAATAGTCTTTTTGCGACGACATTTACGCCATTGCAGGTTGTAACAAAAGACGGCAATGATGTTATTTGGGTAAATCCTGCACCTTCATCTTTTCGTTACTGTAGACCGTTACACTTGCAGTATAAAAAAGAAACAAAAGAATTAATTACTTTGGAGAAACAGTCCATTCAGGATCAAATACAAAATCTTACCCCCATTATAACTGAAACCTCGAGAGGGCATACAATAAAAGTGGTTGAATATGAATTATACTGTGCAGCTATTGATGGGAAAGCCCTGAATGCAATTCTTTGTACGCCATCTCAGTTACGTTGCCCATATTGCGATTTGACCTCATCCCAATTCAACGATTTAGAGTTAGCATTCTCCAAACCAGTCATAGAAGAACGTTTGGTGCATGGCATAAGTCCACTTCATTCTTGGATAAGGGTCTTAGAATTTTTATTAAACCTGGGATATAAAGTAGAGGTTAAAAAATGGAGGATCCCTCAAAGGTCAGAAGAGAGCCGATTAGTCGAGGACCGTAAAAAAATAATCCAGGCTAAAATCAGAGATGAAATGGGACTTTTGGTAGATGTTGTCCGTCCAACTTCAGGGACCACTAACGACGGAAACACTGCACGCACTGCTCTTTCTGATAGAAACCGAGGAACTTTTGCAAATATTCTGAACATTGACCAATGGCTATTAGATGGATTATTTGTTATTTTAGCAGTTTTGTCTAGCACCCTGCCAATTGACCCTGAAAAATTCGCAATATTTTGCAAAGAGTTGGCATACAAATATGTTGCTAAGTATGGATGGCATCCTATGACTGTCACGCTTCACAAAATTTTAGTACATGGGTCGAAAATTATAGAAAAATCTAATTTACCTATTGGCATGCTCTCTGAACAAGCGGCTGAGTCACGCAACAAATTTTGGAGGTTTGATAGAGAGCACCATACCAGAAAAAAATCTCGTGAAGCAACTATGTCTGACCTTTTTCACAGAGCTTTAGTCTCATCGGATCCAATTATCTCTGATTACAACCTCTTAGAGAGAAAAAAAAAGGCTAAAAAAATTCCATTGCCACCAGCCGCATTGTCTTTGTTGAGACCTGTTAATGAAGAAAATCTAGCCATCGATGATTATTCGCATGTTGAATTAAATGTAACTAACAATGAAGATGAATTTTAGTTAGGTTAGCCCACATAATATTTTACAAATTCATATACATTTTCCTTTTGAATAGCCAACTCCATATAAGTTTTTTTCGGATACTTGAAAGTGACAACCCTAAGGAAAATTTTGAATTTTCAATAACTCCTGGAAACCAATGAGTTAGGTTTTGGAAATAATACTGCACATAATAGAAAGTATCAGCATTTTTTTGATGTAGGAATGACCACCTACTACGGCGGTTTAGATGAATAAAAAAATGAAAACGAAAAATAAGAAAAAAAATCATATCTCTCGACCTATTCATACTAAAGCAACAGGAATTGGTGGAAGGGTCGGCTATTATACCTTTTTTCGATAGAATAAATAAATTCTGGAATAAGTACTTCCGTTAAATTATAATGTTTTATTTTTCGTTTTTCAAAAGTCGGATATTCCGAAACTTTGTCATTTTTTTTAAAAAAAAGTACAAGTCTTAGCGAACCCGGAGTTTTACTCTAATCCTCAGAATTGTAGACTCTATCGATTAATTCAATAAAAACACGATGACACAAAAACCGGGCTCTTACCACACTGTGCGACTGTACAAATATAGATCTTTTGTGTTTGTCGCCTCTTCGCGACTTGTGTTCGTCGTTTGATATAAAAAAAAGTCCTCTCTGCATTGTATTACTGCCAAAACGCGATACTAACACAAATGCTCATAAATACAAATGTCCCATTATCCAAAGAGCTTTTTCTGTTAAGAGAGATTAAGTAGGTTCCGTAGGTATTCAAACTAAGAACCTATGGATTCCACATGTCCGTCTGTATTTCACGAACATTTTACTTGTAGATGTAAACTATGAAATAAGGTCCTTGTTGGTTTAATGCACTCAATATGACACTTAATGATTATATCTATCATTACCACATTATTTAAATTATTCCATATTTTGTTCTCACATTAAATTCTGAATTTCAGAACTGAACCGAAGCTATAAAACTTAAAAAGATATTTAAAAAATAAATGCCTAACATAAGTCGACTAGAATTTTATTTTAAAATTTTCTTTAATAGAAATAATAATGAGAAAAAGTGTTTAAATCTTGCTAAATAGATATAAATATTTGTACGATGAGTATATGGATGAATAAAAATAGTAGGTAACTATATAATTTAAAAATGATCGAACAAATGCTATGTTTTGAAAGTACCATTTTGCATAATTTATGCTGCTATTGAGATTTTGGTTTTGAAAAATAAAATATTGCCGAAGTTCAAGCTTATAATAGCTACACCTACTCAATTGTTACCTGATATTTCAATCATATATCAAAATCAGCTGTGTGTGACGGAGCGGCATACAAATTCGGTTACCTAGGAGATGTCCCGGAGCACCCGGCTTGCGGCACCGTTCCAGCCTTTATGGTAACTTTATGGTGTCACAGACTCTTTGACAGCAATTTGACTGGTGAACTTTCTAACCTGGTGTCATATGATATTTCAGAGAAGTGGTAAAATATTTCTTCAAAGTTTTGAGTGTAATTTTAAACAATATGTAACATTCTTTATTTTTAGATATTTTTCCAGTGCCAAATACGATATTTTGTTATTTCTAAAGGTAATATTTACAATATAATTGTATTTTCTAATTGTAGATATGTAATATCCTATTCTATTATATATATATGTCGCAGACAGGTGCCAATCCTGGATGCCAGCCCCAAAGCGACACATCTTTCTTACAATGTTCCCAGTGCTCCCAGCCACGTTTCTTTAAAGGGCAGAGGGGTCTGAACGTTCACATCGGTAAAGTGCATAGCACGAAATCAAACCGATGTGATCATTCGGGCCCACCTAACTTATCAGCTCCCTTGCATCCCAGCTCCCATAGCCAAAATAGTACTCCCATTGTACCTCACATAGAACTTTTGAGCTCACTAAAAACAAATTACCCTGTTATAAGAAGAATACCCCGTGGTGCTCGAATAAGTGTAGCTCAACATCTTTCAAAGACCATTAAAAAGGTAATTGAAGAAAATTCAATAGTTGCCTGGGAACATCTTCTAACTTTTTCGTATAAAGTACTTCATGTCCAGTCAGACCGTAGCGGCTCCCTTACCACCAATATAAAACAAAACTGCTACAATGATAACGACTGTACCCAAATTACTACTTTTAGGCGGAATCAAAATTTTAGTATTTTCCAAAAAGTTGAAACAAAAGTTTCTGATGGTGACCTAAGAGGAGCCGCTAATCTTCTTTTTTCAAATGATGTTGTCGCTCCAGACTCTCCGGAAACACTCTCGGCCCTCATTGAGAAACATCCAACTTCAGCTCCACTTCACTTCACTTGCTCCGAAACAAATAGTTTTATGACAAACTGCAAAGATGTATTTTCGGCAATAATGTCTTTCAGGAATGGCTCTGCCGGCGGATTAGATGGCCTTACTCCGCAGCATTTAAAAGATCTGGTGTGCAGTAATACTGGGGATGCCGGCAGGGCCCTTCTTGTGGACATAACAAACTTAATAAATTTTATGCTTTCTGGTAAAATAAATAATGAAATTATCCAGATAATTTACGGTGCCAACCTATGTGCCTTAAAAAAGAAAGATGGTGGTATAAGGCCCATAGCAGTTGGCACTACTCTCAGACGGATCGTTTCCAAAATTTGCTGCAAACACATCCTCCCCGAACTATCTTCAAAATTCCAACCTATTCAACTTGGCTTTGGTTCCCGGGGAGGATGTGAGGCTGCAGTACATGCACTCCGGACTTATCTCCAAAAAAAAGATAGTGGTGAAGTGGTGCTGAAAGTGGATGTCAAAAACACTTTCAACTCTGTTGACAGATCCGCACTCTTAAATGAGGTAAGAAATCACACCCCGGATATATTTAACTACCTTTTACAATGCTATGGCACACCAAGTACACTCTCTTATAAAAACCATGTTATTCATTCAGCGGTCGGTTGTCAACAAGGTGACCCACTTGGGCCGGCTGTGTTTAGCCTCGCCATTCATCCTATTATTTCATCCCTCACCTCAGAACTAAATCTATGGTATTTAGATGATGGTACCCTAGCAGGTGACGCTGAATCAGTTCTTTCTGACCTAAATTATCTCATAAATTCATTCCTTTCTCTCGGCCTAACTTTAAATTTTTCCAAATGCGAACTCTTTTTCTCCGACTCTGTAACTTCCGAAAACAAAGCAATATTAATTGATAAATTTAATCTTTTGGCCCCTAACATCAAAATTTTAGATAGTAAATCACTTCGCTTGCTAGGAGCACCTGTTCTAAATGACTCGTTGAAACCTTTTTTGGATGATCAAACGTCAAAATTTAATGATATTTCAGACCGCCTTCTTAATATAAATTCTCACATGGCCTTTCATATCATTCGTTATTGTCTTTTTGTGCCTAAATTCATGTATGTTCTCAGATGCTGTCCATTCTGGAAATTTAGTAATTTATTGGCAACCTTAGACGAGTCTATTCATGACATCCTCGTGAAAATTTTAAATTGTCCTCTAAACGATAAATCATGGTGCCAGGCAACACTTCCCATCCGTTTTGGCGGCCTAGGCATAAGAAAAATTTCCAGTGTAGCTCTTCCTGCATTTTTATCTTCCAGCCACAGTACTTACAATCTCTTCAAAAAAATTATATATAAGTCTTTAGGTGAATCAAACATAGAAATTTCGGACTGTGCGGAAGCTAAAACTACATGGATTGCAGCTTGCCCAAGTGAAAGTTTTCCCGAAAACCCTTTAATTCAGAGGCAATGGGACGAGCCGCTCTGCAAACAAGTTCACTCAAGCCTCTTGTGTAACTCTGATAGCCTTGCAGAGCGAGCTCGTCTTCTTGCTGTTTCCGAGAGAGAGTCTGGCTATTGGCTCCAGGCATTACCCTCTGCTAACGTCGGCACTTTACTAACAAATAACACTTTCTCTTTAGCAATAGGTCTGCGACTGGGCTCAAACACCAATGAGCCCCACCGCTGCCCGTGTGGAGAGAGTGTCGACAGTTACGGCCACCACGGTCTTTCCTGCCGCCGCAGTGCTGGTCGACTACCGCGACACGCAGCCATTAATGACGTCATCCGCAGGGCTCTTGCTACCGTTAACGTGCCGGCTTTACTTGAGCCGAACGGTATCGCACGTGACGATGGCAAGAGGCCCGACGGTATGACGTTAATTCCCTGGAGTCGAGGAAGACCTTTAGTCTGGGATGCGACGTGTGTTGATACGCTGGCACCGTCGCACCTTCAGTCCACCTCCAGGGCATCTGGCACAGCGGCATCGACAGCTGAGAGCTCCAAGAGGCGCAAGTATGCAGCCCTTGGCGACGGCTACATATTTGTGCCTTTTGGTGTAGAAACTCTGGGGCCTTGGGGCCCGGAAGCGCGGTCTTTTTTTAAAGAACTGTCGACACGCCTCGTTAAGTTATCTGGTGACCAGAGGGCTGGTTCTTACCTCGGACAAAGGATTAGCCTAGCTATCCAACGAGGTAATGCTGCCAGCCTTCTGGGTACATTACCCACGGGCAGTGACCTAAACTCGATATTTTATCTATAATATCGAGTTTAGGAAAATATATAATAGAATAGGAATTGTAAAATTTGTATATATTATTATTTTTATTTTGTTATTTATCTATTAATTAGTTTAGTTTTTATTCATTATCATAAGTGTTTAATATATAGACTACCACAATAAACGTTACATAAGTCGATAAAATTACACAACCCAAATCAATAGCTCCATCATAGATACCTACAGACGTAGCTTTAAAGCTCAGCGAAACCCGTCAAAAGCGGAAGACGTCGCGCGTCGCGACATTCCCCCTCCCAAACCGTACCAATTTATTGCAATCCGATACAGTCATACTTGCACGAAACTAGGGGAAACTGATCCCATATTAACCACTTATGTACAGGCCCCCGGTCGATACCATTACTTTTGTTTTCCAAGATACGTATATCACTTGTCGAGGACACGAGAAAAATCACAAAGCTGAGAGAAAAACACTAAATATTATAAATTATATAATATAAACGAGAATGTTTGTGAGGATGGATATACGCATAGATAGAGATAAAATATTAAATAGAGTAACATTACCTATTTCAAAACGTGAGCAGTTTGCATAAAGATGCATTCATAGATTACATCGTACACCAGTGATTTACTGTCAGAAAATATTTCGTTTAGAGTTCCTTATCATTTATTCCCGGTAAAATTATTGAATAAAGCGATAAGTTCTTATTTAGTCGTCCAAACTATGAACTTGCAGTTCGTGTCAAGGCAGCGTTGATCATACCGCACCTTATTACAAAACATGGTTTAAAGGAAAACCTTGTTTTAAAATAGCCTCGTCCCTTTTTATTATATGACGTTAGAAAGTGACCAAATGACAGTAAAACCTGGCTTTCAAGGTACAATCGCTCTATTAATATTCTATCTCTATGGATGTATGGATGTTTGTTACACGCAAAACTACTGATCGGATTTGGACGATACTTGGCAAACAGATATAATATGATCTGGATTTATACAGAAGATTCTTTTGATCCCGGAAAAAACAATCGAATCCGGGAACGCGGGTCAAACCGCGGGCCAGAAACTACACGATAAATAAACATAAAAAAGTCGGAATATCAGCTGTGTCTCATTTAAATTGTTATTGCTGAGTTTATTGCCGGCTCTTCTCAGCAAATGCAACCTACTGTCTGAACCGGTTTTAGAGTCAGAATTTTTCTAAGTGCCTGCGAAAGTCTATTTGAATAAATGATTTTGAATTGAATTTTATTACGTGGATGATCGTGTGACTAAAATATGTATTAAAAAACCCCCACACTAAAATAGTATTTTTTCAATTATTTGAAATTCTATGTTTTTATAAAATAAAGGAAATTTTAACAAAAGCGCTGTCCTTGATGTACTATTACGAACCTGGAACGCCACTAGCTTTTGAAGAACATGGCATGTTCTGAACAGACTGCTTTATTACAGTTTATGTTTCCTCGGGACGGCATATTAGGTAAAATGAGAAAACGGCGTGTGCGTGCCGGTCGTTGACTCGCTGGAATTGCCCGGCCCTAATATTATGAAATATGATTGATTATTTTGAGTCGTATAAATCAATGACAGCAAACTTACTTTCAGAAATTTTTGGTAAATACGCAAAGCTATTTCAGGGTGCATTGTGACATTTTAATGTTATTCATTCGTTTTCAAAATCCTAAATTATCATGAAACTGAAAATAGTCGTAATAATTTAAATTTGATAGGTACATATATAGCCGATTAGTATTACGTAACTTTGTTGCAATCATAATCAGATTGAAACAACCTCTTAACCGATAGAAATAATACAAAATCGTAAGTGTTCATTTTGAATGAAGCACTGTTTGCATTTACAATTACCAGAAAGTAATAAAGTTATAAGAAAATCGCTATAATATGAAACCGGTTTCAATTCGAAATAAATTGATTAAATGATATTATTATTATGATTATATATTAGTATTATAGTATAAAATGTTTTATCGCAGTCTGTATAGGTGAATGGTATATGCTTAAATATAGAAGCTACAAGTAATTTTCACATATTTCTCTTTGTAAAAAAGAACCTAACAATTGGGAGTTTAAAAAAAATGCTAATGCAAAGGGAGATTCGTATTCTAAGGCCTTACAATAACTGTACATATTGATCAATCAGTGCGACCAATAAAACTTTCGTAACCATTGACGAAGAGCTAGAAGTTAACGTAGAACAACCGAAATCTATGTCGTATTGTCGATTCCCTAACGGTTGATGCTATGCAAAATATATTAATGAGCGGTAATAGATTATTTGTACTCGTGAAATACACGCAATGTATTTTTGTAACTGCGATTGCCAAAAGAATAAAAAAAGCTTTATTCATACCCAATTCGTACCTTGGTAATGTTTTACCATTTTTCAATATCCAGGTGTATTATTAGTTCGCCGTAGCCCATACGTCACGTAGACCGACTGTAATCTTGGTGAGTTATATTGCTATTTACTTGTAGGTATACAAGCCTCGTAATTACTATGGTGGTCACATAAATATTTCGGATAAGCGACCGAGGGGAAGTTGCCTTGATTAGGCATGCGGGTTTCTTGATATATTATGCTGCTTTAGACCTTATATACTTAACCTACAATTTATTTCACATTGTACTTTAATAAGTACTAAAATTTATAAAAGTTTATAACGACAATGTTTGTCAGTATAAACTTTCTTTGATTATGCTATTATTGTCAATTCGTTCTTATCTCGCAGAGAAAGCATCCGATAAAGGAAAACGTGGGAGTTTCCCCGCGAAAGAAAGTACACAAAATGCTATCACAATACTGCAATTCAATTATAAGGCACGTTTCTAACGACATACTAGTTTCTTGAAATAATTAACTACGCTGAACGATTGGTTGGATGTATTGGAAAACTTTATGCGGGGTGGATACGACAATACGACATTTAAATGAAAACATGTAAAGTACTCATTACATGTAATCAACTTTTACTATGGGACAAACTTCAAAATCGCAAAAAATATTACAGCTTTTCATAAATTTTTGCCGAGACGTTGTACCTTTTGTATGAAAAGCTGTAATTTTTTTTGCTATTTCAAAGTTGTTCCCATAGTAAAAGTTGATCATATAAATGAGTACTTTACGTGGTTTCATTTAATGTCGTATTGTCGTATCCACCCCGTATAGACTGCAAATCTCCCTCCACTTTTTAACATACCTATTATGATACCACAATCATTACCTTCTTGTTTTAACAATCCAAAATGTTAAAAGGGCATTTTTTATGACATGAGTTTAACGGTCGCATTTATTTAGGTAATAAAAATTGGGCTATCATTTTGATGTGTTAAACAAGGACATGTTATAGGTACTTAACATAGCCGCCGAATAAGTCTTATTAAGTAACATTACTTAAAATGCGAATGCGTGTAGGTAGTTAAACCAAAATAATGTGCAAATGTTATTCTTATGCCCATTATCACTAACCAATGCCTAACTTAGAAAACAGCAAAACTAACAAACAAATTGAAAAAATTGTTTTCATGAAAGTTGTCTTTTTTATTTCGGTTAGGAGCCTCCTAAGCTTTAGTCTCTTAATTGGTTGAAAAATGGGCATTATTTAACTAGATATAAAGTGTTACGAAAATTGTATCGCTAAACAGCCACCGCGGCGGGTTCGTGTCACACAAGAATAAGCATGGGTTTCTGTCATTACGCGATTTATAGGTAACATTTATAAGTAGTTTCAAAATTCAATCTTTACCATATTTAAGTAAGTACAAAAATAGGAAAGTCCATGACAATTACGAAAACATAAAAAAAAACAAAAGGTTATTTAATCGGAAAATACGATCATTAAATATCATCAGTATTGAGAATGTAAGACAAAAAGCTGTTTTAAGTAGTTTTACTGTTGAATGTGATGGTATACCATCCACCTGCGGCCGACCCGCCCGACCGGACGGACGCGTGCGGACGCCTGCCAGCCGGCGCGCAGGCGCAAGAAAAGTGCCACTATGTCCTTACGAGCTGAATGTTGAATTATTGACAGTAATCATCACATCTACCAATAATAGAGTTGACTAAACTTGATTAACTTATCTTAAAACTAGCTGTCCCCCGCGGTTTCACCCGAGTTCCCGGGATAAAAAGCCTATGGCTTATATCCTTCTCCGTACCATAGGCTATCTGCATGCCAAATTTCATGAGTTGAGTAGTTAGGCGTTAAGGCGTAACAAATAAACAAACAAACAAACTCACTGTCGCATTTATAATATTAGTTAGGATACTGTAGTTAACAAAGACGATAATGATTCAGGTTGAAGTTCAGCCATTTTTTTTATTTCAGCTCACTTTTGGGTAAAATCTACTATTATATAAATATTCAATGGTATATTGAAATCTTTTCCTGTCTTGACCCAATAACTGCATTAGTGATGGGACATTACGTATTCCAAAGAAATTTTATGAAATTCATGTTCGATAATTGTCATATTAACTATGTACCTTACCTTACCTATTACTCACATAATCTGGACAATTATACATTTGCATAACTTCGTATTGAGTAGATAACTTGGACTCGTCAAATAATGATTGCAGAGAAGCATAGCAACACGTAGTATTGGTTGGTTATGAACGATCGCATTAACAACTGAAATGTAACAAGACAAGAAATGTCCGCGCGTCCGCTCCATCCCGTGCCAGTTTTTACTGCTACATTACATTCTGGCATCTTAGTTTGTATTGCACTTTTGATATATACACTATAAGTCATATATTTCCGGTGAACACCTGTGCATATGAATGTTTTTTTTTTCTGTTCCTGTGTCGTCTTTGCGGGTGAAACTAAAGGTGAACTTTGCATGAATCCTTATCTATATGACATTCTTGTACAATAAACCGTATTAGCATTATTTTCTACATTTAGGACCATTTTTGTCGCTTATTTCCTAAAATATACGAAACTAAATAATGACGTCATGTCAGTAACTTCGCGATTCACGAACGCACATAAAGTGTGAAGTTTCTCTTAGCATTATGTTCACTGAAATATGATACCATTATAAAGTTTCCTTTCTTTTTGTAGGACGTCATAATGGGGTCACAGAAATTGTCAACTACATCATTTTGGGTAAATACAACTTTTAGGATTTTAAATCTATATCAGTATTTCGCAGTGAAAATCCGAGATATCGCTTTGCTATTAATCTGTGGATTGCTTACCGAGAAGAGCTGGCAATAAATTCGGCAAACTACTCTTTTCAAACCAAAACTTAAATTTATTACTACAAGTTATTCCAGTCCATATGACAATATTTGCGGGTCAGGCGGCAAAGAAAATTAATGAATAACCATAATAATTAGTGAAATAACAAACTGAAGCAGACCAGCCACCACAAACGGCAGGTTGCACATATTTTATATCAGGTTTACAATATACCAACGGTCGCGGTCGTTGGCGTCAGCATTTGAACTACAGCACTTGCGTAAAATTATTGTAATTATGTTAATAAAGACACGTGTACTCCCTCTAATTAGTGAAGACTGCGCCATGAAAAACTATACGAACAATTTAACTTGTTAACTTAATTTAGTTGTTACGCTTTCTAAACTTTATTTTGTAACAACAGTATAATTACCACGCCTACTTTACACAGCTTATTTTAAACAATTATTGTACATTCCTGGAGAAATTATCACACAAGTAGCTAAGTATTAGGAAAGAAAAAAAAAATTCAGAGCAGACAGTAAGAAAATGGATTGTACAAAGATTCACGAACAAAAGTTCTTAAAACTGTACCTACCAGTGAACATGTCCGTGGGAGCATTTTAGTGAGTGCGTGTGAACTAACCGCGACAATAGACCGAGTACACACATGATGCACTGAGCAGCTCTGATTTAGAGGAGGCATTACGTCGAACAATGCCGTATCAGAGTGGCGCAATCGTACGATAATTATATGCGTCTATTGCGCTGCGTAGGACGCATGGGAACGTGTGTCCTCACACTAATTCTCGGTCACAGCAAATACGTAACAATTGCCACGTTGATACGTCCATAATAACACAGCTCTATGTGCAGTCTCTTCCTGATTGACGTTAAGACTACAGCACCACTGTGTGTACTACGTGTGTACTGACTAAATATACTCATGGCAGGAAGGAACTCGATCAACCTCAACCACTAAGCTCTACTAAGTACCTAATCTGTGAACGTGCCAATAATATGATCACTGTATGTATAGTCAAGGTTGTGTGATTACAACCGCCACACGTCGACCCTATTATCAAAAAATATAGTATTCAGTTTTGTGTTCACTTCCATCAACAATAATTTTATTAACTACCTTCCACCATCGCAACTCACGCCATCGACGGGGAATCCATCCTCACACATTGAAACCAGAATAGTTTCGAACTGTGCGGGCTCAAAGGAGCTTTCTTCCGCGGATGCTCAGGTTGTGGAATGAGCTCCCCGCCGTGGTTTTCCCAATGGAGTACAGCATGGGGTTCTTCAATAAGGGCGTGAAGAAATTTCTTCAGGGTCGGTAGCGCGCGAGTGATACCCCTGATGTTGCAAGCGTCCATAGGCTACGGTAACTGCTTACCATCAGGCGGGCCGTATGCTTGTTTGCCACTTTAGTGGTATAAAAAAATAATAATATGAAAGAGTTTAAAGTTAATGACTGTAATAATGTATAAGTAAATAAGGTAGAGACTGTTGTGGGGAGGAGGGAAGGGTCGGCCTGGGTATAGCAAACATCACTTGTTATCGTGCTCTCACCATTACTCTTGCTCTGGTAACCGCTTACCCCCAGGTGGGCAATATATGAAGGGTATATGGGAAGAACATCCACTGTCAGAATAGTCTCAATGATGTATTTGAGTCAACAATGATATCTTATAGGGATTCCAGAAATCTAAAACCGTAAATCCCAAGAAAGACGTAAGTCCACGTGATTCTCAAAGGAGTTTTGTAAGGCCAAAGAAGTTTGAATGTCAAACTTTATGGACAAACTAAAACATTTTAAAATTATTTATTGAAACAATTTGAGAGTCGTCCATCTTTCCTTCCTGTGCTGTATCGAACTGAACTTCTACGAAAACTGCTATCAAACCAGCTATTCGGTGAATACGAAGAACTCTATATAGCAAAATTGAAATTGGATTTGACAACATCTTGCTTTAAATTGTTATCGATTTGACGTCTGAATATTCCTAGCTATTCACCTGTATACACACGGCTTCTCACGTCATCTTTCTTAATTGCAATGATTTTTTTATTATTTAACATGAAACCATATTTTCCTAATATGCATATTGTGTTATTTGAATAGGTACCTAATCGTAAAAATACTGATAAGATTCCATATCTAGTATCTTTCTCTCATTTGATTCTTTCCCAACTTTGTTTCACTACTTCTCTGGCGGTAGCGCATTACTACTTTTTCTATTTAGAAATCACAATATTCCTCTCTCTATTTTTCTACCGCCTACAATATAACGCCACATGTTGCACACACGATCGATACAGATCTTTGCAAGCTCCATCGATCACTGAGATACATTCTTGTCTGTCATTCCTAAGTTAGCTCAATTATATCTGGCATATCATTCAATTGTAACGAAATTATTTTACAGCGATACGATTGCTTTCAATTAATTTACTTCAACTTCAATGTTGAAATAAGGTCAGATTAGAATCTAGTAAAATTAACAAGAATTTATTCAACGAAATTGTTAGAAAATAATGTGTTTATATTGTAGAAACAACAGGGGGCCTACCCCCATCTTTTACAAAACAACCTTATTGCAATACTGTTTTGTTTCCAGCATATAATAACCTTATTTATATTCGTACCATGACCTCTACCAAACACTATTGTTATATGATTGTTATATTCCTGCCAAGAACGAATGATTTTTGAGAATTTGTCTATGGGCTCATTAAAGATGAAAAGAAATAACGCTATGGGCCTAAGCAACTTTCTCTCTCTTAACAATTCTCATCTCTGTCACTCATCCATACTCTCTCGCTCTTTCAAACAACCTTATTCTTCTTTTCGTACCATGATGTCCCTAAAACAAGCTTATTTTATGCATGAAAACAACCTTGTTTATTTACCATAATGGTTCATTCAATTCGTACCATGAGCTATTTTTTATAAGCTTTTGACAATTAACATTATTGTTTTAATGTCAAATTTAGCAATCTTATATACGTTGTATTTACAAGCTGGAAATAACATTGTTTTCCAAATTTGTATTATAAAAATCTATTATAGTGTCATATAAAGTAATTATATCGAATTTATTTACTTATAGAATGAATATATCGGGATTGCGAGATTAGGTATCTTCCCAAAATAATATAACCGATTGTTTATAAAGTTTTTAATTGCACTTGTCGTTCACTACACAACTATGCATCTACGTTAGTAATATCGATCCCTCGACCCTTAGCCTTAAGATTTATTTAGATAAAGCGGAGCTTTAAATAGCGTGTTTATATATTTAGTGACTTTTCATTTAGGTACCACCCACTATTAATATCCTGTTTTCATTATAACCAACGTACATCGAATAACCCCAGATTAATACATAAAATTAACTTTCCTGCAGTGTTAGTACACAGAGTAGTCCCTGTGTTCCTGGAATCCAAACTACCTAGATTCTCTGGCAAATTTTCTAAAATTGGTCGTAACCTACATTAGCCTGGATGGAATATATTATTGTCAACAGACGGACAGACGACAGACTTATAATAATCTATAAAGATAATCATTTTAACCATTTAATGTAGTAAAATATTAATTAAGTATTATATATTTGTATTGAAAACTCAACTCACAACAATCTGCTATACTGTTGCAGAGCAGATGTAACCGTGCGGGAAATTCTAAAATACACATCCATTGGACCTAACTTTCTGTAGCCTTTGTGGCTGTAGATAGAACCGTTGGGGTCTGAAGCTCGCTGATTTGCTCACACATTATCATCAAAACCTCGGCAAACCGGTTGGTGGGGAGCTTTTTGTGACAACGCATTAGCTTGGCTATCCAAAGAGGAAACACTGCCAATAACGAGCTTGAACCTGGAACCTTGTCGATGATCGACAACAGCGGCAAATATTTATATACCTACATACACATAATATGTTTAATTCCAAGACCTGCAACTACAGTAGGATTCCCGTCAATAACACAATGAATAAAAACACGAAAGTATTATGTACCTACATTCTTTATTCACATAAGTTTAATGAGAGTAAGATAATTATACACAATATAAGTATGGCATTAAACAATCTTGCAGATACAGATTCAAACTTTATTTCAGCGTTTATAGGTTCTTAGACTTCACTTTAGACCAGCCTCTCCATATCTACGTACACTTTTTTGAGAGTACTCCTTCGCTTGTAGATATCGATTGAAGGCGGTATTTTTGGTCTGTTTGTATTTAACCATTTCTACCTGCTGACTGGATCTCTGGCGAACTCTTCGGCTACAACTCTATAAAATGAATTGCAACATTTGTGCAACTTACAAATGTTTATAACCATGACATCTTAAATTTCATGCACTGAATATTACTGTCGAATATACTATTAGGATGTTTCCATATTGATTGCACTTTGTTTGTTATTAAATTACATAAACAAATGTATTAATAAAATAATAACTAAATATCTTGGATATCTTTATAAGACATTTGAGTATGACAAGAATGACAGGTAAATATTTTGTTCCTATTCATTTCATTTGATAATCTAGAGTCGGCAGTCTATATATTTTTTCAATTAATTTCCTTACTCTTTATAATAACATTTTAAAATATTTGTATGCATTTTATAGAAATTACTCGAAAATATTTTATTCTTTTAGTTACTTATACTTTACAATTAGTTTAATTTAATACTTTGCTAAAAGATGAAGAACCTCAAATCATTTCGGTCCAACGTGTGAAAGAAATGGCACTATACAGTTAATATATCGTTATTTCTTTTTATCTTTTATCAGGTTGTAGCAAGCCATAGACAAATTCTTACAAATCATTCATTCTTTCTCGGCACTTAGCAATGTTATATCAATGTTGAACGATTGAGCTCATGGTACGAATCAAAGTAATATTATTATAAGGTGAAAACAAAACAGTCTGGCAATAAGGTTATTTTGTGAGAGAAGATGATGGCCCTATAGGATGGAACGGGACAAAAAAAAAACTTGTCAATTGTGACGCACGAATTTTGAAACTCAATGTGCCCTGTTGCACTACATATTTTGAAATAATACAAATATTTATTTTATGTATATCGACTTTTATATTACTTGAATTAATATTACTTAGGTCAATATGAAAACAAGGCAAGGGGCCGCCGTTCAATAGTGATATTCAGTGAATGAAATTTAATATGGCATGGTTACAAACAGAAGTAATTCAAGTATTATTTTATTCATTTTGCAGTGAAGAATTCGCCGGAATTCAAAGTAACTACTCTAAGAAATGTGCTGGAGAGAAATAGGTACCTAATCCTCAACTAGCAAAGCAATGGAGCACTTCTTGGTCATTACAAAAACTGAGACAAAGTTCATACATAAATATATACCTAGGTAGGTTTATATTTATGTATGGCACTTCAGTCTTAATACCTATAGTCTAGGCAGGTACCTATTGTCTTTAAATTATATAAATAAAGAATTTACCACAGGAATCAACACATATTTTTATTTATTACCTTTTGTCAGGAATGCTACTGTAGTTGCAGGTCATACAATGAAACATTATGTGTATTTAGGTATATAAACGTTTATGAATACAGTACAATCACAGTAAAGCTTAATCTATACGATATTAAATATTTACAACAAATAAATGAAATACAATCTAGCACTCGTATATAAATTTTCCTCTAGGATGCCGTAGATTATCGGCAAGGTTCCCAACAGGCTAGCCAAGCTAATGCGCGAAAAAGCTCCCCGCCCGAGGCCTCGATTATTTTGGTGACAATATGCGAGCCACTCGGTGAGCTTCAAACCCATACGGTCGTATGGTTTCGATAGCAAATGGCATTTTGGTCCATTGCATGCGAAAGTGTTGATTCCTCACGTAGCATAGATGCATACCACGTCGCTTTCGTGTATCTATTATTGGCTTCTTTGGTATTTGCTTCCAAAAACACAAATAGTTCATATTCATTTGCCATCTTGAAATGCTAGATGGCAAAAGCTAGAAGGCTAGAGATACACAATTAATTCGATAAGTTAAATAAATACGATCTACTGACTTTATATCACTATAATAATAGATATTTTTATCATAAATTTGGATAATTCGTCGCGTATATAATGTTATATTTTGATTGATATATGCAATTGACATAAAAACCATAATGCTAGTTGTCAAAAGACACATCATGGTACGATTTGAATGAACGATTAGAGGTGACGTCATCAAACCTGCTAACAAAACAATATTGTTTTATGCCTATAATAAGCTTATTTTTAAGGATGTCATGGTACGAAAACGCAAAATAAGGTTATTTTAACCTTGTTTTAAGAGCTTGTGGTAGGCCCCCTGGTCTCATTTACATTCCACATTAAAGTCCAGAACGTTTTGATTATCACAAAAGAGCAATGGCCAATAGTCCCGCCCATGCTGTTACTAATTTGACAACATTTTGCCGCATCATAGCGTGCGACACGCTAACATTCAACTATCAACAAGCAAGCAATGTTACAGAAGTCGTATGAAAATGAATTTGTTCAGAAACGTGCAGGCACGGAATACTTTATCATTATCGATTACGAATTATGAAGCAAACTGCGCTCTACGGATTAAATTATCATTAAACACATCTAGCGTTGTAATACAAATATATTGAACTAAGTATCGAATAAGGCTCCCACTACCCATGAATATGACTGTCATATTCGTGAAGAGCAGAAACTTTAAAGGTAACTTTATTCTTATTTATTTAGTCAAAGCCAACTGCAAAGAAACAGAAACGAATTCGAGTCTAAGAAAAAGAGATTAACTCTCCAACTGATTCCAAGATACTGGACATTTGTTACAAGCAATTCAGTTGAAGCATCACTAATCCAATGTGTTCAAATGATATGTTTTACTGAGGAAACGTATAAATGCAGACAAACAGAGCAAATAAATACAGGTTATTTTAATGCCGAGACGAGAGGATCGTTTATAATTATTCGCCCGTGGCCTACAGGGATGGCGCGCAATAAAATCGCAACCAAAACAAACAACACATCATACAACACTCCCATGTCCTAAGCTAATCACTTTTGCAATATAAAAGAAATAGTTGTATCTGTTTATTGGAATATCGTACCTACAAATAACGAATAAGTAAAATAGCCGGTTTCATCGAGTATAAAGATGTTATATATTGAAGAATTTCGATTGGATTTTCATAAAGAAGGTAGTACAGTAATGAAAACAAAGATTGTCAAATATATATATTCAGTGACGAAATCTTCAACCATAAAATGAACTTGTCTATAACGAGGTATAATTGAAGCTTTACATTCAGTTTTATTTACCTCATTTAAGTGTTCCATGTTCGAGAACCCGATCTACTTTTGGACTAAAGGTTCACCTAAGCAATTAGTAAAGCAGCTTAAATACTAGCATCTTCCTTTATACACCAAATAGTGTGTAGTCCGTTTTAGCATGTCATTATCCCGACGACATCCAAATGCTTCTAAGTGCGAACATGCCCTAAGCATCGCGACGCCGAAGCAAAGAGAACATCACGAGAAAGCGTCGGGCGACGCGGATGTCGCCGGATTTAGACGCAGCCAACTCGTCGTAAAGGATTTGCAATGCCCAGCTCTGTGAGTTTGCCCCTCGGGTTGCGAATTGTTCAAACTAATTCTGTCGTTTAAACATCTTACCAAATTAGACATACCTACATACCATCGCGATTTGCGTAGACAGACGAGTATTACAATATCAAGATTATAAGAAAAGCACAAATGGTAGAATGGGAATAGGTACCACACTCGTAAGAATAATTTCTCCACGAGGTACTACTGATGAGTGATGATTTTAATATCATAGAATTATGGTAGACGGTATACGATACATTGGCGTATCTGTAACTGCAGTAATCAGCGATACCTGGGCTGGCTTACTGCATTATAAAACCTGTATGCAGCTGAAACGTTAGTCCTTGAACCGCGGCAGAGTGCAGGCGCGTGCGCGTGCGGCTAGCGGGCCGGCCTTGTGACCTATTGCGCGGCCTTGCACATGTCCGTAACTCGCAAAACACCATATCATCGACCGCCACTGAGCAGGTGCCTCAAAATAGCATCAATTAGACTATTAATTCAATATAGTCTTCATTAGTCATTTAACTATTTGGGATAGCGGTTTCATGACATTGACGAATGGCTTACTGAGTATGTTGTTTTGACTTGAAGATCGATAATGTCTTGAAGTAAATATGTGGCTATCATTATGAACATAGGTGTATAAAAAGAAACTAGTACAAAAAATATATCGATATCCAACAATGGCACTTGTCGATATGCAAACACAAACAGGAGTGACGCGCGACTTCACTTGAAAATTTCAATAGATAAGTCAGCATGTCGCGTGTCTGTCCCAAGAAGGCTACAGTCTAAGATATGTGTACTTAGTATGACACCGCTCATGTTTCAGTGCGTTTGAAAACTTTAATGTTGGTCTTAGTTTTTAACGTATAAGATTGAATATCAAGATGCCAATGGTAAATGTAAAGTGGTCGGGCTGTGTCGGCTGTGGTTCAAACAAGTGGTGTTTGCAAGAGATAGCAGCTATCGCCTGGGAACGTCAAACAGGCGGGTCCGTCCCGCGTGCCACTGCCGCCCGCCACTTGCACAACAGAATCACTGTACCGTGGAATATCTCCTAATAAGGTCTTTAGTAATAACTATATACGTATCTTTTCTCTTTCTATATGTCAGAAGACAAAGTTCTGTCATCTATGGGCATTGGCCATACCAGGGAGGTTGATGAGTTGTCGACCTTTACAAAGCTTAGAAGGCAATTGGCTCTCAAGTGCAACTTTCGGAACACACCAGAAAGTACTTGGCGATATTTATGACTTATGGGTGGTAGTAGCCAGCCAGGCATGTACTACGAACACTACTAAAAAGAACCCTATGGAGTAGATCCCAGTTTCCTCCTCGAAAGTTGAAGCTCATTGTAGCATTCGAACCACGTTTCGTCACAATCATCCTTCGCCATCCCTTATTACTAGACAACTTGACACACAAGATTCTGCAACTGCATCATAGTTACTCATACTTACGCATTCGAAGTCGCTGCTGCTTTTGGGGCTTTCCGTCCACGACATAACAGGAAATAACTAAACGATTTATTGGCAATTTTAAAGTTAGATCATTAACATAATTAGCGAGTAGTTAAAGAAGCCATTATGAAAATAATTATGTACTCCTACTGAAATATAGACCTACATAATTTCGATGAATTTTATATTTTTGCCCAAACACCGTAAAAACAGGTTTTGCTAAAGATATGAGAGCTACCTACTCATAAAATTAACTGTACGAACCTTACTCTGCATCATATTATTTCCGTTCTATCTAAAGGGTAACATTGATGTCGTTTATGTTTTGCATAAATAGCTGAAGTTTACGGTCTGGAGCGTACAAGTATTCGCTTACATTGTATTAATTGAATTCCCACCGCAAAGTGACCTTTCGATCTAATACCATAAAGTGTGAAAAGGTGTGAACCAGAGTTGGAATGACAATTTAGTGCGTTTGCAGCATATAGTAAGTCGAGTGGTAGAATTAATTTGACGGGTGTCGGAACTACGCCGATTGGTATGCATAGAGCCGAGGGCACGTCCGTCTCTACGTCCGGCGGCGCGGGCGCCCGCGTCGCGGATCTATGACGTATAACTGCGGTACTACCCTAATTTACCTACATCTGTCCGTATGGTTATTTTTAAATGATATGCAACAATTAATTTTGACTAGCTTCGTCATGTTTACCAAAATATGGTAACCCCTTGTTGACCCCAGTGATGTATTATTTAATAGTAATATAGTATATAATTATAATGGGGTGTATAGTATAATGATCTAAGTATAATTAAAATGATATAACGATAACTCCTATAATTTACTAGTTATCCAATATATCTAAGCAGCCAGGGCTTGGTAAATTATCTTCCAGTGCACATAACCGAGAGTCACTTATATACGTTAATTATAAGTTAATAAACTTGAGCGTGTTTGTTGATCTATAGAAGAATCCACGCTGATAATCTCTCGGCAGTCGGCACGGAGGCCCGAGCGCGTGGAATGCAACAATCGATGTACAGGTGCGCGCGCGCACACCTGCCACTCTCCTCCATCTCGCCTGTTGTTCGGACTGCTCTGACAATTCGCAACCATCCTCGATATTACCCTACGATACCGCGCTAGTGATAAAATCAATAAACTTACTTTAAGTACAACATTATTTTTCTTCGCTTAATTGACTCTACATTATGAAAACACTGTAGATAAAATATATATATCACCAGCTATTTTGAATATGGATGGAATTTGCGACAAGTTCCTAGTCTAAAATAATTGAGTTATTCTCTATGAGGTCCTTTATTTACTGTATATTTTTTTCTACCGCTGAATACAGATAGTCTCAGTTTCATGCAGTTACAATTGCAGTAGCTCGACTTCAATAAAGACATTATCTTGCGTGTTGCAATCTGATACAAGCAATATGCATATTCACGAGATTGTTATCATGTACATTATTGTGATGTAATGATTGTGACATATTTCTGATTTGAAGCATCCATTGGTAGCGTTCCTGGTTATGGGGCAACCTTGGTGTGCACCTGTGAGACCAGTTCAAGTTGGTCGCTGATAAAAACCCTACGCTTCTCGGCACCATGCAGACAAAGAGAAGTCAATGAGTTACCAAGCTTACGCGAAATAAGATTGCTGTGAATCTACGTGAAACTCATAAAAAGTGACTTGACTTCGCCCATGCCGTGTCAATCGAACATTATAAAAATTAATTTGAATGTTATTGAAATAGTTTGAAGAGTGAAATGTTTTCGCCTACAACCACAAATTCTCTACTCGAGAAAAACTACCTACGCGAGATAATTTATACTAAAAATATTTCGGAGTACCACTGTCGCTCGAAAATTTGGTACTATACATGTAGTAAGTACGGGTATATCCGGAGGGAAAGGAATGGACCGCGTCCCGTTATTCCTGGAGTCGCGTCCCATTCATACGCGCTCACTCGCCACAGGACGGCCGTCAATCCTTGCAAATGTTTGTAGTCTGTAAGTCTGAGAATTCTATCACTGAATCAGTCGTACTTATATCAACTAAAGATTAAATATTCGCTGGTGGAGAATAGTGGCTTAAATAAATAATATATCCAAATTATTAACGCATGTTTTCCAAAATCGTTTCCTTTTCACAAAATGAGCTTTCCATTGCTGCATACCTACTCGTACTGATATCTCTGATAATCTCTGATACAAAGAACTTGTAGAGTAATCCTAAGTATATGCTCTGACCTATTGGAAATAGGCACTAGACTATTGTCTACAAATATTTTATGCTTTACCGTATTATGCGGTAGACTGTTTTCCAATAACACAGGAGCTATAGTTTTCAATATTATTATTAAATCATTATAAGTAACAATATTATTACTTTATTAGTTATCTAATGATTCGACGTCTGCTTATGACACGGCTGCTCACTACACATAACAGTTCCAACGGTGCGTACAGCGGTCAGTGACATCTGTAATTAAGCACATAAAATAGAAAAGGAATTAAATTAAAACGGAGGTGTTCATGTAAACAATAGAAGACAGATTGCGTTTAAGATTACGGCCCGTTATAGCGGGGGCGAACGGCGGGCAAACTCAGACGACCCATATACGCCTTGTTGGATGTTGCCTACACGCGCTCGGTGACCTGGCCAATCTAGCTTAATCAGTTTTTAACGTAGGTAACATTTAAGTAGGAATTGTAAGCATGGAATAGTATTTATGTATTCAAAATTCAAAAGCATTTATTCAAATAGACCTTCGCAGACACTTATGACAAGTCTGACTCTAATATAGTATGGTGTTGCATGCGTCTATACGCTATAATAATCGCTTACTACCCGATGCTATATATACACGGTGACTTTTAAATCGTTTTAACGCTAGAACAAACGTTGTTCAGACCATGGTCTACTAACATTCTATAACATCTATATATTCTACTAGCAGACCCCCGCGGTTTCACCCGCGTACGGTTTGAATTTTCTCCCTCGAAAACCAATGCACGCCACTGATTATTAGACACAACAAACAAAACAAAAGCAATTATTTTTACAATTAAAACTAAAAACCTATATTATACCTTCACAAAAAAATCGAATTTCAAAGAATCTTATTTAATTATTATAACAACAAATGAGAAGGAAATTAAATTAAGTACACTCAAAATATTCTAATGAAATAGAGAATTTTATCATGGGCGTCACGTTGGTGTGTATTTTGCCAATTTCGAGTTATATTATATAAGTTCTAGTCACAATAAATCACTTTCACGTAGTCCTCATGCAGTCAGTCACCGTCCATAAAAGTCATGTTATGCTACAGTGGTGGTCATGTACTAAAACTCTTCACGGACTTTTGAAAAGACACGATACACATAATTCATTTCATTTCACTTCACTGGATTGATCTTTATTGGATAAAGTACCACCGATAATATGCAATAAAACTCAAAATACACGAATTTATGAAAATAAAAATGAAAACGCAACGTCACTCTGCAAGTTCCCGCCAAAAAGTCCGAGAAAATGAACTTCCAAACAAATTTCGAATTCTAATCCAATTTAAATATTCTTTAATATTTGACATTCCATTTTTAAAGAGCATTTCAGTTTCCAGAACAAAAGGCAGATAGAGCGCGCGAAACACGGGAGTGAGGCCAAAAAAAGCAATTAGGTATAAATTGAAAAACACATACCTGCTATTCGCTTTTGAATTTGTATTTGCTATGTGCTAATTTATTTAAAAGAAAGTGTTTTTCGTTAAATAAAGTTTTTAAACAAAGCAAATACAAATACAAAGGCGAATACCAGGTATGTGTTTTTCAATTTGTATTTGCTTTTTGGCCTCACTCCCGTGTTCCGTTCGCTCCATCTGCCTTATTCTGTAATCTGTGAAAATCGGATTGAGATTTCAAACATGTGTCAAAATAAAAAATGTTAATTAAATCAAAAGTACTAAGGAGTATTGATATCAACTTCGATGCAAATTACCCCAAAAATTACTTTCTACCCCTTTTTGACCCCGTTAGGCGATGATTTTCAATAAAATACGAAACATGTCTTCCATCAATTCTGTTAAAGAATGTTTATGCAAAATTTGAAGTAGATCGGACCAAGGAATCACGTTGTCCCATACAAACTTTGTCCCCGTTTTTCACCCCCTTAGGGGTAGAATTTCGAAAAATCCTTTCTTATCGGATGTCTACGTCATACAAAGAACACATCCTCCAAGTTTCAGGTCGCTACGATCAGCGGTTTAGGCTGTGCGTTGATCCGTCAGTCATTCAGGACAAAGCATTTTATATATATAGATAACATTCTATAAAAAAACCGGCCAAGTGCGAGTCAGACTCGCGCGCTGAGGGTTCCGTTCAAACCTGCAGGTATATAAGTAAATGGTAGTATATAATAATTTTGAATTTTTGAATTTTTGAACTAGATCTCGTTCAAACCAATTTTCGGTGGAAATTTGCATCGTAATGTATTTCATCATATTTTTTTTTATTTTATCATTTTCTTATTTTAGAAGTTACAGGGGGGGGGGACACACATTTTACCACTTTGGAAGTGTCTCTCGTACAAACTATTCAGTTTGGAAAAAAAATATATTAGAAACATTTTTGAAGACCTATCCATAGACACGCCACACTTATGGGTTTTATACAAAAAAAATAGTTTCAGTTCTAAGTATGGGGAAGCCCCAAAATTTATTGTTTTTTTTTCTATTTTTGTGTGAAAATCCTAAAGCGGTTCACAGAATACATCTACATACCAAGTTTCAACATTATAGTTCTTATAGTTTCAGAAAAATGTAGCTGTGACATACGGACGGACAGACAGACAGACAGACAGACAGACAGACATGACGAATCTGTAAGGGTTCCGTTTTTTGCCATTTGGCTACTAAAAATGCGCGATTGTACAGAATGTGAAACAAAAGATGGTGTTTGCTTGTCTCACAGAGGGTATAAATAGTAGGGTATTAACCTCGAGGCCTGTCTTCGTCTTGGGCGGCTTGAACCCCTCGCCACCCTCGCTTCACTCAGGACTCTACATAAATCCCTAGCTACGCTCGGGAGTCTCTCTACTCTAGAGTCCCTCGTTACTCTCAGGGTTCAATATGCCACCCGTAACGTAAGACACTGCTATATCCCCTTGGTGCATAATCTACTTACTATTCAAGTCTACCGAGAAAAAAAAAACACAGGCGACAAAGCTAAGGTTACTAAAATTAATCAAGGATTATCAGAGCACCTTATTTCACACTAATTTGAATTGATTTAACATAAAACTGTAATGTATTATCGTAGAAAAAGTATAGTGTTCAATTAAATAGGAGATAATGATTGTCTAACATCAAAAAGACCGACGTTTCACACTGAAGCGCATAATCGTACCTACCAGTTTGCTTCCGAGTCGGAAACCGCAAGCATTCCGTGCAAAGAGTAACTATACCAAAAGATTCCGTGCCTCGGCAATGTTAAGGTGCATCCATACGGTACTCACGGTTGACTTGCGGCTTGTAATAACTATTAATTATTTTTATTACCTACAGCTTTCTAGTTTTTTTATAAAAAAATCTGTACTTAAAGCTGTGACCTACTTCATGATTTTAAATATTCCAATATATTTAATAACGAATAAAGGCTAGCAAAAAAATCCTCTGTCTGGAATTAGCTTTTAGCCAGCTCACGAATCACGATCATCGGCGCCGGCGCCGAAACCGTGAGAATCGCACTCATTGACAGCTCAACCGTAACAACGGAATCTACGCGTAAAAAACCTGTCACGGGAATCACCAAATCGATTCTCGTCGAATCCGCTGACATCTTTTATCGATCTATTAATACATCTCATTTTAATCGATTTACATTATCAATTCTCAATGTTACGAATCAGGTATGCCACACGAGCAAAAAGTTAGTTTGAATGCATAATATCCGGCGGCAAACCCAAAAGATGAGGATGGTTGCGAGCGAGTATAATGGGATCAGAGCGATGCGTGGCGCCTGCGTCGGCGTCGGTGGCGGCTCGCCTTCTTCGCTTCGGTAGTGTTTTAACATCAGTTAAGTTAGGGTTAAGGTGATTAAAACCACTCGAGCGCGCGTGCCCGCGGGCAACGCCGCCCCCGCGCGTATATCACATTCCAATATAAATTAGTTTCGAACGGACGCTGGTTTATGTGCCGAAAATAAGCTCTTTGGGTAACCCAAATAATTAGCCACTAAGCCGCTAAGTATTAAAACTTATACACTATACTAACGTTTACTAGCTATAGTAGCTATAAAGAGAATAAAATTCTCTGTCGGCTTTCTTTTATAGAAATTTAAAAATAACTTATCCACTCGCGGTGATAGTATTGCCATTAAATTGTAAATTATTTTTATTAGCCAAGATAAAGCAGCACATCATTGGCGTTAAAGTTAAAGAAGAAAATAACAGTCATGAAAAGCCATCATTAATTTAGACGCATTGGAATTTACGATTGGTAATTGAGGAGTGCATTTCAAGTGGCTCCGGTTTGCGGTCGGCACTCGTCTGTCGTGGGGCACACGCGATACCATAGTGTAGTGTTTTAGCATTTCGCCTTCAAAGGTGTGCTGCTGAAACTGAGCGCAATTTCTGAGTCTCGCCTGCGGCCATCACCAAATTACAACACACGCCGCGAGCGTAATTGCGAGCGGCCGACGGACGCGTGTGGGAACACCGACCGATTTATTAAGATTTAATCGCGCCCAATTAAAATACGCACCGCATTATTACGGAATACAAAAAGGTTATGCAAATTCGGCGAGAGAGTTCGCGTTCTCGAGCGCCACGCGAGCCGCCGCGCTCGCTACGAGCCGGCCTCGCTACGCTACGACGTAGCGCTACGCTTAGATGGTACATAGATGAGATGTTTCACGTTTACAGCACACTAACGTATTGTGTTGTGTCTGACAAATTACTCTTATTTACATGAATACCGCATACAATAATTACAATAGCGTAGTTTTGGGCATTCCTATTCGACTATATTCCTTGGAGTTAATAATACATTATATTTATGAAAAGAACACGCTTCTAAAATACATATAAAGGCTGAAAGTGTAGGCATGTATTGAGTTAGATGGCGACGATAGCGTCTTCCCACGACAGCAGGGACCTCCCTGGCGCGCATACATTACCAGAGCACGCATTGTCGTCGGTGCGCCCGCGCCCCACTCGGCCACACGCATGCGCGACACCAGCCTCCATGTCCGTCCGTACGCAGTACGCACCTATACCTACCTATTATACATGATTCCATCGGAACAATGCATAATGATAATTAAACAAATTGTTATTGTATCTAAGTTGGTATTTTACATACTGATCTAAAAAAACCGTCCTAGAGCGAGTCTGATTCTGACTCGTTCACCGTGGGTCCAGAGTAGTCCCGACCTTATTGTCCTAAAAAACCGGGTTAACTAAATTTGTTTATATACGATTTTTAATCATTTCTTAAAAAACTGCAACTAAAAATATCTTTCTATTTTTCCTGTAATATTGTCATCAAAGCCGATTTTTCGCTTTGCAAACTTCGGAGATACGGGAACGGTATTTTTCGTAATTAGTCACCATAAATGTCAAAAACTACGCAATATAAAAGAAAATAAAAACCTATTTAGGAATGTACAAACGAAGCCCTTTCATACACCTTTAAACTTGTAGCCTTACTTTGAAATTTCAGTCCCCCCATCTCGGCTCCTTTTGCACCGAAAACAAAATTTGGAAGAAATTTGGCCAAGTTATATGTAAAACTATTCCAATTTTTTAATCAATAGCTTTAGTGGTTGCTGAAATATACCGCTGTGACAGACGGGAACCCACGGACGGAGTAACACAATAAGGGTTCCTTTTTGTAATTTTTGGTTCGGAGCCCTAAGAATGGACAGCAATGTCTCTTTAAATGAGGTCATAGCTTCGTAGGTATCACGAGGCTTAGCTAAAATTTCAATTCCATAAAAAAAAACCTCGGGAACATATTATTTTGTTTTGGAAGAAATCTTAATCCTGCAAGAAAACTGCTCGTAACTTACCTACAATCCTTCTTTAAACAGATCATTTGGATAGCTTTCAATACTTTCAGATCAATTAATTCATTATATTTTCGTCAAACATACCGCAATGATCCAATAGGAGCGTGTATCATTCCAGAACCAGAATCGGCATTAGCATGTTAATGAAGGGGCGTGCCACGTCCCGGCGGTTCCTCACAAATCACGTCCTGTGTCTCCCACGCGACCAGAGCGGCGCGCGCGCATCCTCGCCCCGTGATATATGCGCTTTTTAATAACCAATTACATTGTCCACCTTGCTTTGTTATTGTTACTATTTATATTTCTATAACGCTTCTCATAGGAAACTTATTATTATATTAGGTATATATAGGGTTTACCCATCGAGATCTATGGGTTTACCCAATACAGGTCAATAATGTCGCTGAATTCGAAACTGAGTTTTATCTCTCAAGCTTTTAGCAAGTACTATTTCTACATAAATCCTGAAAAAATACTTGTACAGGTATTTGGGCATTCATGCTCAAATTCCTTTTCTACCCCTCAAAATGTTAATCTAAAACTAAAACAATATAATTGTATGAAGAAATAATAATTACTCTACCTAAATCATAAAAGCTGCGTTCATTGTTAATACAGCATTAGGATGAGCAGGTATTCTGTAGGTAGCAAGAATTAACATAGTAACGAAGGGGCGGGCCGGCCGGTAACTCACGCCCCGCACAAAATAAATAATTTGACCACTGGAATGTGGCAAGATAATGGACCACAGGTTCAAAGCATATTTGGTGGCCGAAAGTAGAGGTATCAGAAACCCTTATCAACTTTTATCTTCTCTAAATGATCCGCATTTTTATTTGTTCGGAATAAAACAAACTCGTAACTAGGTAGGCCTCCGGTATTTTTTTAACAATTATTTATTGAGCAAAATAGTTTTTTTTATTCCTAAATTGAGTTAAGTACAAAAGCAATTTTTCATAGAATCGTTAAGGTCCGAATAAAAGCATTAACATTTTGCAAATTAAAATACCAACGAAGGTAGTTATCCGTCATCTCTATCATCTAAAGTTTTTGCTTACGACCTAAACCCTCGTAAAGATTAGAAGTCAAGGTCCTCGAACGTCCTATGAACCTTGGAACATTTTTATATCATCCTCTAATTTACGCTCGCCGGCCAATTAAGTATCGCAATAAAAATCTTATCGGAATTTGTTTAGGTCATATTTGAAGCAATTTTGATTTCTTAACTCGTTAGTGCTCAAATTTTATATTAGTGTTCGTCAGCAGAAACATACAGTCGTTTATATTATAAACTAAACCTAAAGCATCTTAAATAAACACTTAAATTTTATTTATCGTAACGGCAATGAAATAAAATATAAGAGACATTTACGTCAGGAGTCTCATGGGATTAAGTCATCAGAGAGCAAAGTGAGACGCAGCGGGATTCAATTAGATAAATAAAAACATTTAGATATAAATGTGTATGTTGTATTTATTGGATCGTCTTGGTGCAGCCGGGGTCGTGCGTGCAGTGGGTGGCATCGGCATTTGTCACCGCCGCCATCGACCCACGAATATATACGGCGCAAGGGTAACTGTGCTCATATCTCGAATTATTTTTTATAATGAATTTCACTTATAAAACTGACCTATTCTGTCTTACAAAATTTTGAAAATCGCCTTTTCTTTATATTTGAATAAAAATGCAATTTTCAATGGCATGAATAATTGTGGTTTTTGGTCTACCAATATATTGTTACAGCCAACTATCATTCTTTGAACATGTCTGTCTTGGTAATCGGTCTACTAGGTCTCATGTTCGTGCGTGACCATCTAAAATCATGGGAGAGCTCTTTATCGATCAAGTTATTGATACTTACCAGTTTTCGTGCTCAATCAAACTTTATATTTTGCAATCGACGCACGTTACTAACTTGATGAATCTTCGCCGCGCAGGCATTAGGGTTTCGTCATGTACGGTAAATTATTATTCGATTCCCAATTGTAGTTTTATAATTCGCATCTTATTTGCACTTAACATAGGTAATTTTATATCAAATTTAATGATAACTGATTTCATTCTTATAGTCATATCCAATTCTTCGTAGATGCATATGCAAAGGTAGAACTCGCGGTGGCCACTATCGCGGCAACCATCGAGCAGTCTATGCAAATGCAGTTTTTGCAGCCACCAATTGAAGAGCAGAGCCGAAGGTTCATCTCCCAGCAGTGGGTGGCCGAACTTACATTCTCGTGTAGGGAATTGTAGTGAGAATAATGAATTTTCTAAATAAATGCACATTGTATTTACCGCGCCGCATGTGTAAGGCTAAGTGTGCTAGGTTTGGTAGGTACTGAGAAATTTTGTATAGTTATTGGATATATATCTAGTATTCGATAAGGTTAATTTGCTTTTAAGGCCTAAGTGACACCTTTTAATTAGGCCCTGTAAATTTTATGTCATATTTTTTAATTTCTGGTATTGTATCGAAATCTCTAAATTATCACGTCATAATAATATGCAATATATTCTTTATATGATGTCAAAGCCTATAATAGTTAAAAGGTCCCAAATATTGTATATTCTACTAAGAATGCGTCATTAAATCCTTTGTATGCATAAAAATATTCATAAGAGAGTTCCACCTTATTCGTCCGCAGACGTTGTTCTAATAAATGTCACTAATTGTATAGAGGCACAACACGAGGCCCCAGAACCACCGAACAACAACTAGTTTACATATTATAATATTCAAAATTGCTCTCAACGACTGAGTCATCCTCGGTCAGGACTTTATATTGAACTTGGTTTAAGGTGACGTTTCGCTGCAAAGACAGGTATGCAACTCTCCTATAAATGAACATATTAGTATGGTCGATTACAAATGTTTATAAATGTTTCGACCTACGAACGACTAAACAATCCAATACATTTATTTTATCGAGCTACGCAGTATAAATGATAGGATTACCTCCATCCAATACATGAAATGTGTAATATTTGCTTAAACAAAATTGATTATTCTAATTTCAGTCTACCTAAGTGCTAGGTTCTTCTGGCAGTGGTACCTTACATATAAGTCCTGACGATCACAGAAGTATCAATCCAAATATTGAGCATATTTTTATTATATTTTAATCAACTTAAAAAAATGGAGATTATCAATTCGAAACTTATGATGATAATATATTAGGGATTAGGGCTTCCAATCTAATATACAAAATTTCATAGGTGTATGTTTGTTTGTCGACGTATATCTCCGAAACTATTAATCGGATTGTGACCATTTGTTTTTTATTGGCTTAAATTTACTTCATCTTAGGGCCTAACGCACAGTGCAAATTTCATCGATGTTGGTTCAGTAGTTTTCAAGATATGTACTAATACGTGTGCCGGCCTGGCTAATTGATATGAGTTACGGGTGTGGTGTCAAAGGGAAATCTTTTCAGAACCTTGGTCAAATTCTAGTCCATACAAGTAAGAAAAACTAAAATTATGAAATAAAAAAGAAATTAAAAAAAAGACTTCAAAATACACTCAAAAGTATGAAATAACTCTAATCTGACGCTGATTTAAAGTCAGTGAAATATTTTCAACGGAATACGCCGTGGTCTTTCGTATATTCGTGTATTTTGAAGTCGTCTTTTTTAATAACTTTTTTATTTAACAATATATTTTGTTACTTTCGTCAGCCAGTAGTGGCTTACAGAACAAACTACACCTTAAGACAATATTTTTTGCGCGGCTCGGCCCAGAGAGCGACACGACAATAAATTAGATGCGTTGAAATGTTTGTGTTGTGGCGTCGTGGCCGCTGTCGCCGACGCCGCGGCCGCACGCGCATACATTAGCGCACAATACCGCGGGGGGCGCCCATTGTGTCCTCACACTTATACAACCCCACTCTCCCCGCCCTGCCTCATCACGCCCCTAATGAAGGATTCAACGCGAGACCTGCAATTATCAGATAAAAATCGGTTCTCGGGTCATAAGCCGGAGTACCTTCTGGTTATCCTCAAATATTTCACTTCAAATTCATAAGTAAATAGTTTACCTGAAGTAAGATTGGGGTGATGCAGTTCGCGGAGCACAGTTAGGGCTGTGCACGCACTAATTTTGGGTTCCCGTGGGTTCTGTGCCGACTAATGACCAGATAATTGTGCGGCAGGTGCGCTCGCGCCGAGGGTTGCACGCTAAGCGCACACGCCAAGCGCCAGACTTGACCGGTCACTAACCGAAACCTTTTTAATTTTTTTTAAAGATAAAATCGTAAAAACTTGTAACAATAAGGTCTGATGCATTAATATGGTACCCTAATCAAACAGATTTGAATAAATTAATGCGTCGCTTCCGTAGAGCGCCTCATGCGCCTTCAGATTACTAGAACATCGATCGATAGAGAAATTTTATAATTAACATGGGTCAAGGAAATAAAATTAAGTGAAATTTTAAAGCTTTAATTACATCAATAATAAATTCAGCAGGGTAACTTATATTAAGCCATATTAATTCCTATTCAATTACCTATATATAAATTACATGTTATTTTTTATCAAATATTCTTTTTTTATACATTTAGTGATTTGAGACAGCCCTCTCTGTAATACCTAATCATAAGGCTTATTATAAAGTGCACGAATTATTATAAAGTCACCGACTCATGACACTTGTGGGATTTGAAGAGCCCATACTGATGTAGATCATCAGTTTTTAAGAGGTTAAGTACACGGCAGCCGTGAGATGATGTCATTTTAACTTTTCCTTTTGGTGATTTCTTCACATTTCTTCCCGTAAGTATCACAAAATGTATAACAGACTGTCATAAAATGTGTCGAGACTGTTATTCTGGTAACTTTTGTTTATTTTAAAATATACCTATATCAATTCTCCTGTAACTATGTTTACTAGCAATTCACTCTGGAAGTTTTCAGTCATTTTAATGTAGATACCTACCATGAAATAATTAAATACATATGCCTTACCAAAGCCTAGCAAGCTGTTATGGTACAAAGAAACATTTTTTTCTGGACCACCTGGCTCGCTCGCCACCCGCGCCAGTGCCTACAAAAACCGATAGAAAAAACGTCACAATATTTGAATATTATAAAAACAATTAAGGGTGCCGCACGTCACCTGTCGCCGGCACGAGATACACATTTGCATAGAAACCAATTTATAAGGTTGTGAACACGTAGACGTGACTAGCGGATTTTGAAAAACTACCGCTTGGCCTGCAAAGCAGAATACATCTTACAAGAAGTTATACGTTATAAGTTTTGTCATTTAATTACTCGTACCTACTTAGAATAGGTATGAATAAATCATATGGTGGCTTCTCACGGCGCGTGGTAGCCCGAGCCGCGCCGCGCCGAGCCGATTTCTACGAGCAAGCACGAGCCATTGCCTTCACACGGCGCGGGGCGCGGCGCGGCTCGGGCTACCACGCGCCGTGAGAAGCCACCTATAGACCTAAATATTGTTTACATAAATCTTTGCACCACAGAAATAAATTTGCTGCTTATTTATATGAATATCGAACGAAGCTATCTTTATTATTTGAAATTGAAATAAAAAGTTCGTAATCATTAAAATAATATGGCACATAATTCGCTAGATATAGTACAATAACTTAACAGTCTAACCACGATTTGACGACACATTTCTTTTCAACTGTTCTTTATAAAAGACCTTTTGTTACTTGTATAAAAACTCATTTTGCGATTATATCTATCAGCCATTATACTTCATGATACAAATAAAAAGTTCCATTGTTAGGCACTTTCATTTTTATTTATGAATTATTTTTTAATAACAGATCTTTTCAAAATTATGAGTGTCAGTATGTTTCTACCCAACATTCCTACTACGTGCGTTTCACTTACTACGGTTTTTATTGAGCTTAATATTTTTGTACTACATTGTTGTGCTCCAAAAAATTTACGTGAAGCAAAATCTTTGACACCTTTTTTAGCCTATTGCGCGCACGCAGCGCACGTAGGAGTGTGATATTTGGCCTAGTTAAAGTTTATATGGGGAAGAAGTGCACAAAGCTATTTTGATATAGCAATGCATTATAAATACATTATTTTAATTAAAAAAACGTTACACACTGCAATGCGAAGCATTACATACATCATCATGTGTCTGAGTTTGAAAAACCATACACATTAAACTCTTTTGTTTATCTTCTTCTTCTTAGTTTTGTAGTATGACAAACAAATTCTTTTTCGAACTTATTTCTGCCAGTGTCAAGTTATATTGTTAGGTAGTTATTTTGTGATAAACAATTATAGTCAAATTTTGACTCATTGCATGTGAGACATCTAGTCCTAATCCTAACTATCCTAATCCTAACTATCCTAATCCTAACTATCCTAATCCTAACTATCCTAATCCTATAATATTATAAATGCGAAAGTGAGTTTGTTTGTTTGTTACGCCTTCACGCCTCAACTACTCAATGGATCATCATGAAATTTGGCATGCAGATAGCCTATGGTATGGAGAAGTACACAGGCAACTTTTTTTCCGGGAACGCGGGTAAAACCGCGGGCGACAACTAGTATCTAATAATTCTTATCGCCATTGGTGTAAGGAGGTCAAACGGTTTTTATTTAACCTTTACCTGAAGCTAGTTTGTTTAGAAATGTATTAATTTCAAACCAACCCGCGGCGGACTTAGGTAGCGCGTTCATTTCACTGGTTTTCTGCCTTTTGTCTTTAAAAAAAACACTGCTGACATATCCGGGTTCTAAGCTCCAAAATCCAGGGATTTCACGCTTCTTGCCCTGGTTGCCAGATTTTAGAGATGGCAACCCTACCCTAGATAACTGTCCAAACTGCATCAAAATCGTTAAACTAGTTCTCGAGTTCTTAGCACACTGACAGACAGAGAAACGTTCCTTTGTATATTATATGTAAAGATAAAAGCCTAAGCAATTTCGTTAACAGTCATCGGTAAGATATGACACGATTGTTTATTAAAATCACCTAATCATCGGGTTGTCAATGGTGAATGTAAATATGCATGCGCCCGCGCCGACCCGTCCATTGTCGCCGTTAACAATCCCGTGTTATACATGCTCCTGAGCTGACTAACACTAGACAAAACCTATTCATCTGTGCATTGTTTAGAATCGTTCCACTTGTTTTGATTTAAATTGCTCATCTAAGCCAGATCTAAGCACATGTATTTTATCGTCTTTGTCGATGATTTATTACGTATTATTGGCTAAATCTTGATGCAACTGATACCTAGTTGAGTATTAAGATTTAAAAAAATGGTTTCCTTAAGCGCCTCTGTAAGTACCGCACGCCGTACATTCCGCGGTTTGCGGCTGAAAATCACGACACTTATGACAAAGACTTCATCTCACACAAATTATTGATCTCCAAAGTGAATCTTATTGTTATGAAAATAAGATAGTTATTTAAACGTTTGAGGTATCATTAAAGGCGCTTTTATGCGATATTTATGGGTAAGCAGGTGCGGCGGCTGCTTTGAAATCGTTGATGACTGCTGATCAGTGCATTGATACAAATTGCCTCGTAACACATACTTGGTCGTCGGCCATCAAGTACGGCTGCTGTTAAGCGAAAATGTTTTCGCTAACACTTTTCGATCGTTAAACTATCCCTTTGATGTGGTTTTATGAATATTGTTTAATTTTGAAGACTGCACGACGGACTGGTGAAATCAATCAATATACTTAATTGAAGCACGGCTTTATTCGAGCACTGACTTTAACTTGCTACAGAAGAACCTGCCACGTAATCAATTAACAATGGTCATGTCCTACATTCATCTGTTAACTTACCGAATGTTGTATTATAAGACCCGCAATTTAAAAGCCTGGTTTCAAATAAACCGTGTATAGGTTTATTCATCATAAATCAAAATTCCTTATTCAAACTCGTAGCAGCTTCCATATTATGGATGTAAAGTCAAAGTCAAGCCATCATGGACATGTCAGTCAGTGGTTCGGCAGTTGGCACTCGTTGACACCACATTGCTCGGAGCGAGGCGACACGCAAACTCTGAATCGAATAGGTACCTAGTCTTTCAAGAAGTTTTCAAGCGTCGCTTATGACCCCGGGACCTTCGGGCGAAAGTAGACGTGAATTCCGCGAATTGATTATCGTCTAATGAATCTTAATGCCCAACTATTACACTGCCTATTTTATTGGTCTTTTTCGTTACGCGAGATAAAAACAGCCAAATACTTAATACATTTCAACTTGAAAAAGTATTAAACTAATGTATCACAAAAAAAAATACAAATGTCTATGAGCTGAGTAATGAATCTCCAGCTCACGTTTTCAGTGATACAAACTAAGCTGGTAAACGAGAGTATGGATTATTTTTAACCCGTGGTAATAATGGAAGTACCTTATTAAAAAGAGAAGAGTTAGTTTTTATCTGCAAAATACTCACCTCAATGCAAAAGCCATCCATTTGTAGAAATTGGCAGACATCCTCATCCAACCACCTCCATAATCTCGACTGATGTAACCTTGAACTGTTCAAACAGCATAAAATCTAGTTTATTTTCATTAAATAACACACATTAACATTATACCAAATTATGAAAATTGCATAAAAAGTAATGGCAAGTGCGTGCATTGTGCAGTCGGTAGCGCGCCGCCTCGGGGGCTCGTGCCATTCTCGTTCCAATTTCGAATGCAAATTTTGTTTTTCAAAAACAGATCGATACTTAGCTACGTTACGTTACGGCCGTTCATATTCATATCATGTCAGGATTTTGACCGTTGGCGTGTCAGAAACATTTCACCGTTTATACCTTCAGGATATTATTCCCAACTTCCTTTTGCAAAGATTAGTCAAATGGAATGATGCCAAATTATTTATAACAAAAACGTTATTTGGTGTAATGCCCTAGTGAAAAAAACTAGGCTAATGTCCAGTTAATGCCCTCTAAATACAGCACGTTCCCAGGCGATAAAATTATTGAGTCCAACGAGAAGGTCACGCACCCTCTCATTCTCATACCCTGAACCAATAGTACAGTAATGGTCTTATTAATATTTAAGTGAGCCAAACAAATAACTTGAGTTGCCCTTATTTTATAATTACTCCTTGGTATTATAGTACCTAACTATAATCATTTAGATCGATAAATAGCCTGCACACCTCTTCAGCTTTTAATTTGAATATTATGAGTTCATCGAAAGTTTCATCATATGACATCACCTTACGCCATAATTATATTAATGGAGTGGCCATTAATATCATTATGGCTTAAACAATCGAATACTAGAAAAAAATGTAGCTTATGGTAAGTACTTCAAAGCTCAACCCGATGTAATAGAAAACCAGGAAGTTGTCGTTAAATTGCGTTCACACAGTTCGAAGGTATGTGATTATGTAACTGAAGCCGCGCCCACTCGTACCTAGACAGGTGACCTTTCTGGACTCCGTACTTTGAAAGGAGTCCTGCCTTTCACCATATAAAGTTCGCATATTCATAAAGCTCAAAAATATAAGTACCTACTCATATTCCTAAAAAGCGAAAATCCAAATTACATAATACAACTAACATGATCGATTTGGAGAAATGTTTTGAAATATCTCGTCTATTCTAACACATATTAGATCACAAATAAATAGGGCGTTCCACGGTAGTACTACTTTTCATTCTGTGGTTCTATTTCCAGATTCGCTATTCGTAGACTTTTTTTCTGGAGAACTAGAAACATCAAATAAAATTAACTATGACGCTACGATGACGCGCTTGGAACAGTTTTCAGCAATGTTTACAAGGCCGGTCACTCACATGCTATAATGATAGACTTCGAGGCTTTTTTCTATTAATTACAACATCGTGCACGTGTGTAACGTGGTGTAATGTCACATGACTCACGTGCATAAATTAAACACTATCTATCTCTACAAATATAAAGTTTCATGGTATATCCTTTCTTATCCCAATATTATCTGGAAAAAGGCTATACACACGAACTAGTGCTGCTCAATCATGATAACTAGAAAATTAGATGCGCATGTGCTTTGTAAATCTAATGATGTAAATATTACACTGAGAGATAGCACGAAGAATCAAATTAGAATTAGATGATGTTAGAGAAGGCCCTCACTAACATTTTATTTGACGTTAAGGTCTTCACAGAGCATTTGTAAATTCCATTTAGGATTTCTCAGGGGCAGATGTATTGGAGGTTAAGCCAATTTTAAACGAGAATTAGGAATGAAAATACTATGGGGAATGAAACATCAATACATCGCTCTGATTTAACAGTGGATAATACGCCAGATACCAACTACCTAAATACCACTTTGGCTCTGTTCAAACTGTGATCAAATGACAGGATAAGGCATATAATTCACTGATAATTCAAATGGATTACGATGTTTGTTTTTCTGTATCGTATGAATATTGCAGAGTTAGATAGATTACACCTGAAGGCTTTAATAACAGCGCACCGGATTGACTGAACGTAATTACGGGTCGTTTACTTTCAAGTCCTTGTAATTGCTATCCACTTTAACATCCAGATTATATGTGCGTACAGCTTGTGTACCGATCATGGATCGATGTGGAAGCCCCAATTTGTTGGTGCTACTAAATCATGGAACAAAAGCGCCGCTCGATCTAAATCGATTTGTTCAAATTATGAGAGCGGTCGGTAATGCGCGGGCGATGATGGCGGTTGCTATTCTAAATATCCTTAATAAATATTGACCGCCTCGTTGAAGACACCTGCGTTTCGCCCATGGACATATCCGATGAAAATTACTAGTTTTTTTATTGTGTAAGATCCTGCTTATGTTTTTTAGGTTACGGCTGTATCGCGATGACTGGACTACGTTTTACTACCACACGTTACACAATCATATGCAATGTTTGAAACTCTATGAAGATCAAACACACTTCTTGCTACTGTACCGTCATAGACAAACAAGCCCGTATAGAACTTTCTCAATCCAATTCAACATGAGATTTATTTTACTTAGAAATTATTAATTTTTTAACAGACTTCAAAAAAAGGAGGAGGTTCGCAATTCGATTGTATGTTTTTTTTTTTTTTATGTTTGTTACCTCATAACTGCGTCATTTATTAACCGATTTGGAAAATTCTTTTTTTGACTGGAAGAGTACACTTCCCGTTTGGTTGTCCCATTGTCATCAGATCAGGATTAATTACTTTTTAGTGTACTTTGATTGAAGTCGGTTTAAGTTTTTTGTAAAACAGTTGGGAAAAAAGGGTGTTGCGAAGGGGAATGACGCAACCCGGGATGACTGGCTGTTTTGAGTAGATTAACAAATTTTTGTTCACGACAGCCGTGGTCATGGCTGGCGCGCGCCATATGCTGGGGTCGTTAATGTGAAGTAGTGCCTCGCAACGCAAGCGATATACCTACCCGGCAATACCTGGCATTCATAATATTATTTACTGGGTTTTTAACTTCCGCGAGAAATTAAATAATATTTGAAGTCTCATCCTAGTCATATTCAATTAATTAGCATTGATTAATCCATGGAACAAGTGGCCTAAAGAAGCGCAATGACGTTAGTTTGTTTGAAATTATATATTATAATTCTATACCTAGGTAGAAAATAAATTCTAGTCCTTTGAAATCAGCGAAGAAGCAGATGTTCCGTTGATTTTGATCAAAATGACATCCAATTTATTTTATTAGTAAGGCTACATTAGGTACCGTAAAGAAATATCTGTGATCTAAGCATTAGGTACCTTCCTCCTACCTACGAGAATGCATTATTTACCTTCCCTTCCGATTTAACATCTGGTGGGCAATGTTCATTACCACAGCCACCTCGCCAAATGACGTTCATAATGGCCTACGATTTGTATCGACACCGAACGCCATCTTGCAAATAAATATTGGTCAAATTAGCGGACCCCCTGGCGCTCACCTGCCTTTGTTGCTACAACGCTAATAGGCCATGTGTTGACGTGTTCGGGCCACTCACGATATCTGTCCAGGTTGATAAACCGTGAAATGTCATTATACCTGGGATCAAAACCTTGTGCCGAAACATCTGTTTCAATTATGAGTTTGGAAAGTAGGTAGGGGTACGCCTGTAGGTAGGTCAGGTAGATAAAAACTACACAGGTATTTGTCTAATATTAGGTGTAAAATAGTGTGTTATAACTGCTATAAGAGTAGGTACTGCATTTATAGGTAGGTATTCGAAAGAGATAACATTTACAGTTGGATGACTAAATAAAAGAAAGAAAGAAAGAAAATACATTTATTTGACGAAACACATTAAAGAATTTACATACAAAAATATTTAAAACAAACCAGTAAGTCTGTGCCGTCAAAGAGGATCGTCAGCTCAGCATGGTGCTACTGACTATGTCAGCAGCGCTGATTTTCAGCTGACGCCTTTAGTGATGTGAAATAGGTGATACAATAAACGACACTGATTGAATACGAGTATCATACGAGAATTATGTACATCCATAACATTGAGCTACTATTAGTACGTATAGAGAATCTGTCATACGCAAAGGTTATGTCCATTTTTTTATAGTCAACTAAAGTTCTCTTTAGCGCTGAAAAAATAATTTGTCGTCTTGACTGAGCAGACAGTAGAAACACGTAGCGCTATCAGAACGCTTTTCAGAGTATTTTTATCGCAAACACCGTGATTTTCACGGGCCGGGCGCTTACGCGTTTCGTTTATCGATCGTTCTACAACAACAAGTGTGGCCGACGGAACATAGTTGTGATGTGTGGCGTCTTCTCTATACGTAGAAAGTTATAATAGCACAATGAACCATAATAATACTAAAATATAGGAGAAATACCTGAACATACTTTTTACATTGGATCTATCCCTTAAAAAAACATATTTGAAGAAAGTAACACGGCAACTTAATTCCTAGTTTCAAAAAAAAACATGAACAAAAACGTCACCGCAGCTGTAACAGATTATCAAATATAAGTTGCTATGATAACGAGCAATATTTTTAAACACGTGGGCAACAGGTGTGCTAAGACTAAGACAATTGCAGGACAATAGGAATGGTAATAAGGAATTAACTTTGCCTATCTACCTACGAGTATTAGAGTTTTAGAGTCAGACTTCTCATAAGTGCCTGCGAAGGTCTATTTGAATAAATGATTTTGAATTTAGAAAAAATTTAAAGTAATATCTGAATTAAACTATTACTTTTACATTATTACCGTGCCAAAAATAGGTACACACGGCTACAGATCAAGCTATACATTTCCAGTATAAGCTGATCTCGCATTGTATAGGATTTCCGTACAATGGGAGGTCAGTTTATACTAGACATTTATAGCTTGATCTGTTGCCGTGTGTACCTACCAAGGCATTTTAGTCATGAAGTGCTTTTCTTTTAATTAAACTCTTCAAAGTTATTCATAATTAAATGCAATTTGTAATCCTATAAAGTTACCTATTGGGTAAAATCTACAAGTCTGTAATAAGATTAGTTTTAATTTGATTGGTTGGATGAAAGATGATTGCTTGCAGCGGAGATGTGAATGCTGAAGGTGGATGTGTGGAACGACAAGCATGGGTTGTAGTACCTAAATTGTAATATAATGTACCTATGTGGAGGGAACGCATAGGTATTAAATTATATGTTTTTCTTTGTGAAAACGAAGCAAACTCACATATTGACGCAGCTATATGTATAGATGGACTTGTTTTTGACTTTATTAGTGTACCCCCGGTTTCATCCACACCAGTGTTATGTTGGGCAAAGACTACAGTATATACTTAGTACTTTAATAATAGGTAGGTACCTACCTACCCATTAGCCCATCAGTATCACCCATAATGAATAATGTCAACGCAAAAGTAATTTTTCCAATCGTTTATTTTATTAGTTTTCAAATCGGTAGATACCTAGTTCTTGCGATTAGTGCTTATAAACATACAAACTCAATTATAATTTTAAGTTGGTAGGTACCTACCTACCTACATTACCTACAAACCTACACCTAACCAATCAAACTTTTGAATTATTGGACAACAGCCTAGGTCCTAGGTTCAACAATAATGTAGTTAGGAAGGTAGGTACCTACCTACCGACCTACTATCTAATAGAAATCAAATCATCACTTTAGGATCGGAAACGGAACGAAACATAAAAGCTGATAAACACCACTCCAGCCCAAACGAAAAAAAAAACGATACCCATGTGCCACGCCACCCCGTGCTTTTGCCTGCATTTGTTTTACGCAGACGAAAACGAAACGCAATGAAATGAACGAACTTGAAGAACGGACGAACAAAACGTCAGTCAGTAGGGCGCGCTCGTGAGGAGAGCTTGTGTCAGTTTACTCTTTGAGCTCAGCTGTTACGTTCGCGTCTTTGCTAACGATTTACGAGAACCAACTCGTATTTCCAAAATCTTGTGACATTATTGTGTAGTGGTTATATTGTTAAAAACAAGGACAAAATAATTTGATTTGCAGTGAAAAAATCTAAGCTTGCGAAGATGTTTGGTAAGTTGCAATTATTTCAATGAAGGATAGGTTACTTACTTTTATTGTATTTTGATTTCATTACACTAACTATTACTCCTATGTACGCACTTACTTTGTACTTTACTGATATACAAAGGTGGCAAAGTTTTACAATACCCAATATTCTAATATAGGTTACCTATTTTTACAAAGACATTTGCAAATTATGTTTGTTATCAGAAATTTTATATAATACTAGAACTTTAAAAAGTAAATAGATATATGCCATATAAAAACCACTTTAAGTAGATACTTACATCATGCAAATTAATTTCAAAATGATGACTAATAAAGTGGGACTAACAAGTTTTGATCTGCACGCGTCAATCTGAGTACCATGTACCTACTTAACCATCTTAACTATTGTATTATCCAACCGCATGACTATTTTTAGTTTTGAATTACAAAACCGTATCATGATTTTAAATGTCTAAAAATAATTAAAAACTGACACATTTAGCTTCAAAATAAAAATAATAAGGTTGGCTAGGATTGTTTGAAAATAATCGAAAAATAATAAATGAAAATATTCTACTGTACCCACAGACATATATGATTACCTGCGTATTAAAATGTTATTATTTATATTTGGTAGGTATAATCGGCCATTTGTAATTATCTCTTTACCATATAACATTGATGAATTATTAAATAAAATATTTATGACCATAATAAATTTTGGAGTAGAAATCGTAGGTGTTGGTAACCTACACTAAGTGGGCGAGCGACTTGCATTACTATATTATGTTACTAATAACAGTTTATTATAATATCTAGATATATCATAACATTTTATATTATCGCTAAATATTGTAAATATCTTCTCTGAGTAAGCATAAATTAAGCAATAGGTGGAGCATTAACTTCTACACGCTGGTCTGGTAAAATATTATAATCTATATAGGAACATAGATGTACATGTTTCATGAAAACCGCATCCCATGATAAGTGCGTTTTCACACGAGACGATAACGACACATTTTTGTCGCGACGATAAACGACCGACGATAATTGGCAAACGGTCATGTCGTCGTTCGTTTTCACACGAGGAACGATAACCGCACCGTAACGACAGTTACAGCGAGGTGACAAGAAGTGTCGTTATCGTTATCGTGCTGTTCGCCGTGTGAAAGTCCTGACGTTTTTCAATACATTTCGAAGGTCCGCTAAATCGCACAGTAAAAAAATCGTCACGATCTAGCCGAACCAACGACATAGCCGAATTATCGTTCCTGTGTCGTGCAGTGCTGTGTCGTTATCGTTGCGTGTGAAAACGGTACATAGAAATGTATGGTCGGCTAAATCGTCACAGTTTTTTTACTGTGTGGTTACGGTGTCGTTATCGTCTCGTGTGAAAACGCACTAACAATTAAAACATAGTTTATTTTACCGCGATTTAAAGGATCCTATCAATTCCCATCACACCTAGCTATAATATATATCATTATACTAATATAAATCATGGCTTTTTCAATACTATCTTTAAGTGATCCCAGCTATAATATGTATATTTCTGTAATTTCACCATCCTTCACTGTAATTTATAATTATATCACAGCAAAGGTATTATAGCTACATCTGTGATGTGCTATTTCATCAAATAGGTACCTAGGTACATTTCGTTTTGGGGCCTACTCTGGAATAAGTTCTAGGCAAACAGATAATTTCTATACATTTTATGCTTACTATGCTTAGAGATCGTGTGGATATGAATTATTAACTGAGTTATATACATTATTTTTGAAATTATTACATTGCACACTTTATGACATGCCGAATTAAGATTAGAAATAGAGAATTCTATTAAATAAATTTCAGAAATTTATACCTACTTTTTTCTTCCTTTGAAAAATAGATTTTTTATTTCTAATTTAAAGTTTAGAATTTGACGCCCGCTTTCTCATACATTTTACGACGTCAGATAAGTCAGAATTTTCTAATAGTATGCGGGGTCTAGGACAAAATGTATGAGCAAAGTGCCTTCCGGCGTCAGATGTTTTCTATCAGAAAATTTCTTATAGTATGCGCGATTAGCCGGCCATAGCGGTAATTGTATGATGTATTATTATACTAGCTATTCCCCGCGGTTTCACCCGCGTTCCCGGTATAAAAAGTAGCATATGTACTTCTCCATACTATAGGCTATCTGTGTACCAAATGTCATCGTGATCGGTTGAGAAGGCGTGAAAGCGTAACAATCAAACTTACATTCGCATATTTATAACATTAGTAAGAAAAGAAAACGTAAACGTAAGATCAGTAATTACCTATAATTTATGTTAAGTACATACATTAGACTTTTACCATAAGCTTGTTCCCTCGTCACAGCACCGATCCCATACGCGACACGAAAACGCGTGAAAAATATTACCAGTAAATGTCAGGAATGTTGGTTGATAATTAATCTGGGATTTAGTTTTAGATCTGGTAACCCTATCTAAATCTGAGAAATACAATTAACACTGTCTGTTTATCAGGTAGGTAAGTATTTGTAGTTCGATATCAGATTTAAGACTCTAAATAATATGAAATATATGCTTAGCATCTGACTAAATATTCAGAAATAATAATAAATAGAAAATTAAAATTCAAACTTTAAATTTTTCTTTTACAATCAGATGAAGTTTATTATTTATTGATACCTATGTAACCACTAACCAGCAAGCAAAAGGCATAGAAGGAATGGTAATTTAATTAAATAATAAGTACTACTACACTACGTACATAGTAATGTAATTTAATCGATCTTTTATAATTATTATGAAATACTGTACGCGCCGCGCGCCATTCTATAATACGAAAAGCATGTGCGAACAAGTTGTGACTTGGATCATCTAGTACATCGTCTCAAGGGCGAATACCATTCATAAATTCGATCTAGGTTATAATATCCATTCATACATACAACATAATCATATATTCAACATACTTAATATTTTAAACCTAAAAGTAACAGTTAAAAAGACTGCTTTTGTATATAGTTTAAGTTGTGTTTAAATTATGTACAAAAGTACATTCAATAAATGTACCGTGGTGGCAACCGGATGTTCCAGCAGGAAATCGCGGCTACGCACCGGGCCAAGTTGCGCGCGCCCGCCAGAGCGGCAGTGTAGGTTAGGTAGTGCCTGCACCACAGCGGCACCGGTGCCACCAGTCACCACCAGAGTGTATATAAAACGCCCTAAAATGTTATTTAAGCGACTTTGACCCGTGGTAATAAGTTTCATTATATTAAAATATAATATCTAAATTCCACAGACATTATGCAGAGTTGGATTCCGCAATTCATTTACTTCCCGTTTGCAAAACGTATGTCGTACTTTCACGGCTTCGTAATAATGGAAAGAGACTAAAGAGATTAGAACATAATGGTGTGGAGGTGGGCGCGTGGGAACGCTCCCAGCGTTCACGTGCCCGGCACATCACTCTACCGTACCAAATCTAACATTAATATGCTAGATTTAGATAAAATCCCCCCATTTACCGGTTGATATACTTGAAGAAGTCATTATTCGCGGCGAAAGCGCCAACGAGCTGAGTGTTGTTCAAGTGCGATTTTAATCGCCTAGGTTTTTTTTTTATTACACCTTAAATGTTCATTATCTTCACTTATACTATAATGCGAAAAGTTATTTTTGATACGTTTTCATAAATAAAATGATTGCGATCGAAATTGGATCCCTCGCAGATGGACTTTATCATAAACATCTCTTCCGTATCATGAACATCTCTTCCGTCAGTCTTTTCCTCCATTAGTGTGCTTATAGCTCGATGACCACGGCATAAATGTTTGACGAGGTTTTCACAGTTTCCTAGGTGATTCTTAATTAGTATAGTTGTCTATAGTAAGCTAACAGGAGCTGAGCAATTTTAAAACACAATGAAAAATAAAAGGCGCATAAAAAACAATCTATATCAATTTTAAATATAAGATAATAATAAGTCTTATGAATATGAATAATACAAGTGAATGAACTAATGAAATCAATTTATATTTCCATTCATAATGCCGCTATGGCTCTATACGAGCGTAGGTGTCCATAAGTCACTGGCTGGCTAATAAATTTGCACCTATACTCCTTAGATTTCACATTCATTGTTTTGTTATTATTATCATCGATTATCTACATAGAAGTGAAATAGATACAAATATGTCGTTTGTGATGAAATAATAGTACATTATGATACATGTGTTAAGTTGGTTAATAACACTCGCGGCGGTATTAAGCGATAAGTGAGCCGAGAGTGTAATAATCAATGCACACGCGTGTCATATGACGTTTTTCATGACACTTGCGGGGAAAAAAACAGATTTGTATTTTTTTTTTATAATAATCAACCATACAATGAGAACGTTAATAAATATGGCGCGTAAGTTTTTTTTTACAGCCGTGAGCTGTCAAACTATTTATTTTACCCGTTTAAATTAAGAATGCTTGGTCTACACACATATCACTTACAGTGAGGTTCAAACTTATCATAATCGGGATTATACCTATCATAAAACTGTGCGGTAATGTAAAGTAAAAAGCACTAGTGCGTAATAAGCTGCATGTCACTTTACGAGCGAGTGTGTTGAAAAAAATATTAAAGCAATCAAAACTATTATTTACAAAAGTATATTTTTCATGATTATACAATATGCACATAATTATATTAAATTAATGAAACGCTAAAAGGAAAAAAAAAATATATTAACAATATATATATATTATTGTTTCAGAAAACTACTGATTACATAGATACACAATAATAAGAATCAAAAATATTAAATCAAGTATGGTAATGTAGGCTATTGAAATGTGTGTTGTGTCGCGTAGGCTCGTGCGCTCGATTGACGGGCAATGGCAATAGTGCCTAGTTAGTGGTTCCGGATACGTATCGGACGTGTCGGATGTCGGCGTGAGTCACGCGGCGCCCACGCCGCCACTGCGCCCACTGGCGCCCGAGCATTGGGCTGGGCACCCACCCTATGTTCATCGAGATAATCTTATATTACGCCATTATTTCATAATTAAAATCTAGAACCATACGAGATTCACGTTGAAATCTGAAATAAACATTAGCTAAAATACATTTAGATCTTGTAGGAGATTTTTACAGATGTTTCCTATATATCTGATAGAGCCGCCATGCACATCCTGTATAAGTAATCATTAACAATAATAGTTAATAACACGTACAATTAATAAAATATTAACAAGGCAACATTTGGAAACACCATATTATTTGATGTCCATAAAAATTCTTGACGTTACATAAAATGTATCTTAAAAGTATCAATATGTATTAATTCCGCTATATTGTTGTTTCATTCGTACAAAGGGTTACCAGACGCCCGGATCTTTCCTGACATGTCAGGAGTTAAGGGACACAGGAAAACTCAGAATTTGGAAGGATTTTTTGAATCAGAAAGATAAATAATTATATGTATGTATTTATTAAGTTACATTATGTACTCTTAAACCGAAAGCTTGTTCGCTCGTCACCGCACCGATCATAAGCCGTCGCTTATGATCGGTGCGGTGACGATCGCGCGTGAAAAATATTATCACAGTAAATGTCAAAAATTTGCGATTTTGTCGAGAAAACTTAGGTTTGGAACTGGTAACCCTATTCGTACATACAAAAATTATAATTCACCCGCGAACGTACGAATCGCATAGATACCGTATCTGCGTTAGGTACTTTTGTTTGTAATCATTTACTAACATCGATTCTTAACACTTAGGTTTCCATAGTAGGTAGGTAATATACCTACCTACATTGAATTATGCGTAATAATTCAAATGAGCGTGCTTGAAAAATGTCCCAGAAAGCCTAAATACCGTCTTCATAATCATTTATATAACTATCATTTAGTTCAAATTTCAGATTGACCAAAGTACCTACAAACGAGTAAAAATAATTACTAGTACCTTCATGACACATTGAAATTCCGCGCTGAATAAACTATAATAGGTACTAGCACGGTACTAGGTAGGTACTTTAAATGTATTGACAATTCAATCAATTTAATTTAGACAACTAAATAGGTATCGAAATTGTCTATCCTAATTATAGTTTGGATTATTTGTTCTATTCATGATCTGAAATAAATATATTTTTTGCCGGTTAGATCTAGACAAGTTAATTTCCTGAAAATTAAACGTTTATGGGTATCAATAAATAAGCGTGACGATACCACCGTTACGCTATCACGACAATGACTGCGGACATTGCACACACCACCGTCTTCTAAATTAAAACAGTTGCTGTTGCCGAGACGGATTTAGCAGCGTCTGCGACGCGTCTAGGCTATTTTTATTTGGGTTTTGGCATTGGACATTTCGCAGTCTCGTGGGAAACGGAGTTGAACGACTGCGGAGACAATGCGGTTGTCTGGTATCGCGACCAGTCGTTCACCGGCGCAGGCCGCCGCCGCCGCCCACCCGCGCCGCGGCCTACCATGCCGGCTGCCGGCCGGGGCGCTGCCTTGCCGTCCCTCGCCTCGCATACCATAGCCTTTACATATCCACTATTACAATATATTATTTATAAATACCAAAGGTATTCTGCACTTTACCCTTTGACATTCTAATGAAATTCACAATCAATTTAAGTTTTGGTGAATGTCCGCGTCACATTATAAAGGGTTAAAGTTTACACAGCTTTTAAATAGACTGAATGCATACGTTACTATACTACTATTGAATATTATGTGCCTACGTGTGTGACTAAGTAGGTATGTTTGATCAATATGAAGTAGGTATTTCAGCGAGCTAGCTAGCCTAATTATTGAATTGATAATATTGATATCGAATAGGCTTTATTTATATATTTTCTTTATTTATATCTAATGTACATACCTATTGCATGCCTATTGCAATAAATTATTGAGTAAGTATTGAGTATATCTAAGCTCACACTACAACTTAGCCCCGACTGCCCATGCATTACGCCAGTGTTGGGGAATGAGTTATGTACACCTATGTACCTACTAGAATAATATATTCTTTGGGTATTTGGCATACAACTGCAAAGCGGATCGATATTAAATAGTTGATTTCTACAACTTTAGCCCCATCGGACGTAAGTAGGTAGGTACAGTCATTTATAACAGACATAAATATGTACCTACCTAGGTAGGCAGAACAAATGGCAAGGGAGGAGAACGGGGTAGTTTTGTAGGACGCGACAGGGCATGTCAATCGAGACGGTTGGTAGCATGCGGGGTCGATAGGCGCTGTGCTGGCCGAGAGCCAGACGCCTGCAGCGCCGCCGCCGCCACATAAATACACCCTCGTCCAACTAAAGTGGAAGTTCCCACCATTATTATTAATTAATTTTTACTTTCACTTTATAATTGCGGATATTTGCAGTGCTGTGCTATAAAGCTAAGTTAAAGGGCCCCCATCCGGGCACTTTTTTTTATCACAAACCACAGACTACCTCACAAACATTACATTCAGGCAAGCTTATAATTAAGTTCCCGCCTAACATAAGTAAACAATATATAGGTAGGTACATAAAATTGTTTAATGCCTGTAATACAGTGAAATAGAAGCAATCGAACTGACAATACGATTAAGGACCTTACAATATTTTTTAGGTACAGTATCTATCTATAGGTATTAAAGTAAGTCTAAGTAAGGTATATTTGCGGGAGTGAATGTTTGGCCTTAACAAATTACCACGTTAGGGAATTAACTGACTGTGACTGAACGAGGGAAACACGCGTTATGTTTTATTACAGTTCCGGGACTGAACTCAAATTTATATATTATTTGCGGTAGGTAAATGAGTCCAATATGTATGTATGTATGTCCACATAAGTGTATAGACAAATTCGATTTAAAATATTTTTTACTTTAACACATGGGCTGTCGGAAAATAACGAGGAATACGATAAGGTATGATAGCTCAGTGGCAGTGTCGTCGAATGACTTGGTGAAGGTTGTGGGTTCGTATCCTGCAATGAGCTTTCAGTGAAGGAAAACATAGTAAGGAAATCGTAGCACGGTCTGCGCGGTTGGGTTTCGTTGTAGGTACCTGCCGGTTTGGCTGGCATTGACCGTGACATCGTAAATCTGTCGGCTAACATCTCAAAGTGTTCCCACAACCGCACTTGAGAGCTAGTAAGAATAATTGAACTGTTTTACAAAGTACACTAAGAAGTAATGAAAGCCTGATCTAATGATAATGGGACCAAACGGAAAGTGCACCCATCCAAACAAAAAAAGAATTATCGGTTCATAAATGAAGGAGTTATGAGGTAACAAACATAAAAAATAACTTTAAAAAAATACATCCGAATTGAGAACTTTTTTTGAACTCCTTTTTTTGAAGACGGTTAAAAAAGAAAGAAAGAAAGAAAATTTTATTTATTTTGATGTACACACAACACAATAACATACAGGTAAATAAAATAAACAAGGAACCCTTAGTACCCTTGCCTTCTAGGCTTTCTGTGGTACCCTCAGCTTCATCATCAGTCATCACATACCATGGTGATATTGTGGTCAAAAACCATCCTATCCGCTAGAAAAAATACCCCTTAAATATCGCATCGCTCATTATAAATTAAGAAAGCAGTAATGAAATCGAGATGTTTATGCCGCGACTGTCAGTGCGAAAATTATAAATAAAGTGAGTTTGTACTGTCGCATCGCATTGTTCACGTGATTGTATTGTCCACAGATGAGCGGGAAGCGCACGCGCAGCTATAGGTGCGCGGTGCACCAGCGCGATCGCGAGGTCAGCTCCGAAAACGACTTCCATCTACTCCTTGAAGATCCCACGCTATTTGCCAGGTAAATATACAGCTACTTATTTGCAAATATAATAGAAATACATTGAAAATTAGCATCGTCCACCTGTAACCAATAAATCCATCTGGGTGGGTCCGCCAACATTTCGCTGGCAAATATTAGATCGACAACAAAATTCCCCTTATAACAAATAATAGGTAGTATGTATGTACCTATAATATACCACAAATTTATTTATATGATGCTTGCCTACACCTACTAGTCGTCCGTGGTTCGTCTGTCATCTTCCGGAAAACATAAAACCTTTTATAGATGTCCGACCAAGAAAATTTCTCGTAAAATGTAACAAAATTATTTTCAAATAAAAATTTGAGTGCAGCAAAATTTTAAGTGTATTTTCATTTACTACTATTCTATGTATAGTAACGAATAAAACCAAAATCGATTGCCGTCGCCGTCGCTAAAAATATTATTTTATGTTCACTTGTCGTGTCACATTGACATGTGGTGTGCTTTCGTACAATAAAAACGTAAATGAATTGCTTTTATACAGGCCAAGAATATCGTGAAAGCAACTTCATCGATTGCCTTACACGTTAGAAATAAGTGTAATTATTTATGTTTCGACACTGAAACTACAGGTAACTTTACAGTCTTACTTAGTTCTGTAACGCTTTAGTAGTGTAGTTTTCGATGGTACCTAATAGTGTCTTATCATTTAATTTGCCGTTATATTGCTGCATACCACGGTCCGCTTATCGAGCTGACCTTCTCAAGTTAGTCCGGTCCTTCGGCATCCTTGACTCACATGTCCGCCTTAACGAGTCACGATTTCTATCCTATTTCGATTGTAACATACTATGATCATATATTTGAACCGGTAAGTAGATATTTTGCTTAATTCCAGAATGGTGCACCTAGTAGCGATGGAGATGCTCCCGGAGGAGCGCGAGCGCAAGTACTACCAGGAGAGGTACACTTGCTGCCCTCCGCCTTTATTCATCATCAGCGTCACGCTGTTAGAGGTAAACTAACTACCCATTAATTAGAACAAATGTATCGAGACTCAAACAGACACGGTATCTACCCTAACGACCGAATCCAATCCCACTAACAAGTGAATACCAAAGGAGCGTGCGAAGTCATCACTTTCTACGTACGTATAGTACCGCTTCAATCCCCGCTCCAGTTACCTCGGTTAATTAAAAATTGTAATAGCGGATTTCACATCCGTGCAAACAAGCGGTTTACGTGAATCATAACAATCAGTGTGCACGGTCGGCGCCGGGCGCTCGCTTGCTCCACGTCACACGTTGATTCACCGCAAAGCTCACGATTCCTGCAAGTGTGAGCACCCTACTAACTCGGTCTCGCACGCACCGGACTAGAGTAACTAACGGTTTTCCCAGTATGAATAATTGTAAGAAAACCTCAGTTACGCAAATTGATTAATGTTGACCTAGTTTTACAATTGTACTACCTACAAGAACTGTCACAAGACAGGATGGGCAGGTTGGTGTAAGGGAAGGGATTACACATTGTGATGTGACGTCGAATGCCGATACGAATGTTGAGCTTTCGTTGAAGGAAAACATTGTGAGGAAACCATAGAATGGTGGTAGGGTACTTTGGGGTACTCGCCTGGCTGGCCACCCTCAAGTTGAAAATCTACCGCCAAGCCCTATCCGTTTATTCTGGTACCTTTCAGGCTTTGTAAAGCTCAGCAAAACAACAATTGGCCGACGATAACCACTTACCATCAGATGGACCGCCTGCCTTGTCAGCTGAAGGGCTCGAGGCTCTGCTATGGGGCTGTAGATCTTTATGTTGTCTAGTTTTCATACTACACTCCTGCTAGTGTGAAGCAATGTCCCAGGAAATGAAGTTATTATTGTCGCAGTTGGGTGTGTTCGCGTGGTACGCGTGGGGCTTGGGCGGCATGGCGGCGGCGGCGGGGCCGGTGCCGGTGGACTCGCCGCTCGTGTACCGGCCGGACCGCCGCCGCGAGCTCTGGCGCTTCCTCACCTACAGCGTCGTGCACGCCGGCTGGCTGCATCTCGCATTCAACCTACTCGTACAACTTGCGGTAAGTTGAATATTCATTATGGGGTCTTTTAAAAAGGGTGTGACGAGATTTTTGCAGGGTCGCCATAGCGCGAGTGATACCCCTGGTGTTGCAAGCGTCATTAGGCTACGGTGACCGCTTACTATCATTTGGGCCGTATGCTTCTTTGATACCTTAGTAGTATAAAAAAACAAGGACCACCTTGAGAGGTCACTTTTGACCCGTATAAATCCAGTGCTGCAAGGCGAGTAAATCTATGAGGTAACTATGTTCACTACCTCGGTCGTTTGTAAACGCTTACTAATGCGTTTGCGTTTACGACACTTCTCTATAGAAATTGGCACAGCGCCACTAGCGAAATACTCATGGTACTAATTTCTCCCATAATTTATAGTTAGTGAAAACGCATTAGTAAGCGTTTATTAACGTCAATTCTTTACACTCGGGGTACTGTAATGGTCAAAACTAACCGGCCACCAATCGAGGGCGACATTCAAACAATTTGGTTCAGAACTTTGATCTACATGGTCGGTTTGTTGAACATACTTACCCTAGCTGCGAAGCTGTTGAACAATTCATAAACTTGACAATGAATATTTCCGTACTAATTAAGATAAGAAATGATGGAAGTACAGCGGTAAACACAAGTGCCAAATCGTGTTATTTCTTAAGTTCTGAGTAAGTCACTGTAGACCGCAAAATAACCGGAAAAGGCAAAGTAAAAAAACGGAAACGATATTTTAGTAATTGCTCACATTCTGTAAGTACTTTGGGGCCGTACTCAAATTCAAAGAAATAAAATATATGAAATTCAGCATTGACGACCCAGCTGGCATGGTTGCTCTATCTACAGCGTCGGACTGGCCATATACCTAGTCGAGGTCGAGGATAAATGGTGTACCCTGAGCAGAGGCCATCCCTAAAACTTGTTTTGGACTAGTGGGGAGCCACCCGGGTCCTTTCGGCCCAGTCCAACCCTGCTTTTCTATCAGGCCGCAGGACATGTTTTGCGTATTTAGAGCCGTGTGTGAAGAATGTGGCAATATTGATGAGTGTGTATTGATGTGTTGTGTTGTGTTGTAGGTGGGTTTGCCGCTAGAGATGGTGCACGGCGGGTTGCGGTGCGGCGCGGTGTACGCGGCGGGCGTGCTGGGCGGGTCGCTGGCGGCGTCGGTGCTGGACCCGGACGTGTGCCTGGCGGGCGCGTCGGGCGGCGTGTACGCGCTGCTCGCGGCGCACCTCGCCAACGCGCTCCTCAACTTCCACGCGATGCGGTACGGAGCGGTGCGACTAGTCGCCGCGCTCGCCGTCGCCTCATGCGATGTCGGCTTTGCCGTACACGCTAGGTATACTAAGGTAATTGACATTTTCTATTTTTTGATGATGGACTTTCAGTCTCAAATCCTGTGTTAGTTGATGCTTACGGTGTATAAGGAACCGGCATGCAGTTTCTGTATTTTTAGTTTCCTTGTAATTTGTGGTGTATGTATATATGTCAGTCTGAGTGGAACAAGCAAGAAGCCAATAGGTGTTGGTCATATAATATAAGTATAACTAGCTAGTGTGTTAAGTCATTCTCATTCCCCATATATTATGTGTTATTGTTTTGTTGTTGTTACGTGTTGTTTTTGATTGAAAATATTTACAGCATTTGGTTTTCCTCGTAGTAGCTTCCTCAAGCTTTATTTACAATCCATAGTTGCACGTAGCTATGAATGAATAAGCTTTCGATATTATTCATTTCAGTATAACATGTAACGTGTGCAGAAAACTGTGCTCTAATAGTGTATATTAAAGGTGTATATTGGGTTGTCAAGCAGGAGGCGCCGCCGGTGTCGTACGCGGCGCACGTGGCGGGCGCGCTGGCCGGCCTCACGATAGGCCTCCTGGTGCTGAAGCACGCGCACCAGCGGCTGTGGGAGCGGCTGCTGTGGTGGGCCGCGCTGGGGGCCTACGCGGCGTGCACGCTCTTCGCGGTCCTCTACAACGTGTTCAGCGGCCCCGTCGACGAGCTGCACTACATGCCGCCCGACCCGCCGCCCGACGCCGGCTTCTGACCACGTCACACCACCACCACCACCACCACCACGACCACACGCCCGCACCACCACCGCACTTAGCGCCACCACCTGCTACCATTCCTATATATGTTAATGCCTACACGTTCACGGTGCGGTGGTGCGACCCACTCACAAAACGCCTAGTCAATTTACCTTAGTGTGATTCGCGATAAGTAGTAATAATTGGAGGGGGCCGCTTCTATCCAGTTAATACCGACGCTCGTTTCGGCGAGTATTATAATTTCTGTTCAGATTCCTGAACCAGTCTTGTCCATTTTTATACAGTTCCAGTCGATGGGCCTCCTCGCGATACTTAATTGTTAAGTAGTCTTAATTGTATTGAATAGGTGAACTATTTTTGTACGTACTATCTGCGTCCGTAGTGCATAGGATGATGGCGTTACCGCGACAAACAATATGTTCCCGTGTGGACTGACCGACTCTACTAAATGTACTGTTAATTATATTATAAATATTTATATGTAACGATATTATTTAACTCTTTTTATAGAAGTGAAACTAAACTTAACACTACATTTGGTCATGAGAGCCAGCGCAGTTATGCCCAGCACACCAAAGATTAGGATAAAGCAGCATCCATGCTTCAACGGTGGTTTCCTTATTCTCTCTTTATTTCAAATTCAATAAATGTGTTTTCAATATAATGCAAATAAATAGATATTTAATTAGATTTGCTCACAAAGAGATACTATAAGTATGCCTCAATATTTGATTTGAACTGATATAATTGTTATACCTACATTTAAGTGAGTTGTGTAAATTGCTCAATTGCAAATGATTATTTTAATCAGTAATGATTATGCTCAACGGTGAGTTTTTGTTTTATGGGATCAATTGATTATGAAAATTGAATAACTAATATTATTTATGTAACGTGAATTCGTCCATTTCCGTGAGAACCGCTCGCATTTTATCTATCTTTTACTATGGTCTTACTACTCACTAGTAAATAGTTTTATTATTAACGATGTGCCTGATTCCTATTATTGTAAATTTGATTGTATACTTTTAATTCTAATCAAATATGTCAAGAACTGACTGAATTTTTGTATAAATTATTGCAGTGTTTTTTTTTTCATTTAATTTATTTTAAAATTATTTTAAGTGTGAATCGAAATAATTATAATTATGTGATTATAATTAATGAAAATGAGAATGAATATAATTAAACAATTATTGAGAAGCTATTTGGTGTTTATTTTTTGGATTCAAAGACAATTTTATATCATATTGTTATAAATCACAACACATGAAACTTAATCATTGATGTTCAGTCTCATTTAGGAAACAAGTCATTTTAACTAAAACAATATAAGTATATTGTAGTCAAAAATATAATACTTTAAAGCATCAACAACCAACATTATCATGCCACCTCTATACCTACATGCTACATTCATCTCATTCAACGGATTCACGTCTTTTTTGAAACAAAGAATTATTATAGACTTCAAAATATTATTTTTAAATCCTCATAACAAAGTCGAAGAAACCAATATTTAGTCAAATAATTTCAATCGTGCTGGTCGGGTTTCATCGCTCGCATCAACAACAACAATACATAAATTATCAACTATTGTTGGTAACTTAGTAATAAAAATGCTGACTAAAATAACTTTAAAACGATTCTTTAAAATTAAATATTTTTACGTCAAAATTATATCCATATTTTAATTACACTTGTCGAGAAGCGAGAGCAAGATTGGTGTTTGTATAGTCTGCCTCTTTAGTGAAAACTTGCAACCCTCATTATTGTATATTTCTTTCACAGGTGGTCCCAGCATTCGTTAGTTTCTCGGGTAACTACTAAAAATATCTAGAAATTAGATGAATATTTAAAAATACGTTCTGAAGATGCCGACAGCTGCGCGCACCCATAGCGGAGTCTCTCGATTCTGTATCTCTTCACTGCACTCTGATGCATACTGGTGCAATTTCAACGACTCCTCATGAAGACATTTCTGAGAAAAATAGTAAAAATATAATAGTACGTAGGTATAAGTTAGGTACTATAACTTATTCACTGCCACCAAAATGGGGCTTTGGAAAGAACTCTGGAGTTTTCTATGCTACCTTAAGAGGTGACGTCATGCTCAATTCAAGAATTATTAGTTTATAATCCTACTATAGTTGATCAGATCTAAGAGGCCCGTTTTGAAAAGAGGGTGTCTCTTCTTGTCGCAATATGTTTGTCTCTTTTTGACACGTCGATGTATGTGATGTCAAAACGGGCCTATTACATCTTACCAACTTTAATATAATAAATGCGGAGGTGAGTTTGTTTGTTTGTTAGCTCTCGACGCTTGAACAGGACAACCGATCTTGATCAAATCTGGCACGCAGGAAGAATTAGAATACTTTTTATCCCGGGAAAACATAAGATCCCTCGGAACGCGGGTGAAACCGCGGGGCGAAACATAATTCAATGAAGAGTAACATAATTCAATGAAATAATTGTGTTTTATGGACATTAGGCAAATATTTCAGTTTCAAATATTTTAAAAACCGGCCAAGTGCGAGTCGCACGCGAAGGGTTCCGTTAAGACGTTCATGTATGGAGACCCCTTTAAATTTATTAAATTTTTATTGTTGTTATAGTGGCAATAGAAATCCACATTCTCTGAACATTTTAAAAATACTGTCTACCTTGTATTGTTCACGAGATTCAGCCCACTGACAGACGAGACTGACGGACGGATAGCGGAGGCTTCATAATAGGGTCCCATTGGCAACCTAAAAATTAATTTGAATGAGGAAATAACAAGTGAATTATGTATTGACCTGTAGTTGAGGTGAAACTGTGAATATAGCGGCCTGCGCCTCGAGGTCGCGCCGCACTGACCGCTCGCCCAAGTTAGCAGAGCCCACCACGGTCGCCCACGGCACCTCACTGCCTGCTGGATAATACCTACGATACAAATGACATAACATTTCAATACGATCCCTAAAAAGTTGGTAAACATCTTTTTACAAATTATTATTGTTTCAATAAAGTAGGTACCCATGTAGGTATCAATCTAATAAGTATAATAAACCTAAAGAGTTTTTGTAAATTGTTTTTGCAAATAAATGATAGAAATACCTATTAAAAAAGAAATTAATTATCATATTCTGTTGCCTATTTTAGCTAAATGTAAAATAATTAATAAAAAATGTTACAAAGTAATTTCTTGGAAATGATGACCACTTTTCTCATAAAATAGGTACCACTTTAAATTCAAATCCTAAGAAAACTTTAAAAGGAAAAGCTTATTCTGTTAGCTTTGCTCACAAATTTGAAGCCATAAATATTATTAACATTTTTTCTCAAGCAGAAGATAATTAAAAATATCTAATTACCACATGCCCTTTGCATGAAATGTCCACCCTGGCCGCTCATACTCCAAAATCTGCACTCTGTTTGTTTGATTTAAAGATTCGACTCTCTCCCAGAACCTGGTAAACAATATGATTGATTAGATTTATAATATGATCTTTATTTTAATTACAGTTATCATAATATCAACTCACTTCCTTGCAATCAATGAATATGCATGTGGAATCCCGCCAGCAGGACCAGCAGCACCCAAAAATCCATTAGCCTGAGTAAAACAAATCTAATTAGTCCGTCATATTTTTTCTTTGGTCAATGAGGTGGTTGTCACAGCTTGGCACACTTTAGCAAACTATTGTGACGTCAGATATGGAACTTCAACCAAATCAAATTTTTGGATAATGTAAATGATTGACTAAATAGAATTTTTCAGGAAACTATCCTATTACTTGTATATACTTGTCAATTCATCAATTAAGAAATTAACACAGGATAAAATTTTAACCAGTGCAGAAATTAAACTATGATCATAATTTCTACATACATTAGGATGTGCCATCAACAAACTGATATCCGCTTTACAGTCATTCAGTAAAGTTTTTGCATACTGATTTGTTAAGTTGAAATATCCAGTAGCTAATTGAATAAGTGAGCCTTCTGGTGCCATTCCAATGATTTTCTGAGTCACTTGTTCATCCTGTGTGATGTTGAATTCCCCCATTTGTATTAGAGGAAATATCCATGTGTCTGCATCAGTATCTATAAATTTGTTGACATTTGCATTTGTGAGCATAAACATTGTAACACTAGTAATCCTCAAATTATGTTACATGAATATTTTGGACTAGTTTTGTCAAGATCTATGAGGCCTGTTTTGACAAGAGGATATATCTTCTTGTAGCGCTTGTGTATGTTTGTTCTTTTTGACACATTAATCACATGTGCTGTCAAAATAGGCTTATTCATGTTCTTGTACACAAATTAGACTCATGACTTGTGAACATGACATGGTTACCTGGGTATCAGACCCCACACAATTTGTCCATATAAGTTTAAAAGTATAATATTGTTCTTACCATTACAACTATTCATGGAAACCCACTTGTGGTGCTGCTGCTCTTTCCACCTCTCAATGAGACTATTCATCTTCTGAGTCATCTCTTTAACCATTTCATGTTTACTGTTATACTTTACATTTATAATACAATCTTTTGCACACTTCTTACCAAAGTTACTGACTTCATCTAAAACAAATAACATGCCAGATTAAACTCAATGAAAAATCGAGTTCATGAAAAAAATAAAAACAAAACCAACAGAATGTAATAACAACTTACAGTCATCATACCTATGAGTTCACAATAAAAATTTGCTAGATCAGCATCCTTGATTTCTATATAGCGATCCTGTCTTTGTTGGAAATAATCGTTGGAGCAATTAGCACCACTTAAAATCACCGAATCGTCTGCTATGTAAAGCTTCATGTGTTGAAGACCAACTATCTCATTATAGCGGGATGGTAGAGCTTTTGACCAAGATCCAAGTAACCTTGGAGTTTGGTACAAGGTAACATTGCACTGCTGTGTCAAATCATTCATGAACTCTCGAAGTAAAGTCAGCGAGTTCACTTCCCCACGAGTTCCTCGCTGATAATCTAATAGTACATTAAATTTCAATGTTTTCTGTCTTGCAACATTTTCTTTGGTGACCTTTATAAGTTCTTTTTCCATGGCACCTGTGCCTATATAAAGGCTAGCCACTGATATCCTTCGACTAGCATTCCGAAACCTCTCACACAGCGTGTCATAAAATTTTCTAGGATCGTTAATAACATTGATATTTGAGGCGTTTACTGGGAAACATGGTGCAATACTGTATATCCAGTTAAAGTAATGAAACTCTGCAGCTTTAAATCTTATTGGCAGATTGCCATTAATAAGCATTTTTGTTACAAATTTATAATTAAATAATAACTTTATTTTATCATTTACACCTCACACGCTGGCTGGAAGAATAGAAATTCATTAGATAGATATAAAAGAAAAGAGATAAATATTCTATTCACGCGTGTATTCACGGGATAAATTATTATCCGTCTGTTAATGTCAAGACTGTCAACTTGTCAATGTCATGTATCACGCGGCTTCTTTTTTTTAACTGGCAACTGTTCTTACTAAATTCTGCCAGCATCATGTGTGGCAAAAAAACAGAACTAGTTGTTAGATAAAAATTAAATTAACCTCCGGAGACCAGTGGGCGGGGAGCTTTTTCCGCCAACGCATCAGCTTGGCTATCCAAAGAGGAAACGCTGCCAGCCTTCTGGTAACCTTGCCGTTAATCGGAAGCAGCGGCTTGAGGAAATTTTCTATTATATAGATTGTATTTTGTTAACATAGATTGTATTTTGTACATATTTGTTTTATTAATTATGAATAGCAGTCGGGGACAAACCAATAACCTAAATATGTATTTTTTTGTAATATTTGTTTATCCCTGACTTACCTTTTCAGTTAATTTTTATTATCCCCGACTTACCTTTTCAGTTAATTTTTATTTTACGCTGTCGGTTTTTTTTGTTTCTTTTAATAATTTAATTTATTTCAGACTTTTTAGTTTTATACAGAATGAGTCGTATGTATTAGTAAGTAAATGAGCGGTACGGTAAAGTAACGCTAACAACCATCGCAACTTTGTGAGTTACGTAGGTACGGTAACCACACTTTACAAAATTTACAAAAATTTTAGCATAAAAGTATTATATTAATAATAATATTTATATATTAATATATACATTTGATACCCATATTGGGTAAAATATAATGATATTTTTATAGGTGTCGAGCGCGAAGCAAACACTGCCGTACCATACTTTACTGGAACCATTTCGCCACATTTTCAGGCCCCTATTTGAGAATCTCTGGATAAGACTAAGATTTTCCATCGTCAATGGGTAGCAGTTCTGGCGACAGATTGGTGCAATGGTGTCATGGAGCACCTGGTTTTATACCCTTGTGTACCCTTCAACGGCCAAGTCACGCAACATTAACTATAATAATAAAGAAATCGCAGTAAGGAACCTTAGACTTGGCACGACTTTGTCTAGATTTCATTACTTTTTAGAAATAAACAAGCAGCTCCATCGAGACTTGGCTAGTTTTTTTACAGAATGTTTTTGGTGGGATTAAATTAACATAATGTAAGCAAGTCTTTTAACAATCCAGTTTTTTTATTTTTTTTAAATATATTTGTAACATAACAAATTACTCATAGATACCGAAACGTTCCATATAGGTGTCGGCTAAAACTAAGGGTCTGCTATGACCCCTTATCTCTTCCTGCTGGTAATGGATGTTTTGACGTTGAAAATACAGGAGACACCCTGGTACACACGGCAACAGATCAAGCTATACATTTCTAGTATAAGCTGACCTCCCATTGTTTGGAAATCCTATACAATGCGAGATCAGCTTATACTGGAAATGTATAGCTTGATCTGTAGCCGTGTGTACATGCTTTTTGCCGATAACATTGTTCTCGTCTGTGAAAATGGATGTGATGTCCAGAGCAGGATGGTGAAATGGCAACAAAAGCTGGAGAGAGCTTGAAAATTAGCTGAACTAAAACTGAACGCATGTTCTGCGATTTTGGCGGTCTCTCTACTTTCGCGCTTATTCACTTGATGGAGTTTCAGTCCAGTCCCAGTACCAGTCTTCTACGGATTCTGGTACCTCGGTTCACAAATGCAGAACTATGGTAATAATAACCGTGATATAAATCAGAGTATCATATCGGGTTGGATGAAATGGCAACAGGTCTCAAGATAAACATGTCATCCACGGCTACCCCTGAATCCCACGGATAACCCACAGTAGGTAACCATTTTTATGCGATTGAGATTTTTTTTATGGATTATACCTCAAAGTATATAAATACTAGTTATACTATCGAAGTTATTTTGACCCATATAATACTAATGAAATACTTAATGCCCAGGTTTCGATAATTTACGGACCATTATCGGTTAAGATTTATTAAAATTAAGATTCTTATATCTTTACGGGCGGCGGGGCGGGTCGCTAGTTTACTATAAAATCAGCAGGCTTTAACCTTCATATGAACTTTGTAGTTAAGTATTTGTAAGGCATTGAAACTTAAGTATCTATCATATAATTATTTATTCAGTTAATTAGTCATCGTTGGTAATATATGATAATTATAAAATACGTCTAGTTTAATAAAACACCCCTTTCGAATATAATGTGCATCTACAGCAGCAAAATTAATATATTCTAGTAGAATATTCCTCTTCAATAACTTCATTGTGTTCGATTCCATAGAAAATCTTTGCTTCTTTCACATACGCCCACGACATCCTTTTGGAACTAAAGTTTACTCCGACATCGCCATACTTTGAAAGGGTAATAGCACCTGCAGTATTGTTCAGTCGAGTAGTCATTCCTGAAAAATAGCCAGCGTTCATTTGAATGAAATCATACGTTGGTTATTGTTTTGATATAAAATAAATAAAATAATAGGACATTTCTTTGAACATGAACAATCTCAAACTAAGTCAAGATACCTACGAGATTGTCACCTGATAACTGATGAACTAGGTACTAAAAGATATTTCATGCAAACAAATTCGTGTCCTAATAGAACCCACGAAATATAACAATAGCATCAAGATGATTATTAGTAATGAAGAATGATCATCATTCATCAGAATCATTACCTTCCACAGCCTTCTTAGTTGCAGAGTCCGCATCAAGTCCTCCTTCCATAAGTTTGATAATAGCATGAGCTAAGCAGTATTTCAAAATAGATTCTCCATGCCCTGCAATCAATTCGATGTGTGGTCATTTCTTTTAGAAATTGCTGAAGAAGAATCACAAAATTATGAAAAAGAAACAAATTACAAATTCATAAGCATGTAGGTATAAATTACAAAATTCTAATTCATTTGTGTACCGGTAGTAGAAACTCCACCAATGTTGTCATCAGCGTAAGTTCCGCTCCCAATTTGAGGAGTGTCTCCAATACGTCCAACTGCTTTCCCACTCATTCCACCTGTGCTTGTTGCAACGGCTACATTTCCTTTTGCGTCCACTGCCACAGCTCCGACCGTTCCAACACCACCCTGTATTTAAAATCCGTTATCCTGTCTCCTTAAGTAAGTATATAGCAATAATTTTATATATTTTTTTTATTTATTGTATATTTATTATTATTTAAAACGTTGAATTTGATGTGAAAGTGCAAGGGATTGTAATATTAGAAGATTTAAAATAATGATAAAACATACAATACTACAACAATACACCGACAATATTTCTTATCGATCTATATTCGGTGACTGATAACACTACAAACAACACTGCAACGTTAAGATACTAGAGATGACAGACTTAATATCTTAGCTTATCAAATAATCACCTTATCTTCGATGCCAATTTCAGTTCTTCCAAATTCACCATGCTTTAAAAAATTATCCAAAGCATTTTTTGCGTTATCACTTATCAGAGAATCTGGTGGCACTGTTTGGAATCCCTGAAATTTATATAATTTTATTAATATCAATAAAAATACCTAGAATGTATCGAATTATCTGAAACTCATCATAAAAAATTACCTTGTCTAAGGCAAAAAGTTTTGCACCTTCTCCACCCAATAAAGAATGTGGGGAATCCGTAAGAACTCTGCGAGCAATGCTTATGGGATGAGGAAAGTCTTTGATTAATGTCACAGCACCTACGTCCAAATTAGTCCCACTCATAATACTGGCTTCCATTTCTACCTCACCACGCAAATTTAAAACGGATCCATAACCTGAATTTAAATAAAATAATTTGAAGATTAGATTTATCTTTCTCTTTATCTTTTGTTCTAGATACAATTAGAGATGGCAAAATCCGGTTTTTTTCAAATCCGGATTATAATCTCATATAAACCCGGTTATCCGGATTTTTTGAATTTTGGTATTTTTTTGCAATCTTTTGTAATTTTAAATTGTACGCATAGTTTTATGCTTAATTATTAGTAGTATGAAGAGAGGTGTTCTATTTTATTGTTTTTCCATTGCTTGCTTTTGAATTAATTGCGAGTATTATTTAAAAAATCTCCACTCCCTTGCTGTCCGCATTATAATTGAGAATACCAAACCCTTTCGAAAGTAACAATTATCTGAAATCAGCCGATGTACAAAATGCTATCAGCGGTAACCCGTCTAGAACTATCATTCTTGATATTATGTTGTGCGAAGAGTTGTTACTCGCGCCGCGCGCGCATCGTCTCCATTTAAGACTCACTGGCCGACTTAGCTACTCTACTAGCTAGATGGATGAGCGGTAGCAGCTAGCAGCGTGTGAGCCGAGCGGTGTATAGATTTCAGAGTAATACTGACCTAAATCTACTGTATATTTAATGAAAATTTGTAGTTAAAATCGACTATTATCAATTATGATTAAAATTCGAAAAAACCGCTCAATATTCGGTTTTATAATAGGCCCCTAAAATCCGGATTTTTCAGTTATTTTCGAATTTCGAAGTATCCGGATTGCAATCCCTAGATACAATTTAAATATAAATGTATTCTCACCAGCATTGAAGTTTTCGTCTTTCTCCATAGAAACTACAGCCGCTTCAACAGCATCCAATGCACTGGCGCCATTCTTCAAAAGTTCATAACCAGTCCTAACAGCTACTTTTACTCCTTCTAATTTACCTTGCACTCGACTTTGAGGTATGTCACCAGCTCCACCATGAACAATAATAATCGGTTCCATTTTCCTACAAAAATGTGATTGTTGAGAAGTAACTAGATGCATTTATAAAGAGATAGTTTGTATTTGTAAAGATAGTTGTATCATGTTTACTTTATATAGAAATTACACATACATATTAGGTCGTGTTGATAGCGGTACAGTACATTCTATTCGTTATCAGTCAAATTGGTACAATATACATATGAAATATGACAATAATTCTATATTTTAATATTTTTATTGATGACTAGCGACTAGCCCCGGCTTCGCACGGGTGCAAGTAATGTCGTGTAATGTACGCGCCCGTGCCCCTCTCAGCCCGTCCGTTCACGGCATCGTTAATATTGTTTCTTGCTAATTTTAAATCTGTGACATCTTTTAAAATATAAATTATAATGATTTTCTGTAAAGGGCAAACTTTATCTACATTAAATGCCCATCTTAACTAACTTATTTATTTAGATAAGGATTAATATTATATGGGCAAAATAACGAAAATATAAGGTAAAAGTACACTACGCCGGCTTAGTACATTATGCCGTCGCATATTGATTTTAGTCGCAAAATAAGAACAGTCAATAAATCATGAATGTACTATATATCAACTATAGTTTGAATACAAGCAGAATAATAATTTTCGTATATAAATAAGTAATAGTTCTAAAAGCCGTGTCGAGCTTCCGAACGCGTCAGGAGCAACCGCACTGCAGTTCCGTATGGCTCTGTTGTCAGTGAGCGTAAGGTGGAAGTGCAATTTTCTTAAGAATTTCATGTATTACCGGTACGTTATTTTATTCTTCATTTAAGGAATATAATACTTTATATTTATATACTTTATATTTTTATTTTTAGAGATTTTGACGATTTTGTGACTGCCGTAATTATGTTCACCGATATTAGGTGGTGAGGTGAACGTAATTGCTTGCATATTAGGAATAACGGAAAATCAGTTTGAAATGTTTTTGTCTTTTATTTCTTACTGGGTCTAAATTCATTATTTTTGATGTAATTAAGTTTAGTGATGATTGTGACGTAATTACGGTGTATTTTTTAAAAATTTTAGCTCTTGTATTCGTGTCTGATATTATTACTTTTTATGTCATTCATACGAATCAATGGAGTATTCCATCGATATTAAATCGATGTTATTTTATAAACTCATGAAAGATACCTATTTATATCGATGTTATGCATATTTAATTCCAATCTATTTAAAAAAAAAACGTGTGGCAATCGGAGACTGCCGCGGTAAAGCTATTGCATAACATTTTTTATCAACTTATGCAATTATAATTATTTATTTATTTTTATTTTATTTATGCAGTATTTTTTTTCCTTTGTTTTTTTTTTCTTTGATATTAATTCATGTTACACTTTTTGAGCGTGGTGACCGATAAGAAAACTTTTTTTTTTCTTTTATTAAATAAACTAGCTGCCCGGCGCGACTTCGCTCGCGTGGTGCTAACCTACCCTGTGTTACTACCCTACCCTGTGGTGCTACCCTACCGTGTGGTGCTACCCTACCCTACCCTATCCTACCCTACATAAGAAAAAAAAATCACAATTTCATAAGAATCGGTCAAGCCGTTTTTTACAAACACTGAGCCACACGCAAAGAGATTACTCCCGTACGGCCCGTACCCCAGTGACGTGGTTTTTCTGCTTACTTATATTTTTAAACTCGTGATATCTTTTGAATGGAATGTCCGAATTGAATAATTCAAAATGTTATATAAAGGTATTGAAGCAGTCTTGAATATGAAGTAATTTATTTTGATAAGGATTAATACCAAAATACAAATAAAGAGCCTTTTCTAGCCGAGGCAATTCAATTAAATTTTTAAAATAGAAAAACACTTATTGTGGCATAACTATAATAGTTAGACATATGGTATCGCGACACTTTTTGTAAATAATAATGTGTTCTACAAAGTCGTAGTACATTATTTTATTCTATTATCAATAGTTTTCGCAGCGCACGCGATGTAATGAATATTTTAGGTAATTTTTTTACACCTTGGGTTACATTATTGGAGTTTTAGTAAGGATCCCTAATTTTTTTGAAAATATAATATAGCCTATGTCAACCGGGGATAGTATAGCTTCCCAACAGTGAAAGAATTTTTCAAATCGGTTCAGTACTTTCGGAGCCTATTGCAAACAGTATCACCGCTGTGCCGGTCGGTGTTAGGTTATTTTCGTTACGGAATTTCTGGATTCGGTCTCCACGCTCAAGGCCCGAGATAGAAGCTATGCAATAGCTTAATTTTTTTTTAAAAAGATTTAATTAAAACCATATTTTTAACTGCCGTAATCATGCCGTAATAAAGTACAAGAGTTTTTTCACACATGTCGCTTTTTCTGGTATACACGGAGTAATAAGGAGAGAAGGAGAAACTTCAGGAGAAACGTTCTGCTTTCTTTGGAAAATAATAAAAAACTAAGTGGGGGCGTGTGATCCCAAACTAAGCAATAATTCTCTCATGATAACGTGTCTGGTTTCTTAGTATAAATTTCTGCTAGTGCCTACTATTGATAAGAATACGCATAGAGTAGTTTGATAATAAGGAATACTATGGAAACCAGATAACTGATATAATACATATACTTCTTTTTGTTTGTAAATACATACTTAATATACATAATTACACCCAGACTCAGGACATACGGACATGTTCATGCACAAAAATGCATGTCCTGTGCGGGAATCGAACCAACGACCTGCGGCGCAATAGGTGGAATCTTTACCAGACTCCTCTTAACCAACTGCGCCAACTGGCCCGTCAAACATGTCTGTATGTCCTAAGTCTGTATTATGTTTTACAAACAATAAGTTGATATATGTAGTATATCATTTGTCTGGTTTGTTAAATTAAATTAATTTAATTCAATGTTCTTCATTTATTTATTTTGATATAAATGCATCGATATATAATGTATGGTCTAATTGTTATATTTTCTATTTTTGAACTCGTTTTATATCATCTGTATAACTTTATAACTACGATATAATTTAAATTTGAAGTAGCATCATCCATCAGTTACCTATCCCCTTACTCTTATTCTCTCTATACATCTATAATTATAATCAATCGGTTACGTAATACTTAGGAAGTGGTTAAGCAAAAATTATCTATTTTTGGGCTACCTGTCCAGTTGTTGTGCATCCATTCCAAAAGTTAATAATATGAAATAAAAAATATATTGTTCCCACAGTGATGACCTCCGTGGTGGGCTGTGGTGATAGGAGATGGCGCAGGAAGGTGGTAGCATCGCCGCCGCTTTGTAGGATGAAGCTAAGAGAGACATACTTTAAGTTTAACAATGGACGCCACAGTCAAGTGATAGAAATGATACTAAAATATTTGGTTAGTAACCTAGTTGCGCCCCGCGGTTTCACCCGTGTTCCCGAGGGATATATTGATTTCCCGAGATAAAAAGTATCCAATTCTCTCCGTGTGCCAAATTTCATCCAAATCCGTTGAGTTATTGAAGCGTGATTGAGGTACAAACATCTAAAATCACAAACATCCAAACTTTTGCATTTATAATATTAGTTGTACGTAGTATTTATATACTCTGAGATATTAGTGAGATGAGATAGTGAGATATTAGTGAGATCATAGAAATAAATATAGGTAGGTACCTAGATAGAACGTCGCCCGCCATACTAAACGAATATATAAAACAGGCCAACTTTTATAGGCTGCTGTGCCTAACAGCTACGTTTTACGCTCCCTCTGCGTCATTCTGCTTGTCATAGTGACATTCATAATGATAGCAGTTGTTGAAATACCTATTCTAATTCAAATCCGGAGATATTGAAATATTAAACATTAGGTATTTTGCAATTTTATTTATTTTTATGTGATTTAGCCCCTAACAGCTAGGGGCTATTTTTTTCGACGCGTGCACTGCTTTCACAGATTACTATAACCAACCATACTCAATCTGGATGTATCCTTAATCAAAGAGTGAGATTATACCTACAAACAGCCTACAAATATAAAATGACAACTTTTAACGTATACCTATTTATTAAGAAAAACCATAACAGCGTTTTCTTCTTCTTCTTATTTTTAATTTTGGCAACCAAGCCCAAATTAGGGCTCATTTCTGCCAGTGTCGAGTTATATTATAGTTTCCAGTCACAATAAATCACTTCACATTATAGTCTTCAGTCAGTTACCGTCCATAAAAGTCATGTTTTACTACAATGGTGGTCATTGTACTAAAACTCTTCACGGACATTTTGAGACAACTTGAAAAGTCACGATACACATAATTCATTTCATTTCACTTCACTGGTGCACATGGATGATCTTTATTGGGTAAAATACCACCAAAAATACACAATAAAACTCAAAATATACAAATTTATGAAAATAAAAATGAAAATGCTACGTCACTCTGCAAGTTCCCGCCAAAAAGTCCATAACAGCGTTTTATGTAAGGTTTTAAGACAATGCTGGCGCCATCTATTAGCGGCAGGAACAAGAAAATAAGATAATATCTCAGAGTATATAAATACCACAGACGTATGAATAGTACAAACAGACTAAACATATTTTACGTATTATAGTTATAAATACCATTACCTTATCCTTGTTACTCTTACCTTTTTTCATATCGAGCCATATCGTTTTTACACCTGTAGAACACTGTACTCACACATTGAAAAAAAGACAGATCGTAGCATGTTCCGCCATCTTGTCCGTCATGATAATCCATGTGACAGGTCAACAACTGTTTGTTTTTATTTTAAAATTTATGGGAAATATTAATTGTTTTTGTAGAAATAGGGCGAAAATCTAGGATAAATATGGTTAAGTGTGAATATAAAATACCTATAAGTGTGATAGTTCAAGTCATCAAAAATCACCAGTAATAACGTTTCATCGGTTAGTTGTGATTTCATTACAAATTCAATATATTTATTATGGTGATTTTATTAAGAAATAATTACCATTCGTAGCCGATAATTTGAAAATATGATCAACAATTATGTTAAAATTACGTTCCATACGTTGTATCTAAAGGAATCTACACAAAATTTAAGAAATCTAAAGATTTATATATTGTTTACATATAATGTATCGAGTGGATGGATTCGGTAAATTAAATTTATTTTGGGTAAAACTTTCGGAGACGTAACACAGGGCAGGGGGAAGAGGGGTGTGCGAGGGGTGCGGGAGGGAATTCCCTTCCCCCCGGTACCCCCCAAACTTGAAGCAAGCTCATGGTTTCCGAGATATTCATGGTTGAAGTTTGAGGTTATATATGAGGTTTTTTGACATAAATTCACTTCTGCATCGGCTCTGGCGCTGCGGGCAGTGCAGCCCCTTCGCCCTTGCGTAACGAAGAGCAGGCACCCATGCTTCCTCCTGCCCTCTTTGTTATTTTCAACTTTCTTAAATTTTTAATCTACGTACCTTGTAGGAAGCAAGTATTAGAAAGTATTTAAAAAAAAAACGGTATAGCCGTTCTCAGGTTATAGCGTGACCAGAAGAAATAGGGGTTAATTTTTATATAAATATATAAATGCATTGATATATTATGTCTGGCAAATTTTTATATTTTCTATTTAAAGATATTTAGTCTAAACTTGTCAATAGTCACAGTACTCACAGTGATAACAAATTGTGTTTAGTAGTTTGACGGGCCAGTTGGCGCAGTTGGTTAAGGTTCACCTTACGCGCCGCAGGTCGTGGGTTCGATTCCCACACAGGACATGCATTTGTGTGCATGAACATGTCTGTATGTCCTGAGTCTGGGTGTAATTATGTATATTAAGTATGTATTTACAAACAAAAAATATGTATATGTATTATATCAGTTATCTGGTTTCCATAGTACAAGCTCTGCTTAGTTTGGGATCAGATGACCGTGTGTGAGAAAGGTCCCAGGATATTTTTTTTTTTTTATTTAGTTTCCCTTTAGTTTATTTTTTTATTTCTAAGGCAGACCTAAGTAAGTCATTCTCACTTTAAGGCCTTTGCTTGCGGCGGCGTCGTGTGACGGGTCGCTCACTTCCCTCCAATATAGCGAGGAGGGCTATGGCTGCCATACGCGTCATACTTGTGAACTGCTGGTGTTTGTGGGAGCTAGTCTGCTTAAGTTTACTATTTATTTACTTATTAAATTCATTTAGTTTACTTTTTAGTTTTGCCGCCGCGCCGGGGCTCGTAATTGTTGTCAGTGCGATTAGAACGTAAATGTTATGTAATGAATCTAAGCTTGTTCTAAATGAGTTATTGCTGAGCTTATTGTCGGCTCTTCTCAGCAAATGTAACCTTCCGAACCGGTATTAGAGAATTAGAGTCAGACTTTTCATAAGTGCCTGCGAAGGTCTATTTGAATAAATGATTGTGAATTGAATTTTTTGAGTGAATTGATTTTCTTTCAATAAAACCTTTACTAAATTATACTTTTCTTTAATTTTCGTGAAAATATGTGCAAAACAGACTACTAGATGTCCCCCGCGGGTTGACCTTGAAAGTAGCCTATGTCCTTCTCCATACCAGGCTATCTTCTTCTTCTTCCTTCTCGACCTGGTCCCATTTACTTGGGGTCGGCCCTCCTTATCCTTATCTTCCATTTAGCACGGTTTTGCTATCTGTATACCAAATTTCATGATGATCGGTTGAGTAGTTGAGGCGTGAAACCGTAACAAACAAACAAACAGAGCTACTTTGGCATTTATAATATTATTATGGATTATCTCCGCCCGCCGCCGCCGCCCCTCATTCATAGACGTAAATATCTTTACCGGCCTTAGTTCGGCTCTGTAACAGCTACACTTTCTTTGTAGGTGTAATTGGCTTCAAATTTTTTTGCGAATGCTTAGTCTGCTTGTAGGTACTATTCATACGTCTGTGATTTTTTCAAACCATTTCGACGTCAAAATGATTTGTAAATATGTGATATTCTTAACCTCTTATAGCAAAAATTCAAAAACAGCCGCCAGTATTTTTTTTTTCAAAATTAAATAATAAAATTAAAAAAGTAGCTCGTTTATCTTATAGAAATACAGTAAGTATTTTAAACGTAAAATCACGTCTGTATAATCACGTAAATCAATCAGTATATCGGCAAAATTGAATGCTTGGTCTTCACACATATCACTCGTAGTGAGGTACAAACATATCATAATCGGGATTATACCTATAGTAAAACTGTGCGGTAATGTAAAGTAAAACGCACTAGTGCGTAATCAGCTGCATTAAGATACTAAAAACGGTGCAATTACGAGCGAGTGTGTTTATAAATTTATAATACACTTTAGCAACTTACCGGAAGGTCCCTCTCTATAGTGGCGATGGAAGCACTTTCAAATATTAAACATAAACTGTGATATGAATTAATATGTAGGCCTCGGCCTCATTCAAGTAACCCTGCTGTCAAAGAGTACTGCTGCGCTGGCTGACATATCAGGATCATAGATAATACTATATATAACCCACATATAACCTGAGGATGGTGTTTGGTGTCCTGTCCATGACCGGTCAGTCACCTCTGAAGCACAGACCACACACCTTCAGTAGGTGTGTGGTCTGTGTGAAATGTTCTACTAGAAAATAACAGAAAACAAATGAAATGGGCCTCCCCATTTAATTTCTTCTAGAATTCAATACAAAATGTACCACTCGTCAAACACCTACCGATCTGAATCGACAAGAATGCCCGTTCAGCAAGCAACCGGATAGCATCGCCAATCAGAACTATCAGGCCGGTCAAAAAGAAGCGTGGAAGCATAAGAATATCGTCACACACAACCTGGTTACAACCCGGCAATATTGGCAGATTTATTTTAATTCTTGAAGCCTAAGTTGTAAGTTTCAAGGATGAACCCAGTATGTACCTAACTTCTCTTCCTTTTATACTCATCGTGCCATGAAATTAAAGCAATGCATTTCACTTGGCTATCGTCGATTACGATTTATCACGTAGTAGGTACATCTACGTCTCTCGACAATCACTAGATTAAGTCTGATCGCGAATCAAGAAAGCCCTGCGCCAGGCGAGTGTGGCGATGAACCCGGTTTTCTATGATGTTCTATAAGAATAGAGCAGGAATCGGTAGGTGTGTGGCCTCACATATACGAATCCGGTCCATCCAACTTGGGGTCTAACCGTAAATTATCCAACCAAAACAAACCAATCCAAATCACCATAATTAAACAAAATGTAGGTATTTTATTTATTCATAATAGTAGATTTTCTAGAGTGGAAGAAACTAGTTGCTAACCATAGATTTCTATAATACTAACTTAATTCTATTTTTTATGTTAGCAGCCCTAAATATCTAAACTTCCCAAATAAAAAAAGTAAAAAATAAAAATGGTGGTTGAAAGTTGTTGAAATGCCGTGCAATTCTTTTAGATTATAATTCAAAGGTTTAGCCCGATGTATCCATAATATTTATAGAAAATGTCCACTCCGATGTCAAATCGTAAATATGGGGCTCAAAAAATACGATTAACAAGTGAGTAACCGATATCAAAATCAAAGGGGTTCCCGTAAGCCTGTGAATATTTAGTTCCGAGTATCACATTCCAATAAATTAACACTCCTTTAATTTTCTTTTTAGTCCTGTGTGCAAGAAATTTGGTCCGACGGGATTTGTTTCGTAAGTATTTGCATTTATTAATTTCTGGAAGAGCGAATGTGTTTTCAAGGCGAGACCTAACATGACATGCAAGCAAATTATAACATTGTTTTTCAAGGAGTATGTCGTAACATTAGAATATTAAACTAGTATATGTAATCTACAGCCGCTAACCAGTTTGTTTAAATAACTTTTTAGGTTTACCAGACCCATTTGCTAAGATATCTGTGGATGGCAGTGGCCAAGTGTATTCAACAAATACTGTAAAAGCTACCCTTGATCCGAAGTGGAACACACACTATGATTTGTACCTTACTAAAGGAGATGGGATTACTATTAGGTGAGTAGTGCACCCAAGGAATATTTCCTCTTAATACCAAATCTCTGGGTCCACCTGTTTTGGCTATGAGACAATGCACAGCCTAAACTCATGGGTTAGTAATAAGGTCATAGTAATACACATAGATTACATAGATCCTAGAAAGGACATACATTGGACCCTGGTAATCTGGCCCCTGTCTGAAGAATGGTGCATTTGTTTGTTTGTCCTTCCTTCATGTCATAAAGTTACTATGTACACTATATTTATCGCATGAAGAAAATTGAATGATCAGAAAGACATATGAGACTGTTATACAACTACACTAATATTATAAAGAGGTGACATTTCATTTGTACTTATGGGTAATCATGAACTACAGATCTGATTTAAAAAGCTACACTATCACAGAGTAATATAGGCTAAATCTCCAGTTTGAAATCTCAATATTTGTAAAAGTATTTTGTTTAAGTGACAATTGTGTTTTCTGTTAAAAATTAACCATAATTTGGTTTAATGTACAAATTTCAAATCATTTTGTCATCTGATAAGTTTTAAGATGAGTTGGCCCTATACAGCAAGTGATTTGGTCTCTCATAGAGATACTGAAAAATTCAAATAATTCCATTCCCATCGATGTTCAAATCTCATACAATCAATAATGATTAATTTCCGGTTTTCAGTGTGTGGAATCAACGAAAGGTACATAAGAGGCAAGGGTCAGGATTCCTTGGATGTGTTCGCATCCAACCATCTGCAGTGCACAAGCTAAAAGACACCGGGTGTAAGTATCTCTTGATCTACTTTATTATCTAAATTTTATCTCATCCAAAAGAAACCTTGAATAATAGATAAAGTTATGACATAAAATGTGCAAAAATAAGCCATTTATTAAATTCACTACTAGAAATAATGTTTTAATGGCAATGTCCTTCATAAGTGCACAATGTATGACTTAACATAATGAGAATTGCATAGTCATTTGAGGTAATTATTATTAATAATTATACTGGCTATCAACTCCATTGAGTTAACTTTTGTTCTTTTAACATTTAATGCACATATTTTATTGTAAAACACATAATAAAAAATGAAAATTAAACTGAAATTCCTCTAGTTGAAAATATGTCGCCAAGCACCCAACGGTGTGTTTCGACAGCTGCACTTGTGTGCCAGTTCCTTCTACGCTTTGTGTGCTTACAACCTTCGGCCACATCATCACTTACGTGGTTAGATTGTGGTCAAAAAAGAAAAGGTCAAAGAAAGAGAAAAAAACTGAGTTTTCAGAAATCAAATCAGTCTGCTGATCTTTGTTTCTTGTGATATTGTTTGATGTTATTAGACATCATGCGGCTTGCGCCACATACCTATTTGTCAACAATACATATTACATATTCAGAAGCACCATTAAATATGTGCTATGTGTCAGGGGCTATTGTCTCTTACGTCACATATTTGATTGTTACATATTTCGGAAGTATTGCCACCATGTGACCAGAATTGAATGAGAAACCTATTTTTATCGAGATTTATGTTTCTTGGTTTGGTAAACCTTGATTTATAGGACTTTGAACTCAAAATTTAACATAGTATTATTATTCTTTTTGATTTGTAAATATACTTTATTTATAAAAAATTAATAAATACCCAATTACATTCATTTTGTGATTGTGATTACCGTAACAGAAAAATATTATATAAAACAAGTTCAAATCCATCGGTTCGTCGACCGCATCAACATCAGTCTTGTTATTATTCTTAGGTTCATGACATTAGTACTCATTCATGTAGGCATATTATAGTAATCCAGCTTGCCAGGCGTCATATGTGGATGTGTACATTTTCAAAAAAAAAACTCATTCAAACAATAATTGGCCATCCACTAAAGTTCAAGACTTGCCTTGTCGTACAAACTGTAGGGAAACGCGAAAGGATAGAATAAAACCATTGCGGCCACTAATTAAACAATAATCTTACATTATTTCCTGTGTCTTTATCATGACATGCCAGTAAGACAGAATAAACAATCCTTCGATCACCATCCACACATAAAGGTACATTCCTGTTAGATTTGATCTTGTCAGTGAAACTCGATCAAACTTAAGGATTAAAATGTCAGTGGATGGTCACAATCCTGTTATTTCTTGAGGATTGTTGACTTTTATGAGGAATGCCCATCATTTTGTATTATCATTAAGGAATATTTTCATTTTGCTCAATTGTGTGGCAAATATAAACGGGCACTAACCTACTCAGTTATCGCGAAGTGTAAGTCGCCACAGGACAGAACCAGGGATTTTAATACCTTCATTCTTTCTCGCTAATGCAAATCCACTAGCGTTTAATCCTCAACGATTTCGTTTCGGATTCCGGTGGGAAATAACGTCAGTTAGTTAGTTAAAATCGATCGATCTGCGAAAGAGAAAATTTTATAGAATTATTAGCAAGTGATGTGAAAAGATAATGACTCTCATAGAGCAGTGACTTTGGTTATTATTTTTAAACTTGGAAGCAAAAATATGGTATGAATTTTTGAGTAATTTATTTTGAGCTGACACCTTTTATAGAGAGCCTATACCTGATGTACTCTTCATCCCTTTCGGATAGATATACCCTTTCCGTTAGGTACACGTTTTATAAAACAGAATAATTTCAGACCAATGTCTGGAACTATGCGAGGATGGGTCGGGTGAGACGTGCGGCGTGCGCGGTCAAGTGATAGTCTCCCTACTGTCCCGCGATGGCGCTCGCGGTGAACCCGCGTCGGCGGCCGGCGAAGGCTCGCCACTAGCCGTGGTGGGACCGGCTGGGGAAGTGAGAGCGCCCAGAGATCCGCCAATCAACCCCAATGCTTCACAGTTGCCATTACCACAACATTGGGAGGAGAGATTTACTTCCAGTGGCAGGTCAGTGTACATTTTTTTATCGATATGATGATATGAAACTACCAGATTTACTGTTCGTTTTCCCATACATGAAAGATCAACGGAATTTTCATCAATTAATTTATGCAACAATAAATTAATTATTTCTTACGATTTTATTTACTGTATGGATGTAACAGTTTATTGCACTTTAAAAGTGCAGTGTCTATTTGTATTTTAATCATATAATTTTCGTTTTTTTGTATATATTTCGAAGCATATAATTTACGTATGTATCAGTGTATGTAAGTATGTAACAGATAATTGCACTTCACATTAAAACTAGTTACACTATTCTTGTATGATTCATCAATAAAGTCCATTTCACATAGCATGCCACATGTGAAAAATTATATTTTTTAAGATTTCTCACATGTTAATGATTATTTCTATTATTATAAGGGAATTTCTTTATTCATAAGTTCATTATCAGGGCCTAAATTGAATCATTTTTAAGAAAATAATTTGTGAGGTATCTTATTGTAATCTAGTGAAATATCACTGCATTGCTATGCACCATCCTATGAGAACATGATTTTTTTCGTTCTCTAGTTAATAGCCTATTGTAGATTTACAATGCTAGTAACATTGCAGGCCTTACTACGTGAACCACGCTCTCCGTCGCACACAATGGGAGCGGCCGACCGCGACGTCGGAAGGCTCGAGCCCGTCGTCCCCGCCCTCCTCGCCGGCCCCCGCCTCCCCGTCCCCCGCCTCCCCCGCCCAGGCCTCCCCCTCGTCCCCCGGCTCGCCAGCCTCACCAGCCTCGCCGTCATCACCCGTGTCCGATTCTGAAGTTGGTCATACTACTTCTATATCTCTAAGGTATTGTGTAGGAGCTAAATTGATTTACTATAATGTGATTTTGTGTTTCTACAGTCATGAGAGTCATGCCAGAACTCCATGAAGAGGTGCTATCCGGGCAGTGTGCGGGGACCAGAGTCGTAGTACTAAATGTCCCAAAACCTACATACGATTTAGAGTTCATACATAACTTACACCTAGTTTGAAGTTCTAGTTCAATGGATTTTTTTCGGTGAAGAAATCCTTTAAATGTCCTGCTGTTGGATGATGATAATATCACACACAATTCTTATTGTATACTTGGGGCTAACATTAACCGTGAAAACAAAGATTATCTTGTAGTTCTACTGCAGTAAATGATGATGTGACGAAAATTGGTAATAAATATAATACATTTATTATCAGACCCGAGCCGCAGCCACAAACGGCAGTGCGATCACGCCAAGTTCCTACCGCATCGCCGCCCACCAGTCCTACTTCTGCTCCAACCACGCCGACCACTCCTGTAGCCGCTACAGATCTACCACCCGGATATGGTATGTAAAACAATGTTTACATTTATATTTGAGTTGCAAAACTTGGAATAAGATATTGAATTCAATATTAATCTATCCATACCAAAATTATAAATGCGAAAGTTACTTTGTATGTTTTTTTCTGATGAAATTTGCCAAGCAGCCTATGGTATGGAGATAAAAGATAAAAAGATAAAATTTTATTTATTGAAAGAGAGAGAGAGAGGAGAGGATAATAGGCTAGTTTTTATTCCGATAACGTGTGTGAAACGGTGGCGATAGCTAGTTATCTATATGTTGCGATCAAACTGTATTATTACCATTAATATTATTGTCTAAGTGAAATAAAAGAAGATAAAGTACAAAAACATAAATACCAATTTACATAATATTTAAAGGTATAAACTAACATACATACTTACATGAGCTTTTATAATTTAGATACCAATAGTGAATTCTCATTTTTGTTTTTAACTTTTCTTACAAGATGTCAACCGTGCTTGATCATAATGTAAGGAAAGTAAAAAAAAAGTTGAGAATTCAGGGTTGGTCCCATACTAAAAATTGTTCAGCATGACTAACCCAACATAGGTTTTGAAAATATGCCATCTCGAAATCTCCACCCAGTATTATACAAACTTGTCAAAAATAATAAATATCTCTCGGGCATACGTACAGTACGCGCGCGATCTAAGTGCAGACGGGGTATGAGGTGCCCCCCCCCCCACCGTTGGCACACTTCGCCTCACACCCCTGCAGTATAGTGCTGACACACACATAGCCACAGCACTAGCGCATTCCTCAGATCGCGTGCGTACTTTAACAGCTCATTCAATTTGGGTGCTTGGCTGATGCCGAATCTTCGGTCGGACCGTACTAGCAGTCAACCAAGTAATAAGTGACATAACGTTCCCCAGAGATGCGCACAACAGGGCAAGGTCAGGTGTACTTCTACAACAGTGTGACGGGCGCGTCGACGTGGCACGACCCGCGCGTGGCGCCGCACCTGCGGCACTGCGCCGCGCCCGCCGCCGGCCCGCTGCCGCCCGGCTGGGAGATGCGGCATGCACCCTCCGGACGGCCCTATTTCGTCGACCACAACAACAGGACCACGCAGTTCACTGATCCCAGGCTTGCTCTCTCCGCTAGACTCGTAAGTTGGGCGCCTACATTGTTACCACGCACGTACGTAGGCAGGGCGCGTTTAATCGTCCGACATTTTCGAATAATTTACTGTTCATTTAGGTACCAAAGCATAACATATTGTGTTGTACGCACGGCTGCCAATCAAGCTATACATTTCCAATATAACCTGTATCTGACCTCTCATTGTAGGGAAATCCAAATCCTATGCAATGCGAGATAAGCTTATACTGGAAATGTTTAGCTTGATGTGTAGACGTGCGTACACATATGCACCTATACCTCTGAACATGGACTTTAGGTAAAAAAGTAATGAACACGGAAATGTTCTGAAATTGGTTTGTTAAACATAAAACAATTCAGAACATTTCCGAAACCCCCGGAAAATGACCGGCTACGGCCCTGATAATAGTAACTAGTAATTTAAAAGGCCGCGTCATAACAATACTATGATGAGATAGCTGTTTTTTTTTTTTTTGTTGAATATATTTAAATAAAAGTTCGGCTTAATAATAGCCCTAACCAAATTTGTTGCTAGGTCGAAAGCTAATTTCACTACTGACATGACCTGGCTCCCAATTATCGCGTGTTCGACATCAATGTCTGTCAAAATGTATAAAATATCCACCAATTTTTTCGTTAAATATCGAAGATGCGAGAATCGGGCCCCTGAGGTCATTCTCGAAAGATATGGAGACCAAAAATCAGCTTCTAGTGGTGCTCACCAAAGTTTGTCGTCCAGCCGTCATCAGAACCTCCCCCGGCACCAGCGGCGGCACCGACGGCGGCGAGTCCCCCCGCGGCGGCCGCGAGCGAGCCGCCCGACGCCGACGCCCTGCCCAAGTACAAGCGGGACTTGGCGGCTAAAGCGAGGGTGCTGCGAGCCGAGCTGCAGGCCCTGCAACCGCAAACTGGACATTGTAGGATAGAGGTGAACATTACTACCTATTCAACTGTCAACACACATATATATATACACACACACACATATTGATATTCTCACTCAATATTCTTTTAGACCACATAAACATTCTCCGAAGAAGCGAAGCGCTTGTGGTGTAGCATGATTAGCCGTCCTTAATCGATCGGCAAAGTTAAGCTACAGTGGCCGGCAAACAACTTGAGCCATGACCTTGAGTGCGCAGTAGACGATTTTAAGGTGTCGTTGGTGGAAAGAGAGGTGCGCGGGGGCATTCTGTCGGCACGCGTCCACGCTATTGGCCGAGCATGAGTGTACATGCGCGAACTTACCCCCACTACGTCGACTTTGGCTCAAGTTGTTTGCCGGCCTCTGTACCACTTGCGTCGTCAGCCGGGCTATTGCGTATCTTTGGTGGTAATCGTAACGAACACCATTATGACGCGACGATGACCATGAAATTCATGGTGTTTAGCTAGTTGGAGAGATGGGAGTTTTTAAGCCGCCTTGGAGGCCAAGGCGGCTTAAAAACTCCCATAAGTAGGATGACCACTAGCCTACATTCACCGATCCGCAGTGGCCACGCGTGGTGTATCTGCCCATTCCATTTCACCCTAAGTTTGTGAAAGGAGGCCTGAGCTCAGCAGTGGGAAATTATAGGCTGTGATGATGATGATGATGATGAGACAATCCCCTCAAATGACAAACTCACCCACTCACACCATCTTTTTTTTTTATGCGACTAAGTCGGTAAACAAGCATACGGCCCGCATGATGGTAAGCGGTTACCGTAGCCATATGGACGCTTGCAACACACGAAGCATCGCTCACGCGTTACCGACCTTTCCCCTCTCCCCTATGAGCTCTGGCGACCTTACGCGCAGGAACACAACTTTACACAACATAAAGTTATTTGGCTGCGGTATTCTGTAAGGTGGAGGTACTTCCCCAGTCGAGCTGCTCTTTGAGCTAATAAACGCTATGCTCTACCTCTCTCAAAAAATCTCATACAATATATGTTACATCTTAGTTAATTTTGTGTTGCAGTCCTTTAGAAAACCTGTCTGCTTAATGTGCCGAGATTATGTGATCACTCTTACGTACGTGATACTACAACTATCATGCATGACAATACTTAATTATCCTACTTTTAAATAACTTTATATATTTTATTCAGGTATCACGTAACGAGGTTCTAGAAGAATCCTACCGACTCGTGATGAAGTTGCGTGGCAAGGAACTTCGCAAACGGCTCCTGGTGAAGTTCCGCGGCGAGGAGGGGCTCGACTATGGAGGCGTCGCGCGCGAGTGGCTCCACCTGCTGGGCCGCGAGTTGTTCAACCCACACTATGGCCTGTTCCAGTACGCTAATTCGGGTGACGATCGATATGCGCTGCAGATTAATGCCGATTCTGGAGTAAGTTGTTTACTATGTATAACAAATTTGACTTCTATAAAATTTATTACGAAAATATGTTTTCCCAGCATTTTTTTTTACGTTTAACATGTATATCAATCAACAGGTGAATCCGGAGCACCTATCATACTTTCATTTCGCGGGGCGCATTCTCGGCGTGGCGCTGTTCCACGGGCACCAGCTGGACGCGGCATTCACGGCGCCCTTCTACAAGCAGCTGCTGGGGCGGCCCATCACCCTGCGCGACATCCGCGACGTGGACCCGGAGCTGCACCGCTCGCTCTCGTGGATGCTGGACAACAGCATCGCGGGCGTGATCGACACCACGTTCTCGGTGGAGTGCTCGTCGTTCGGCGCGGTGCGCAGCGTGGAGCTGCGGCCGGGCGGCGCCGGCGAGCCGGTGTCGGACGCCAACAAGCGCGAGTACGTGCGCCTGTACGTGGCGCACCGGTTCACGCGCGGCGCCGAGCGCCAGTGGCTGGCGCTGCAGCGCGGGCTCGCGGACGTGGTGCCGCCGCAGCTGCTGCGGCCACTGTCGCCGCGCGACCTGCACCCGCTGCTGGCGGGGCGCGCGGACCTCGACCCGGCCGACTGGCGGCGGCACACGCGGCTCAAGCACGTGGCGGCGGACGCGCCGCTCGTCGGCTGGTTCTGGGAGGTGGTGGAGGCGTGGGACGCGGAGATGCGCGCGCGGCTGCTGCAGTTCGTGACGGGCTCGCGGCGCGTGCCGCTGGCCGGGTTCCGCGCGCTGCAGGGCTCCACGGGCGCGGCGGCGCCGAGGCTGTTCACGCTGCACCTGGTGCAGGACGCCGCGCCCGACTCTCTGCCCAAGGCGCACACCTGCTTCAACCGGCTCGACCTGCCGCCCTACCCCACCAAGGAGAAGCTGCACGACAAGCTGCAGCAGGCGGTGCTCGAGACCGCCGGCTTCGCGGTCGAGTGAATCAACCGTGCCGCTCTCTCGCTCTAGATAGGCCCTTCGGGGCTTCTTATTGGACACCCCGGAGTTTTAGTTGTCTAGTATGCTTGTAAATATTGCAGTTAGCCTATGTATGTATGATATGTTTGGTTGTCGCCTCGACGATCGGTTCGAGAGATATCGAGGAGTCGTCGACGAGACTGAGAATTTCACGGAGATGACATGACAAAAATATTTTGCCAAAGTGTGCCTAGTTTGTGGACTCGAAATTAATTTAATTTATGGATTCGTTCTCCACAAAGATATTATTGGGAGTGGCAAAACCTAAAAATTAATTTAGGCTACTGCAGTTGGTAGGTACTCATATATTTTATTACATATTTACGACAGTTACTCAACACTACCTATTCTATTTAACTAAATATGTTTAATTTTATTCTAATGTAAATGTGATCGCGCAAGAATTGATCCCTCGTAATTAACTAGGGCAAATATGACAGTGGGTGATGAACTGAAATGTATGTTTTAGCAAAGGTTGTAGTTAGATGAGCTTTTAATTAACTTAATACAGCTTGGTGTTGGTGGCACATGATAAATAAAACGCACATTTATTTTACAAAATGTTGCTTTGTAGCTTACTATATTATAGCACATTATGCTCAAATAATCTGTATAACATGTGTACATTTAATAGGTTAAGCTAACCCTGTCAAAGTTCTTGCATGTTAGTTTAGAATTTTGTTCCAGTGAAACAATTTATTTTTGCGGGGCTATTATGTAACTTTGTTGCAATAAGTTTTAATCAGTTTTGATTGAAACCGGGTCAATTAAGCGAGTTTTCCCGATTACTTTTTTTCATTCCGGTAACTGCTTATTCAAACTTTTGTATTGGAAGTGCAACCATTTTCGATTATTTCTACCGATTAAGAGGTTGTTTCAATGTGAATCCGATTGCAACAAAGTTACATAATCCACGTACAGGTCTTCCATACAAGGCAACAAACAAAGCAATAATATCAAAATAACATCTGAATTCTTATATAGTATTATCCAATATTAACAGCATAATAAAATAGGCACTATGGTATGTACAAAATATAATTAAACACTATTGATATTTTTGTAGTCAAATTTTGTATATAATTTCAATGTTCAGTACAAATTGCAGAATTTATGTGTTTGTCACGTTTTGAATTTGATGAGGTGAGGCAATAGTTAAACCCATCGATGCCCTATGCAAAATAATACGTGTGCTCACGCAATGTTTTTTTGTCTTGGTATTATTGCCCATACTATATAAAATCTATGGATACGATTACCTTGACCCCAAAATACTAATTTCAGATAATTTTTACAAGTGTGAACAAATAAACTTCAAGAAAAAGACTTACAGACGTAAAAAAAAAAATTAGTTCAAATTGAGAATAAAATTATATCAGACAAATTAATTGCAGCACCTAACTATTCAGAAAATTTTCATTCATGTCTTCTGTTGCAAACTAATGGTCAGTTCACACCGAGACGCGCACTTTTTAAGATAGCGATACAATAATAGAACTTTATTCACTAAACAAAAACATACACATTTCAGTGAGATAATCATAACAAATGCCTCGCTACCGCCGCTGCACCGCGCCGCTCAAAGTGTCAGCTTACCCTAATGATGAATTTGCAACAGTGATTCTATCTCAGATAATGATTAATATAGAGAATACCTGAAACGTCTCGAACTAAAATTAAAGGATTTTTGGAATAAATTCACAAAAAGAAACTTACAAACATTATTGTAAAATACTGTTAATTAGCTTTCCGCCCCACGGTTTCACCATATTAGGGACAGCATTTTGAAAAACCCTTCCTTAGTGGATGCTACCTTCTGCCCATTACTTTCCATCTAGTTGGGAGCAAGAGCTAAAACTTTGGAACATGGTTTTGACTAGGCTCTCGTACAAGAACCACAACTGCCTGCTTTGTAAATAATTGAATTTCCATGATTTTCTATTATATATATCTAAATATTCTGCTATGCTGTATCTATCTAACATTTATACAAGAATATACTCCTGGTTGTTTTTATAAAATGTATATAATTTAATTCCATAACATAATTTGTATAGTAAAAAGATAAGTAGAAATGTAAAATAATATAAAATATTCCAGCTTGAGAAGATTTTCTAATCTATTTACTCTATTTATAAAACTTTATCAATATGTAGGTTAACATAGCTGAGGGTCGCCTGTATATCTTATCCTTGTCATTTAAAAGTAAATAATGCAATATTTATGAAGAAAATTAAATATGTATATGAATAAGCTATGTATCTATATTTTGTATTTATACACTATAGCATTTTTGCTACTTGTGATTAGGCTGATGAAAATGTCTGAAAGTTTCACTGATGGTACAAACCCTTATCAATCTACTGAGATTTTCTATAGTGGCCACCTCTACCAACCGCTAGGTCATAAAAGACGGCACACTATACCTGGCAACCCCTTACGAAGCGTCAGAGGTACAGTAGTACCCAACTGATATGGCTTACCGATGTACCTGCGCAGAAGATACATTTTCAAAGCGCGAGAAATGCTATTGTTCGGCAGCTGCGGCCATGTGTGCGGAGGGGCGTAACTTGCGAGTAAGACGGAACTAACAGCCGCAGTGTATTATGAACCTTACAGTAGTGATCTAAGGTTGATTGTAAGTTTTAAGCATTCTTTCGTTAATCTTCGGGCCATCTTTATTTTCTGTGCGAACGAAGTTTCACGACGCGCCTTATCAGCTGGGTGCTACTGTACAGTTTTTGATATATTCATGTCATGCGTCGTTTGTAAGATGAACCGTTGAAGAAAATGATTTAAGAGAACCGTTTAGAGGTATTATCAGACTAATACCTCTATGACTATAAGGAATCCATTTGGATATGGTAAATACGGCGATTACACTTTTCTTGAATTAAATTTTAAGCATTTTTTTATTTGCCTTACAACTGGGGCATAATCTAACCCTGACAAGAAACTAAGATTAAAACAGAAGTGACCCCTACTTAAATTAAATCTAATAATCGACAAGTATGAGTGCCTTTTACCTAAGTAAGAAAAGTTGTAATATTAAAATGTAATGACTGTTTAGTGATATAAAATGATTTATTAGTAGGTAATAATGGACTTAATTATATTTAAAATATTATATATCATTATAGTATTTTTGCACAATATTTTGATATTCATTTACATTTCCCGCTTCCGTTTTCCAAATGTTAGTTAGTACATACCAGTCTGGTAGGTACTAGTAGCGTGAAATATATTGAAATTCAATTTCAAAATCTTGACTTGAACTTGAACCAAAACCGATGTATTCACTAACATATTTAAAGATAACTTTACTATCTCTTTGCTACATTTTATTTTTGTGAAATCTCAATCTTAAACAAAAATGATAATGAAAATTAAATATGTATATATCCTAGTGAAATCCTGATTGGCCAAGTCAAAAACACTCGATGCAGTGATTGGTGCTTACTTTTCATATTCAGTGACAAATCACTGACGAGTTTCGGAATTTGATTGTTCCGTTCATTTTGGTTGAAATATATTCCGCCAATTTCCCACCATCGACAACGCGCTCTGATTGGCTAAGTCAAGCACGCATGCACTCTGATTGGCCAAGTCAAAAACACTCGATGCAGTGATTGGTGCTTACTGTTCATATTCAGTGACAAATCACTGACGAGTTTCGGAATTTGATTGTTCATTATTCTACTCTAAAGGGATCTTTCCTCGATGCTTAATGTAAAGCAAAAAAAAAGTCTTCAAGTCGTATATCCAAAATTATGGTCAATCTAGTACGACAGTGTTGCCAAAATGTTGACATTACATTTGGAAACAGTTTAGGGAAAGGATCATGGCGAGATTTGTACAAAAAAATAAAGATTTTTAGAGACGTTACAATGAAGTTATAATTAATTGATCGTTGGTGCCTAAGGAACAACTTGAGCCCACAGATTACAGAAGAGCCATTTAAAATATTTTTAGAACCCCGGGATAAAAATTCGAATTTCTATGGCATGCCGGCGAATCGCGACTATTCGCGACCAAAACCGTTATTTTGTTGTTCTGTTTTGCGAGGTTTATAAAATATTTCATGTATATTAATATGTTGCTGGTAATGTAATCTCAACATTGGAAGTGATTCAAAACCCTCTAAAATGTTAATTGTTTTTGTACAAATCACATCCCCTCCTTCCTATAGTGGTCTGTGATCTGTGATATATGTCATATTATGTCAGTGATTGCGAGGCTGTGGCTGTTTTGCGTGCGTAGAGGTGTGTAACTCAACAAAAATACCCGCATAACAGCTCATGGCTCAGGTGTGTGAGCACACCTGAGCCATGAGCTGTTATGACTCCACATGAGCGGTTCAATGACTCAGCTCGCAGATCAGCTCAATTTGTACCTATAGTCCACCATACGCACGCACGCTCACTGCGTACATACCGCGCGTCGAATCGATCGAGCTGCCGCGATTCGTTCGACTCCGCCGAGCGACTCTTTTCATACTTTAGATTAGGAAATATTTGTTTTAAGCTATTGCATAGCTTCTATCGCGGGCCTTGAGCGTGGAGACCGAATCCAGAAATTCCGTAACGAAAATAACGTAACACCCCCCACTCCGACCGGCACAGCGGTGATACTTTTTAGTTTTGCCATCTATCGATAAATAGCAGAACTTTTAATGACTTTTTGAAATATCACGCTTGTCTCTTTAGTTCAGCAACCCGCCTCTAGGTAGCATTGATGCAATAAACATTTTTTTTTTTAAATATTATCTTGTTATGTTACATATTTATTTATTGAATTAAATTATTAATTAAATGTTTAGATCGAAATAATAATCCGTAGATTAGAATCACAAGAATAATCTATAGTATGGAGGGAGAAAGGGAGGGAGTCGCAGAACTCGCAGATACAATAGGAGTTGGATTGAGCCGTGAGCTAATCATTTTGTTGTTGAGCTGTAGCTCAACGGCTCAAACCCGTGTGATCTGATTCATTGAGCTGGTTCAGACCAGTGTTTCCACTTTTAGGGATTTCGCCCTTTTTTAGGGTGAAACTACTTATTTTATGTATGACTTAGGGCGGTTTCTATTGCGACAGGGATTTAGGGCATTTTAGGGAAAACATACCTGATGTGGTAACCCTATTTATTCTATGCTCTATGGCTCTCCTATTAGGGGGATTCCCCAAATTGGTTTCGTATTATAATCCGACAAATGTTAGTTTACCTTTTGGATAGTACTATACCTTTGTTGTGAAGGACATCATAAATTAGTTACACTTACACGATTCATGGATAATTTCGTTAGTAATTTTTCTAGCGGTCGCGAAACACTCTCAACTAATTTGAATATCATTTTTTATTGTTTTTATACTTAAATTATGCCAAAAGATGTGTTTTTTATTCATGCGCCCTAAATAAGGGTATTTTGAAAAATAATTAGGGATTTTTAGGGATATTTTGCAAAGAATTTAGGGCAAAACCAAAATCCTAAGTGGAAACACTGGTTCAGACAGAGCTGAGTTACACACCTCTATGCGTGCGTCGTACCCGTAGACAGGTCGTACCAGACGTTACGAGAGCCTTTTATATTTATTTCGTATATTTAATTAATTATTGCTGACGCTTTTGTTTTCATAGTGTGTGTTCATAGTTTTACCAGCTTGACCCGTTCGTGACCTGGGAAGTGCTTGGCTAGTTGTTATAAATACGTTATACCTTCTTTGTTGTCATTGTTGAGTGTTTGGTTTATAAAAAGCAGTGACAATGCCTACGAGTGCCGTGTATCAGCCTACCACGGTCACGTACGAACAGCAGCCTAATGACCAGCGATGGAACTGCCCCATCAGCTACTTCTCACGGCGTGTGACAAGCAGTTTGAACCGGGCAGTCTGCGTAAGAATTGGATTATGCTTGTTGGGGAGCACACTCTCAGTCATTGGTAAGTACTCCGTCGTTTATTTTCTGACGCGGGCAGATGTGTTATATTTTACATAAGACTGGTGTCATTTAAATAAGAAGTGAATCTATCTTCTACAAATATATAAATGATCAGTGATTAACCTAAAAGACAAGTATAAATCACTATTAGGAAAAGCCACTAGGGCATAAAAATCTTACCGAAATAAAATATTTTTTTCCCATTTCTTGTTTGGGTTGAAACTGTGAAAACAATAAGAATGTCTAATGAATAAAAGCTTATTTAAATGAGCAATATTTGTAGGAAATTGAAGGATAGAATTCACAACGAAGTCATCCGAAAAAAAACCAAAGTGACCAACATAGCTCAACGAATTAGCAAGCTGAAGTGGCAATGGGCTGGTCACATCTGCCGCAGAACCGACGGTTGATGGAGCAGATGAGTCTTCGAGTGGAGACCGTGTCTTGGCAAACATAGTGTGGGCCCAGCCCGATGGGCTGACGACCTCAAAAAGTGTGGCCAGACTGGGCTGGAAGTGGGTGGCAAGAAACCGGAAGGAGTGGCGCGTTCTGGGAGAGGCCTATGTCCAGCAGTGGACTTAAGGCTGATGATGATGATGATGATGTAGGATATTTTTTTTTTTTTACTTTATTAGAAACGGCCACAGACCAGATCATATGGTTGATAATTCATTGCAGCATGTACATTTAAGCGATAACCCAGGGCCAAAAAGTTGTGGGTTTGATCCATGATCTGGTCTTAACTTTTTGTATTTTTTTACATTTTGTTTTGTACACCGACACTCTTAGGCAACATTATATTATTATAGCTTATAATGCTATTACATTTCTCTTATGTACCTACAAAACAGCTTTCCAATATGAAGTCATCAATCATAATTACTTTTAATAAAATAATAAATAAACATCCTGGGACATTCCTCACACACAAATAATAAATAAATATCCTGGGATATTTCTCACAGTCATCTGAACCCAAACTAAGCAGAGATTGTACAATGGAAACTAGATAACTGATATAATACACATACCTACTACTTTTTGTTTGTAAATACATACTTGATATACATAATTACACCCAGACTCAGGAGTCTCGGGACATACAGACATTTTCATGCACACAAATGCATGTCCTGTATGGGAATCAAACACAACCTGCAAAAATATTACTTTATTGGTTAGTTTTGATGCTCAAACTGATGGAGTACTTCTTGTTCTGGAGTTGAACAGGTGGTAACTTCAAGTTAATTTGACCAATAAACCCTCTCGTGCCCTCCTGGGCCTAAATTGAATAAATGGCTCTAGACCTTGACTTCCCATTCGCTAAAACAACCCCTTGATATTCTGATGAGGATTTGATCAGACTAGTAGCCTATACTTTGATCAGATCCTTATATCAGAATATTTAATTGGAAACATATATCTATCTCATGTATGAATAAAAACAACATGTAGAAAAAATAACCTCAGAACATTTGACTATAAACAATAAATGAAAAAAAATAAAAATAAAAAAAAAATGTAAGAAATAACTAAAAAAACAAAAAAATACTAGAAATACTAATAAATAAAAAAACGAATGTATATCGTAATTACTTATGTAGTATTTTTTACATGCACTAGAATTTGACCAAGGTTTTGAGATGTTTTCCCTTTAACACCACAGTTCACCACACCAATGGCTCGTATCAATAAGCCAGGCTGTCACACATAGTAGTCCACATCTTGAAAACTACTGAACCGATTTCGATGAAACTTGCACTGTTCCCTAGATTGAATCCTCCTGGTCACAATCCGATTAATAGTTTCGGAGAAATAAGTGGACAAACATACATACAAACTTACATACATACACCTATGAAATTATGTATATTTGTTTGGAAGCCCTAATAGATTATTATCATATGTGAATATATTGCAGTTCCAATAATATTACATACCTACATGCGTTTCGAATTGATAACACAACATTGAGAAAACAACTGGCCCTGGTAGAGAGCAATCTCTAGGCACCAAAATGCAAACAAACTCAAGGCGAAAAAATATTTCAAGCTAAAATAAAAACATTTTGTTGGTGCCTTATGAGAGACGCTGGGTTACGCGGCGTGATGAAGGCGGTGTAGCAGGCAGTAGGTCACATTTGCATTGTTTGAAGCCAGCCAAATTGACACTTCGACCAAAGGGGACTGAAACACAATCTGGCTCTACCCTGATCAAGAGTCCCATGTAGCGTGTACGTACGTACCTACTCTTCGTAACAATTTATTTGGCAATGTGGTACTCATTATAAATTATTATGTCAAGTCACGTCTAAAAATTACTAGTACAATGAACGGCTTTTATTTCCTCCCATTAGACACAGCTATCAACTCATTCATGAATGGCAGGACTTCCGGATGGCATAAGTACATAAAAGGCACAATGACTATCTATGGGATTGTACATCTAATTTGTATTCCTTACTTAACTTGATGCAACACGTTGACTTTAAAAATGAATATAGGCACTCTAATCAGACTGTAAAAAAAATATTACTTAACACAAATTAATTAGGCAATTTATTCAAGGCGGCGCGGAAAATATCTGTGGTACCTATCATCGATTTTTGTAGAATATGGGATTTTATATGATACACGTGCTTTCGCAGACTATCTGTTTTAAATCACTAATGTGGCAAACAAGTTAACGGCCCGCCTGGTGTTAAGAGTAACGCCAAGGATATCACTCGCGCGTGGCCACTTGCCGACCCTGCAAAAATCTCTTCACGCCCTTTTTGAAGAAAATCAAACGCTTTGAATATAGAGTATGTGATACATATATGCGTTGATTTCGGCCAATTTCCAGATTTAATGAAATATAGCAAAGTTATACCTTTGTTCAAGGCGGGAGATCCCAGTGATCCTTCTAATTATAGACCAGTTTCCATTTTGCCAGCCTTGAGCAAAGTATTTGAAAAGATTATTTTAACGCAATTGCTCGCTCACTTTAATTTGAATAAACTATTACATAGTGAGCAGTATGGGTTTACAAAGGGTCGTTCAACTATTGATGCCGGGGTAGCACTTTTAAGAAATATTTTTAACGCTTGGGAGAAATCACAGAATGTTATTGGAGTATTCTGTGATCTATCTAAAGCCTTTGATTGTGTTGATCACAGGACACTCATACGTAAACTAAATTATTATGGGGTTAGGGGCGCAGCACTTGATCTGATGAAGTCGTATCTCGGGGATAGAATTCAAAGTGTTGATGTCAATCGTATTAAATCATCTGGTTCTCCTGTGCTTATGGGGGTGCCGCAGGGCTCTATTTTAGGTCCTTTTCTATTTTTAATTTATATTAATGATCTTCCTTTTTATGTCAAAAATACCTGTGGAATTGTACTGTTTGCTGACGATACCTCACTGATTTTTAGTGTTGATAGACTGAAATCTAATTTTGACGATGTAAACGGTGCATTATCTCGGGTATTAAACTGGTTTACTGTAAATAATCTAGTTTTAAATGCAAAGAAAACTAAATGTATTAAATTTGCACTACCAAATGTTAAAAAAGTAGGCTGTAATTTAATGATAAATAATGAACCTTTAGGTCTTGTTGAATCATCAGTATTCTTAGGGATTACTTTAGACTCGAAACTTCAATGGGGCAACCAAATATCATGTCTTTCGGGAAAGCTCAGTTCAGCTGCTTATGCAGTTCGAAAAATTAGACAGCTAACAGACGTAGACACAGCTCGATTAGTTTATTTTAGTTATTTCCATAGTGTTATGTCTTATGGCATTTTAGTTTGGGGTAAAGCTGCTGATATAGAAACCATTTTTATTTTGCAAAAAAAGCAGTGCGAGCTATTTATAATATGAGTTCTCGAGCTTCCCTCAGAGATAAGTTTAAACATATAGGTATCCTCACAGTAGCATCGCAGTATATTTATGCAAATATATTATTTGTGCATCAGAATATTAATATTTTTGTAAAAAAAAGTGACGTGCACTCTTTTAATACTAGAAATAAGCATAAACTTGTGACCTCTGCTTATAGACTCCAAAAAGTGCAAGGTTCATTTTTAGGACTGAGTATACAATTTTATAATAAAATCCCTAATAAAATTTTGAATTTACCGTCACATAAGTTTAAGGAATGTATTAAGGCCGCTTTAGTACAGAAGGCTTACTACAATATTACCGAATATTTAAATGATAAAAATGCTTGGGTGTAGCGCTCGCTCTACAGGAAACATCTGATGTAATAAATTTAAGTTTGATTTTGAAAAGAGTTATTGCTGAGTTTATTGCCGGCTCTTCTTAGCAGAAGCAACCTTCCGAACCGTGCATTAGAGTATTAGAGTTTGACTATTCATAAGTGCCTGTGAAGGCCTATTTGAATGAATAAATTATTTCATTTCATTTCATATCTAGATATACTTATTGTAATAGGGTCCCGCCCGACTCCCGTATGAGAAACAAAATTTGTTGTGTTTTCTAAAAATCCTAATCTTCCAATTCCTACAATCCTTACCTTACTAGCCTGTGTGAGAATTTATGAAGAAGGTTGCCCTTTCTTTCACTCATTTTTCGTTGATTTTATTTTAATTTTCATTCCGGTCGTAAATCATAGCTATTTGAACAAAAAATAAAAGCTCATTATAGCTCATTTGTGCGTGCAAACGCGTGGCATGCACCCTACATGGACACAATGAAGTGCCCAAATTTAAATGAGCCACATAATCCATGAGTCGCCTCAGTAAATGAGAATGCAGGGGGGCTTTTGTTATACTGGTGACGCACGCACACGGTAGCAAAGATAAGCGCACCACACTGGTCGATTGCGTATCGCATAATCGTCGTATACAATGAGTGGTTAGTTGGAAGTCGTAAATGTTATCGAGTGTCCGGTGCCACCGGTGCAAGCAGAACAGGGCGGCGCGGCGCTTGCGACCGGTGACTCATCCGGTGGCTGCTTGCTGCGTGATCTGATCACGACAAGCCACAGACATGAGAAAATATAGACAAGGTCATTCATTGATTCACGGAAATGCCTACATTAAATATTCAACACATAAGCGACAAAAAGCAATTCGCCGATCTGCCAAATGTGCCGATGTTCAAACAGAGCTAAGCAGCTTCACAACCACAGAACGCACTTAAATATGGCCAAGAAGTTATATTTGACAAGAGGGTGTTTCTTATTGCCTCACTATGTTTGTCTCTATTTGACACATGGATAAGGATGTAAATAACCTATTAGGAAGGCCCTAGTATAGTTCAATATATCGCTGCAGACTTATCAAAACACTAGACTGTATCACGCGAGAAACATTGGTTACGCGAGCGAGATACCTAGGTATACATAGGTGGTGGTGGTCGCCAGTGGGGATACCTTTGAGGGGACCAAACAGCTCGCCGAGCTTGGAGTAGAGGTCGTCGTTGCCAAAATACATGAGTTGGGTCTATAAATAGTGCCTACTATTTATAGACCCAACCGTTTAACCCGTTTTAATTATGTTCATTTTATTTATGTGAATAAAGAAAGGTTAAAGATTAATAGCCTCCTGTGAGACCGTAATGGTCCAGAAACAGGCTGCTGAGGCGGATCGAGCCGATCCCAATAGGAGGCGAAGCCGCCGCCGGGGCGCAAACGTGCCTCGTCGCTGCCCCCCTGCCCTTTAGCTCGGGCTTAGAATAACAGCTACGGTGTTCCCCTGCCTGTCGTATAAGGCGACTAAATGGGGACTTTTGGGTGGTGGGCAATCAGAGCGGGGGCTCTGGGCTCTCAGAAGCGACCCCAAGGAGGACGATGGGTCGATGTGACCTCTCATCGTGACCGCATCGATGAGCTATCTTAGCGCCGCGCGTGGAGGGGTGAGCATGTACGCTTTCAACACGAGAGCCCGCCCCCCTCTCTACAGCGCAGATTGATACCACGTACCACCGTGGGGTTTTAGCCGGTAAAAGTCCAGCATAACGATGTCCCACGAAAAAAGGTATAGTTATTAAAGCAATGAAATAGGTATTTGCTACAAAACTTCCTCCCAAGTTTTTTAGCGTTAAAGAGATGCTGGAGTAGGCAACAATATTAAAAAAATATCCTAGGGTCAAATCATCACATAGGGTTAGCAACGCGCGAGTAACACCCCTGGTGATGCAAGCGTCCATAGCCTGCGTTAACCGCTTAGCATCAGGCGGGCCGTAGCTTGTTTGCTACCTAAATAGTATAAAAAAAAACATCAATCAAGACTTTCAAGACCGTGTTCACGCTGTCGTCGATGATATAACCAATGTTCTCCAATGAAATAAATTGAAAATAAATGGCGAATAGTTACCGGAAAGAAGAAAGGGCAGGAGGTGGCCTACCTCCACTATAATACGATAGGTGACACTCTGGTGGTATGGATCAATAGGACGAATGCGAAACTAGAACCATTAGAACTTAGACCTTCTGAGCATGGAAGTATGTACAAGGTTTTTGATAAATTATTTGCAAAATTTTGCAGAGCGGCAAAGTTAAAAATAGGGTAGGCTAATTCTACATTACTAACATTGCTTCTGGACTTCTTGACACGTTTAGAAATTCTAGCGTTGGTACCATGCGAGCAATTCTTCTAGATTCCAACGACTACGTGGCAAATGGAACAGGCATCGCAAGCGAAGTTCGACAAACTCCACAGAGCCTCGCATTGCCCCGATGTTTCCGTAGTGTTCATAAATAAACTTCCACATGGTCCTTGATGACGTCGATAATTGTAACTAAAGCATATTCGAGAGCTGTCTATGCATTCATTTTGATGATTACGTGAGCGTTACAAAAACCAGTTCTTTGTCACGACTTGTGAAAGGTTCACGCTATTATCGTCTTTGCCTTCAGGCGAATCAAGTCTCGAAGTCCATGGCGACGTGTCTTAACATTGAAGACGTTAGTGAATAATAAAACTTTTTAATGATCATGCTACGTTTGTTTCAATGCTAAATATTCATCTAATCTATATACCTACCATAAAAATGAATCGCTGTTCGGTAAGTCTCGCTAAAACTCGAGAAAGGCTTGACCGATTTTGCTAATTTTGGTTTTGAAAAATATTTGTGTAAGTCCAGGGAAGGTTTAGAAGTAGGGTAGGATATTATGGTAGGGTAGGGCACCACGCGAACAAAGTCGCGCCGGGCAGCTAGTTTTAAATAAAATACGCGTTTCAACTGATTCGTCGACTTGCAAATTAATATTAAAATCATGAATATATTTAAATCTAGATACTGGATGCTATGAAACTGACATGTCCTACATTATTTTGTGCTGGACTGGATTAAGGACCTACATTATTTCTAGAAAGGCGAAGAAATGCAAATTATAGAATTGATATTGCATCTAAGTGGATAGATTAGCGAGTGGGTGTTTATTGTTCTAGTTCCAGTGCGAGTGAAAGCAGCCCCAGTCTAATGAATCACTAATGCGTTTAGCTGCCCACTACCTTAACCTACTACTTCCGCTGCAGTGGCCTATTTGCGCAATACGTACATATTGTAAAAATGTAGATGTGTTCTAAAATAATCAAAAACTATGAATAAAAACCATAATATGAATCAATCAATTTATGAAGAATGAAAATATTAAAACATTTTTTTGTTTAACATTGTTGAAACGTGAGGCCAAAGATTTGTCCCTCTGTCTTCAATAATAATAGAAATGTCGGATTACAGGGGGTGCCGGATTAGACAGGCGCCGGCTTACCGAGGGTCCACTGTATTCGTTAACCACGACTGTCGACTTTTGAATTAAGTATGTATAGCTGGGCAGAAAATAGTATAAGCTTCGTACCTACGTAAAATTGAGAAAGAGTATCAGCAGAAAGTTACTTATTTATAATTGATAGCCAGCGGAACAGGTAGAGAGAGACTGACGATGATTGAATTAGTTAATTTAGGGTACTTATAGTCGTTCCGCCTTACTCAGAATACTAAGATGTTGTACGTTTTATTTTCAAAGACCATTTGCCTGGCACCAACTTGTTTTTTTAAATTAGTAAAAGTTGCAACATTTCCGAATATTTATGACCAGAAATCTGTCTTTGTTATAGTCCGGAAATCAGTACTTTTAAAACACAGTTATCGTATAAGTTTTTAAGCGTTCTCTGGTCCCGTTTTACTGCTTTGTTTATTGAGCTCTGCGAGCGTAGGTTGTCTGCCCACGTACATGGTACAAATCGCATAGGTATCTGATGTTATTGTTTTCTCAAACCAATTACCTTTTTCTAAACCTTTTCCTTTCTGCAAAGAAATCGCACATGATATGTTTCCAGGGGAACTTTGTCTTACTCCAACACATAATCCTAATTCATTTAATCATAAAATATGCCCTAACATAGACTGCTCCATTTCGGCTCACGTTTCTTGTAGTCTTTGAATACTGAAATCAAAGTTATCTCGCTAGGTGGTGATGTACCAAGATGATACAGGGTCAGTTCCTGCGAATATTAGTGCTCATTACTGCTCATAAAAACACAACACTCAAATTGATCGCTCTGTGATTTCACAAAATTGGGCAAAACTCACGTAAGTATCTCTAGAATTTACCCCACAAGAACCGCAACAATTTCTTATTTTTTTTGTCGCAGCTCCTTCAAACATAGAGATTCGTAGAAAATCTTAGCTCTTTGTTTCAAAGTCTAAGTCAAAACCAATTATTCAATTTAGGCCCCAGAAGGGCACTTATGAAGGTCACATTTACTGAAGTTACCACCGGTTCGGAACTCAGCCTTCAACTGAGAAGAATCCGGCAAGAAACTCAGCAAGGTTACATTTTTTAAATATTTTTTGACAATCTGACTATATTTGGCTTTTTTTTGTCCAAATAATTATCAATAAAATAATTAAGAATCAACACAATGCAAAAAGCATTTACACATACTAGCTTCCGCCCGTTTCACCTGCGTTCCCGAGTAATCCCGAGTGACCTAATGTTTTACCGGGATAAAAAGTATCCTATAATCATTGAATTAATAATTCAATGCCTATAATGGTATTCCAAGTTGTGTTGTGGTCTAGCTACGTACCACAGCCAAACCCGTAGAAGTTGACCCGAAATACCGAACCTACCTACTGACTTATAAATTCAATAAAATGAATTATTTAAAGGGTGAATGACATAAAATATGAAAAGGAGAATTGTAAAGATCTTTATAGTATATTTACGTACCTACCGTACTTTTTTTCATCTTGTTGTTTTTTGTAAAAAAAAAAGTAAAAAACAGTGACAAACGACTGCTTTAGAAGAAAACAATAGTGAGAATCAAACATTTTTATAACATATAGCAGCACCTTGGCAAGCCAGCACAGGACCCAACGTTTTAACGTACTAAAATTAAGATTAGGATATCTAAAATCTGGAATCCAGGACAAGAAGCGTGAAAGTCCCGGATTTTGGAACTTGGAACTCAGACATGTTAACAATGCTTTTTTTTAATTAGTCCTAAACTTTTAAACCCGGACAAAAAAATGAAAACCCGGACGCTCTCCGGACGCCCTCTAAACTAGGACAAATTCGGAGAAACCCGGACGGATGGCAACCTTTATTAAGATCAAAACAAAAATGTTGCTGCGCAGTTACTGGTTCATACTTGACCTGCTACACAAATCTGCATATTGTCGTTCTCGTTTATTATTGATGCATGCAGCTGACTCACAACACCACGCGCCTCCCCGAACCGGCAACGTCCAACCAATAATACAGACTTAAACGTTAGTGTGGGTAACAAGTTACAACAAATTGTGGAACCTACATGCAATGTACCTGTGCCTGTGTAACCAAAACGGATTTATTAGTTAGCTATGTGCATGCATTAATCCGTACTCGATCCTACAAATAATATATTCATTTATTTGAGAATATACTAACAGGATAATTCGTATTTCGCACTTTTATACCGCAAAGGGTGAAATTGTATTCGTATTTCTAGTTTATTGTGATTCTGTAACCGCAAGCTATGACCAATCTCCGTCCATATAATATGGCCTGTTCTTACGTAACAAACAAGGCATCTTACATCTAATCAAAAACTTTATATTATTCTCTCTAGTTTGGTTACATGAATTATACATGAACGAATTTCGCTTGGAGACAAACTTTTTGACATTTACTTACAGGGCGTTATCAGCCATTTTCGTGTCTAGTCCAGTGAGATAGTCAAAATGGAAAATCCATCTAAATTTTTAATAGATCAAAACTGCATTTATGAAATAATTTAGGTACCTGTTTATTATTAGCTGCCTTTAAACGTTTATAAGGTCATCTACTATTATTATACATCTACAATAACTTGTCGCTAAATCTTACTTGTGAGCTTTTGAAAAAAATACCTTATTATCCTAAATACTACATCATCGGTTTGATTGATGGTTATTGATGATGGTTCTAAGATATTATTGACGAGTATGTTTTTGACATACTACTAGTATAAACTACTTATTATTATGTAGTGAGCTATAGATTGATAGACACTAGTATTTATCGAGTACATTGATCTGATGACCTCATTTATGTTGTGAGGAGTTTCATTGATTTATTTATGTACCTAGTTGTTCATTCGTATTTCATCACAGCTTCCTGGAAATTTTACAGTATTGTTAATTTCAGGTTGGTATTAAATTATTATTATTATTAAACGCGGAAAAAAATTATGGCGGGGAATGTACAAAAAAAAAGATTTTTAGACGTTAGAATGAAGTTATAATTGAACCTTGGGGCCTAAGGAATAACTTGAGCCATTTAAAATATTTTTAGAACCCCGGGATAATAATGCGAATTTCTATGGCATGCCGGCGAATCGCGACTATTCGCGACCAAAACCGTTATGTTGTTGTATGTTTTGCGGAGTTTATAAAATATTTTATGTATAGTTAGGATTAGCATGTTGCTTGTAATATAATCTCAACATTGGAAGTGATTCAAAACCCTCTAAAATGTTGTAATTTTTTTGTACAAATCAATGTATGGATCTCGCCATGATTCTTTGATCATTACACCACCAATTAAAATAAATAATTAATACGTATTATTATATTAACATATAATAATAGGCATTTATGATAGGGTGTCCATAACCACAAATCATTGTAAAGATTACACAATAAGTCTTCAAGAATTAATTTATAACGAGGGAGGTACTCACTAAAATTTAGTCATACATAACATATGCATCAAATGATATTTCTTACAGAATTCAACCGGATAATTATCATCTGTGAATTCAATTTAATTGTATGGCCCTTGCCAAGAACGCAGTTTTACCTATTTGCCGACCCATTATAACATAGAAATCGCGAAATTAACTGCGTAGGATAAATATATAATGAGACATATGTGATTGCGTCGCCAAAAATAATATAAATCTATTCTAGATTTTAAAAGCGAAATACCACTCACTTATTTACTAATCACGAAATATTCTAACTTGAAATTTTGCTTGCTCAAAATTATTTTTGCATAGATATAGTTAGGTATTGAGGTTGCAATCGAAAGTTTTTTTTGTATTATTTGTAGGCCTGTGTTTGACCGCAATTATTTTTATAGGTATTATTCTTCTATCTATATATTTTCTAACATATAATTTTCATTTTGAAATATATATTACTTATTATAAAAAATAATATATTTTTAAATATAAAAAACAGTTATATGAAAAACCCCACCAGCACCAGGAATAGGTTCCTCCTAGGTACCGATGATCAAGGCTCCAGAGAAACTTTCTCACTATGCGTGCAGCTTTCTGCAACTGGTCCTTGATCCAGCCACCTAAAGCGAACCTTTATTATAATTTGGCTATATCCTACTATATATCATCACGGGGGATAATTTTAATTAGAGTAAATCTGTACAACAACCTACCAAAGCGGATGTACACGTAGATAAACAAAGATTTTTTTACTCGTGAACCCGGGTGGACCCCTTGGTACAGATAGTTTCGTATAATTATTCTGAAGTATTCTGGGCGCCCAGCTCGGTAGCAACTACAAATACACGTTTGTTAAATGTAAACAACCTACAGCAAGTACCCCATAGTATTGAATGTTGAGCGTGACTTCTCTCTCAAGTGGTAACAATAACATCTCTATTTCCACCGTTTCTAAGTAAACTGTGTTATAAATACCCTCTAACCTAACCTACCTACTTTACTCTCCTTGAATTTGTTACTCCTCAATCAGTTTTCATGGTTTCGTATCGTCAAAGGATTGAGCAGTAAAACGTATTCACGACACGACATTGTCATCAAGGTAAACTAATCTAATCACAATTTCAAATTTCCACGCGATCGAAGGCGTGCGTTCGTTTGGGTTCATTGTGTAAGTTTAAAAGCGTTGATATTTTGCCTAGAATTGGTTTGTTTGTAAGCCAGATGAGAGGTTTTGTCATAAATAATTCCAACTAATTATTATACTTAAGGTTTAGCCTTGGCTGTGTAGTTTGTTTGTATTGATTTAAATCTGCTAGAAGAGGCTACGGTCGAATTTTAAACATATTAATGCTAAGTATTAAGTATTAATGCTATTTGGATTGCTTATTCATTATTATTTTTTCTATTTGGTAAGTCAAGGCGACTAAAGAACTGAATGGTCCGAATCATGGTTTGAAGCGTTTCCAGTACCGCGTTAAGAAACGTTAACTGCATTCACCAGCACATAAAACTCCACTCACATGGGTCTCATAAGCTGTCTGTTTGTTTCCTCGAGCAACCCCTTTATATTACAAAGATTATATGCACAATAAGAAACAGTAAATACCTACTAGAGTTTACCAGACTGTTATATGTGACTCATATAATTTTCTTTACGTTTGCATAATGCCCGTGCTTGAAACGGGAGTGCCTCTTCTGCTGCTTAAGAGTTTTAAAGTATTCAAGACCATTAATAACCCAATATGTACCTATTATCTGCAGGTCTCGCGCTGGTGATTGCGGGTGGCGTGCAGTACTCGAACACACCGGCTTCCACATATCCTGACATTACTGACAACGGCGTCGGCACACTCATCGCTGGCGGGGTTATACTGTTCCTTGGCTTACTGTTCGCTGGTATGTATTACATGTATTTTAGTTTGATCCATTGAGGAAGAAGAGTACGGAAGTAGCGCTCGCGTGAGCCAGAATTGTTGACGTAGAAATCTTTGGTTTATAAAAAATCTATATAGTAGTGAGCAAGTGCGGTAGCGGTCAGCTTTTAAGGCCGTTTACATAAAGGTGTTAAACAAATTAAGTTCCAGTGTTATTTACCACCATGAATCAACCGAAAAACACCATGAATCGACGAATAATTCGTATTGCTGAGTCACTCTACAAATGACTTCACCCCTGACCTTAAATTTAACAGAAATAAAGCGCAAAGATTATCCGTGATAACATAGATAGATAGCGAATGTAGGCTTTCTTTAAATAACCAGTGTATTATGTTATAGAAACGCTGACGTTATCGCACTTTTACTGTCTTATCGCTTATACTGTCATGGTTCATAATAATAGTTAAAGCGAAAAAATAAATAATGTTATCATAACCTGTGGCATTTGGTATTTCTAATATGAATTTATGATGAGGCATTGAGCTCATAAAATAGATATATAATATAGATTGTATGTGTTCGTACAACATCAGTAGTCTGGTAATGTTGAAGGTCTGGTTAAGTGGTAGGTGCACTTACTGCCGTACCCAGAGACGTCAATTATTGTCATATTAAAGTACATGTATCTTGGTTAGTGAATAGCTATAGAAAGGGAGAGGTCTGGTGATAACGAATCACTACACTTAATTGAAGTCTCTGACTACGGCATGCGGCAGTTAGAGCGGATTCCATGATATCCAAGTCGTTTTGTTAAAACACGAATTCCTGAATTATTTAGACTACTAAGGCGTTACTCACCGCAAGAACAACACCATTACCATCATGTCAATTGGCTGCGATCTTCTGTAAGGTTGAGGTACTACCCCCAGTCGGGCTGCTCTGAGAATACCTAAAATGTTAACTGTACCTCTACCATGAGTTTTCTACACTAACGAAATCTACAGTCGCTTGCGACTACGGTGAAACGTTTTGTATGAAATGCTTCCAAAAGTATCCACTAGAGGCGGTGCTCGTTATACAAAATATTCACCGTAGTCGCTAGCGTGTGTAGATTACGTTAGTATAGAAAACTCATGGTAGAGGTACTGAACTATAAACCTAAGTATGGTTAATGTGTAGGTGTAGGTGGATGGGCATGGTCATCGAGGCTGGGCGGCGGTAAGGAGGCCCCAACGAGTGGCGCCGCCGCCCTCACGGCTCTGAACCCCTCCACGGACCCGCTGGTCGCCGCGCAGTACGCTCCCGTCAGGGACGCGCCGCCCGCACCCGACGACGAAATGCGCAATCTCATGGACAACAAGGAATGGTGAGTCGACATCGACAAATAATAATACACAGCGTAAACATGTCAAAGGCCAAAGTTGAAATCGGTTGTCATTATTGCTTAAGTTTGGTAACCATGGCAGAATGAAGAAGCTTGTCTCTAAATTAAATGTAAGTCTTACTTCAGTCAGACACAAAATAACCTGGTTTGTCATCTACCTACCCTATTCCCAATCACTTACCCCTATTTATAAATAAGGTGTAAGTCAAGTATAGTAATACCTAGGTTTTAAATATACCCGTCACTTTCTAAATGTCATATAAACAAAAAGGTCATGGCTATCTTACTACCTGGGTGTTACAAGACTGACTTACACCTTATTTATTAATAAAGGGGTTAGGGTCGGCGCTATATGTCCGCTTCTTCCATTCTGCTCTTCTATTTTTCAAACCACAATTCACACCTTTCTTACCCATATCATCTTTTACACAATCCATCTATCTCTTTCTCGGTCTTCCTTTTCCTTTCGGTATTTCCACTTTCATATTCATAATACAACTCTTTTAGTCACTTGACTTTCATTTCTCCCCATAACATGTCCACACCACATAAACGGTTCCCCCTCAACTTTTCAGTCACTAGATTTAGTCACTAAAAACTGACACATTTGCATTCTGTTAGTGTGAACTTATCTGTGTACTCCTCAACTCAATCTCATTGTGTGGTTTTCGTTAGGGATTCAATTACTTTTGTTTTATAAGATATAAAGAAATATTATAATAGGTGTTATTGTATTGCACAATACCTATAATACAGCAAAGTTACGCACGCGCAGATCTCAATTCTTCAAGAACACGTGCCGGAAAATGAGCCGGCCGTAGGAACTAAATAGGAACGTTGTTTACCATGTAACCCATGTCTATAATAGCAATATGCTGCCTATCGGTTGCCTTGCCTATTGATCTCGCTGTGCATGTGTTAAAGTTCGCGTCTATTGTCTGCCTCGACATGTTTACTTAACGTTACATACTTCGTAGACTCACCGGTAGATGTGATCACGCGGACGGAGTTAGCGACATTCATTGTCATGGACGTGGGCAAAAGTGTGACTAATCAGCTTATTCGTAGTTTTTCCCATTTTTGTATAGGATTAAGACGACAAATTGGGATAATAGGTTTTTCGGCCTAGCGCCATATGTCAAGCACATTCGTTAGTATTGTACTGTAGTGTATGTACAGACAGCCCATGGTTACACATTAGCTACGTTTTATTACTTGTGGACAGATACATGCGCAGCAAATTGGTTCGTAATACGTAACACAATATTCTTATAGAATACTGTTACCGTAGCTCATGCTTCTCGCTAGCTTTTGTTAGCTCGTGATCTTGTTAGCATGGGTTCTGATTTTATGTCACTCTTTAAAGAAGCGTTTAAGTTGGGTATACTTTCGGTTAGCAATAACTTGTAAAGCCCGTGCTAACACGGCTTCTTATTGTTGAAATAATACAAAAATTATTGTAAACAAGTGCAGAACTAATGAATTCGAATAAATGTCTTGTAAGATGAGTTGGTATAGCAAATCCACGAACAGGGGCTCTACCGCGTAACTTTGGTGGTAATCGTAACGAACACTATTAATGAATTTCATCCAATCAGGGCCCAAGGATGGTCATCGTCGCGTCGTACCGCGTGCGCGTCATTGGATAAAATAATTAATGGTGTTCGTTACGATTACCACCAAAAATACGCAATAGCTTGGCTGATAGTAATAAGGTCATTCATTTTCAGTCTGAGCAGTGCAGAGGAAAGCGACAAAATGCTGGACGGCCGACCATCAGTGGCGTAAACACCATCAACACACTCATCATAATTCGAAATTAATCCTGTCTGTCCGTACGAGCTTAGCCGAGTCCTAAAAATGTCCCCCTGAAAAATTTACTTTACAGAAAGTATTACAGATATCTTAACACATTTATACCTAACTAAGCATAAGTAACATAGAATGTATTTTTATGATATTTCATCGTGAAATAAGTTAGGTTTTGTAATCAATCGTATTATCTCAATATCTGAAATACTCTGTCTGGTTCAAAGTTTGTGTCCATCCAGGTTAAGGTCGCATTTTGCGGTACAAAGTATGTACTTCTATTATTGTAGAACACTTGTGCGGATATCATCAGTTATTCGCTATAACGTGTGCTTGTTTGTGTGATATATTTTATTTATGAAGCGTACATTGTCGCTCTTCGACTTTGATTTTATTTGCGATATTATTTTCTCCACATGAAATAATACTGAATTGAAATGTACCTTAATTGGTGTATTTTGTGCCCCTTATTATTTTGTAAGCACAAAAGTTGTAAATTAATTTTTAAGAGTATTCTAAGTATTTTTATCAAAGTGTTCAGATTTAATAATATAACCCCTTTATTTTGCGCATTTATCATAAATTATTATGTATGCATTAATCATGTATCCATCCTAGGTAAGAATTTATCATCATTTCGCAATACTGTATGAAGCTTTGGTAAGATTTGTCTTAATTAATACATGTAATTAGTAAAAGACAAGTGGCCAAATTATCGTCCAGATTAAGGTTATATTGAGGATATTTCAATCAGTTTAGTAATATATGGAATATTACAAATGTATGTTGATCTTATTATGTAAAGGTAACCCTTTTGAACTTTATTCCAACTAATTTCACTAAGATATAAGTAAAGTATTTTGTTTTAACTTCATATCTTGTTTATGTAAATGTAAGGAAATAAAAAGACGTAAAATTTATTGCTTAGGTTCTTGATTTCTCAATCAGAAAGTTTATGTAATGTGAGATGTTTGGCATATAATTATTTTTCATTTATGAATTCAACGAATTCTAATAAGGTAGATGATACAAATTCTACCATATATTTTGATCTGTTCTTTGGTTTATTTTTGATAAGTTTATCCATTCTTACTTTGACACCGTCCCTTTTAGATTTAAGATGGAGGCATGAGGAAGACAATGCTATTGGTTGATGTAAGATAAGAAAGATTGATGAATTTGCATAGTATTTAATTTAAGTTACTTTACAAGTAATAACCTAATGTATGAAGCTCTCTCTGTATAGAAGTCAAAATTTTAAACAGATAATATTAGTAAATATTTTTTTTTTTTAAATCATCACAATTTTTTTACAAATAACGGCTATGCAAATGAAAATAATAAAATTAGGTAGTTTATGAGAATTAAGTAATAAGAGTAAATAAACATTCTCTACATATTTTAAGGTATTCAGAAAATATTTTGGTCATGGGATCATTATAAAATGGGAGCTTTACGTTACAGAAAAATGTGTAGAGGAAACAATTGAGAATTATTACGAGTTGATGGATATCTTAAGACATGTATAGTGTATCTCACATCCATGTACACTCGCCCTGATGTATTTTATTTCGTTAATTTATTTTACTATGCATCTCGATATGTTTTTACTCCGTAGAGATGTAAATTAATTTGTGTTGGACAGCTTCTTTGTTAGGAATTCCTACATATTATGGAATATTATATTTATAGACAGTAACTTCAAGATCAGTGAAATGATTTTGAATCACATGAATATAATCTTATCAGATGTAAAATTTCAATTTAATTATTTTATAAACAGAGTTCATGTAATTTTTTTCTGCTTTAAAAGGTAGGCAGGTTATCATTGTAATTTTTTGATCTAAAAGGTGTAAAATTAATTCAGACTTGTAAGTACATTGATTATTGAAATGTAGGTATACAACTACGTATTATTTTTTTATGATTGTATACTTAATATATGTATTGTATTATTATCAACGTTTCACTAATAAAGATAAGTAACTCTGGAGAACTGCAGTCTTATTTTGAACTAGATTTCCGCTCCGCGGTTTCATGCGCGATCCACTATTTTACGAATCGAACATTGAAAACCACTTTCCTAGCGAATTGAGTCTGGTTATATAAGGAACCTATGTACAACATTTCAAGTTTTTTTCCCTGCGGCGGTCTAGGTTCAATTTACATCGCCGCGGAATGGAGTAGAAGCGAATTTTTGCAACCAAATTGTACATAGCATAATGAACTTTATATTAGCCAAATGTGCAGCTATAAAGCCAATAGCCAAAAGAGATCGCGTGTCTTCCGGGGAATCCTCGCCGCTCGCGCATTCTCGAGAATTCCTCGCTTTTTGGCTCGTATTTTATTCAATTGACATAAATTTCGTTATGCTATGTAATGTAAACTAATTATTAACTCGATTTTTCATAATTCTAATGTTTTTTTTTAATTATACAAATAATCAAAAACACTTTTTTTATGAATGATTAGTAACTTTTTCAATGGGTACATCTGAGTGGGTACATTATGTGGTCTGCGTTTTTAAGACAAATAAAAAGTCACGGTGTATAGATTTCAGTATTACAGAAATTATAAATGAATTATATATGTTAAATATTCTACCTGCATAATATCTCGTTATTTCAATAAATATATTATATAATATTAGAATCACTCTCTTCTCAAATGCAACATTCCGAACCGGTATTAGAGTCAGACTTTTCATAAGTGCCTGTGAAGGTCTATTTGAATAAATGATTTTGAATAGTAGGTCTATTTGAATAATTGATGTTGAACAGTTTAAGATAAATTCATTGAATTTCACTAAGTATATACATATTAATTATGTTCTCGACTGTACTACAAGTACACGCCTGACTGCCTGGCTTTCAAATTGAAAGTCTCGTCGTCAATTCCTCTCTTTTACACACACACGTTACCACCTTCGGCCAGATCATCACTCTATACACATATTTTTAACTCTTGATAGGCCTGTCGACCACATCACAACCTCACCATTATCATGGTAACCGACCTATCCACAGTAATTAAACCTTGACTATGCATACCATAAAATTGTCACTACACACTAGTACACACTAAGGCAATGTTGATTGTGTACTGGAAATAAGTAGACACTTCAATATTGTTGTAAATCATTACATATTTATTACAAAATAACAAGATCATGGTATTGTTTGTATTCTTATACAGAGAAAATTATTATATACCTATATCTTTTTGAATACACAATTTATTGTAATTAAACTTATAGCTAGTCAGTCTCTATCGTTTCGGCGCCACCAAGGAACTCCGGTCACATCTTCTTCGGAACATGCATTTACAGTAGGCCTGGAAGTAAAGAATATTTTTCAGTCAACTATAACTTATAACACATATTCACATTGTTAAGGTACGTTCAAGAGCGTTGCCAGCCGATGGGAGGGCAAATTGGGAACAGGATAAATGTAGGTACTTACAGTCAAGAGCACATGAAGCTTAACACTTTTTACTAGTGCGAGTCGTACTACGTCTGCCTGCGGCGATTTTAATAAGAACAACGGTACGAGTCAATTGAGTAGACTAAGGACTCATACAATTTTATAAAACTACTATTACTACCTTAATGACCCAGTTTTAGACCCTGTCCAGCAGGGGCAATTTCGCCTCGGGAATTTAACATACGCGCGATGCTTGTGGACGCAATGTATTGGCTCCCAGTACCTCGCCGTACTCGCGCGAAATCGCCCCTTCTGGACAGGCACTTAGGCACTTGTCCAACCGCCGACGATGAACGAGTAAAACTAGCAACTAGAAACGAGTTGGCGAGCAGCGGGAAGCGAGTGTGTAGTTCCGATAGATAGATTAGCTGGGCTGTAAGCGAGTTTGCGAGTGCGACGGGCGATTACTCGCGCCACTTCCTCGCGGCGGTAGAAAATGACTGCTAGTTGGTCTCTCGGCGTGAATTCTGACCGCCAAGCGAGCATCGCTGAGCGAGAATTATCATTGATAGCTCTTGTCGCTCAAAGATAAACTAATGGAACGAGTCCCCGCCGGCAGTATGAACAGTCAGCGATCAGCTATTAATATATGCATCTCTTTTGTTTACACGGAATGTCATATCTATTGTACGTTTCATGAAGAAGAAAATAGCCGATAGTTACTCGTTTACTCGTTGGCGGTGGGACAACTACCTTAGGGAGTTACAGAAGAAAAAAAATAAACATGTATTTATTTTATGTTTAATAATTTCGTTTTTTTTTCTAGGTTTCTGTTCAATATTGTTATTTTATTTTATCTTCTTTCTTATGACACGACACCGACTACCAATATACGATGTAAAAACACACGAAAAAAAACAAAGATGAGCATATCATAAAAAAAAATTAAAGCACCGTTTTTAAGATAGTTTCAAATAACTCGGTAAAGGATATTTAGGACATAGACAGACACCCTAGTATTTTTAATTGTTTAAGTATCGAATCTAACTATAAAGGTTAAAATAAAATATCAAAATGACGCCAGATGAGTCGAACCCTTTAGTTTGTTTTATTATTATTATTGTTTGGATCCATCCAAGCGGAAATTCAACTCCCATCGACTTGGGCGAATAATTTTATATAAAGTATACAAACCTGTACACTTGACTATGAGGTAGTGTGGACGACAATAATGGGAAAGCTGGAGCTGGAACTTCCTGTAAACAATCAGAAACAGTTTCACAGGTTAAGAGATTTACAAATAAATAAAGATATATAATATAATACTATTGATAGAAAATTCTTATCAATCCAAATTTTACTTGCATAACTTGGATGACTTAGATTGCATAAATTTGATGACTTTAAAATGAGAAACTTTGCTACACTTTAAACAAGTAATAACATAAAAAAATTATAAGGAATTAGACTTAGAACTAGGAGACGGACATAGGATACTTTTTATAGGGTAGTATACGGTAGGGTAGTGTAGGGTAGGTAAGGGGGTAAAGAAGGGGGTGCGGGTGAAACCGCGGGCGGAAAGCTAGAATATAAATAAAATAAAATTTATATTAAACACTAGCTGCTCGGTGCGACTTCGTTCGCGTGGTGCTACTCTATCTACCATTTCAATAAAAAAAAAATGAAAGAATACTTATTGTGGCATAACTATAGTTATACATATACTACAACGCACTAATAGTTAGACATATACTGGCACGACACTTTTTGTAAATAATGATATGTTCTGCAAAGTGGTAGTACAATATTCTATCATCAATATTTTTCGCAGCGCACGCGATGTAAGGAATATTTTAGGTAATTTTTTTACACCTTGGGTTACATTGTTGGAGTTTTAGTAGAGATCCCTAATTTTTTTTAAATATAATATACCCTATGTCACCCGGGGATAATGTAGCTTCCCAACAGTGAAAGAATTTTTGCAAATCGGTTCAGTACTTTCGGAGCATATTCAATGCAAACAAACAAACAATCAAATCTTTCCTCTTTATAATAATATTATTATTATTACTAGCTGTCTCACGCGGTTTCACCCGCGTTCCCGTGATAAAAAGTAGCTATAGTACTCGGGGATCATGTATCTTCCTGTTAGTGAAAGAATTTTTCGAATCCAACTGGTATTTCCAGTGATTAGCCCGTATAAACAAACAAACAAACAAAAAAAAAGAGTTTTTTTTGTTTTTTGTGTATAGTATAGATTATTATTATTATAGTATAGATTAGTATGTCTGAATATTGTTTTTTTAAATGTAGAATGGCCTTGCGTTTGGCCTATGACTGACTCAATGAGGAGTTTGACGAGGCAGAGGATGTAGCTCTCTGGCCTTGAATATATCTAGGTTAAAAGTGTTTGAAAATAGCCCTCAGAACAGAGTTCCACTCCCTTTCTGTTCGCATAATGAACGAAAGAGAAGTGGTGTCAGTGTCAGTAGGCATAAGTTGTTGACTACTTTATGCATATTTTTTCAAAAATACCTAAATTCTATTTTGATGATTAGATGCATGTGGAAATTGCCTTCAGAATTATATCATATGGTAGTATTAATTATTCAGCTAAAACCATTCAGTTAAGTGTTAGAGCCCATACAATGAAAATGTAAACTTGCTATTTCAGGCCTAAAAAATATTGGTACCTATAACAATTAGTTGATCTGATAAGTTTCTACTAATATGTATAAAGCCACTTTTCACTATGGGATATAATATAATATATATTACATCTTGAGTATGACAAGCGATAAAATATTATATCTCAAGATGATATATATATTCCATAGTGAAAAACTGGCTTAATATAGTATACCTGTATTGATTGCATAGGTATGTGCATATTGGATCGCAGCTTCCGTTGTCTTATCTCTCGACGCACACAACATTGCACTCCAAGCAGCACACCACATACACATGAGGATAAACAACCTGTGTACAAATATAGATCAGATATGTTACCTACTCATTCCTGTTATAATGATTGTAATAGTAAAATACTTTTCGGTGGCAAAAAATACTAAAATATATTCTCACCTATATACACTAACACACCAAGATCACCATTGCGATTTGTGCGCCTCAGCACAATGCCGGCAATGCATAGTGATATACCAGTGAGTATACCAACCACAAATATTACCTGAAAGGCAAATATATATTATTAAACTTCCATGAAACACAATATTATTGTTTGGATGAATGAAATAAAGAAATGTTATTAATTTTTAACTCTCACTATACCAATATGATAGATTAGGAACAATATAGTGATAGACGTAGGTTGCCTTGACTGTGTCAGAAGGGATTTTAACAGAAGCCAACAATGGCCAACATAGATTGTTTCACTTTATCTTAATGTTGATGGCTTTCTTGAAGTGACAATTGTGAGACAATACCAGCAGCATCCTAAACAACTTGTTGTCCAGATGTGACTGTCCAGTTTTGCAACACTGAAACACCTGGCATATGAGATTTTGAGATAGGGCCAAAAGTAAGGATACTGCTTGTGGAGTTGTGGCTAGTAAATCCATCAGATTTAACATTCATGAGTGCCGTTTTAGGACCCTAACTGAATAAAGGCTTTAATTTCATCTTGAATCAATACAAAATTTTATAATAACTAAAAAACTAAAAATTTTCTCTTTATTGAGCAAACAATTTAATTAAGTTTATGTACATTAATTGTACTGTTCTTGTGTTTGCATAATTACCTGTAAAATATAATAGCACACATATTCAAATCCAGGGCAATGTCCACCGCAAGCCCCTATAATAGGCACTTCAGGGCTTACTGATGGCATGGGTGGCACAGGAGAGCGGCTAGTCACCTGCATATGAGGCTCAACATCACATAATGGCAGTGAGAAAGCTGATGCACACTGTGGAAATGTGTACACATCTGAAGGGAGATTACAAGAGGGAATTTTCTCCCCTTTTTTATAGCTACACCATGTGTTGGCACCATATGGTGATTGGTAAACTGGTGAAGGAGGTCCATATTCTCTGGAACTGTTGTAATAGTGTGGGACCTGCAACATAATAGTTATTCATCAGTCTACACCAACCTACACCAAGTTACAAGTCAATTGAAATATTAAATAAAATACCAACATGGTATGCATTGTCAGAAGTGGAGCTATCGGTTCCAGCAACCTGATACACTGGCCCGTTAATATCCTCCGCCCATGGGTACTTCGCTCTTTGTTGTGCCGCCGACGCAAACTGCTGCTCGCTCCTCGGCACCACAGTCGTTTGATACGGATGGACACTACGGGGCGACAGCTGCTGTTTGAACATCTTTCTCACACCGTGTGTTACCTTTAGATGAAAGATTCCATTTATAAAATAAACATAAACATGATGCCTTGGGAATCTTCGGAACAGTCGTCCGTCAATCTCACACAAAAGAGCAGGTGTTAAAGCATTTATATTTCAGTGAAACATACTTACGTCATTTTTAATAATTCTTGCGAATAAAATGTGTTAACGATTTCCTTATTGCATAGAACATCTCTAGTTATCAAGTTAAATATTGTTTTTTGCATCAATCATTCGGAGTTCGCTAGAAAGACGCCGCCATATTTAAAAAAACGTAAAAAATAATATATTATGACCCACAGGGTTGCCAGACGTTTTGAATGAGCGATCATGCGTATGCGTGCGTAGTATGCACAAACTAAACTACTAATAGTGCGTTCGAATTGGAGTGATGTCGTTTTTAACAGTTTCAAAATGGGCATTTTTGTTTAAGCGTTCGAATTGGAAAATTTCAACAATTTTGCAACTTTTGCCACAAACGATATTTCCCAAATCGAACGATTAGATACAAAAATGACATTTCCATGCTTATCGCCTGCTTGTCACTTGTCTCAACCTACCTTTTCCTTCAGTTAGTCATTAAACAAAGTTAATCTAACAAATTATTCTCTTGCCTGTTAGTATTTCTATAAAATTTTACAATAAAAATTAGAATTTTCGCTTCCCGTATGAATTTTCCGAAACTTATCTGTCAGATTCAAAGATGTCAAAATATGATCACAAACGACCCTGCCTCGGAGGTGGGTCAAAATTTGCAGTTCACGATGTCGTTTTTAACTGTTTCCAAGCAAAACGAACGGTGAACGAAAACAGTTCAAAACGCCAATTTCGCCCACAACTTTCCAATTCGAACGCCAGTTGTGATCGTTTTTGGCATTTTTGACTGTTATTTTTGCTACCATACCCCAATTCGAACGCACCTTTAAGGAAGGGATACTTGTACAAGTAACACATTTACGAGATCTATGAGATCTAAATCTTGCACAACCAGTCGGGGTTGAAATAAATCAGAGATACGGCAAACATTTATTGACCCGTAATCACATGTTATAAATCAGTGAGACCCGCCACTTTTTAGTGTCAGGCTGTCAGCAGACAATGTTCAATGGTGCGGCAGGTCTATCAGGTACCTTGCAAAAAACGAGTATGGCAAGACCCCTGCGAGGGTTGAATATGTTAGGTCCATGGCTGCGTTCAGTAACAACGCCGTGTGATCGCCCGACGATCATAATATCGTTCAGTAACTCGGTGTGGTCGCCCAAGTGATCACACCGAACCGTTCAATAACATCGTCGGACGTCGTCCGACGATCGCACCGGTCGCACCGTGAAATAGGTGGGTGAAAGTCACACCAATGTCACTTTGACAACTAAATAATAGAAAAATAGCGCCAATACTTTTTGAATTGTAGAAATTTATTTTTCCTGGATTGAAAACCTATTTCACTACATACAAAAATACTTTATTTATATTATTTAACAGCGAAAAAACTATAATAAAAATAATCGATTTATCAAATAATGTCAATGATTTGTCAATGTCACTTGTCAGTTGGGAATTTACGAAAATACATGGAAAATACGAAAGTCGTTCACTAACGTCGGACGATCGAGGTGCGAAAGTCACACGGCGATTTTCACACCCGGTGTGTAGTAACTGAACACACCCCATAAGTTCAATATCCAAATGAAGTACTTAAGTTACTTGCCCCTGTGAGATTTGATAATGATGGGAAATATGCGTATATGCATCTCAGCATAGGACTTTGCAAGTGTTAATTTAAAGCCAACTATTTCCATGTAGGTGGTTATATTAGAGATTGTGCGGCAGAACATTTCAAATCACCTGTTAGATTACATTTAAAGGCAAATTCATTAATTAATATTTCAATTGAGTAAAACGAACTTTTGTAATCTCTTTGACTATTTCGGCCAATAGTATAAAAAAACAATGTAATACTTAGTATACACATATCTGAAGCATTTTAGCATTGAAATGAGTAATCATCGTAAATAAATAATATAAAAACTTTGACGATTTTTAGAAAAAAAGTCGCAAGTGCTTCCGCGATTCTAAGTATATCGAAATATCCGAAATAAATAGTACTATATGGGTATGCAAGGATATAACGGCCAACCATGTGATTCCAGAGATATCTTCATTTTTCATGTCAGCTCCATACAAATTTTTCTTAAAAAAAATATATCTCTTTCGTTTGTTACACCTGCTGGGCTCACATGACCTTTTATAGTATGTTAATGATCAGCAGAATCCATTTCAAGCAAAAAAAATACCCTTAATAATTCAAGTGTCTATGTCTATGAAAGGCGATTTTCAGCCCACCGTGCGGTGGTTCGGTAGGCGTCAGGTTCGATGGTGTGTTAATGATATTAGTAATTAGTTTTAAGGCGATGATAGCTCAGTGGTAGTGACGTCGGATACCGAGACGAAGGTCCCGGGTTCGAATCCTACAATGAGCTTGAGCTTTCGGTGAAGGGAAACATCGTGAGGAAACCATAGCACGGTGGTAGGGTACTTTGTAGTACCCATCTGGCTGGCTACCACCCTCAAGTTGAAAATCTGTCGCCAAGCACCTATCGGTGTGTTCCGACAGCTGCACTTGAGAGCCAGTTCCTTCTAGGCTTTGTGTGCTTACCACCTTCGGCCACATCATCACTTACCATGGTGAGATTGTGGTCAAACACAGGCCTATACATAATAAAAAAAAAAAAAAAAAAAAAAAAAGTCTAGTCCGTTTAATCAGTCACCGTCCAAGGTCCGTGTTTACTAAAACTTTTCACTGAATTTTTGAGACAACTTGAACATTCACGATACACATCACTGGTGCACACATGTATTCATGTATCTTTATTCGGTAAAACACCACCAATAATCTCTATATATAAAAATTAATCCTTATTTCCCTTGGTCACGCCATAACTTGAGAACGACTTTACTGATTCGATTACATCCATCTTTTTTTTTTCCGACGACGCGGATTTCCGGCATTGAAACCAATGGAACTCAATATTTCTTGAGCGCGAAATCTTGTTTTAAATTTTGACACGAAATTTGACGTTGCAAGGCGTCAGAGCATTTTTCAAACATCGTTCTATCGTTCTAGATTGTTGTTCGGTTGTGATTATTCTGAGGCACTTAACGCGTTTTTGCGATTTAACGTACGTTAACCGAACGCTCTAACCGAGCCTCTGAACGGGATAGAGCGAATGGTTGCAACCATTATGGATAGTTACTATACTCTTTGGTTGCTGGATTCATTAATGGTGTTCGTTACAATTACCACCAAAGTTACCCGGTAGAGCCCCCGGTTTGACTTGAGGTCTGATAATACTTCAATGCTTGAGTTAGACAAAAACCGATTTTATTCGGTTTGCCTAACCGAGTTGACACACCTCTAGTCCTCTAATTTTGTTTAGATATAACCCATAGCGGATAGATTCTCTTTGGATATAACCAGTGGTTATCACTGGTTATGTGGTTATTAACCTCTACGGATTTGGTTGGTTTGGTTATTTAGTTTACAATTTTAAATTTTAACTCTAGATTATTTTTTATACGTCTAGATTATCAAAGATTACTTTGGATTTACAATCTTTTGTTTTGTTTCCAAAGGAAAGTACCTATATCTTAATATCTTGCTTGGCACAAAACAGAGAAGCAAAGTGAATTTCAGTGTACGGATTACTGTGGATACATACAAGGAACCGCAGGAGCGACTTACTACGAGTTTCAAAATTATTAACTGCATAAATGAGACTACAAAAGCATTGCTGAATAAATAACAGCATGATTGGCATTATAAATATGGACGGTACTATGAGCTTCGATGAAACCGATAAGTTGGGTTTAACAGCGAGCTGTTTTTGTAGAGATTATATCCGTGGTTGCTGCTCCCGGGATAATTGTAGATATATACATGAGTTCCCACCGAGACCTTATCTTAAAGAACTATTTAGATTTTGTCACGATTTTCAAAACAAAGGATGCTACAGGGTCAATTGTAAGTTTATACACAGTTCAGTTGAAGAAGAGGAGCATTTTTACACTTCGGGCATATTTCCACGAGATCCACGCAGTACTCCAATATGTCAAGCTTTCATACATGGCTCTTGTACCAATGTAGAATGTAAACTGATTCACTTACCTGATTTAGTTGACAAAAAGAATGTAGTACCTGTTCTGAGTATTCCACCTCCACAGTATAGTCATCCGCCGCCTATACGAGATGATGATTCTCCCCCAGAAGCCAAGTTTAGAAGATATACATATGAAGACAATATAATTGAGAAGCAAGTGTTAAGTGCGTCCAATTTGTGCCATTGTGGATTAGAACACAAAGTAAAATTACTTCATGATAATATAAGTGTATTGCTCAAGCGAGTTGCTGACTTGACTGAAAAGAATGTACAACTAACTTCCATGAATGAATTTTTATTGGAACAGACTGCATCTGTAAGAGCAGGTCAACCTTGTGTGATAACTTCAAGACATTGCACTTCAGCCCCTGTCTCTTTGGCTACTGTGAGTGTGACCCCTGTTGTGAGTCTTGCTGGTGCATTGCCAGCTTTGGTCCCAGCATCGGCTACACCTAGCTTGGCTCTGGCTCCTGCTGCATCACAAGCACAGTTGCTTACACCAGCTCCCCAAATACTTACAGTGAGCACAACTCAGCAACTTGTAGGAAACTCTGGAGCATTAATAGTGACAAGTGCTGGTGCCCAACAACTCATGCAAGTTAGTGACTCAGGTACACTAATGGGTGGGGGACAGACTGTTGTTGCAGTGCCTGCTCAGTTAACATTGGCACCATCAACTCAACAACTCATGAGCAATGCATCACAGACTACAGTACAGCAACTGGTGCAGCAGTCAGCATTGCAACCACAGCTTGCAGCACAACATCAAGCACCACAGTTTACCACTCAGCAGACAGTGCAACATTTGGCTGCTGCACAGCAATCCGCTCAGCATCTTGCCCAACAAAATGCCCAACATTTAGCTGCTCAGCAGTCTGCACAACACCTGGCTGCTCACCAATCTGCACAACATTTAGCTGCCCAGCATTCAGCGCAACATTTAGCTGTCCAACAGACAGCTCAACATTTAGTTGCACAACAATCAGTGCAACATTTGGCTGCTCAGCAGTCTGCCCAACATTTGGCTGCTCAGCAGTCAGCACAACACATAGCCGCCCAACAGTCGGCGCAACATATAGCCGCCCAACAGTCGGCGCAACACATAGCCGCCCAACAGTCAGCCCAACACTTGGCTGCTCAACAATCAGCACAACATCTTGTGGCGCAGCAGTCAGCGCAACACTTGGCTGCTCAACAGTCAGCACAACATTTAGCAGTGCAACAGTCTGCACAACATTTAGCTGCAGCAGCCCAGCAGTCTGCTCAGCAAATGGTTGCACAACAGTCACAACAACTTGCTGCTCAACAATCAGCGCAACAACAGATGGTGCCCGCAGCTCAACAATTAGTTCACCAGACATCTACTCAACAAATCACCATATCCAGCACTAGTCAACCAATGGCTCTCCCAAATTCACAGACACAGCCTATAACCTTCCCTATGATATCACAGAGCATTTTGCCTCACTGAAAATTAATAAGTTTACTGAAAAACTATGAAATGTCACATTTATGAGCATCATTAATACTTGACAAGCGCTATCCCATATAATTTAAGTGTCAGTGGCGTTTCAGGATTAGGCCATAGGGCTTGTGCTTTTAATGGTGATTTATTAAGTTCCATTACTTCTATTACCTAATGAATAAGCACTACAATAATTTTGTTGTTTGTACATACCTAGTTATTTTAAATATGGAAAACTGAAAATATCAGAATGTTCAGGTTAGTATATTTTTATTGATTTGAGCTATCAAATTATTTGAAATGATGATAAACTAAATTAAAAACCATCAAGAATGCCACTTGAAACAGTATTTTATGATAATATTTATATAAAATTAATAATAAGCAGATAGTAATCTTTATATTGATGTGAGTTAATAATGTGTACTACATTTACATTAATAAGACTAATGCAATGAAAGGAAACTTTTCAACAACATCGTCTGTGCTGTGTCAATAATATAATAGGTACCTATTGTTTCCTTTCTCCCATGGAAAAGTGATGGGTACTATCAAGTACCTACTATGATATTAGCTCAGTTAAATCTATGACATGAATTTTGTTAATTGTCCTAGAGGTAAGATAAGCTTGGTAGGTAAATTATTATTAAGTAAAAATGAAAATGAATTAAAAAATGTATTAGGTTAATATATACAATTTATATTCAAGCTACTAGCTTATTGATTAAAATAGTTAAATCTTCTGATTTATGGTAAAATCATGTTGTTTTTTTTTTATTAAAAAAAATGTTTCAACATTGATATTTTTTTATATCAAATAATATATATTGTCACTTAAGCAGGTAAAGGCGCATTGCTATCAAATAATCTTATCAAGTAGTAAAATTATTGCTGACATCGCATTCTGTCTTCTTGTACCTTAATATTTTTCCATGAATTCCAATTATAAAATCTCCTGTACTTTCGAAAGCTATAGCAGTCAAGTTGCCAGGTGTATTTTCTACAATTTTAAGTTTTCCAGTTTCATTTTCGTGAAAGTATGCTAAACTGTCGCTAGCAATGAAGACTGTATCGTTGTGAAATGATATTTGTGCACTACCATCATAAGAAACGTCGCCAATACAAATAGGAGATGAGAGAGTGGACTTGAGTACAAATAACTTTTCTTCTTTGATGTAGTAGAAGTTGTTTTTATCGTCTATGGCCAGTTCATTTAGTGCTTCGAGACTATTGAAGCGTATTTTCTTCTCTCCATCGTAAAGATACAATTCTTCCACACCGTTTATATTTTCGGAAACGTATTTGTTACTATCTTTGTCTACAAAAATCATATCCAGTTTAAGAGAACTTTCAGAAATAGGTATTGCACTGTGAGTTTCATAGCTATAACTATACAACCCTCTGCCAGTACCGAAGTAAACCTTAGTGGCTTTCATATCTACTGCAATAGAGTAACTCATCCCTTTGGGTAAACCTAGAAGAGAAAAACAATTTAAATAAAATAATTTCAGCTGTATAGTTTAGCCAGATGCCCAGATGTGAGGTGTTGTTTTAAAATTCACTTACCCGGTATTTGCTGTGGATCAATAGTCTTAAATTTTATGATGTTAGCATTGAAGTAATAACCCTTTTCATTTTGTCCAGATTCAACATAAAACAGATTTCCATAAATGTCATAATGTGCGTCTGTAGGTTCTACATCGCCAATGTGATAGGTATCTGATAAGTTGTAGTGTGCATTATTGACTTTCAAATCAGAGGTACATGTTGTATCACTGGGTTTATCAATTAAAACAGTTCCATGAGGCAAATCAAATGCAATACATTTATGAAGGAATAGTAAATATAGAAATCCTGTTTTTATTTCCAACATTGTTTTACTTTACTGATAGAACTTGTGAAATCCAAAGTATCTAGCACACTGTAGTCATCATAGAACACATTTCCATTTTATAGTTCAATATTTGTAATCTTTTTATTAGCTTTGATTTGAGTTAACGCCCTTAATATACAAGGCCAAGTGCCTTAGAGATAAAAATATCAAATTAAAATAACTAAAGATATAATGAACTCATTTTAATTACTTAATTACAATGTATTCCTGATAAAAATATGGAAAAAGCTATATTATAACAATAATTCTAGAAATTGATTTATGCTCCGTCTGACAAACACTACAACACAATATTGTTGCAAATGATCTATTAGATAGCCCATTAAAGAATTGCTATGTGCATAAATAAAATAAATAGCTATTATGCATCATGATTCTACAGTAAGTTGGTGATTTAACCTATCGCTTAACTATGAGTCGTCTGTCTCTCTATCCCACTCATTTTACTTCAGCGCGAAACCAAATCGAATTTAACATGACAATACTGCAAAAACTTTGATTCCTAATATGATTCATAATATTTCACGTAAACTTATCTATCTTCCTACTCTACTCCTCTTTATAAGAGATCACGAGATAAGTACACAGATATAAATAGTGATTGCATTCTTCATAACCACATTGTTTTTCGATTCCTTTGTTTTGAAGCTGAAATTAAGTAAAAGTAAAGTAAATACAAAATACCTTATAATTATGAGCAACCTACGAAGATATATGCATTTTAAATTAATTAGCAGTAAGTGCACTATATATTGGTTTTGTATCTGTTTTGCCACAAAATAAGTTATAAAATAGTTAGTATGAATCAGTGAACCAGTAGTGCCATGATTTCTAAGCTGAAGCTCAAAACATCGTGGCGCCGCCCTGGTGGCAGAAAAGTAAAAAGTTTTAATTAATATTGGTATATACAGTACAGGCATAGCGCCTAACTGAGTAGGTTCTTGCGGTAGTGGAGTGGTGCGGGAGGGAGCGACATGTGATGTATCAGAACTGTCTCGCTATACACATTGATATATCTAGTTCTCTAACGTAGGTAATGAAAACACACCCCTACCGCAGGAACCTACTCAGTTCCTAGTCATAATACTCGCATATGTTTTCCTTTATATTAGCTTAAAAATTGCTCTAGCTTGCACCACCAGTCAGCTAGCTGGCACTCAGCTTTTGTGTCATATCGTAATTACAGATTTAAAAAAAACAAATATGATATCAACTTCTAGTGCTAATAATTAGGTTCAGAGTCATTTATGTTGTCTTCATTGTTGTCATCCATTTGACACAGCAAGTACGAAGGGAGTCGTCCCTGTCTTTCCCCTTTGATCTTGTGTATCTTCCATCGATGTCCTTGTAATATTTTCCTGGAAAATACGAGTTTTGTAATAAGTGATATGTCGACCTACAAACAATAGAAAAGAAGAGAATATTTCAAAGAGAATATTTTTTGGTAGATTTTCCACTGACAACACTAGTTCATTTTTCAAAAGGATTGCATTAGATGTTGAAGTTAGTTAAACTAACCTGTAGGTATCATGTTAAGGACTTACTTTGTATTGAATTTTTTATAGCAAACATCACAATCCACAGTGCCTTGCCGTAGATGTATGTCTTTCACATGCCTCTTCATATCGTGTTGGTAAGAGAATGCCTTTTCACAGTAAGCACACTGAAAAGAAAAACGTGACTATGTTATTTGGCTGGCGTACACACCCTAATATCTCCGTGAAATGCAGAGGAAGCCCAAGACTAGCCACACAATCTGTCTAGGTTTTTAACTGGAGATGAGCAGGAGTCTGTATGTCTATGTTCTGTGTCTGGGTTTTTTTTTTATCAACTTCATTGTTTATTAATTTACCTCTATTTATCCGTAGTAACATTATTTATTAAGAAAACCAACAGCGTTATCTACACAACATTTTAGTAAATAATACAGAACCAATACAGTAAGGTTTTCCTTAAACTAACAGGTAGTAAGGCATATCACAAATAAGCTGAATAGAAAAAAGAAAGAATAATAATATAATATAAAATTGACCGCTAAAATAAAAGTGGCAAAGAAATGAAAAAATCCACTTAGCAAACATACATTAAAAATATTCCAAAATAAAAAATGTATTTTTTAAAATATTTATGTAAATATCTTATGCTTGAGGAATGTCCACACATGTTGATGAAAAAAAAAAGAGATAAAGAACATTGAGTAAGAAATGTGATGTTTAGTAGCTTTGACCTTCACAAGTTGCCCTCCATAAGGCCTAATTGATTAAAAGCTTTGACTTTGATGGTCGTGTGTGAGGAATGTTATTAAGATATGATTATTAAGTATTTTTATATTAAGAGTTTCAGGAATTTGTTTATTTTTATAGCGAATCAAACTTCTTTGTTTGGGTAGGTATGCTTATAACCGAAATCAGTTACGATAGTATTATCCTTACCTTATACGGCCTAGAGGTGCTATGAACATGTCGCATATGTTTGGCTAGATTACTGGACGTAGTCGTTGCTTTCGGACAATGCGTACATTTATACGGTTTATCCACTAAATGGGACCTCTTGTGGACCTTTAACAAGTCCATGGTCCGCCCCTGATATGGACACTCCTCGCATTTGTATGGAAATACGTTTTCATGAATACCCCTGCAATATGCAAACAGTATAGCTAAAAAGATTGGCCTGGCCTTTATTTCCGGCTAGTGCAGAATATCAGCGGTTGTCCAATATGCCTATCCACAGCCATGGCTGAGCACTAGACCTTTTTGTCTCTGCTTTTATTTATTACTTTTTTCTTTTGTTTTATTATGTTATCTTTAAGTTAGAGACAAATAAACATTCATTTATTTATTTTAAAAACAAAGTTACAACAATTTCAGCATAGTATATTATCATCAAATAGGTCACTGTAGGGGTACAGTAATAAAACGTTTCATTAATAACTTACATGTGAACTAATAGATTTGCATTGGAATATGCTGTTTTTCCACAAATATCACATAGAAACTTCTTTTTATTGCCTTCTTCTGCTGGTTTTGTTGCTTCTTCAGTGTCATTTTTACCGCATTGTGGTAGATGAATGTTTAATGATGACTAAAATAATATAAAACACTGTTATGGCTGGTATACATAGGTGCCTACGTATTATATATTTTTATTGAAATATTGTGAGGTAGATCTTAAGTTTAAACATCAGTTACGAGGCGGGAAATTTGTTTTTTTTCCGAGTTTTTTTTTTACCTTCTTAGAATCATATGGATAGATATTTCAGTGATTCGCGACCATAGTAGTTCATTTAGCATATTGTAGAATTGATACTTTTTGTTTAAGATTAACTATTTTTGCATGTTTACCAAAATAGTAAGTTTTACGGTTTTTAGAGAAACCGTGAGAAATGTTCAAATATGGCTCATATTATACAAAAAACATTCATAACAAAATGTGCCAAATGAACTTCTACTATCGCTAATCACTGAAACATCTATCCATATTGTTCTACGAAGGTAAAAAACAATAAAAACTCGAAAAAAATAAAACATGTAACTGATGTTTACCCTTTATCTATTGGCGACTACTGTGTCAGTCGAATATACGTGCTCGAATGTAACGGTTGTTTCTCTTAAATTCCGGTTCCCACCTTCAGATATAACAAATACAAAGTCGAATTAATACTAGACTGTACATAACCATATTCATTTATTGTGGTGAATGTCTGATAGAGGATTCTAATTGTTAGATGATACTAGTTGCGCCCCGCGGTTTCACCCGCGTTCCCGAGGGATATATTGATTTACCGGGATAAAAAGTATCCTATGTGTTAATCCACAACATATTCTATCTGTGTGCCAAATTTCATCCAAATCCGTTGAGTTATTGCAGATTGAATGATTGAGGTACAAACATCCAAACTTTCTCATTTATAATATTAGTGAGAAGTGAGATGAGATAGTGAGATAAGATAGAAAGCTGATTGAGAACAAGGTATAAAAACTAACCAGTGAAAAAAATTCTTTCCTGCAAGAGGAGCATCCCCAAAGTTCTGAGTTATCATCTGAGAATGATGGAGAAGGAATATTGTAGGATTCATCAGTGTCATCATTCAGTGGTGTGTCATCTGGAGGTCTGTGGTGGTCTTCATAGTTAGTCTCTGTATATTCTGTAATTTTTATAATAATATTATTTTGTAAGGCTTAAATGGTATTTTTTTTTGTATTATCGTAAACATCCTGGGATAATGAAATCCACACACAGGCCATCTGATCCCAAACTAAGGAGAGCTTGTACTATTAATTTAAGTAATGTATGTTGGATATCATAAACTATTTTAGAGTTGTAGAGATCTAAGAGGCCCTTTTTAACAAGAGGATGTATCTTCTCATCACACTACTTCTGTATGTCTGTTTGTCTTTTTTCGACATATTGCTGTATAATGTGCTGTTAAAATGGGCCTAAATGGACTTAAATAACTAAATTGCAAAGTTTTTCCAACTAATTTGATTAAGCCTCCAATATATTTACAGAATAAACAGACAGACAGAATAAATATTTGCGCTGCATGGGAAATTGGGAATCAACCCCACAATATGTAGAATGGTAGTTGAATATCTAACTCACACATTAACTGGCCTGGTTAGTTAATTTGTTTTAAATATCATCTCTTGCATAAAGATACAGCCGCATTTTGCAATGAGGCAGAATATTTAGTTGATAATATTAACTTCTTTGCTTTCACATGGTTTCAAGCATAATATATTATTGGTTGTAATAATAGTGTTTATTGCTTAAGCTTTATCAATAGTTATTTATTATTGGGTGTGATATTTATTAAGTCCTGAACTTAATTAAAACACATTGTGACTTCAATGATGTATTTGCTAGGTAGCCAGTACAAAGAAAAGTGATCATGTCATATAGTTGTACATCTACCCACTTAATCTACATTATTATTAACAAAGTAGAAAAGTACCCTGCACTATATTTAAACCACCACAGATAATCAAACTATCCTTACTAACATATGACAATATTGATTCTACTACTGCTGACTTTTATCACACAAATAGGAACTATTACCAGGCACAACTCAATCCGCGATTACTGGCTCAACTACAAATAGATGTGAGCGCCATCTCGAGACGTTCTATTCAGTGGCTGCCACCATAGAGTAACTTATATACTGTCTGCCACGCACTGCCTCAGAACGCATACACACACGACCGATGTTTTGTAAAGCTAATAAAATGTTGTAAGTAGTATATGTAGATATTATTATATAATAGATGAATGAATAGTGAAATAAAGAATATAAATATACTGCTCTCTATTGAATGCAAGAAATAAAAAGGCAATAGGTAATTTTAATCTATAGCAAGGCTTATCAAGGCCCTTGCCATATGAATGAACCAATGCATTTACAACTTTTGTACACAGCATTTAGGTTGGTTTGGATTGCTCTTGAGTCGATGACATTCAAGTGGCCATAAATCATAAAACTTAGGCAAATAAAAATGTAGCTACCATCAACATCAAAACGGAGTGCCTTCTGTACTTGTACTATTATCTATTTGGTGCTATTACTCAACTCACCCTTTTTGATAGAGAGCTCTAACATTTTCTTGTTACTCTGCTGACACATCTCCCTGAACATGATGCATCCATTGAGTAGGTCAAGGCAGCTTTGACACATATGAGTAGATAAATTGTCTGTTGTGCTCACCTGAAATAAATTAATTGGGAAATTTAACAGAGATTATTCCTTATTATTTAGTAAAGGCTTTAGCTGATTTAAATAGGAAGTTAACCTTTTTTATAATAAGTTACCATTCATTTTAATCCCTTGACTTGCGGTAAAAAAATTACAATTGATTTCTATTGTTTGCCTTGCCCGCGTGGGTTCTCAAACAGTCAAAGGATTAATTGTCTAATATTTGAACTTGAACTATGTTTAAAAAATATTATCTTACTGTTACTCCAGAAAAGTGCTCAATCTCATCAGGTATGTTGGGGTGAACAAAATTATTAAATATAGGTATATCACCCTTCTCGGCATTGCATACTCTACACAAACCAAGATTTTGGTCCTTCACTGCAACACTGTAGACAATGCATTATTTATTTTTTAAATATTTACATAAAAACTATCCTATAATCTGACAAGCCAATGTAAAGGATACCACACTTTGAATAGATCGGAGGAAGGGTGTCATGAAAAGTTTTAGATATTAAATTATTTGATCTGGCACTCCTTGATGTATATTGAGGTCATATTATTTACGAAGTTTTAAAATCAGAGAAAGATGAATGATCAAGTTTTACATACGTTTTCTTCAACTTTCGTTTTTTCTTCTTTTTGGATTTCTGTAAGGCATTCGCGAATAACATAGACTTCAGCAGCAGTAGGGAAGTCATTATATCACTCTTCAGTATCTCTTGGTGTACTTATGTTCTCCTTATGTAGGTACATATTGCTAATAGTGGAGGCAATTTTGGGCAATAAGCTAAGTTCAATACGTCTAATTCTGTTCCTCGCAAGATTCCTTCCTATGTATCTATTCACCCACGCCATTGAACGAAACAATATTGATTATATTTTATTTATTCATACACACATATTTGGTGGATAATTTATTTGAAATTTAGGTCCAGTTTATATTTTAACTATGTACCATTGAATTATTACACATAGAAACAAAGTACACGCGCGAAAACTAATCCATTCAATTGAAGCCATATATGGCTTCATTTGACCGCCGCGCTGTCAGTGTACTGAGTGACGTTATAGTCAGTGCAGCTCTCAGAAAAATAATAAATATGACGGTTTGTGCAGTAAAATTGTGTCATTATTCATCAGGGAAGAATGATAAGAACCCTGTTGTAACATTCCAGAGGAAAGCCACTAATTTTATTGCGTAATTCATCTAAAATAACAAAATTCAAAATGAAATATACTTCACTCATATTTCGAGCAAAGTGTTGCCAGCTGTTTGTATGCGAATTTGCGTTGTTTTACGTAATTGATACTGAATTTGTTATTATTAAACTAATTGAGTCCGATACCTAGGCGACTAACTGTCCCCCGCGGTTTCACCCGCTTCTTGGGATAAGTAGCCTATAATACTCGGGATAATGTAGCTTCATATTAGTGAAATAATTTTGAATCAAACTGGTAGTTTTACACAGGAGGTAGTAGTTTTACAGGTAGTTTTTTTAAACAAACAAACAAAAAACTTTTCCGCTTTATTGTATTATAACAAAATATGCTAAGCCTTCTCCTTGTAAGCCCCGTCTTTAGCTTTACTCATCCAGCTGTCATTTTAATCGACTTCAAAAAAGGAGATGATCTATTTGACACGTATGTATGCAATATTATTAGAACTATAATATATTTACATATGTATGAATATCTATTAGGGCTTCCAAACAAATATACAAAATTTCATAGGTGTGTGTATGTATGTTTGTCCACGCATATCTCCGAAACTATTAATAGTAATAGTTTCTTAGATATGGAAATACAAAAAAATGCGTCAAATTTAATGATTGTTACCATCTTTTTCTATTTGCTTAAATGTACTTAATTAATTAACTAGCTTAAATTTACAGGCTTTTAATATGAAATGAAATGAAATAATTTATTCATTCAAATAGGCCTTCACAGGCACTTATGAATAGTCAAACTCTAATACTCTAATGCACGGTGCACGGGGCATTATTTCAATTTTATGTATTGTGTTAATGATAATTACCTAAATACCTACATACTACTTAATCTTCTTTTTCTATACAACCTATCATATATTATGAAACCTATCATTACTATAATTACGAAGGAAAGCTACAAATTGTACGATCGTTCATAGCTCTGCACATTGTCTTGGTTTATTATGTTAAAATACCCGACATAAGTACTATGAAACATAACCGATAAACTAGTAATAAATAAATAACAGGCCTGTGTCTATGATAAATTATCTAAGATGCAGAACTTTTAAAACTATTTAATAAATTGTATGAATACTTACTTCCAATTTCACTAGTAGGCGAAATCGGAAGGTTAATTTTACAGAAAAATTTCGTTTAGCTTGCAACATTACTCGTGCGCTTGCGTGCGTGTCAGCGAGTGTAATTATATGGTACTCCCGCACACATTGGTTGTCAAGTGGCTTACGCTTCGCGAGGATTTTTGTTCGATACTTCGGTTCTAAGCGTAATAATTCAATGCTATGTACTAATTTTTATTTTCTATTGACGATTGACCTAGGGATGGGTAAAAAATATCGATATATCAAAATATCGATATTTTTTCAGAAAAATATCGATACTAATTAGCGATATTATTTCCCGCGATATATCAATTTTCGATATTTATTTTCAGATATCAAAATCGATATATTTTTAAAGCTCTGCTGTCTGATCATGCGTCACATCATGATTTTGACCAAGCATCAAGCATCTTCAGTGTCATCTGAAAGGGTAGCTTCAGTGGTAAATTTGGCTGGCCAAATGATAGGAGCAGATTAACAGGGGAACACATCAAACAAAGAGCGCTCCTGATGTCAATATCAGACAAATACTGGTTTGAATAATGTTTTTTTTTTGTTTCTTTTTTTTGTCAAGCAATTCGAAAAAAAAAAATTAAATAATAAACCTTATGTTGAAACAGCCAGATGTGTATTTGCTTTAAAATTTCGATAATTTGGGCAATTTTTATAAATAATTGCAAATTGGGCAAAAAATATCGATATATCGAAATATCGATATTTCTTGGGTGATATATATCGATATATTTGAAAAATATCGATACGATAAATATCGATTTTTTTTTTCCATTTGCCCATCCCTAGATTGACCACAGACCACTATAGGGGTTACACAGACCCTCTATAGGCATGCGTTAGCAAGTCTGTGACTAATGTGACATACGTAGTATCTCTACTTAGTTTGTGAATGTGACTATAGGCGATGCGATTGACTGACTGGGGACAAAGAGAATATAACGCTACGCTGACTGGGGACTATAATGTGAAGTGATTTATTGTGACTGAAAACTATAATATAACTCGACACTGGCAGAAATGAGCCCTAATTTGGGCTTGGTTGCCAAAATTAAAAATAAGAAGAAGGGAAGACTGACTGGGGAGCAGTGTTGCCAACTCGGATTAAAAAAAAAGGTGTAGGTCACATTTGACCTTGCATATTATGTAAAGTTCGTAGATCTACGTACTTATTTTTTTAAATGAAATGAAAAGTTTATGGTACGTGAAACTGAATAAAACGAATGTTTTGCTATACAATTTATTTAAATTATTCATTAATCAGTAAAAATTTTATTTTTTATTAAATAGCTGAATGTGTTCCTGTGTAGGCTCGCGGTTTATTTTTAAACCTCTTTTCGTCAATGAGAAGTTTTCTTGTAGGTATTAAATTTTCTTTTCTTTAAGTCTCAATAGATGGCGTTAATATGACTGAAACGAACTATCTTGCTGTCAGTTCAATAAAAAAAAAAACTATGTAACTTCATGGGTGCGTTCAGTTACTACACATGTTATTGAACTGTTACTGAACGCTACGATGATCGTCGGGCGATCACACGGTGTAGTTACCGAACGCAGCCCATAACTATTTGGCTTTATACTGGTAACAGACGTTCCAATGTCGGACTCCTATTTTTATTATTACGCAGGAGACACGGCCAAGGTACGTCCTGCCGTAGGAACGTGTGTAGTGCGGCAGGACCCCATAATTATTACTAATACCGGTTGGAAGCTTTCGACGTCCTGCCCAAAGACTACAGTATATACTTAGAGTCCTGCCGCGCTACACACGGCCCTGACCATCAGACGTCCGACAGTCGAATCGTCTGTAACTAGTATTATGTCACTATCATATGTGTTTTGTTCAATACTTTTGTGAAATTTAGCTTAGATTTGAATGATTTGAAAACTATTGAAAATGCATGTTTGTGCAGTTGTGAATTGTACCAATAAGGGACGTCTTACATTTCCAACTGATGAACCACTAAGGTCACAGTGGATAAGAGCAACAAGGGTGGATGTCCAACGCAAAATTGGATGGCATTTGAAACAATATTCATGCTTATGTCCTAATCATTTTAAGGCTAGCGATTTCAATCAGGTACCTAGATTGCGACTTCTTATTATTTGTGAAACAATAAAATAACTAATCTTTTCTACTAGATACCTACTTATGTACTTACATAATTATTTCTATTAGGTCAAAAATGCAGTTTGAAGAAAAATGTAGTACCGTCTATTTTTCCATGGTCTACGCCTCCTATAACACCTCAACCAACCGCAAGTTCTTCATTAAATTTGGCTGTAGAATCTCATCCAGAAGATGATGTATATTTTGATCCAGAAGGTGCTCAGAAAAATTATGGAAAATCAGGTACTTACCTACAGTTATTAAAATACAACATTTAAAAATCGTTCATTCAATTTAGGTCCTAATAAGGCACTTACGAACGTTACAAATTGATTCTACTAACGGTTCATAATACACTTGAACTGAGAAAACTTCCGGCAAGAAACTCATACTATCTTATACAACAAATTTGTACCTGAAAAGTTGTTCAGTTCAAACATTTGACATATCTAATGTTTCACTGAACAACTTTTCAGGTAAATAAGATAGGTCGACCGACGATAGTCACGGAGGAGCGGATGCTCGACTCAACGCCACTATCGGAGTAATAGAATATTGTAGAATATCACAACAATGATAGAAACAAATAATCCTTAGCGTGACTTCCACAACAAAACAAACAACGCAAACAACGGAAACAAACATCCACTCATACCAGTGTTGCCGCCTCTTATTACTAATTTCGGACGAAAAAAAACAGGCTGTTACCAAAAAGCAACGAAAATTAAGTTTTGCTCGTCTGAAATTTGGTTTCATTTAATCATGTTCATGGTTGCCATTAATATCAATTAACACTTAATAAAAGAAATCTGTATATATATTTTTTTCAATTGACGATTTTGAATTAAAAAGGATGGACACCTTCCGTTGTTGGCCTATGTGGCAACACTTAAGTTATGTGACAGCATATTTTGATTTGACAATTCAATTTGGTGCTGACAGCGCCACCTAGTTATTTTGCAGCAACTCTTTAAATACCTACAAGAAAACTTCTCATTCAAGTCAATTAAACTGAGCAGAAACATATGGCTAAATATTTATTTGATTCGCGACTGTAAGCGTTCATTTGGCACATTATGTTATGAATTTTTTTTTTGTACAATATGAGCCATATTTGAACGTTCCTCTAACTTCATGACATTGTTCATTCATTCATTAATTTCATTCTTCCCGCCTCATGCTTATAACATCCACCTTAAGTTTCGCTTGTTTACGGCGCAAAAAGTCTTTTCGTTCTACACACTCACATGAGATAAGTCATAGTCACAGCTCTATGGAATACACACCTTGTCCTGTTGCGTGGTGAGGCGAGGCGAGTGTTCATTAGTATGAAACGGATTGTTTATTAACTTTTTTTCGCCAAAGTACTAGAAATTATGATCTTTCAGCCTAATGAGTTAAGTTATTTTGAAAATTTGTAATATTTAACAAAAATACGTAGATTCTGGGAGTGAAGTTCGTAGGTTTGCAGTAAAGGCCTAAAATACGTAGATCTACGTAAAAAGACGTAGAGTTGGCAATGCTGCTGGGGAGTGAGCAAGAATCTTATATATAAGCCTATCTACGTATATATGACGTATATATAAGATTCTTGGGAGTGAGTGACTCGACCACAGATTAGTAAATGTCTTAGCGTAGCGTTATATTCTCTTTGAGTAAATGTATGGTTGTATGCGTAGGTAGCGTTAAGAATTGACATCGTAGTGAGTTTAGAAGGAGAGTTTTTTCTCCGCCTGGCAGCGCTTATGAGCAATGAGCACGTATTGTCACAGAATATTTAATAGTACTACGTAATTGTTGACCCCTAGGGTTGCAAACAATGATATCGATAAAATAGGGATGTGCATATCTACAATGTATCGATAAAGTGAGGTGTGTTATTATCGACTTATCAGTTACATTTATGATTGGAAAGGAACATTGAAATAAGAAACATAAATACGTTTACTTTTTATTTTTTTCCTTGTTTTAAGTATTTCTCATATTCTATTCTTTAAACATAAGATGATTTATTTTTCATTAAATCTGTAAGTAATATTCTATTTACTTTGCGACACCAATGGTAAACTTGGATATTAGCCCCAAGAAGTATAAAGGAGACGTCCAAAAAATGTATGGGGCTTGGTACTAAAATAATTAATAATTTGAACCACTATCTGAGCTATATAGGCAGAAAGTACGTAATTTTTTAGATTTTTTTGAGTAGTTAAAAAAATTTTAGAGCCCTCCGTTTTTTTAAAAACTGAAACTGAAAATCGAGTGTCGGAAAAAAAAAAGATGAGTTAGCAACACTACAAACATTATCTAAGGCTTGGTAGCTCAGAGTAAGTTTGGTTGGTAGGCATGTGGCGTGTATGTATGTTGCAAAGTAAATGAGAGTTCATACAAACGTCATGTCATGATGTCTGTTATTATGACAAAACAGATTTTACTGACCTTATAACGACACGTTTTGATATTGCAATGCATTTGAATTATTCAATAGTTTTCGATTTAATTACATGGAGCTGTATGCAGGTGAAATTAAAATAAAAACTCAAAGTCCTCAATAGAAACGGCTATTTTAGCTGCATTATAATACATATATTGCTCGGGAAACGAATAACAAAAGATACTTTGCGTTTTATTTTTGCTGAAACATTTTTCACTTTTTTACAAAAACGGAGGGCTTAAAAAAATATTTTTATCATAATCTAGTAGCTTTATGAATAACCTTTCTAATAAGGTATATCACATTGCTGTTCAAATTTCTTCAGAATATTATACCACTATTATCCGTCTCCTTTTCTTTTTAAATCATTATGATGATCTGGGCAACCGAGCTAGTCTAAATCTAGTATATTTAATAGTGTTTTTTTTTGCAATCTCTGCATTGATAAAACCAAAAGTTTAACTCATAAGTTGTTTATTTAAAAAAAAATACTACGGCAATTTTGGTTTCAGAACGGCAATTATTGGTCTTAAGTACGGCAACCCTATATACGACCAGCGGCAACACCGACTGATAGGACTTCTGCAAACTAATTAAAAATAAAATGATTTGCTTTGCTATTCAATGTGAAATAATAAGATGAATTTATTAGTATTTATATAGTTACTTATTGTTGCAGTTTTAGGTTGTATCTTTAATATTGTAGATACAATTATTATTTAGGGCTACACGATGGCGGTGTATCTTACAAATGCAATGCTAGCTAAGTTGGATAAAAAGAAAAAATATGTATCAACTTCTTCGAATGACGAAAATGCGAACTGCAGCGGTGATCACTGGCAGAAACTTTATATGGACAGGTATTTTTTTACACTACACCTATTTTATTTCATGTTTTATCTTCAGTTAGGATACCTACTACAATATTACAGCATCTTGTTGCTATGTAAACTTTTAGTAATATTTTAATTACTTACCTATTTTGTTTTCACTTGTAGTTTGAATTTTGTTGCACAGTCGGCTCTATCATATGATTTCAATACCTGCTGTGCATTATAAAAAAATAAAATAAATATATATTTATCTATAATAAAAAATTTCAAAAAATACCTATATTAATATTCTACTATATATCACACAAGCACTACATAGCATTAGCACTTACGTGTTTTTACACAACTAATGAGTTGCCTATTTTTAAATCATCCTGTATTCATTAAATAGATTAAGTTGAAATTGTATATCAACTCACATAGCAAATGATGATTTGTAAATAATAAAGAGGGTAGTGGTAGTTTTGTGCCCGGCCGTCTGTGTGATGTGCACTGCGTGCCGCACCATGTGCCGTTGTTTGTTTGTGTAAGTGTTAATGATGTTATGTTTAAGTTAATTTATTATTTTTGTATGTATTTTTGTGGATTGTGAAGGCGAATGTACAGTACCTGCACAAACCCAAAAGGTTTTTAGGTACTAAGTTACAAAATATGTATGAAAATAAGTAAATAAATAAAATAAATAATTAAAATTTCCTTAAGGCTGCGGCTGCTACTTATTAACGGCAAGGTTCCCAGAAGGCCCATTCGCTGGTATCACCTAAAATTATATTAGAGACTTATTGAAGTATATTCTCAATTTAAAGTATCATGTATCTCATCTTTGTATTCTTGTTTCAGCAAGAAGGGCCTACTATTATCAAAAGACATGATCTGTAGAGTGTGTGCAAGGAGTGGATGCACACCACTGAGTGATAAAATAAATGGATATGATATAATGAGTGCTATTCGCAGCCTCACAAATGTTACGGTTAGTTTTCACTGCAATAAACTTCTATAAAAAAAACACTAAAAAGCGAGAGCTCCTGTCAGCTGTTCATGTCATATACAGGTGATTTTTTTTCTAGCCAGTGTGGCAACTTCTGAACTACAGGTCTAAGAAACCCCGAATAGAATTTTGAAGAAATAAAAATGCCATTAAATTTAGAAAAATGAGTATTTTCAAAAATGTGGATTTTTTTCAAAAAAAAAATTGTTTCGTAATTATGCTTCTACATCACAATATGAACAAAATTATGTATGACGTATTATGTATTATGATCTTGCTCACAAGTTGCTAGAAGTTATCCAAAATATTATTTTAACCTGCGTAAAGTTTGATGACGTGAGCAGATCTCGCAAGGACCTCAAAATCAAATCAAAAATTATTTATTCAATTTAGGCCCTGATAAGGCTCTTATGAACATTAACAAATGACTCTACACCGGTTTTTGTTTTTTTTTTTTATACCACTGAGGTGGCAAATAAGCATACGGCTCCAAATACAACTTGAACTGAGAAGACTCGGCAAGAAACTCAGCAAGTCTTTTTTTTTTACCCTTTCTTGCATAACTTCTGTTTTACTATCTTTTTGAATCTATGTATAGGTAGCTCTTGGATTTCTTTGGGTACTTTATTATAGAAATGTATACATTGCCAATTGCCAAAATTTAGTACCACTATATAGTCACACAATTATTATGGGTGATTTTAATACCTGTTTGCTCAAATCTGACAACCACTCAGCTCAGCTTAATGCAGTGGTTAACTCCTGTAATTTAAATATACTTCCATTAAATGCTACTCATTTTTTCCCACACTGCGATCCTTCTCTTCTTGATCTTATTTTAGTTTCTTCTCTTGACCATGTTGCCAAACATAGTCAATGCACAGCTGATGCCTTTTCCTACCATGATCTTATTTTTCTTTCTTACAAAATTCGTCCTCCTAAACGTAAATCAAGAATTCTTATGCAGCGCAATTTTGGTGACATTGACGTGGATCGTCTTTATAAAGACGCTGTAGAAATGGACTGGTCAGTAATTCACAATGCACATAGTACTGATGAGCAAATCAACATTTTCAATTCCTTACTGATTCAGCTGTATGATAAGCATGCACCAGTACGACCAGTAAGAGTAAAACACCTTCCTGCTCCATGGCTCACGGATGATATAAAAGCGTTACAATTGAAGAAAAATATTGCCAAATCCAAATTTAAATTAGACCCTGACAAGTATCGTGAAAAATACAGACAGAAGCGGAATCACTGCAATAAGACGTGTAGGGATGCACAACGACGCCATATCCATAAATCTGTAGAAGATGGTGATCCAGCTAAAGTCTGGAAATTCTTAAAATCTTTGGGAGTTGGAAAATCCAAAAACAATCCTATTATTAACAATTTAAATTTAGACTCACTAAATGTCCATTTTTCTTCGTCAGCGCCTTTTGATGCTGCCATTAAAGCTGATACGCTTAAAAATATTTCTTCTTTACAATCTCCCAATTGCTCTTCTTTTTCATTTAGTCAATTTACCGATTGTGATGTTAAGCGTCAAATTCTATCCATTACCTCTAACGCTGTTGGTTGCGATAATATCAGTCGCAAAATGATCCTTCCTCTTTTAGATTTCCTATCACCTATCATTACTTCCATCCTCAATACTTCCATTTCATCGGGTTCTTTTCCTTCTCTCTGGAAAGAAGCTCAAATTATACCTCTCCCTAAGAAAAGCAATCCAACTTCCTTTTCTGAATATCGGCCTATCTCTATACTTCCTTTTCTTTCTAAAGTGCTGGAACGACTGGTACATCATCAGTTAAGTACTCATGTCGCCATAAACAACCTCCATAATCCTTTTCAGTCTGGCTTTCGTCCGGGACATAGCACCGTAACAGCGTTAGTAAAAATCACAGATGACATTCGGTTCGGTATGGATAAAAAGCAACTCACCATCCTAACATTGCTAGATTTTAGTAATGCTTTCAATACTGTAGATTTTGATATCCTACTCGCTATACTGTGCTCGCTTAACATATCTCCATCGGTTATTGACTGGTTTCGTAGTTACTTGTATGGGCGCCGGCAACGTATTTGCATTGATGAGTCTTTCTCTTCATGGTGTGAAACCACTGCTGGTGTACCGCAAGGTGGCGTCTTGTCTCCGCTTCTTTTTTCAATATTTATTTCTTCAATAACTGACAACATCTCTTCTCTCTACCATCTTTATGCAGATGATCTCCAAATTTACCGACAAACTTCTTTTGATTCTCTTCCTAATGCAATTCAGTCCACCAATCAAGATCTTGCACATATTTCTGACTGGAGCAGGCGATTTGGCCTTATAGTTAATCCATCGAAGACCAAAACTATCATTATAGCCCGTAAATATTTTATCTCCAGGATAGTTTGGGAGCAGCTTCCTGCTGTAACTTTTGATGGAGTTGACATTCCTTACAGTAATGTTGTAAAAAATCTGGGTGTCTTGATCGACAATACCTTATCCTGGGCCCCACAAGTAGCGGAGGTAAGCAGAAAGGTGTTTGCAGCGGCTAGTTCTTTAAGGCGCTTACGTAATTTCCTTCCCTTTGTCACCAAGGTCGCGCTGGCTAAGTCTCTTCTTCTTCCTATTCTTGATTATGCTGACGCCAGCTATCTTGATCTTACTGAAGATCAATTTAATAAACTTGAGCGCCTCCAAAATTTCTGTATAAGGTTTATATTTGGCTTACGTAAATATGACCACGTCTCTCAATTTCGTAATCAACTCAAGTGGCTTCCTATCCGCCTTCGTCGGAATACACACATATTATCACTCTTATACACTGTTTTATTCAATCCTAAAGCACCTCTCTATCTCAAGGAACGCTTCGAGTACTACACCTCTCAACATCATCTTCTTCGTAGTTCCTTGGAACTTAACCTTCAAACTCCCAGTCACACTTCTCACTCTTATTCCGAATCTTTCACTATCAAAGCTGTAGGTCTCTGGAACTCTCTCCCTCAGCCTATAAGACGGGCCCAGACGTTAGACTCTTTTAAATCCCTTGTTATTTCATACTATCACACGCTATAAACATCCTCATTTCTATCATTGTATTTTATTATTATTTTTCTTTTTCCTAGAGCTGTTATTTCATGTGTATGTCTATTTATCTTATTATATATTAGTATGTATTAGTTTATTACGTTGGTTATGTAAGTATTAGGATCTAGTATCTATTTTATGTATTCATTTTTTAATATTTTTATTTATTTAAGTGTATTCATTATGTGTTACACCTGCCATATTGTCATAATTATATCCTGTTACCCAAAGGTTGTCTGGAAGAAATCGCTTAAGCGATAAGGCCGCCTTTTTTGTATTCCTTCTTATTGTATTTTGTTGTTATGTTTCGTCTGTTCTATGTGGTGTACAAATAAAGAATATTTATCTTATCTTATCTTATTGCCCCTTGAAAGAGTTAAGGACTTTGCTGAGCCGAGTTAAAGGTACAGCAAGTTTGTGCTTATTTCTAGTGTTCAAACTATGAGTGTCGCTATTCTTAGGTAAGTTACGTAAGTAAATTTATGTTTTTCAAAATGTTGTCACTCACTATGTTTAGCCATAAAGAATTAGCTCTTAGCATTCTGACAAAAAAATTGAGGTTCTAGCAACTTATGACCATGATTGTCATACATAATTTTGTTGGTATTGTGAAGTAGAAGCAGATAAAGAAAAAAAAAATTTGAAGAGAAAGCACAACAAAAATTTGAAGAGAAAGCACAACATTTTTTTCTTTTTTTTAAAGGCATTTTTATTTTCTTCAAAATTCAGCTTGGAGTTCCTTTCAGCGTTTTTCTCTAAGACCTGTAGTTCAGAAGTTGCCCACACTGACTGGAAAAAATAATTCAACCTGTATATTATATAGGTAGGTAGGTACCTAATAAAATCTTTTTATTGTGTAGTTTGGAAATTTTCCATAGTTCCTAGAAATAGTTGTCTCAATAGGTAATAGACACTTTGAAATTAATGAAACTAATAGCGAGAGTAAGGGTGACAAAATAGTAATGGTAAAAATTATGGAGTTCAAGCTTACACTACCAAGCTTTGGTGTGCAAATATTAAAATTAAATGTTACATATGACATAGCTCTAATGGATAAGACTAAATTTTAGCAAATGCTTAATATGATTAATTCAAATGAAAAGTAATAATTAAGGTAAATAATAACAATAATAAATCATCACAAATTCAATAAACTATTCAAGTCTTATGTCTTAACTAGCTGTTCCCCGCGGTTTCACCCGCGTTCCCGCGATAAAAAGTATTCCTAAACATTTTTCGGATCCCACTGATAGTTCCTGAGATTAGCCCATTTAAACAAACAAAAAAACATCTTCCGCTTTATTAAATTAATAATTTTAAATGTCTTAATACCTAATTATTTTTAATACTACTTTCAGATAAATGTTGATGATGCATTGCCTAAGTTTATTTGCACAGACTGCCTTGAAACACTGAAAGTGGCTATGGCATTTAAAAATAATTGTGAAGCTGCGGACAAGAAATTCAAGAAATTATTAAATCCCATGGGTAATTTTCAAGTTTCACTAATATACGTTATTTTACATTGTAATGAAAACTATTTGTTTCTTGACATACAATCTAATATTATATGGTGGTCATTTAATATTTGACTATCTATACTAATAAATGAGATTACATGTACAATCAAAGCTATTTAAATAATGATAAGCATAATATATTATTGTTGTAGGAGACCCATTGCTTCACTCATACCCATATTCAAAACATGATTTCCAATTGATACTACATCACATGAAATTGAAGCAGATAAAAATAGAAGAGAAGAGAGAGAAGGAAAGGAAGAAAAGAGAAAGTATTCTGCAAAAGAAATCTCCAAAAGTTGCACAATTCAAATGTTCACCTTGTGACATGACATTTCCAAATAAGGTAAAGCATCTGGGAATTTAGGATAAGTACATGCATACATACCTACATACAATATACTAACAATATTCTAACAGTCTTATATTTTAGGTTTTTTAACCGATTTCAAAAGAAAGGAGGAGGTCTCAATTCGGCAGTTTTTTTTTTTTTTTTTAATGTTTGTTACCTCATAACTCCATCATTTATTAACCGATTTGGAAAATTCTTTTTTTGTCTGGAATGGGTATACTTCCCGTTTGGTCCCATTTTCTGATACAAACTTTGGCTTTGTAATATTAGTATAGATGCATCAACAGGTTGAGGTTTTTTTATGTAATTGCTGAGTTTATTGCCGGTTCTACGCAGCAAATGCAACCTTCCGAACTGGTATTAGAGTCACGAAGGTCTGTTTGAATTAATCTTTATTTGGCTACGGAACCCTAAAAATATAGCAATGGTCGTCATGATATACAATATACATATATGTATACGCACCGTATATGTATAATCAGGAGAAGCTAATGTGCCACCGTCGCGAGCGGCAGTGCATGCGGCGCGCGTGCGACGTGTGCGGCCAGCTGGTGGTGAGCATCGCGCAGCACATGCGCCACATACACAAGCAGACCGTGCCGCACAAGTGCACCACCTGCGGCAAGGAGTTCCCCATCCGAGCCAGGCTCAACAATCACATGTATGTTTACTTACTATTTACTATTGTTGTACCTTGTTTCCTACTATTGTATCCTATCCAACGAATATGAAATAACTATTTAACTATCCTATCCTACTCCTTTATCTTGTATTCTGACACATCCTGTACTGTAGGCTAATCGGACCGACAGAAAACTTTTTTTTTATTATGTATTTTTTTTCTGGAACTTAAAATCCATAGCTCTAGAAATAATTTTGCACGTACGAAATATTTATCCTCCGAGATACCAGGTTTGAGATATGGGCTCGCTAGTGGAGCCAACTGTTGGCCACAGAAATGGTGGCCCTCATGCAGAGAACTTTGAGTGTTTTTTCAAACAAGACGAATTAACACAAATCACATATTTTCTGTAATTTTACTTCTAGAAACTATTAAATTAAAACAGCAGTTCCGGAAAATATTACATAACTCCTAAAATAACTTAAAAACATAACCCTTCCTTGGCAGTCGAGTAAAAACTAAAAACAAAACTAAAACTATAACCCTACTACAAACAACTTAAATAACCCTATTCGTTTTATTTGTACTTTATTTTTAAAATATACAGAAGTATACAGATAAGAGTTGGAAATATTTTAAAGTTTTTCATTAACAGTTCAAATTTCCGAAACTTAGATCTACCCGTTGTTACACAATGTCACACTTGGTCTACCCCCTCCTCCCTTTGCGTGTGACGTAATTTATGGATGGTCGCTAACTGATAATCATAGGCTCATATACAATAGAATCTGCTATTTGTGTTTGTGTGATCTGACAGGCTAGTCCACACAAACACATTCAACTTCTTCTGCGACCTGTGCCCGTACAAGTGCAAGCACAAGTACTACCTGGTGATGCACATGCGCACGCACACCGGCGAGAAGCCCTACAAGTGTGCGCAGTGCCCCGCCACCTTCGTCAACCCTTCCAACCTGAACAAACATAAGCTCACGCATCAGGAGAAACAGTTTAAGGTGACCATATTTTATGGATATGACTAATTATTTCAACATCTAATACAGTACTAGTAGTATCTAGTACAGTACATTTAAACTACATTTCGGTGTGCCATTTGATCACAGTGTGATCTTAGACAAAGTGGACCTTAAGACTTTGATATAAGTTTAAAGTTGGTTTGGTTATCTGAGTGCACGTCTAATAAATTAATATAGTAGACGATTGGGTTTGGTTTGTTACACCTACCAAACATTTGGTATAGCCATATAGCCTATGGAATGGAGATGGCTAAGAAGATATAATATTGTCGAGTATTCACTCAAAATAATGAGTCCTATGTATATATTTTAGTGCATGCTGTGCGAGAAAGCGTTCCGCACCAACTCCGCGCTGAGGGAGCACCAGGAAGCGACGCACCTCAACATCAAACACACCTGCAACTACTGCGGCAGAGACTTCTGCTACAAGTAAATTTACATTATATACATTTATTATAATTGCAGTCAAAACTTTAGAATTTTCATAATTATAGTTGTAATAACAGATTACTATCAAATACATCCGGGGAGGATCTCTTGACTTAATCTGATAAATTCACATTTCTATCGTCACATTAGATAGCGATTATGTGGCTGAAGGTGGTAAGCACACAGCCTAATAGGGAATAGGCCATTGAAAACGCCAATTTGAATTGTAATATTTTTGAAAAATAAAACAAAAAAAACCTAATTTATGATTTTTATGTACCATCAGATCGGACCTTCGCAAACATGAGATACGGAACCATAACAGAACAAAACGTGATTATATCGGCGGTGAGCCCACCTACAAACAAGTGGAACGACTACAGAACATGCATGAAAACAACGAGGCCATGGAAAAATGGCGCGCAGAACAGATAGTCGCGCAGCCCATAGTAGAGACCACTTACATTGATCCACCTAAAGAGTTCATACAAAGTAGTCACTCAATATATTACTCTGATGTCAATGGGATGATACAGCAGCAACCGCAGATGAGTGAGTACTTATTTAAAAAATAACCTTGCTGAGTTTCTTGCTAGTTCTTTTCAGTTTAATGCTGATTTTCAAACCGGTAGTGACTACAGAGGCTTTTACCTTCATAAGTGCCCGACTAGGGCCTAAATTTAATAAATGGCTTTTACTTTGATTCACGACGACTATGTATGTACATTTCGTCCGTCTGTATGTCTGTCTCTAAGAAAGTTCCGAAACTGTTTTTATTTAATTAGATTGTCAAAGCTTTTTTAAATCCAAGTTATATGTTACAAAAACTAAAGCTATCTTTACTAAATAAACCTACCTCACTATATAATAAGCTAAAGAATATCTTTTTTGTTTCAGTTCAACAACAAACTGTGCAGCTGACTTTGTAAGTTGTTTTAAATAATAACTTAAATTAGTATAGAAACTTAAAAAAAAATATAAATAATAATAATAAATTATATATAACAAAATATTTTTTTTTTATCTTGGGAGCATTTATTTGTATTGCAACATTAAAACTTAAAATCTAGCATTATTTTTGTATCAGTAAATTATTAGTTAAATATATAATTAGTACATAGCAATTTTATTTTATATTATATCATTTATACTTTACATAGTACCTTTTAATACATTAAAAATTTTGAATTGAATTTTTAACATTAAATACCGGTTAAATTAAACCTAAATTACTTATTAGAATAGTAATACATATATTTTTAAATGGAGTACAGCATGGGGTTCTTCAAAAACGGTGTGAAGAGATTTCTGCAGCGTCGGCAACGCGCGAGTGATACCCCTGGTGTTCCGAGTGTCCATAGGCTACGGTAACTGCTTACAATCAGGCGGGCCGTATGCTAGTTTGCCACCTTAGTGGTATTAAAAAAATGTTTCTTTCCTCCCCTCTATTTTAATATTTCATTTTTATATTGTCATTACAAAAAAATTGCCAAAAATAAAAATGTATCTTTCTTTTTTAGACCTGACATGACTATGAAGAAGGATGAAGTGAAGATTTATGACACTGCGCATGGCATCGGCTATTATTAAAACTATTCAAAATGCCTTTACAACTATAAATAGAAGTTAAGAAAATTATATGATTAAATCGAATGATATACCTTTGTATAAATACCGGAGATTATGGTACTGAAAACTGCAGCCTCTTATTTGCCACTTGTTCAAACAGCAGTGTAGTGTGATCAAGAGGCAAAAAGGCGCAATTTTCAGTATCTATATTTCTTCAGCTATTTGTTTACTTTTATACCTTTTAATTTTGTTAATTAATTTTGAGTATGATTATAAAATATTATTTTATCATGTATGGATTATATGAATCACTGTATAATAAGGAATACAATTTTTAAGATTGAAGTTTAATTCTTTTATTGCTCTTTGTCTTTACTATTCATAATTAGCCTGAAAACGTTCAAGCCCGAATAAAGTGGACGGCTGAAAAATAATACGGTCTAAAGATTTGATAAAGGTTCATGAAAGGGTCGTAATAATAAGAAAAGTATTAAAAGCTTTGTTCATTATAAACACTTTTCATTCAAAAACGAGGTTTACGATTTAACTTCCACAATAATGGTACGCTGGCCTTTGTGTAAGTAAAGAGTCCTTTAGAAAAGTTTTAGATAATTAACTTTAAACGTTAATTAACATACCTAGTTATAAAACTCTGAACAAATATTCTGATTCACTCTGGAACTAAAAAGAGAAAGACGTTATCTAATACACGAAAGCATAAGCTATTATTGAGCAATTGCTACCTAGTCGCATGTGTGTCGATACCATTTCCAGTATCGAGCATGTTTATATCAAGCATTTATACAGTTGAAGAGCATATCATGTCTATCTGTAGCTTTAATGTACAAGTTCATTTGGAGTATGAGGCAACAAAAGCAAAATATACAAAAAATATTAAGAGGGAGTCGACCAAAAAGTGACAAAAGGACAGTCACGGTTAAGTTGATATTAACGAAAATAATTTATTTACACAGTGAACATCTACATAATTATTACCACAGATAATGTATTTACAATGTTTGCGAAACAAAAATATGAATTATGGTATAGGTTTTTTAATGGACTCATATGAAGTTGAGCAAAAATCTACAATAATGCGTGTTGTGATTCAGAAGATTTCGTGTATTTTTCCTTAGAAATATTCTGTAGAAATGTAGTCAGTTAATTCTCTAATATGTAATCTTGAAGTTTTGCGTCTCATATTTTCATTATATTGTCTAGATGATTTATTATGATTTTATTCAAAATGAGCTCCGAATTCGCCATACATTTTTACTATGGCAGCGCGACGTTAAATATATATGTGAGATACGCGCTCGAAAATTCAGTCGACCACGGGAGCTCAGAGAGAGATCACGTCTCTTTGCGGAACGACTACCTAGGAACACACGATCGCGATCTAAACGTGTAGGGACACTAATTCAAAGAGCATAACGACATAAGTTTTGTTTTTCGTTTTTTGAGTCAGTCAAATAATATATATTACTTTTGTTTCATTTGCAATGTTAGTTAGTTTGCTTAGGTCAAAAAATTTTTCAGACGTGGGTAAACTAGCATACGGCATACGACTCGCTTGGTGGTAAGCGGTTACCGTAGCGATATGGACGCCGAGTGAGCTGAAATTTTGCATACACCTTTAGTTCCAATGACAAAACAATTTGCAATACTCAATAATGTAATACTTTTAAAATGGCCGTCGCCACAAGATGGCGGATGAAGTATTTTTCTCAAAATGTCGAAAAAGTATCCGCCATGTTGAACTTTTTAGATACTGGTCCGATTGCTTTCAAAATCGATATTTGTGAGTCCTTCGGGTCACAAAACAAGAATCTTTTCTCAAAATGTCGAAAAAGTGTCCGCCATGTTGAACTTTTTAGATACTGGTCCGATTGCTCTCAAATTCGATATTTGAGAGACCTTGGGGTCACAAAACATGAATCTTTTCTCAAAATGTCGGAAAAGGTGTCCGCCATGTTGAACTTTTTAGATACTGGTCCGATAGCTCTCAAATTCGATATTTGTGAGTCCTTCGGGTCACAAAACAAGAATCTTTTCTCGGAATTTTGAAAAGGTGTCCGCCATGTTGAACTTTTTAGGTACTGGTCCGATTGCTCTCAAATTCGATATTTGAGAGACCTTGGGGTCACAAAACAAGAATCTTTTCTCAAAATGTCGAAAGTGTCCGCCATGTTGAACTTTTTAGATACTGGTCCGATTGCTCTCAAATTCGATATTTGTGAGTTCTTCGGGTCACAAAACAAGAATCTTTTCTCAGAATTTTGAAAAGGTGTCCGCCATGTTGAACTTTTTAGGTACTGGTCCGATTGCTCTCAAATTCGATATTTGAGAGACCCTGGGGTCACAAAACAAGAATCTTTTCTCATAATTTTGAAAGTGTCCGCCATGATGAAACTTTTAGATACTGGTGACCCCAAGGACTCTCAAATAAATGTCTCTCAAATATCGCTTTTGAGAGCAATCAGACCGGTATCTAAAATATTCTACATGGTGGACACTTTTTCAACATTATGAGAAAAGATTCTTGTTTTATAACCCCAGGGTCTCTCAAATATCGAATTTGAGAGCAATCGGACCAGTACCTAAAAAGTTCAACATGGCGGACACCTTTTCAAAATTCTGAGAAAAGATTCTTGTTTTGTGACCCGAAGAACTCACAAATATCGAATTTGAGAGCAATCGGACCCGTATCTAAAAAGTTCAACATGGCGGAAACTTTTTCGACATTTTGAGAAAAGATTCTTGTTTTGTGACCCCAAGGACTCACAAATATCGAATTTGAGAACAATCGGACCAGTACCTAAAAAGTTCAATATGACGGACACCTTTTCAAAATTCTGAGAAAAGATTCTTGCTTTGTGACCCGAAGGACTCACAAATATCGATTTTGAGAGCGATCGGACCAGTATCTAAAAAGTTCAACATGGCGGACACCTTTTCGACATTTTGAGAAAAGATTCATGTTTTGTGACCCCAAGGACTCACAAATATCGAATTTGAGAGCAATCGGACCAGTATCTAAAAAGTTCAACATTTCGGACACTTTTTCGACATTTTGAGAAAAGATTCATGTTTTGTGACCCCAAGGACTCACAAATATCGATTTTGAGAGCAATCGGACCATTACCTAAAAAGTTCAACATGGCGGACACTTTTTCGACATTTTGAGAAAAGTTTCTTGTTTTGTGACCCCAAGGTCTCTCAAATATCGAATTTGAGAGCAATCGGACCAGTATCTAAAAAGTTCAACATGGCGGACACTTTCGACATTTTGAGAAAAGATTCATGTTTTGTGACCCCAAGGACTCACAAATATCGATTTTGAGAGCAATCGGACCAGTACCTAAAAAGTTCAACATGGCGGACACCTTTTCAAAATTCCGAGAAAAGATTCTTGTTTTGTGACCCGAAGGACTCACAAATATCGAATTTGAGAGCGATCGGACCAGTATCTAAAAAGTTCAACATGGCGGACACCTTTTCCGACATTTTGAGAAAAGATTCATGTTTTGTGACCCCAAGGTCTCTCAAATATCGAATTTGAGAGCAATCGGACCAGTATCTAAAAAGTTCAACATGGCGGACACTTTTTCGACATTTTGAGAAAAGATTCTTGTTTTGTGACCCGAAGGACTCACAAATATCGAATTTGAGAGCGATCGGACCAGTATCTAAAAAGTTCAACATGGCGGACACCTTTTCCGACATTTTGAGAAAAGATTCTTGTTTTGTGACCCCAAGGTCTCTCAAATATCGAATTTGAGAGCAATCGGACCGGTATCTAAAAAGTTCAACATGGCGGACACTTTTTCGACATTTTGAGAAAAGATTCTTGTTTTGTGACCCCAAGGACTCACAAATATCGATTTTGTCGAAGTCCAACGTGGCGGACACATTTTCAAATTTTGGCTAAAGTTTAATGTTTCGTGATCCCGAGGTCTCTCAAATATCGATTTCGAGAGAAATCGGGCCAGTATCTAAAAAGTTTTACAAGGCGCGAACACTTTTTGAAAATGTTGCGAAAAAAAACATATTTTAATCCCAAGGCTTTTTTTTAAATTATATACTTACTGACTTTTGTCGTGCGGGTGCAAACGGCCGACCGAGCCGAGAGTACTGACTGTTGTGTGCGTGTCGACACACACAACACTAACCCGCAGTAAATACCGATTTGCCGCGCGCTGATTTCGCTCGATAGAGTCTTAATTATACTTCCGAGAGAGTTTCAGACATTTATACTAATATTCATATCATCCAATAAAGAATTTTAATTAAAAATATCTTCATTTCATTACCTAATTAAAATCAAGGATAGGCATGTTTTTCTTAAAAGCATATAGGTACTAGGTATATCATTGAATTATTACGATTGGCATATTTTTCGGCGTCAATCTGTTCCTGTCCTCTTTTATTGCTTTGTCTTTACTATTCATAGTTATCCTGAAAACGTTCAAGCCCGAATAATAACACTCGGTCTAAAGATTTGATAAAGGTTCATGAAAGGGTCGAAATAATAAGAAAAGTATTATCCGAGCTTTGTTCATTATAAACACTTTTCATTCAAAAACGAGGTTTACGACTTAACTTCCACAATAATGGTACGCTGGCCTTTGCGTAAGTAACGCGTCCTTTAGAAAAGTTTTAGATAATTAACTTTAAACGTTAATTAGCATACCCAGTTATAAAACTTGTAAATACCGCATTGAACTAACATAAATTTAAATCAAATATTCTGATTTACTCTGGAACTAAGAAGAGAAAGATGTTATCTAATATAAACTTAAGGCACAGTCTATTAAACCATACAGTCGGTCGACGAAGCCGTCTAGACAGGGCAATCGTGCGGGGTGTGAGGGGCGAGACGCGGGAAAGCCGTTACCGACCTGCGAACAAAACGATGTTAGTAGCTCGGTAAACAGAATTCAGGGCTAACGCGTGTTTGTGTCTGTAATTATTTTATATTAATTTGTTTATTTAAAATGCTGCAAACGACGTGTGTTGTGAGAGACTGCAAGTCTTCATCCTATTTAAATAAAGATCTGCGTTTTCATCAGCTTCCACACAGAAGAAAGGTTAATAAATAATGGTTTGTTATCGTAGAGTGCATACAATAATAAATTTATATTTGTCATGTCGTGTCACGCCGAATGGCGGACGGTAAAAAATATCTAATAGGTACACAGGTATAGGTAACAGGCACAGGGCATGAGTGTTTGGAAATCTTTTTTTTATTTCAATAGTTCTGATGATGGAGTAGTAGGGTAAGCACTGGAACTCCATAGTGGAACATCGTATCCTAGCCGTGTTTGGGGTTGTTGGAATTGTCGTGAGATGAACTTTGACCATGTATGGTTTCCAGGGTATGATGATGGATTAGGAGGGTAAGCACTGGAACTCCATAGCGGAACTCCGTATCCTAGCCGTGTTTGGGGTTGTTGGAATTGTCGTGAGATGAACTTTGACCATGTATGGTTTTTAAGGGTTTGATGATGGAGTAGGAGGGTAAGCACTAGAACTCCATAGTCGAACATCGTATCCTAGCCATGTTTGGGGTTGTTGGAATTGTCGTGAGATGAACTTTGACCATGTATGGTTTTCAGGGTCTGATGATGGAGTAGGAGGGTAAGCACTAGAACTCCATAGTGGAACGTCGTATTCTAGCCATGTTTGGGGTTGTTGGAATTTTCGTGAAATGAACTTTGACCATGTATGGTTTTCAGGGTCTGATGATGGAGTAGGAGGGTAAGCACTAGAACTCCATAGTCGAACATCGTATCCTAATAGCCATGTTTGGGGTTGTTGGAATTGTCGTGAGATGAACTTTGACTATGTATGGTTTTCAGGGTCTAATGATGGAGTAGTTATTATAATATTGTTTAAATTATAATAATGCTAACAATGTTTTATTGTTATCTGCAATAAATAAATAATTTTATAAATATTGTTTACTTATGACAACCCTGGCCGTCGCGATACTGTCTAGACGTTGTCGGCATTTTTCACGAGATCAAAGGCGTCGGACGATTGTATGGTTTAATAGACTGTGCTTAAGGTACAAATAGGCAGGCATGCTAGTAAGTAGCACGAAAGCATAAGCTATTATTGAGCAATTGCTACCTAGTGGAATGTGTGTCGATACCATTGCTAATATCGAGCATGTTTACATCAAGCATTTATACAGTTGAAGAGCTTGCTCGTCTTAAGCATGCCCATAAGATTGCTTTTTAATAGCATGTTTATCTGTAGCTTTACTGTAAGTTCATTGAGATGTAAGTTATGAGAAAAGTAACAATAGCAAAATATTCCAAAAATATTAATTATACTTCCGAGAAATTTTCAGAAAATTATACTACTTAATAGACATCCAATAAATTTTAATTAAAAATATCTTCATTTATTCCCTAATCAAAACTATCAAGAAATCAAAGATAAAGCAAAGTAAGTATTGGCATATTTTTCGGAGTCACTCTGTTGCTAACCTGTGTTACCTTTCCCGCCGTTGAAAATAGACGTCAGTTTGCTGGGTTATACCGTATTTACTTCCTGTGTGGGTTATACTAATATAATATAGGTATTAGCAAGGGTGCGGCCTAATTGCAACGATTTTGCGTTAGATTCGACTTTTTAAACCCTCGTCATTTCGTGTGCTAACTACACCGCTTAGTTCTACTAGAAGAAGACAAGATTGTTATAAAGTGTTTGTACCTAGGTAGGCGAGACATAGCGAAGATATATGTTACACGAAGGTAAATCCTGTAGCATTTCGAATCTTGAAAAAGGATCTCTGGAAAGCGCTGCGGATTGAAATATATTTTTCTTTCCTTTATCCGCGTTTTCCCTCAAGGCCCACGAGTCCACGAATTACGATTTACGTCAGTTCCGTTACTTTTCGTGTGGTAGAGTTTTAGCAACAAGCCTCGGAAACGTTATCGGATAATGAGATCACAGTGATAAAATCGAGTTTGGGTCTGAACTCTGAAGGGACTATAACTGTATCGTTCTTGGAACATTTGTAAACTGATGATATCTTGGTATAAGTACACTTATATGCATCTTTCAACGACGTAGGTAATAAAGTAGAGACTAGAGGGCATCGCTGGCGTCTGTCGGTCGACGTCCTTTTTCATTAGATGCTATTATGTAGGTATGTAGTATTTATATATTCTGAGCTATTATTATATTATTATTATACTAGCTGCCCGACGCGACTTCGTTCGCGTGGTGCTACCCTACCCTACCCTACCCTATCTAAACCATACCAGGGAGTCACCCAAACGCATACAAAAAAAATCAACTGTACGTATGTATGTCACTGAACTCCTAAACGGCTGGACCGATTTGAATGAATTTTTGTATGCGTTTGGGTGGCGCCCTAGATGGTTTAGATTCACAAATCAGCCTGGCAGATGGCGCTGCAGTCGGTATCTAGGTAATATTTTAGGAGAAATTCAGTGACACGTGCAGTAGATTTTTTTATATATAAAGAAAGAAGATTGAGTTTGTGCACAAACAGAGTTATTTTCCGGAATTTTCACAACTACCTAACAAAAGGACAACCTTTTGTTAGGTAGGTTAGCAGTTATATTCTAGGATTAAATAAAAAAGTGTCTAAGATATACCTAATTGAAGGCTTTAAATAGGTAGGGATTTCTGCGACAATTTATTGGTAACAAAAATACTATGAAATTGGTAGGTACGGTACAGATAAAACCATCGTGTTTATTACTTTACGGGGTTCAATAAAAATGACATGTGGGGTGCGAATGACCGTTCAACGAGTAGACTGGGTGTCTAGGGCAGCACGAGTTATTTTTATAGTTGAAAAAGTATTTTCTATTTACAGGGTTCTGTAGTGGGTTATAATGGGATTGGCTAGTCATCGGAGCGGAGCGGGAGCCCTCTAGGGATATCAGACTCCTCACAGATTATTTGCACTACACACATTGCTGCGCTAATTAAAGCAGGCAAATAAAAATAAAATACTGGTCTTTAGGTAGGTATATGTTCTTTACAACATTTTTAATCATTTCGTTTTTTTACTAAATACCTGTTCGATATTGTTAATTGCAAGTTAATTGTTTTATCTATTAGTAAACTTTCTAGCTTTCAAATGACATAACTAAACCGTTTAAAAGAAACAAAGAAAAAATCAAAAGTTGAGCTTTTCATTAAAAAAAATATGAAAGCGCATTGGTTTTTGAGATAGCTAACTTATCCATCTTTCTTTTCGGATTATTATCGATATTTTTTTGTATTATATTCGCATATTTAGGGTCGGCATTGTCGGCAACGCGCGCGTGATTCCCCTGGTGTTGCAAGCGTCCATAGGCTACGGTAACCGCTTACCATCAGGCGGGCCGTATGCTTGTTTGCCACCTAAGTGGTATAAAAAAAATATATATTAAGATTGATTAAGTTTTGAAAAAAAAACTCCTGGTTTAAGTCATTCACTGAAGGCAGGGTATGTTTATATTTAGAAAGCTGATAAACAGACGGTCCATATGGTAGTTGGTGCATGGGTATTATCACCTATGGGCATTAGCAATAGCAGCCTCCCAAGACAAGATGGTTGTCGACAATCGTCATCGTTTGTAAACGATCAGCCTTTGTCCGACAAAGGTTGTTCGTTTACAAACGATGACGATAGGCATAAGAGATTGTTAAAAATCACGTGATATTTGATTTGAATTGTCAATCCCATACAAAGTTGATTGTTTTCTAACGATGACGATTGTCGATAACCATCTAGCGCAGCAAGGGTGGATGAGTGGATGTCATCCGTTCGGAAATCGTGGTTTCAAAATGATGATATTTTAGTATTTTTTTTCTTCGAACAAATTGTATCCTATCAAAAAACTGTCTTGGCGTTCTTATACAAAATGAAATGGAAATAAATATTTGAAAAGCAGTTGAATCTTAAATATCCCGGAAATTTTTATTTTTACGAAAGTGTTGCCTTAAATCACGGAGAAGCGTGACCTATGTACGGGATTAGGTCACACAGTGCTATAAATAAACTTTCGATTGACAACCCGTTTCGTGATGAAAGTTTCTAGGTATGGTAGAACTATACAGTACCTTGTCTGCTTACCCAAATACACTGGCATGCTCGTTTACACAATTGGTCGGTAGGTATGTGGATCCACCACAGGCAGCCGGTAATGAAACCGGATGGATTGTGGCTGTCTGGTCATCGACTGGTCAGTCGACTTGTGTACCAACCCCAACCGACCAAGCGACTTTACTCGTAGTCTCGAACATGGAATTCGGAGAAAACCTATACTCTGAAACTACATACAGTGACGAAGTGCTCGTGTTACGCTCGCACGAGTAACATATCATTCGATATCTAACTCTAGATTTTCCCAGTCTCAGTGGATTAGAACGGATTTAACAAATAAAATTGAGCACGGGAGTCTTTTGCCGTTGTCTGCTTATCTTATATACAACTCTACGAGGGCTACAAGCTTTTATCGTCACTTGCGGTTTTGCGGTCTTGTTGTCGATCCTTTAAACTCGTGTAGGGAATATTAAACAATGGTTCTCGATGTGGTCCTTAGCTACAAACGAGAACGGTTTCATTTGAGATTTGTATGCAGGACATGTTGAACTAAGTCGCGTAGATACCTACGTGTTAGAAATATTTAAACAAAGATACTTGGTGATCACCGTTTTAATTACAGTAAAGAACAAAATACTTAGGATTCGCTATAGGTAGGTGGTGTAGGTACTGTCTATTCACAATTCAAATGAATGCGTTTGCGAATAATCAAGCACAAGAGGGAAATAAGGCGAGTATCCCACAGAAACATCTTTGATTTTAATTATTACTAAGTATTTTCCCTTTCGACGGCTCGAGAACGTTTGTATAATTTAATCAAATAACACAAAGAACCGCAGACTATACGTCTGGCTTTTATGAAGATTAATTCATTAATAAAAATCACTCAGGGCTTTTTTATTCGTTTTGTATGTAGGTAATACCTCAATGAAGGAGGAATAATAATATTTTTATTAAGACTTCCAAACTAGACAATAAGCGGTTAACTCTTGTAAATAGGCAAAATTGTAAACTTTTAAAAATGTGACGCGCTAATATTTGAACTGAATTACTGAGTGACGATTTTTGAATTTTGTTCTTTATGTTATGTATATAGTGCAGGCTCAGAGTAGATAAATACTACGTACAAGTGCAGGTAAGTATATGGGAGCTTTAGGCTTGAGGTATGTATTTTTTCGTACTTTATATACTTAATAAATAAAAAGCTTTTTATTTCCTGAAAAATACAATTTCCTATTTTTTTTTATATTAGACGGGCCAGCTGGCGCGGTTGGTTAAGACTCTGGTCAAGGTTCCACGTATCGCGCCGCTGGTCGTGGGTTCGATTCCCACACAGGATATGCATGTCTGTATGTCCGGAGTCTGGGTGTTTTAGAAACAAAAAGTAGTACATGTATTATATCAGTTATCTGGTTTCCATAGTACAAGCTCTGCTTAGTTTGGGATCAGATGACCGTGTGTGAGGAATGTCCCAGGATAATTATTTATTTAATTTATTACACTGTGTAGCAGGAACCCCTCTCAGGTGAAAGCCTCTTCCAAAGATTGCCATTTCTCTCGGTCTTGTGCTATATGATGCCATTGTTTTCCAGTATTTTTTGTATAAGTTTGGTCTTTATATAGGTACTTACTTTATTATAAATAATATACTATTATGTTGTATTATTTCTGTCGTACCTATTAGAACCTAAAAATAATTTTAAAGAAAATGTATGAATCGGTAGAAAGCGACTTTGAATTGAATTGAAAAGTATAATAGAACACGCACGGATGAAAGTATTATGGTGGTATTATGAGATTTGATATAGCAGCGTCACGTCGAATGATATGTCGAGAATATCTATATCCACCTACCACCGCAGTAGGTACCTTCTGTGTTGTTCGAAGATTTGTGTCACATATTCAATATTCCTTATTATAAGCATAAAACGGAATATTGGATAAGGCTTGAAGGAAGCGCTCGTGATGTAGCATGTATAGCCGTTCTTAATCGATCAGGTGATCCTGGATGGGTGACCGCCTAGTGGTATTTCAAATCGAGCGTTTCCGTGCTTCGGAAGGCACGTAAAGCCGTTGGTCCCGGTTATCACTTAATTGTGATAGTCGTTAAGCTAGTTGGATGCCTCCTAGGCGGTTTGAAAAATTCCAACAGTAGGTTGACCACTAGCCTACCTCCACCAATCCGCAGTGTGCACGCGTGGTGGAGTATCGCCCAGTCCCTTTCACCCTCATTTTTGAAAGGCCTGTGCTCAGCCGTGGGACATTATAGATGATGAAAGCATAAAAAAGTTAAATACTACGAGTAGAGTTATTTTCTGTAATTGGAAGAGAACCAACCAGTGAACCAATTAAGTGATAGCATGGAATCTCCTGGTAAATTCCTACCTATACCAATAATCTATTTTGTTTGTGTAGGTTATAATAAAGTAGATATTGAAAACACTAATAAATCGATAAATACGCGGAGGCTCTCGTATAGGAATATTAATCGAAACGAGGTCTATGTTGTTTTATGACTGTTATCATACGGTTTTTCAGTGGGTGGTAACTTTTACGTTACATACGGCAAACATTTGACCTTGTGAAAAAAAACCAAAGGGGCATGATTAAAATAAGAAAGGAGGAGTTTCGATAAGAGCCTTTATCGGCCCCCCTGAATTTTTTATTATTTTAATATTGTGTTGATATAATAATATTATAATAACAAATATGTACAAAATACAATCTATATTTACAAAATATAATCTATATATAGAAAATTTCCTCAAGCCTGCCGCTGCTTCCGATTAACGGCAAGGTTCCCAGAAGGCTGGCAGCGTTTCCTCTTTGGATAGCCAAGCTGACGCGTTGGCGGAAAAAGCTCCCCTCCCCGCCCGCTGGTCACCGGAGGTCTCGATCAATTTTGAAGACAAAGTGCGAGCAAAACGGCGAGCTTCTGACCCCCATGGTCCCAAGGTCTCGACCGCAAAAGGCATAAAAATATAATAGGGTCCAATCGATGCATATTTTTTGAATTTTGAATTTTCCGCACTATTGATTGTACTACACTTAAAATTTACAAATGTATATAGCATCTGCCAATATTCGCTCTATTTGTGGGTTTAAGGTCAATGTTTGATTTACAGGTGATGAGAATATTCTATCTATTATTTAATATTATAATTATAGGTTTTATTTCGATAAAGCTTTAAAGATAAGGATTTTACAAGATCATTAATATCCTACGTAGAGTCTTCTTCTTCTTCATCTGACAATCCAACTGCAGCATCTTGAATACAATCTTGGTAATGAGAGGAGTACCTACTTTATTCGTTGACGCTCCGAATGCCTATAATAGCTATAAGGTACCATAACACCAAAGTTATGTGAGCACAACATCCAACAACGCTTGCTCCAACCTTACATTGGCATTACCATGATGTAACTCTGGTGGGATAATATTGTAGTATCCAGAGATTGTATATTTTTGATGAGGTGTGTGGCCTTTGAATTAGATCTGTTATGATATCGGAATATTAATTGTGAACGATAACCAGTACAGTACTTGAACATCAATGTGTTAGTAATAGTATATGAATCTACTTACAAACCCCTAAGATACAAGAGAGGTAGAGCATAGCGTTTATTCGCTCAAAGAGCAGCTCGACTGGGGGAGTACCTCCACCTTACAGAATACCGCAGCCAAATAACTTTATGTTGTTTAAAGTTGTATTCCTGCGCGTGAGTAAGGTTGCCAGAGCTCATAGGGGAGGGGGGATAGGTCGATAACGCGTGAGCGATGCTTCGTGTGTTGCAAGCGTCTATATGGCTACGGTAACCGCTTACCATCAGGCGGGCCGTATGCTTGTTTATCGACAAAGTTGTATAAAAAAAAAAAAAAAAAAAAAAGATTAAATGTTTGAATTCGTCGATAGTTAAATGTAAATTCTGATAAGGCTCCTTGGTTTCTCCTTGCCAAACAAACCTTTTTGTAGCCCAGTTTTCCTATACAATTCTGATTCAAGTTCCAAGATCTACACCTTAGCATCCCATCTCTAACTATTAGAAGAAGATAGAGAGCTAAGTTGAAGTTTTGGAAAGAAAATATCACAAAATCAATCAATTCGTAGGCTATTAAATATTAAGCAAAATTCAATTTACTTACCCTTTTTTAACATGAGCGCAGTGCAGTAACAAGTTGATTTTTATATATTTAGTAGTTCATTTATTTGTGCACCATATACCTATGTGAAAATCGTTAAGTTACTCGGTTGCGCTCTTTATGAAATAAGTACTTCAGTATTGCAAAAACTACAAAAATTGGGTATTTTTGCAAAACATGGCTAAGTTTAGCCTTTTTTTCATAAGGATCTTATCGAGTAATAAAAAAAGTATATATATATATATATATAGTTGAAAGCCTTATGCTTATCACACTATAAAAAAAAAGAATAATCCCGATACACTTCATAATATATGAATCAGGGGGGCCGATAAAGGGCTTTATCGAAACCCCTCCTTTGAATTACTGTTAATACTCACGGAGAGGAATTATATGAGTAAATCGTTTCTTGCACTGTTAAAACTAATAAAGTAACCAAAACTTTACAAGTATTTGTAAAAGTATAGGATTATGTTTTAGTGATGAAAATATAATATGGAGTGTGATAATATACCTACGGAGCGTCGACTCGATCGAGCGGAAATTCCGCATGCAATGCGTTATGCACTCTCGTAAAAGGCCGTCTCTAGTGGAATAGGAATGGCAATATACCCATATTATACGTGGAATAAGGCAAAGGTCGGATGTGTTCCATTGAAAGTAAGGAAAAACAAACGAGGTGTAGCAAAAAATCATTTTGATAGGCGACAGCCTTATTCATTAACTGTCGACGAAAAATGGTCGGTTCTTTGGTATTACTTGGGTAAACTATATAAGTCGATTTACGAAATCATAAGCCTAGCTATATACAACCTTATTTTGAATAAAAGTAAAAGCCTCAAAGCGTTGTCACCTTTTATGTCGGTTTGTGGAGCAACAAAACAATCCTGGTATCTCTGTATTGCTGTTCCCATCGCTTTTAACAGAGCTTGTTTGTAAAAGTTTATACATTATGTCAACTGCGGTTCGTAAATAACAACGTAGAGAATTTATGTTGAATGTCTGACCAAACTGCATGCATTAAATTGTTCGGGCGAATGTTATATAATGGCCAACTGCACTTATCTACTCGTTAAATACTACATCGACGTCACTATTGATTTAAGTAGAACTACGTATAGCATCGATTAAAATTTTAAATAGCATTTGCATATTATGTTGCCCTGAAACGGCAAGCGCAGCGGATGTGAACCGGACGCATCGACACGCGAGCGCGAATCCACGTCGCTGTAGCACTAAATAGGGCCTTTGATATTTTGATCATTATGAACGTGCGACACGTTATTTAAATTAAGTAAAATATTCTAAATTTGAGTTTATTAAATATTCATTTCATTAACCGTTGGTTACGAATATTATACAAAAGAAAATTGAAGTTGGTCGATTGATTTTCATCATTGGTTATACCTATTACTACATTTTCTTGTATTTATTTTCGAATGCTCATGCGTAAATGATGTACCTATTCATTTTTACCCGACTGACCCTGAAGGAGGGTTATGGTTTTCGAGTGTATGTATGTATGTCTATTTCTTTGGCACGCTCTGCAGCCTAAACGGGTTGATGAATTTAAACATATGAGGTGTCGTTAGATTCGTCTTAACTGTGGGAGTGACATAGGGTATAGGGTATATTAGTTTTATATGGCGTCTACGAATAATAAATAAATATTACAAAAATAAAAACATACTGACGGGCTACTTGACGGGCCAGTTGGCGCAGTTGGTTAAGACTCTGGTTAAGATTCCACCTATTGCGTTGCAGGTCGTGGGTTCGATTCCCGCACAGGACATGCATTTGTGTGCATGAACATGTCTGCATGTCCTGAGTCTGGGTATAATTATTTATATTAAGTATGTATTTACAAACAAAAAGTAGTATATGTATTATATCAGTTATCTGGTTTCCATAGTACAAGCTCTGCTTAGTTTGGGATCAGATGACCGTGTGTGAGGAATGTCCCAGGATATTTATTTATTTATTTTATACTTAGTTATTAGTTTGTCCCCGACTGCAATACCTTAAATTCAAATTCTATAGATTAAAGAGCTTGTTTTACTTTTTTGAGTCATTTTTTGTTTTACACTGTCAGGTTTATTGTGTCTTTTAATAATTTAATTTTAAAATACAAACGATCTTAGCAACTACTGATATATACCTATTATAATAATTGGTCGTTTTATCATTCAAAGCGTTTTGTTTTGCCGTTATTTGTCGTCCGTACCTTCTGTGGGTACATAGCTTGCCTAAAGCTCTTCACAAAGAGGTCATGCTTTCATGAAGCCTCTATCCCTGAGTGGATCACCTTGCATAAATACTGGGACGGAAAGGCATTGTTTTCTTATCATTCAGCGTCCTATGTTCTTACTGAATACCTTATGTTTATCTTTCATTAGGTAAGTAAAACGATCATGTGAAGGACTTCAATGCTACTTACGATTTAAACTTTATTATGTGGTGGTTAAATACACCAAAAGGGAGCGGTTAGCGGACTGTAATTTTTGGGTTGATTCTAGATTAATAAACCTGGATGATTTCGATATATAAAATACTCTTTAAAACCTTTGTACGAAGTATAAAAATGTTAGGGAAAATATGACTACGCTTTGGATATAGGTTTCAGAAAAGAGGCGTAGCCAAAAGGGATAGAAAAAAACACATGTGGTACTCACAGTTCCAGCAAGAGTGAAGGTCTTCCGTGGATCCACGTTTTCTTCAATTTTCTTCCAAATATTAACGGCACTGATAATAGGTTGTACGGAACACACAACTATTGTCTTTTTATATTTATATGGTGACGGATTATTGTGATAATTAAAGATTTATAAGTAAATCAGGCGGGTGCGCGCGCGACGACTTCAGCCTTTTAAAGATCCTTAGAGAATGCTGCTCTCGTTCGATTTGACGTACCACATAAAGGAGTAGGGAAAAAGAGGGTAGGAAAAATACTTCATACAAGGTATACCCTCATTATAAATATGAACGCGTAACTAAAGAAAAAACGAAACCCAACATCCCCGCCACCTTGAAGGAACTCCTTCGAAACAAGAAAAAAAATAAAAAAAATAACATAAAACTAAACTAAGATACTACTACGCGATAATAATTTATGCTGGTTTGAATTTACTGAGAAGGAAGCGGGCATAACTTAACAATCGGCCTCTTATAAGTTCCACTTTTTGTTCTAACATCGGCGATACGGATGACTCCATCCTTGCCTGGGTATAATCTTGTAATAATACCTAAAGGCCATTGAAGTGGCGGCGCATTTTCAGTAATAATAATTACTACTGTGCCTATTATTAGCGGATTGGACGGCGTATTCCATTTCTCTTTTGTTTGTAAATTATGAAGATATTCCGATCTAAAACGAGTCCAAAACGACTGGACCAGCGAATCCAGCAATGAAAATCGCGATAGTAAACTAGTCCGTTCACTGCTAAGGTTAGCAGCAGGTAAAAATGAAAGCGGAGCGAGTGAAAGAAAGTGAGAAGGAGTAAGAACAGTGGGGTCTGACGGGTCAGAACTAAGTAAATAGAGAGGGCGACTATTGAGAAGCGCCTCAATTTGAGTAAGAACCGTAATAAATTCTTCGTAGGATAGTAACTGAGTACCGATGACTCTAAATAAGTGCGATTTAACGCATTTTATATTCGATTCCCATATACCCCCGAAGTGAGGTGCACTGGGTGGATTAAGCTTCCAATGAATGCGACTATTAGCAAGTTCATGACTAAAAGTTTGATAATATTCGTCTGATTTTAAAAATGTGTGAAGTTCACTGAGATAAGCTTTTGATGCGATAAAATTGGTACCATTGTCACTATAAACATATTGACAAGGTCCACGGCGAGATAAGAATCTTTTGAAAGCCTCCAAAAATGAAGCTGAACTGAGATCAGAGGCCAGTTCTAAATGAACGGCTTTAGTAACTAAGCAAATAAATAGGCAAAGATATGCCTTTTGACTGCGCACTCCGCGCTTACGTGAGAGTGTAATGTGAAATGGGCCCGCGTAGTCAACGCCAGTGTGAGTAAAAGCTTTACTCTTCTCTATCCGACAATCGGGTAAGTCTGACATGGTCGGGAAGGTGGGCTTTGGACTAAGGCGAAAACAGGTATTGCAGCGATGAATACGCATTCGTACTATACGACGTGCTGATAAAATCCAAAACTTCTGGCGCAAAATAGACAACAAAAGTTGTGGGCCAGCGTGGCAATTGCGAACGTGATAGGCGTCAACCAATAATTCGACTATGTGTCCATTTCGAGGTAAAAGAGCGGGATGCTTATGCGCAAAATCTAATGACGAATTAGCGAGGCGACCTCCTACTCGTAAAACACCAGATTTATCCATAAATGGAGTAAGTTTTCGTAAAGCGGGTGAACAAATTTTATTCTTAGTAATTTTTATGATATCACTTTGAAATGAATTTTGTTGAATTAACTTTATTACAGTCAACTCTGCAGTATCTAAATCAGACGCGGTGATATGACTATTACGTGGAAGCTTTTTCATAAATCTCAATATATAAACAATAGAACGAAGAAGTTTATTCCAATTTGAGAACTTATAACATAAAGTTAAAAGTGGGTGCTCCGAAGAAGAACTCGTTGCTATGTGAGCTTGAGTTTTCTCTTCGGGCATTCGAGAAGATGTGGGTGCGAAGTCATTAACCGGCCAGTCACTAATAGGAAGAGATATCCATGGCGGTCCAGAAAACCACAGCTCGTGATCGACTAACCGTGAAGGTAAAAGTCCACGTGACAAGCAGTCAGCTGGGTTTTGAGAGCCTGAAATAAAACGAAAGTGTTTCGGCGGAAAATAAGTTTGACATTGTGCGATTCGATTCGCAACAAATGTATTAAATTTATGCGGGGAAGAATGCACCCAGCATAAAGCAACTTCCGAATCGGAAAACGCATAGACGTCTGAAATCGGATGTCGAGAAGAAAGAGCGTCATAAACGACACGTAATAATTTTGACATCAAAAGTATCGCTGATAGTTCAAGGCGAGCTAAACTAACTGTACGAACTGGCGCAACCTTTGAACGAGATGTTAATAACGTCACGATAGGTTGTTGATCTTCATTAATAACATAGGTGTATATAACACAACCATATGCCTTTTCAGAAGCATCAGATAATGCTAATAGATATAGCTTAGACGCATCATTAATGCCAAGATGGCGAGGAAACGAAATCTCCGAAATTTGATGCAACTCAGAAATAAACTGAAGCCATAATTTAAGAATATGCTCAGGTGGTTGCTCGTCCCAATCAAGTTTGAGGAGCCAGAGTTCTTTAATCAACAGTTTTGAATAAAGAATGACGGGACCAACGAGGCCTAGAACGTCATATAAACGAGCAGTTGCTGATAAGATCGCGCGTTTGGTACCTTCGGGCTTGGGTGGCATTACAGTAAACTTAAAAGAATCCGAAGAGGGAAACCACTGTAAGCCTAGAATTTTAAATATGGTGCTGTCATCGAAAGATATGGAATCTTGCTGTCGGTGAGTCTTTGGAATGGAACCAAGCAATTCAAGAGAATTGCTCGCCCATTTGACTAACTGAAATCCACCGGATTCAAAGAGTGAAATTAACTGAGAGGCTATCTCAACTGCTCCCTCTAAAGTAGGAGCAGAGGAAGCCAAGTCATCCATGTATATATCTCTCTCTAGCACGTTAGCAGCAAGCGGAAAGTGTTCTCGCTCGTCCTGTGCGAGTTGACGCAACATACGTATAGCCAAGAAAGGCGACGATCGCAAACCGAAGGTAACACGATTAAACTGATAAGTATCGATGGGAGAGTCAGAAGAAAAACGATATAAAAATCGCTGATAATTACAATGCGGTTGATGTACTTCAATACATAAATACATCTGCCGAACGTCGGCGAAAAATGCAATTTTAAAGATGCGAACATTCAAAAGAATGTGAAAAATGTCGTTCTGTAAATTGCGACCGGTGTGCAAAACGTCATTGAGTGATAGACCAGAGTCAGTCGTAGCACTGGCGTCCAGAACGATACGAAGTTTCGTTGTACTTTTGTCATTGCGTATGACAGGATGATGCGGTAGGTAAAAACCTGGTTTTAAAAGACATTCCTCAGAAGGAACTAATGAAATTATATTTTTATTAAGATAATCAGTTAAAACTTCATTATATTTCTCATGTAAATCAGGTGACCTTTTAAACTTATTTTCAAGCATTAAAAACCTCTTTTTTGCGGTAATAAAAGAGTTTCCTAATTTATCAACGTTATTTTTAAAAGGTAAACTAACCGAGTAGCTTCCATTAGTATTGCGAGTAGTGGTAGACACGAAAATATCCTCACAAGCTTGTTCATCAGGACTAAGATATTGCTTAGAAGGTACTTCTTCTAATTGCCAAAATTTTTCTAATATTTCGTTGACCGGTTCGCGAGAAAAAGCACAAAGCGAATGAGTGACTGAGGGCTTTACCGTAGGAACATTTCCCATTAAAATATAACCTAAACTGGTTTCAAACGCGGTTGGTAAATCATTACCCGGTGTTATTCTATCAAATAATAAAATTTCGCAATATAAATTAACACCTAATAATATTTCAATAGGTCCGGGAATATTAAAATCATCGTCTGCTATCGGTACGTTATGTAGGTATGTAAGCGCTGACGCGTCAACACATGAGTCGGGCAACTGTGACGTAATTTGGTCGACGACGAGTAGACGAGTAGTGTATACCTTCCCACCGTCAAAGCGAGAAGAAAAGTTAACAGTAGTTACACCTAAAATACGTTGCGATGTACCACCAATACCCTGGACCTCAGTAAAATGGTTCTGAGTTGTAATTTGAAGTGATAAACGTTTACAACAAGAGGATGAAATATAATTACTTTGCGAACCCGGGTCAATTAAACACCTGACATAATTAACGCGATTATAATTATTTATAATTTTTATTTTTGCGGTCCCTAATAACGTAGTTGTTACAGGGCGGTCACACTGATCACGAGACATATTGCATATCGATGCATTATTTGTAATTGAACTCGCTTGCGAGTCGGGAACTTCGTCCTTATTATTAGAAGCCGAGAGTTGATTATCTATTGGCCGAGAAGAAGCGGGTGCGTGACATTCACGCGTTGTATTTTGTGTATCAAAATGTAACATCGAATGATGATTCAAAGAACAATGACGACAAGTTCGTTGCGAAGTGCAAGAACTGAATTTATGTTTGTTACTCAAACAATTATTGCAGAATGAGTTAGCCTTCACGAAATTAAATCTTTCGCGTGGTGTCATTTTAATAAAAAGAGGACAATAATACAATTGATCGTGTTTATTTGTTTTACACAAAGGACAAATATTAGTATTATTATTTTTATGTTGTGTATTTAAAAAAGATTTAGTAGGGCCAGATTTCGGAGTGGGAATGTGTTTATTAGGTTGCGGTTTATTAGCAAAAGGTTTGCCACTAGAACATGAACGCGATAAGATTTTATTTTGTTCTTTGACGAACTCAATAAGGTTTTCATAAGTAGGCATACGTTCCTTGCGATTACTTATTTCAAACAGTTTTATAGTATCAGTATCGAGTTTCTGTAACGCAAGATGTAAAAATATAAAATCTGTAAGATCATTTAATTTAAGTTGTTTAAGTGCCCTAACTGACGAGTCAAAGTTATTAATAAAAGAATCTAATCCAATAGCTGAGTTATTGTAAACAGGTTTAAATTCGAGTAATTGATTTATGTAAGAAGCGGCAAGTGAACGAGAATCGTCATATTTCTGTATAAGCGCTTCCCAAATGATTGTATAGTTCTCAGCTGTTGGAGGGAGGCCGGCGCACACAGTCGCTGCCTTGTCAGTTAGTTTCCCGACGAGATAATGAACGCGCTCCGAATCTGTTAGAAGTGGATTGTTGTGAACAACACTTTTAAATTGATGGTAAAACAACGGCCAATTGCGTACATCACCATTAAATGAAATTAAATCGATGGGAGGAAGCTTAGGTAAATTATACCTAAACTTCGAAGTGGAAGGTTCAACTTCTACTTTAGGCTTTTGTTCTGAATGCATTATTGAAACAAGTCGTTTCACGTGACAATAAAGTTCTTCAAACGATATCCATGACTGATAGTTAATGCTCGACTTGGGGTGTAGCTTTATGTATAAAGCATTATATGCATCGAGCACGCTTTGATAGTCGTTACGTAATTCGTCGAGATTAATGACATTATTAAGAAAAGATTCCCTAAAAGATTCATCCTTCATATCATTTTTTGATAAATCGTAAATATTTTGCATTCTAAGGAAATGCGTATTACGTTTTGACTCCAATAATATTAATTGAGTTTTATCATCACTATCTGTCGACATCTTAAAAAGTTTAATGTAAGCGAGTACAAAAATAAACTAAGCAAGAATGAGTTAATGAGTAACAGACCTGTCTTGCTTGACGTTATCAATAGAAAGTAAACAAAATTACTGTGGATAAACTAGGTGCATGATACGATGGGATTGACATGTCTGTGTGGACAAAAATCCCAAATAATAAAAAAGATAAAAAAAAAAAAAAAAAAAAAAAAAAGTAAACAAAATAAAAATAAGCAAAATACCTAATAAAAACGGCAATTCGATGTATATTAGGCCTCCAAATACTAACTGTAATAGTTATAGGTGTAATTTGGGTGCGGTGAGTATACGACTCAAATAAACAATTGAAAATGTTTGTAAGAACGCGGTGTAGAAATATCTACTATTATGCGATATACGATGGTGTACTACGTGCAAGCGGTGCAATACAGACTTAATACACACATACGTATGTATGTATAGCGGATGCCCGATCGATTCACAAATAATCGAGTCGAGCGGTTAAAAAAATGAACGCGGGTGCCGAGTGTGTCGCGCGAAGGTATGCAACTATGCGAGTAATGGAATACGAGTACCGTCAATAATCTTATATAAAAATGAAAATTATTTTTTACAAATTCAGTAAAACAAAGGCTTACACGCTTATGTAACAACAAAATGTAGCATAAGTTGCCGATTAAATGTATGGAAATTAACTGATACTTGTAAAGAATCAAGCGATTAATAACGAAACCAGTATAAATAGTTTTACAAAATATATTTTCGAAGTAAAGAGAATACCGATCGATCCAGACTGATTAAGTTGATGAACATTAATCAGTGCGGTTTGAATGCACAATGTTTAGTTCAAATGAAATTATGAAAAGGAACAATTTTACATTCAATCCGGTGAGAAGTGACCATAAAATGGTGGTTAAATACACCAAAAGGGAGCGGTTAGCGGACTGTAATTTTTGGGTTGATTCTAGATTAATAAACCTGGATGATTTCGATATATAAAATACTCTTTAAAACCTTTGTACGAAGTATAAAAATGTTAGGGAAAATATGACTACGCTTTGGATATAGGTTTCAGAAAAGAGGCGTAGCCAAAAGGGATAGAAAAAAACACATGTGGTACTCACAGTTCCAGCAAGAGTGAAGGTCTTCCGTGGATCCACGTTTTCTTCAATTTTCTTCCAAATATTAACGGCACTGATAATAGGTTGTACGGAACACACAACTATTGTCTTTTTATATTTATATGGTGACGGATTATTGTGATAATTAAAGATTTATAAGTAAATCAGGCGGGTGCGCGCGCGACGACTTCAGCCTTTTAAAGATCCTTAGAGAATGCTGCTCTCGTTCGATTTGACGTACCACATAAAGGAGTAGGGAAAAAGAGGGTAGGAAAAATACTTCATACAAGGTATACCCTCATTATAAATATGAACGCGTAACTAAAGAAAAAACGAAACCCAACATTATGTTTAAAAAACTGTATAAAAAAAAAACTTAAACCGACTTCAAAGTACATTAAAAAGTAATCAAATCCCGACCTAATGACAATGGGACCAAACGGGAAGTGTACCCTTCCAAATAAATACTAATTTTCCACATCGGTTAATGAATGACGGAGTTATGAGGTAACAAACATTAAAAAACACAACCAAATTGAGAACCTCCTCCTTTTAATGAAGTTGGTTAAAAAACTAGCGATCCCTGCTATGTGCATGCCAAATTTTACAGTGCTCGGTTGAGTATTTAAGGCGTGAAAGCGTAACAAACAAAAAACCTCACATTCAAATTAATAATATGTACTACTAGCTGTCACCCATGGTTTGACCCGCGTTCCTGGGATATAAAGTAGCCTATGTCCTTCTCTATACCGTAGGCTATCTGGTGGTATGAAGGTCACATTTCACATAGTTAAGGCGTGAAAGCGTAACAAACTCACATTCGCATTTATAATATGTACTACTGGCTGTCCCCCGCGGCTTCACCTTTATTCCCGATATAAAAAAGTAGCCTATGTCCTTCTCCATACCATAGACTATCTGTATACCAAATTGAATGATGATCTGTTGAGTAGTTGAGGCGTGAAGGCGTAACAAACAAACAAACGCACTTTCGAATTTATAATATTAGTTACGATTAGGATATACCTAGGTACGATGTACCTAGTTAGAAAAGTTAGGATTATAATAAGCAATCAGTAAAGGATTGATTTGGTATAGTATATGATACGTTTACCCCTAGATTTAAGATGTTTGGTAAGATTGAATGAAACTCTTCTTACGTACGGCAATTCAGCCTATATCGTTTTAATTGAAGGTATCCTACTACTTCCCCAATTACTTTAAAGGTTAGCTCAGTGTGATCATATATAAATAATTCTTTCTAACGAGAATGAAGATGCTGCTATAACTTTTTTTATCTTAACTTTGATCATAAATGTCGCTGGTTTGAATGTTGACTGTTTGACCCCACTGCACTATTACCCCACTTCTGTTTTTATACAAACGGTCAGGCGTGTAATATCAGACCTAGAGAATGTTAGTTTAGGCCTCCAGCCCAACCCTCTTTCAGTTGTCAATAATTCAGAGATATTCAGACGCTCTCCGTGGAAAGTTCTTAATTTAAAGCAATTAAAGTAAGATATTCATTGTTTAATTCTTTTTGAGACCGATTTTTGGGTTATATTTTTAGATTATTCAGTAAAATTATAAAAATTGAATGATAAAAGCAAAAGTTTATGTTTTGTGTTACTATAAAAACATTTTAGGTGATGTAAATGTAAAATACGATAAGATATGAAATGGGACCATAAGTCACAATATGTTAAAGTCATTTTCCAAGGTCCTATATACAAGCTACGAAGGTCAGAGCAACTGAAGTTACCACCCCGGTTCGGTCGTCGCCCTTCAACTGCGAAGATGTTAAATCAGACTCGTCCCACATAAATTAAATACATGAGTGTAATAAACGAGTAACAAACATTGTAATATATGTGGCCATTAAATAAATTCACCACCATCATAATAAATCTTAAGATAAACCCACTGTTTGCAAGGAAAAGAGACATTAAGGCTGTACTTATTATTATAAGACAGCTATCCACATATTTGCTATATTTTTAATAAGAGTCTTGTTCAGAATATATCTACTTAGATAAAAGAAGTATAGGCGGTATTATGCCTGAAGTGAAAACAGTACAATATTATATACCTACTGTGTATCAGCATGTAAGAAACATTCGCAAAGAGATAATAAAGACGAATTAGAAAGGGATTCGTAGGAATGGTAGGTAGGTAACACATAATTACCTACTGCTTGATGGATTAGTTAGTGATATTCATAAGTATGGTAAGTAAGTTAGCTTCGTTGTTGTCTCAATTGAGATATTCCAGTAGCCAGTTTTACAGTTCTACAATTTATTTATAGATATGTCATCGGAAATGTATGCAATCCGTCATCGTATACAATTCCTACAAAAAACGTCAACGGCAAAACGGTGGGAAATATGTGACATACATTTTATTATAGACTGAAATTAAAAGTGTATAATAGTCACAGACGTATGAATCTTGTACTATTCATACGTCTGTGATAATAGTACATATATATTATATAGTATAGATGTTGCTTCAAAAACTATAAAACACGATAGGTTTTCAGTTAAGATGAGTTTTTATGAAGCCATAACGTTTCTTTAACCACCATATATACGAGCATAAATGTGAGCTTCCTATCTGAAATAACTACATAACGAGTGTCCTCTAAATAAGAAATCTAATATCGTTATTTTTCGGACTAGGTATATTCCGCTCAACTTAGTATGGTACGTATAAATGCAAGGTTTTTAACCCATATATTGTTATTTCACTCGAATACACCTATATTCCACACAAAATATTTCATTATCCTTCATTTTATTAGGCCATCATCATCATCATCAGCCTATAATGTCCCAATGTTGAGCATAGGCCTCGTTTCACAAATCAGTGTGGGAGGGAATGGGCAGATACTCCACCACGCGTGCCCACTGCGGATCGTTGGAGGTAGGCTAGTGGCCAACCAACTGTTGGAATTTTTCATGCCGCCTAGGAGGCATCCAACTAGCTTAACGACTATCACAATTAAGTGATAACCGGGACCAACGGCTTTACGTGCCTTCCGAAGCATGGAAACGCTCGATTTGAAATACCACTAGGCGATCACCCATCCAGGTACCGACCACGATTATATGTATATTAGGGTATCCCTGTATAATAAAGAAATAATCATTGAGTAGTGATAAATCTCATAAAACACCATTGTGTCACTCGCACAATCCTACATCGCATAGAGTATAGTGATGAATATTTTCTTTAATCAATATCATCAATAAATATATGTTGTATTTCTTAATTGTATAAAGTATTGGGGGGATCAGGCACAGAAATAAGGCTAGTATAACTCGGGAGCCAACTTTTTAGTAACTAAGATGACTCTGAAAATTGTTAACTCTGTAGAGTCTGTAGTTTACGAGATTTTTACAATATCGTAGCAATTCGTAGTACAAACTTCGGAGTGCTACGAAATGTGCTACGGAAAACTACTTTAAAAAGAATTACATGCGAGTAAAATTATATTTGTATTCTGGCAATTGGTTACGGACATAAAATGTTTCTGATGCCAGCGGGACTTTATAGATATTTTCCAGATGATGACATGCATCGGAACAGCGTAAAATATTCCTGTCACGTGGCATCAGTGACACTGATAAATGTAACCACTTTAGGACGATTGTTCACATTGGATGATTTTACCCACAGTTCGGTGCATTATGTTAAAGTATATAATCTTATGTGTCTATTCTTATAATAGCTGGTTGTAAATTTAGTTTAAAAAGAAGTTTATTTTGTTTTTTTTTTTATGTTTGATAGTTCTATTTGATATATATAACAGGTGGAGATTTCGGGATGCCATATTTCCGAAACCTTTTTTTTTTATATACGACTAAGTCGGCAAACAAGCATACGGCCCACCTGATAGTAAGCGGTTACCGTAGCCATATGGACGCTTGCAACACACGAAGCATCGCTCACGCGTTACCGACCTTTCCCCCCTCCCCAATGAGCTCTGGCGACCTTACTCACGCGCAGGAACACAACTTTACACAACATAAAGTTATTTGGCTGCGGTATTCTGTAAGGTGGAGGTACTTCCCCAGTCGAGCTGCTCTTTGAGCGAATAAACGCTACGCCTATCTCTATTAAACCTACCTATGTTGGGTTAGTCATGCTGAACAATTTTTATTATGCAAATAATTAAAAGTAAATCCATAGTAAAAGGTGTTCAGTATGACTAACCAAACATAGGTTTCGAAAATATGCCATCTCGAAATCTCCACCCAGTATATATACTATATGTTCTGTTTTCGACTGTTCTAATTTCGTACGATAATAAAATGCTCATATATAAATAATAAATTGGTTTATCTTCAATATAATTATAACTGGCAATTCACGCTGTTGTCACGGACCCTACATATTACATGAAACGTGATATCAATATAGTTTATTGAAATAAAATATAGCCAACAATATAATAGGTCCCATAATTTAATGCCCGAGGCAATATTTTACGGACTGTAATTTGACGGTAATTTGTCATCTATTTTTTGTTTGTTGGAACAGCAATTTCGCGTTCTAAATTGGACACTTTGAAGCTCGCATTTTTCCATCTCTTTTTGTTTTTCCTTAATTAGTTGTTGGTTCTATGAACATTTTGTTTTGCCAGTGACATTGAATTTCACTGGCTACGCGGCTACTCGTTCTACTTGTTGGAGATTACAAAAAACTTTTAAGTAGCCACGGAGTTAAAATAATGGATTATTTTATATTTATAGGGTTAGTTTTACTAAAGGAGATATCTTACAATTCCACTCATATATCTAATCTATAATTTATAATTTTTAAGTTATATGAAATAGTAATTTTGTCTGAACATATTCATAGCACGTAAGGTATAGTTCTTATGCTGAAACAAGCTCGTTGCAATCTGTGACAAAGAAACTACTTAATGTCTATATAAACACCCATTCGACTTGCGCCAAGATCGTATCATGGAATCGTAGATCAATGTAAAGAAATAAGCATTCAGTGCAAATAACGTTATTTCACAAATTAAACATTTGCTTTCGAAGTGAAAACTCAAGAAAGCAAGAGTGCTCGACATGACTTATTTTGGAATAAGTTGTAGCTGACACATTCAAAACTACATGTAGTGTGTTTGAAGTGATTTTGAAGTGATTTAATCCGTATACATACATAGCAAACTATGCACTATGCAATACCTACTAGCAGATCCTTTGTTAAGATCTGAGATTAATCCTTCGTGTCACACTATATAGATAAACCATACTGTTGACTGCCAGAGACTTTAATTCAACGACGGTAAATTCAACGATTGAATAATTCATCTAATATGCGGTGACAAAAATTTTAGTCAAATAGTCAACCTTTTCCAATCAAATACTGGGAGGCAAAAACGAATAGAATCAAAGTAAGTGGCGTCCAATTAAAGGCATTCCTTTATTAGAGAGCTAGTGTGAGAGAGAATCGAGAACCATTGAATTTATAGGCACTGGTAATGGTAATGAAAGGTTTTAAAGTTGGTTAAGTTGGTACTCTATATTTCGTTTTTTCCTCGCAGCGAGAGCTCAAAAATAGAACGATATTATGTTATGTCTTACTGATAATATTCTTATGCTAGAAATTATTTGAATATACCTTGGTATGTTGATTGGGTATATCAAATAAATGAGAATTAGCTTAATTTTGTTTATATAAAATTTAAGGCCTGCATAACTCATCCCCGCACGAAACAAGGCCATACAACTTAGCAACGTGATGAAATACTAAATGATTATTTTTTATATTTAGATAGGGCTAGTAGGTACTTATGTGTTCCAATAATATTTAAGAAAAATTCCGAATAATATATCAAACACAATATTATCATGAAATACAGCAACATAGTCTACCTACTTGAAATAAGTTAACAATTATCTCGAAGGATTCGTATTTTGTATAATGCAATAAGGAAATCAACGTCGTCAAGAGAATTCAACAAAATTTGAACCGGTTTTCATTTTCCCTTTTTACATGAACAGAATTAATTTAAATAGAACTTTTACTTTAAGCAGATTATTTCGCTTAAATTAATTATATATGCCTAAATAATATTACCTAGCTTACGTAGATAAAAGTTTAAATTCATGATAAAATAATATGAGAAAATACCTACTTCAGGCAAGTATTTAGTATGTGATTTACCTAATTGTTTTATATCATTAGTGTGGGAAATTGAAAAGCGCACTTCACCCCTCGAGATGAAAAGATAATTAACTTTTCCAACTGTACTTTCCGTGTTTGCTGTAAATATGTAGGTATACGTTCCCTTGCGTTGCGATGATTAAATTTCTTTTTATTTAATTATTATACAGGTTGTTCCGAGCAGTAATATCAATCGGAAGTCTAGAGGTAGGGTAGGGCACCTTTAGAGGTACCGAATCACCCGCATGTTTTGCGATTTTTTGAAGTTTTAGAGTTATGCCAATTTTTCATGTCTTTTAACCAAACTCTGACTATTACATTTTGGATCATAGTGACTACTGATCATAGTTGAGTAAGATACATATGTGACTTATTTGTCTAAATCAACTAAATAGTCAACCTAGCAGAAACATAAATATTCGCTATTATAGATGTTGCCATTGCTTTAAAAAAATATTGAATTGTTACAAATTTTTACTCCTGAATGTTTCCTTGAAGATGATTTAAAAATAAATGTCAGTTTTTCAACTATGAGTTTATTCACAACTATTAACGTCACTATGGTCACTATCAATAGCATTGATAGTGACCATAGTGACATACATAGTGATTTTGAATAAAAAGCTTGAAAAATAGTCATAACTTGAAAGCTAAAAATCGCTGATCAAAACATTGGGGTGGTTCGGGTAGCTCTTATAGAGTGCTCTGCCTCTGGACTTCCGATTGACACTACTTCTTGCTTGAGCCATCCTGTTTATTACATCTATCTATCACGTAAAACTATCTTACATGATAGATAGATGTTTACATTAATCAGAATAAACAAGTAAAATACGGTACGTTGATTAATCACGTGGTTTCAGAAAATTACACGGATCTAGTTTCGCCGAGGGCGCTAGTCGATATGTTATAGTCTGAGGTTATAGCCCGCTATTTATTTTTCGACGCCAAACAGACTATTCGGCAGTAAAATAGTAGAGTCATCCAATTATGAATTTAGGCTGAAATTTCTGAGTGTTACTGTTTCGAGTGGTACTATAATATCTATAATGTATTAATTAAAATGAATGTAGGTATGACATAGTTACTTGCCTTGAACAATCATGATTTTTGGAAGTATCCCCGCACTTGGGTAACAACGGGCAAGTTTATTCGACTGTTTAATGGTATGGAAGTCAGTGAAAAAACCTATGTTCTGTTAGTTCGGTTAAGTTTAACTTTATTATTAATGAGTCTGAAAAGTTTTGAATTTCTTGAACCAACGCCATTATGAAGTTCTAATTGGTGCTAGGAATTATACGAATATCGTGACAAGAAAGTTACTGGATAATTTATTCATAAAAATACTAGACTGAAGAAAGTTTCCATATATTTCATTTTTTAGCGTTCCGTAGGTACCTAATTTGATCAATTCATAGTCCTTAGGCATTTAGGAGCGTTAAGGAGTACATACATACAGTTGAATTTAACACCGGTTCGGAACCAAATACTCAGGTCTGCAATCCCTTGGACTTGTGAACAAAACAAACTTCTAAGTCAACGCATTCAAAAAACAGGGCCGTTTTTGACACTCGCACGCAATGGAATCAAAACCTCTCAAAAAGGGTATGTATTTCCCGTTGACGTAGAATCATGAAATTTGGCATGAAGCAGTTGCTTATAGCACAAGCAAAAAGGAATTTAATAATCCGGAAACCGATACATCAGATAAAAAATGCGATTATAAACTTATTTTCAGTTGGTAAATTGACAGCGACCTGTCAATATATGGGGGTTTGTCTCTCAATTCAGCTAACGGAATAAAGGAACCCTCGGTGCGCGAGTCCGACTCGCACTTGGTCGGTTTTTTGTTATAAGCTCACTAGGTTTTTGATCAAGATCTCACCATGGTGAGTGATAAACTGATGATATGATTGAAGGTCAACCACAGAGGTCAACTCAAAGCTTAGAAAGGAATTCGCAACAAATGTCAAGCAAATCCCCTTTATTTACTCTGGTTATCAGAGATTTACTATTGCGAGGGACTGTAGGTAGAAAGCCAACTTTATTCACTTATTATAAAATTTAAATTGCTTTGAGTCGTATTCACTGTAGTGAATAATTAAAATTTCACAAAAACCAATTTAATTTTAATTTATAAAAGTTTCAACTGTTATTTCTATTTTGTTTATTATCGTTTATTATATTATAAGTCTACCAACCTGAATAAAATCAATTTAAACTCAGTTGTCGAGGTAGTTTATACAGCTTATTTTGTTCTCATTAAAATTTCAAAGAAATAAGAATTTTCAGTGGAGTTTATTTTTATACTATTTCCTCATTACGGGCACAAGTAAAGAAGGCGTTTAATTTAAGTGTAATAGGTAAGCCAACGAGACGAGATAAAGAATGTAAACAAACTTGAAATATAATGGTGTCCATGCTACGCGAATCGAGCACGAGTCGAGCCACAAACGAACATGCAACGAGCACGATGCGAATCCCTTTGTTCGTGAAAAAACTGACAATCGTGCTCGTTCGAGGCTCGCAAGCCAGTCCATGCTACGCGAATCGTGCTCGCAGTGTGCTCGTTCGGGGCTCGGCTCGTGCTCGGTTCGCCAAGCATGGACGCACCATAACGTTGACAGCTGCTATCGACCGCTTTCTCGATAGCTTACATTTGCTTAAATATTATTAATCTATAATAAACTAACAAACAACATTTTGATCTATACATACACACATATATACATGACACACAATACCGTCGCAGAGTAGAAAAGTTTTGTTTTTAAACATTTAAAACGAGTTCATGTTTATGCAACTATGAGTAGTTCGAGTCGGGCGAGCTTAAAGTTATTTATATTACATACAAACAGCATAGTTCACGGGATGTTTGGTTCTGACAGTTAGTTGAAGGGAATCCTATTCGCAACGTAAAGGTAGTTATGGAACTTTAATTTGGGACTCATTTAAGGTTGAAAATCGTACAGCAAACGTGTAACCTGTGTTATGAGCTACTATTTATTTGTACCTTGTAGGGGTGATTTTGAAAAAATAAGTATGGTTAACCTTATTATTTATTTAGGTTAGCAATCGTGCTAAGTTTGAAGGTTATAAACCCAAGGAATAAAATATTTCATAGAAAAAAAAAACCTATTTCAACACCTTAGGGGTGGAGCTTCAAAAAATCCTTTCTTAGTGGATGCCTACCTTATAAAAAACAACTGCGCAAAATTTCATGTTTTTAGCCCCAGCGGTTTGGCACTGCAGTCAGGACAAGTAAGTAATTATAATATTTATAGATAGATAGATCGATAGAAGATATAGGAAATGGCGACAATATTAACGCGACTCCACCTGCTTCACGCTTAGTCACGTGTATCTATTTCTGCCGTGTCGTTTGCACATTATTCTTCATTATATTTAATGTACCGATAAATTGATTTTCGTCGTTGACAATTTCAAATCATGCTGTAGGTACGTTCGGTATCATGGGTGTAGTGTTTGTATCTATACAGTAGATATAATACACTGTCTCATGTACACCAGTAGAGGGGGTAGCTGTCAACCGGCCAGTCTGACATTAGACGCGGTGCGGGTTGGACGTGCGCTTGCGCTCGGACCTGGTGTAGTGGTGAGCCAGTGCTACGGAGTAACTAGCCACTAATCTGTGCAGTGGTGTCAGTGCGTGGACGCTACAAGTGGCGACGAGATAAAGTACGAGAAACGTGTGTAAAAGGCCAGTAAATAAAATTCAATTATTATTAAAAGGGAAGGAAGGTGATAATAAAAAGTGTGTGAGTTTTATGCAATGCGTACTAAATATTATACCATATTTATAACATTTCCTAAGTAGACGAACCCAGTAGTACAATAGTAAGAATAATCAGTTGGATCGTCATGGAATGTTGTTTACGCAAAATAATCCCAATGAAAATAAAATGAAATAATTAATATAAAGTGAAGTGACGATTTCGTCAGTGGTATTATGGATTGATGAGAGAATAAATTATAATGTAAGAAAAACTATAAGATGCTTGGGTACCTACCTTCCTTATCTTTTAACAAGATTAATAGAATGAAAAATGCTACTTATGTCCAAAATTATTCCGCAAAGGTAACAAAATAAATGTGTTGTCGAATAAATGATTATTGCTTATTCAAAAAAGGTACAAGGAGATTGCATTGAGCTACAAATCTTCCTAATTAAAAAGATGTCACTAATACCTTTATGGAGGTGCAAGGTGGATGACACCTCCATTTAAAAGGGAAGATCTTCCGCCAGGCTGGGACATCGTGCCTGGGGACCGCGGTCCAACTGTACATGTCGGACAGTTGTATATATGCAGATTCTCGGGAAAACTTCGCAAGCGCGATGCAGGATGTAGGCGCGCGATCGCAGGATAATGTGGCGCCACGCCATCTATCTTTCCGTGTGTGAACTATCTCAGTGTTACTGATAGATGGCTGATAGATGTCGCTACATCACTCCCTTCCTAGACCGGAGGTCGATCTGTTGTTGCGTCGTTGCGTTAAGCTTGCAAGTGCCAGTGCTGCTCGAAGTCTACGGTGAGTCGAGACGGAGCGCAGATGCTGCGACAGGTTGAACCGGCTAGTCCACGTAGTGCAGAAACCGCCACGCCGGAGAGATGATCCGGGCGTGTGCTGCGGTGGACTGTGCGGGCGAGGAGCTTAGTCGCAGTGTTGCCTTGCAGGACCAGGAAGCACGGTGAGTCGGCTGCGATGGACCTGATTGAGGCGAAGTTGGCTTGCTGTGTGACTGCTTGCCGGTGGGGAGTGATGAGCTTGGAGAATCTGCTCAGAAGTGCTACTGCATGTTCCGTGATTTTTGGAGGGTTGGAAATATTCCCATCCATCACGTCGGGGTCACCACTATGGAGGTGCAAGGTGGATGACACCTCCATTTAAAAGGGAAGATCTTCCGCCAGGCTGGGACATCGTGCCTGGGGACCGCGGTCCAACTGTACATGTCGGACAGTTGTATATATGCAGATTCTCGGGAAAACTTCGCAAGCGCGATGCAGGATGTAGGCGCGCGATCGCAGGATAATGTGGCGCCACGCCATCTATCTTTCCGTGTGTGAACTATCTCAGTGTTACTGATAGATGGCTGATAGATGTCGCTACACCTTTATACCAGCATATAAAGGTTGCTTTGAACTCTCATTAGCAGGTTGTTTTCGGTAATATTGTATTTTCTATAGGCTTTATTGTACCTATTTGTTTCATACTTAAAGGAAGCGCTTAATTACCTATAGTAAATATAGTGACGGGCCCGTGTGTGCAGTTGGAAGATTCCACCTGTTGTGCCGCAGGTCGTGGGTTCGATTCCCACACAGGACGTGCATTTGTGTGCATGAACATGACTGTATATATGTAATAAACTATGCAGGTATATTTCAATTTATTTATTTGCTGCTTCACATGAAGCACACCTACACATACATTTTAGGTACATAGGTACCTAGTATGTTAAAGATGTTACAAAGAATAAAGTGGTATAATACATAAGCCCTGCAAGGGCATTGCAACATTACAATAATATTAAGTAATAATTAAATACATAAATCCAATTAAATTCAACAAACATAACCCTCCTTCCGGGTCAGTCGGGTAAAAATAAGGAATGAGTATTATTAGAATAGTAATACAGTATATTGATTATATGAGTTACATGTCAGGCATATTTATCTGTAGCTTTGAAGAATTCCTGCAGATTATAATAAAAGTATTTTTATAAGAAAGTCTTTCTAATTTGGATATAAAAAATAAAGTATATCAACTTATTTTCTTCCAGTATCAGTTTAGGAAGATTAAGATATATTATTATTGCACTAACATAATATGATACTGAACTAAACATTGTTAGTTTTGGATGTGGCAGGGTAGTGTTCTTCAGGATGTGAGAAAGATGAACGTGTTTGAGCACCTGTAAATTGTCTCATAAAATTGGAATTGGGAATTGTCGTTACATAAGTAAATTAAGACAATAAGTAATTCATTAAATTGAAATTGAGGCTTCAGACTTCTTTTAAATAAGAGGTACCACCACCTGAAATGAATGAACCTGAAATGAAATGAATCTGGAATGTTATGACCCTGAAATAAAATGAAGTCGAAGTCAAGTCGAAGTCAAGTCGAAGTCAAGTCGAAGTCAAGTCGAAGTCAAGTCGAAGTCAAGTCGAAGTCAAGTCGAAGTCAAGTCGAAGTCAAGTCGAAGTCAAGTCGAAGTCAAGTCGAAGTCAAGTCGAAGTCAAGTCGAAGTCAAGTCGAAGTCAAGTCGAAGTCAAGTCGAAGTCAAGTCGAAGTCAAGTCGAAGTCAAGTCGAAGTCAAGTCGAAGTCAAGTCGAAGTCAAGTCGAAGTCAAGTCGAAGTCAAGTCGAAGTCAAGTCGAAGTCAAGTCGAAGTCAAGTCGAAGTCAAGTCGAAGTCAAGTCGAAGTCAAGTCGAAGTCAAGTCGAAGTCAAGTCGAAGTCAAGTCGAAGTCAAGTCGAAGTCAAGTCGAAGTCAAGTCGAAGTCAAGTCGAAGTCAAGTCGAAGTCAAGTCGAAGTCAAGTCGAAGTCAAGTCGAAGTCAAGTCGACATGAAATGAAATGAAATGAAATGAAATGAAATGAAATGAAATGAAATGAAATGAAATGAAATGAAATGAAATGAAATGAAATGAAATGAAATGAAATGAAATGAAATGAAATGAAATGAAATGAAATGAAATGAAATGAAATGAAATGAAATGAAATGAAATGAAATGAAATGAAATGAAATGAAATGAAATGAAATGAAATGAAATGAAATGAAATGAAATGAAATGAAATGAAATGAAATGAAATGAAATGAAATGAAATGAAATGAAATGAAATGAAATGAAATGAAATGAAATGAAATGAAATGAAATGAAATGAAATGAAATGAAATGAAATGAAATGAAATGAAATGAAATGAAATGAAATGAAATGAAATGAAATGAAATGAAATGAAATGAAATGAAATGAAATGAAATGAAATGAAATGAAATGAAATGAAATGAAATGAAATGAAATGAAATGAAATGAAATGAAATGAAATGAAATGAAATGAAATGAAATGAAATGAAATGAAATGAAATGAAATGAAATGAAATGAAATGAAATGAAATGAAATGAAATGAAATGAAATGAAATGAAATGAAATGAAATGAAATGAAATGAAATGAAATGAAATGAAATGAAATGAAATGAAATGAAATGAAATGAAATGAAATGAAATGAAATGAAATGAAATGAAATGAAATGAAATGAAATGAAATGAAATGAAATGAAATGAAATGAAATGAAATGAAATGAAATGAAATGAAATGAAATGAAATGAAATGAAATGAAATGAAATGAAATGAAATGAAATGAAATGAAATGAAATGAAATGAAATGAAATGAAATGAAATGAAATGAAATGAAATGAGAAAGGCAAAGAAATGAAATGAGAAAGGCAAAGAAATGAAATGAGAAAGGCAAAGAAATGAAATGAGAAAGGCAAAGAAATGAAATGAAATGAGAAAGGCAAAGAAACGAAACTAAATGAAATGAAATGAAATGCAATAAGAAAGGCAAAGAAACGAAACGAAACGCAAAGAAACGAAAGGAAACGCTCTATCAAATTGAAAATAATCAGATAAAGACGAATTAAAATTGGTAGTACCTCCATTGAATTGGAAATTGTCGGTCAAATTAATACCTCCATTAAATTGGAAGTCGTCTGGTAGTTTAAATTAATACCTTCATTAAATTGGAAATTGTCGGGAAGTTCAAATGAATACCTCCATTAAATTGGAAATCGTCTGGTATTTTAAATTAATACCTTCATTAAATTGGAAATTGTCGGAATTGGGCAATAATAACAGAAGTACACATTCTAGAAAAAATAAAAATTCAAAAAAAAGAGAGAGTTAGTGAAGAAATAAGCAAGCAGTTAGAGATAATAATAACAGAAATGGAAGATGCAAATAAGATGGATGGTTCAAGAAAGAAATAACATGGACACGACCAGCTTTACAGTAGTATACAGTTTTAAGTAGTATATGGAACGATGTTAAGCAAGATGTGGACCAGCATACATTAAAATTGAAATGTCATTGACAAGGCATACATAAAAATTGAAATTTGGAATTAAATGACATAAAAGAAATGTAAGGAAAGAATAATGCAAACACCCACAAAATAGAATTCCATTCAATTGGAATTACTTGAATTCTATTCAATTGGAATTACTTGAATTCCATTCAATTGGCATTACTTTGTTTGAATTCCATTCGATTAGAATTACTTTGTTAGAATTCCATTCAATTTGAATTACTTGAATTCCATTCAGTTAGAATTACTTTGTTCGAATTCAATTCAATATGAATTGCTTGAATTACATTAAATTAGAATTACTTGAATTACATTCAATTGGAATTACTTGAATTGCATTCGATTGGAATTACTTGAATTACATTCAATTGGCATTAATTGAATTACATTCAATTGGAATTACTTGAATACCATTCGATTAGAATTACTTTGTTCGAATTCCGTTCAATTTGAATTACTTGAATTCCATTCAATTGGAATTACTTGAATTACATTCAATTGGAATTGCTTGAATTACATTCAACTGGAATTACTTTATTTGAATTCCATTCAATTAGAATTACTTTGTTCGAATTCCATTCAATTTGAATTACTTGAATTGCATTCAATTGGAATTGCTTGAATTCCATTCGATTGGAATTACTTGAATTACATTCAATTGGAATTACTTGAATTCCATTCAATTGGAATTACTTTATATGAATTACATTCAATAAGGATTACTTCGTTTGAATTACATTCAATTAGAATTACTTTTTTTAAATTACATTCAATTGGAATTAATTTGTTAGAATTCCATTCAATTGGAATAATTTGCAGTTCGATGATGGTAATTCTATGCTGGCAGCATCAATCATATTGATAGCGGCCTGAAGCTGTCATCTCCAGTTGGTGCCGGGGGTCTCATGTGAGCACTTACTTTCTATTTGGTGTCCATGTGGTGGTGCTTGGGATAGCTTTGAAAGCAGTATCTGGTGAGTCGATTTCACGTTGTTTGCTAATATATTGCGTAGGTTCCTTATACGGTAATAAGGTACAGGTTCCCATTGCGTTGAAATAGTTATTAGTTATTGACTTAAATTGGATAATGGAAAAAACTTAAATTGTGGATGTTTATTTACTTGTTTAGCAGTTAGAGCAAGATTAGAGCTATACATTTGCAAGTAGCATAAGATTAATCAGTCGACAAAGGTCTATTAGCTCTAAAAAGAATAATATCTATGAAAAGAATACCCAGTCCTATTACTTCAGACAATGCTTTACATCACAAACTCATGGCAAACATTTTAACAAAAACTTATTTGCTAAAGAAAAAAATAAATGCAAGTTCATCCCTGAATTGGATCCATAGTTTAGAGAATTTTACAAGTGGATGGTTTGCGAGATGCGAGGGATGTTCCAAAGATGGTTTTGTAACCGATATCTTCCAAGTTTACGTGAATGGTTCAAGCACTCATGTAAAGGACCGCGAGTACCATCTAAGGAAATAATAAAATTTTGGTAAAAGGGAAGGGATGCAGTGTTTGTATCTATACAGTAGATATAATACATTGTCTCATGTACACCGGTGTTGGTTAGAATCAGTATTAAAATTAAAGACGTGTCTGTCGCGACACTGGGTGAAAGCCACAAATATCAAAAGTGTAATTTGCATCAGTAAATAATAATTATCTCCAGTATTGATTACCTACATTTGAAATAATTAAAATTTGTTAAAAGGGAAGGGATGTAGTGTTTGTATCTATACAGTAGATATAATACACTGTCTCATGTACACCAGTAGAGGGGGTAGCTGTCAACCGGCCAGTCTGACATTAGACGCGGTGCGGGTTGGACGTGCGCTTGCGCTCGGACCTGGTGTAGTGGTGAGCCAGTGCTACGGAGTAACTAGTCACTAATCTGTGCAGTGGTGTCAGTGCGTGGACGCTACAATGGGGTAGACATATTTTTGTGCTATGTTTTTACATATAAAAAAACATTATTTGTAGGAATAATACTCGAGTAGGTAATACAACAGGCTTCAAACACGCGTTTTTTTTCTTTTTTTTGTTTCATTGTAATTAAGATTACTTAAAATGAAGTGACTGCTTTCCTTCAGTGATGATTAACTTTGATAAATATGTAGTTATAATAGAAATATAAAAGAAATTATTTCAGCTATATTTGATGAAACGCAATACGGTCCATTAACGTGCTAATGGAACATGTTATTGGCGCAGCTTTGCAAATGTTGGTGTCAAATGTTTAGAAGTTCTCTGTAGATGTCTGCACTCTGTAGTAACTATCTGCTAATTTATTTCGCTTCGATACTACGAAATATTGTTACATCATATATTTTGTCACTTGATTTTTTAAAATGATATTATAATATATTATCCTATAAATAATAATGAAGCTTTAATTGTCTCTTGCAGCTGCTAAAACAAACCGGCAGATGCTTAATAACAGATTCTCTTTAAGTTTTATTATGCGATATCTACCCTAAAATAACTTAAACCCATTAATTCATAGATTTAAATCTTCAACAAAAAAAAATCCATTCATTGCATACTAATAATTACTTAACCGCATCCTCAGAAAGTAATATTCAAATTCAAAAATAGTCAAACATCATCCTGGTAAAAATACTCTAGGAGATTGGGAAACACATTCATAACAATATTAGAGCGTAAAATTACATTTAAAAATGTGCTGTGAAATGTTTCTTGCCATGTTTATGTGAGAGAAACAAATAAAACGGAGTACTTTAATTCGATACGCTACGATTGACAATGACTTGCTTTTTATTTCTTACTCATACCCTTTTTAGGGTTCCGTAGCCAAATGGCAAAAAACGGAACCCTTATAGATTCGTCATGTCTGTCTGTCTGTCTGTCTGTCTGTCTGTCTGTCTGTCTGTCCGTGTATGTCACAGCCATTTATTTCCGAAACTATAAGAACTATAATGTTGAAACTTGGTAAGTAGATGTATTCTGTGAACCGCATTAAGATTTTTACACAAAAATAGAAAAAAAACAATAAATTTTGGGGGTTCCCCATACTTAGAACTGAAAATCAAATTTTTTTTTTTCATCAAACCCATAAGTGTGGGTCTATGGATAGGTCTTCAAAAATGATATTGAGGTTTCTAATATCATTTTTTTCTAAACTGAATAGTTTGCGCGAGAGACACTTCCAAAGTGGTAAAATGTGTGTCCCCCCCCCCTGTAACTTCTAAAATAAGAGAATGATAAATCTATAAAAAATATATGATGTTCATTACGGTGCAAACTTCCACTGAAAATTGGTTTGAACGAGATCTAGTAAGTAGTTTTTTTTTAATAGGTCATAAATTGAAATTAATATCAAATACTCAGGTCTATACTACCATTTACTTATATACCTACAGGTTTGTACGGAACCCTCGGTGCGTGAGTCTGACTCGCACTTGGCCGGTTTTTTACAGCTGACTTTTTGACGTATTTATTATTATTGTTTATGTCTCAATGATTTATCGACCAGCAGATTTTTTCAAAAGGAAAACATAAAGTTGGAACTGCGCATTCGTCATGTTTGATAGAATATACTTTAAATGACAATGACAATTTTTATGATATATTTTTACGAATTCGGAAAATGCGTGGTCATAAATGAACACAATTAATATATGTGTACCAAATTGAAAGTTGAGTCCTGCTTTGTCCTGTCATCGACTTATTGTATAAAATAAATCACGTTTATGATAGTACTCATTCGTTTTATTTGTATTGTGTAATATTGTACTTGTATAATGTCATAAACTAAATACATACACAGCCACAAAGCGTCGTCGCGCATACGTAACAATTTCGGAATTGGTAAATAAAACAGTAAAAAACCGGCCAAGTGCGAGTCAGACTCGCGCACCGAGGGTTCCGTACAAACCTGTAGGTATATAAGTAAATGGTAGTATAGACCTGAGTATTTGATATTAATTTCAATTTATGACCTATTAAAAAAAAACTACTTACTAGATCTCGTTCAAACCAATTTTCAGTGGAAGTTTGCACCGTAATGTACATCATATATTTTTTATAGATTTATCATTCTCTTATTTTAGAAGTTACAGGGGGGGGGACACACATTTTACCACTTTGGAAGTGTCTCTCGCGCAAACTATTCAGTTTAGAAAAAAATGATATTAGAAACCTCAATATCATTTTTGAAGACCTATCCATAGACACCCCACACTTATGGGTTTGATGAAAAAAAAAATTTGAGTTTCAGTTCTAAGTATGGGGAACCCCCAAAATTTATTGTTTTTTTTCTATTTTTGTGTAAAAATCTTAATGCGGTTCACAGAATACATCTACTTACCAAGTTTCAACATTATAGTTCTTATAGTTTCGGAAATAAATGGCTGTGACATACACGGACAGACAGACAGACAGACAGACAGACATGACGAATCTATAAGGGTTCCGTTTTTTGCCATTTGGCTACGGAACCCTAAAAACAAAAACTTGCTAAGTCAAATTGAGTTTGGTAGAAACAAAAGAAGTGTGTGCTAAAAATATGCCGAAAGTAAACAATTGAAAGTGTCGGGTATACGATGGATATACTGTTCGAGTATATAAGGAATTCGGATGTAGTGTATGCCACGATAACTGGCATTCAGAAATATATTTTACCTTATTCGCTTTATTTTATTTCAGCCAATAGCGTTCTATAATATAAGGCTATTGTTACGATAAATATAAATGGATTAGATTTGTTAGCTGTTCAAAGTATACGAAGATATTTCCGTTCTGAGAACTGATTTATAGACTTTTGTGTGGAACTCAGTTGTTCCTTTTAAATAAATAATGTACTTACATAATTTATCAAACATGGCATGTCTTCAAAATAAGGTGATCCATCATTATGGTTTTGAAAACGTTTCAAGTGCAGGAACCCAATTGAAGTTCTAGACGAATTCTAGTTAAGTTTGCAACTGTTTTGTGAGTTTTGCAAATCAATGATTTGAAGTTTCTTTTCTTAAATTTTCTGCATTCAACCTTAGTATACACAACACATGTCACATTTAGAATCTAATTAGCTTTTTTATTTCGAATTAACTTACGTTTGGCCTTCGACTGACCCCATGAGTTATGACGAGGCCGAGGATGTAGCACGCTTACCTAGAAAATGTCTATTCAGTTCAATCTGGCCTTGAAGACATTCAGAATAATGATATCGGGAAACAGACACTGGAAGATAATTTCCACTCCTTTGCTGTTCGCATAAGGAACGAAGAGACGAAGCGTTGTGTCCGTATAAGCGGGATGTAGACAACTTCGGGCGGAAATTCTCTCAAGTAAGAATAAATAGGAGGAAAAAAAAAGAGGTAGAGCATTGCGTTTATAAGAGCTCTTAAGAGCTGCTTTTATTAGCTTACTTCGCTCGTAAGAGCCTTACATATAACGCAGCCAAATAACTTGTGCTCCTGCGCGTAACTGAGGTCGCCAGATCTTGTTGGCAGGGGGGAAGGGTCGGTGACGCGGGAGTGTTGCCCCGTGTGATGCAAGCGTCCATATGGCTACGGTAACCGCTTACCATCAGACGGGCCGTATATAAGCTTGTTTAGCGACTACGTCGAATAAAAATATTTTTTCTAAACGAATTTTGCGCACCTAGTTATCGCGGAGAGCTGACCGCTTGTTGATTACATAAATGTACATAAACCTACTATTTATTTTATCCGACATTATAGTACATTTACCTATTATATAGAGCTTGTCCTACGTGACAAAAATACCTAATAAACAATGGGTGGCGTGAATAATTCTGCTTCATAAATCTTTGGCCGGTCTCAGACGCTAATCTTCCGTAATACCCATTACAAAAGAGAAACGTTGCCTGTTTTTACGTGACTCTCAGTATTGCTTATCCTGATTGTAGGTACTTGTTATAATAAAGACTAATTTATAACTTGCCCATTACTCAAATACTAGACGATGAGAGCGGTGGTTGGTGGGTCACAACTGTGAACTAGGTATTTACGATCAGAAATAATGTCGATAAGAGTGAGTTCCTTGTCATTTGTTCTCAATAAAGTATCGAAAAAAAAGAGGGATTCCTAATATGTAAGTATTTATTCGCTCAAACTATGAACGCGCAGTTCGTGTTGCGTTGATCATACCCGTGTCACGGTTCATACTCTAGTAGCTAGGTACAATATTTCTGTTAATATTCTCTAGCATTTTCGTAAAAAAGTTATCAAACCGATTTTGATAAAAGTTGGCAGTGAAGTAGTCTAAATCAAATATTTTCTTTAAAATATACAAAGAATGCATATTATAAATCCCTTTCCAGATTTGTTGACCTGGCATAGCGGCACTTCTTTGCTCATACTGAAAAAATATTGCGTAGCTTGCATAGTGGTGCATGCCACGACGCTATATAACAAAAATATCCTACCAGCTCTACTGCGAGTGCTGTACCAATTAGAAAGAGCTCTTAAAATGTAGGTGTCAGTAAGCTTGTACTGATGCTGCTCGCGATGTCTAACCAACAAATCGGAGAGGTCCTACAATTGTGCCGACTGCGACAAATATTTATTTTAAACTCGACGCAAGGCGAGAAGCTTCGCTTTAGCAATGAGGTCATGTAAGGCTGAATTTCTAGCATATTTGTATGCGCATGAAATAGCTAATGTAATGCATTCTTCACTGGCATGGAAATTCTACTGAACCAATGTTCCTGTACTTTTTTCATAGAATTCGTATTAGTTGTACGTAGTAACTATATTATAAACTTGTTTTTTATTAACTATGATTGAACACAATCACATTAAGTCAGTGATGATGTGGCCGAAGGTGGTAAGCACACAAAGGCTAGATGGCACTAGCTCTCAAGTGCAGCTGTCCGAACACACCGATAGGTGCTTGCCATGGAGACAGCTTCTCAACTTGAGGGTGATTGCCAGCTAGACGGGTAATACAAAGTACCCAACCACCATGCTATGGTATCCTCAAGATGTTTTCCTTCACCGAAGGCTCAAGCACATTACAGTATTCGAACCTGGGCCTTAGTCTCAACATCCGACGTCACTACCAATGAGGTATTAGTTAGCTTAACTTCAGACATAAACTTATTTCTAATTTTAAATTAAATTCTAAAATGTAGCTATGATTTCCGTTACGGACGTAATTTTAAAATCATCTTCTATCTTGCAACTCTCATGTTAATAAACTTTTGTTGACGTTATTATATTAAATAAGTCCGTGAGTCCATCTTACACATGTATTTTGATCTTCATGAAACAGTGAAGTATCGTGGAGAGTGGAAAAGGCGGTCGAGAACGTTACGCTCGAGCACCCTTCAGTCTTCGACTTGCCCCCTTATCCATTCTAAAAAGCCTCAATCTGTGCTATATTTTTCGTATAAGTTGGTCGTTATAAATCTGACGATAGACTTTCTTCACAGTTCATTGATATTAACCTAAATATTATGTATCAGATACACATTCATTTATGTTTCACAGCTTCATTCTTTGCGATTTTAAGGTTTACATGTTGTAGTAGCGTCCCCACGCGTTAGCCTTGCACGGTTGTTTATAGTTTTTTTTTTTTTTTTTTTTTTTTTGTTGGTATGGCAACATTTACCGGTCGCCCCACTTCACTGACATTTCGTTGTGGCGCGCTTTCACTTGTAATCTTCATTCTGAGTTTCCGTGCTCAAGCCTTCGCACGTCCAACGAGCTCCAAACGAATAATTATCTACAATAATGGCTGGTAAAAGGAAGAAAGACGACCAAGAAGAAATAATACGTGGTAAAATAAGAAAACTAGAAAATCAGTTAAAATCAACAAGTCGCCGCAGGGTAATAGTTTATTCTTCGTCTTCCGAGGACGAATCAACATGTAAGTACTGTTTATTTCAACCTTTAAACTATTAAATGTGATGCGCACTACTTTTGGGTAGCTGCTGTCACGTGTATATTTTTCCGTTAACCTTCTGAGAACATGTGTTCTTGCGATGCGAGCTTCCAATACTGGGTCGTCTCTGTCGTTTAATTAAGGAACACCTTATTGATACGTGATGCGAGCTACTAAAAGTACTAGAGTTGTCTCTGTCACATGAATTTCTGTTCACCAGAAATGCTAATCGATACTGTTATTTCTCAGACTCGAGCGTAACAAACGCTTCGACACGTGGCGAGCGAGCCTGTACGCCGCGATCGGAGTTCTCAAGGTCCGTTCCTGAGGCCATGCCTGCGCCGCAACCCTCTCAAGAGGAAATACCGGGGCCCTCACATGCGGGGCCCTCGGAACTACCTACAATCGAAGACGTCGAACTAGACGACGAAATTTTAAATCTCCTGGGTGAAGCCCCAAAAATAAAGCCTTCTTTAGGCAAAAATATTCACAAAGAGATTGCTTCAAGATGGCAGGAGCTTTTGGCCAAGGGGTTATCGAAAGATAACAAAGATAATATATATCAAGAATATTTAATACCTGCTAATTGTGACCTACTTGTTGCCCCTACCCTCAATCCGGAGGCAAAAGCGGCTTTGACGGATTTTGTAGTGAAGAGAGATCATACTTTGCAACAAAAACAGCAACAGATAGGTATCGCGCTAGCGGCTCTGGCACAGGCAATGGAACTATTAGTTTCCAAAGAAACTCCAGAAAAAATTCTAAAGCCACTCAGTGACGCCTGCCGTCTATTGTGTGATTTTCATCACCTGGACACTAAGACTCGAAGGAATTTCGTGATATCAGGCGTAAAACCAGAACTTAAGGACATGCTGGTCAATACGACAAGAGACCAATGTTTATTCGGTGGAAACCTCGCTGAACAGATTAAATCTGCTAAAACTATACAAAAATCTGGAGAAGGGTTAAAGGTTATGCCAAAACAGCCGTTTTTTGATAAAAAGAAAAATTTCAAAAATAATTTCAATTCTAAGAATCGTTTAAACTTCAAGGCTCCGTTCCGCAAGGCAGTACCAGGCAGAACAGAAGCAGACCGGCAACAGCCAGCTCGCCGCGTGACGAGGAGCCGCCCGCCGCAGAGCCAGGACCGAGCCAGGGAGCGCTCGCCGCCGCGAAGGAGCTGCAGGAAGTAGACTTCCAACATGAGGTACTGTACGCCGGCCGGCTCCAATACTATTATCATAACTGGTCCAAAATCACTACTGATCATACTATTTTGTCATGGATACGAGGGTATAAGATACCCTTTACTTCGGCCCCATATCGTAACAATAACCAGACTACCTGTATACATTCCGATACAGATCATTTTGATTTCTTAAAATGTATAGATGTACTTTTAAATATTGGTGCAATATCTAAATGTGGACATATTGAAGGAGAATTTTTATCAAGTATATTTTTAGTTCCGAAACCTAATGGAGACAAGAGATTTATATTAAACTTAAAATGCCTAAATAAATTCATAAAGACCGATCACTTTAAAATGGAAGACTACCGCACGGCGTCAAAATTGATCACCAAAAATTGTTACATGGCTTCCATAGACTTAAAAGACGCATATTTTTTAGTACCGATTCATGAGACACATAGAAAATATTTGCGTTTCGAATATGACGACCTTTATGAATTCAATTGTCTACCTTTCGGTCTATGTACTGCGCCCTATGTCTTTACCAAGATCTTAAAACCGATAATGAAATACTTGAGATTGCAGGGTATTATTACTGTTCAATATTTAGATGATATATTTTTTATAGCCGACTCCTATGAGTCATGTCTTAAAAATATTCGATATACCAAAAAGGTATTCGAAAGCTTAGGATTTGTATTAAACTACGAAAAATCTTGTTTAATACCATCGCGTCAGTGTCGATTCTTAGGATTTTTATTTGATTCTAACAAAATGATATTGACCCTACCCGATTCTAAGAAAAATAAAATTAAAGATATGTTATTAGATTTTTTGGAAAAACAAAAATGCAAATTGAGAGATTTTGCTCGCTTAATTGGCCTCCTGGTATCAGCTTGCCCAGCGGTGCAGTATTCCTGGATGTACACTAAATTACTAGAACGTCATAAGTTCTTATCATTACTAGATAATCCATCTTACGAACAAGTTGTTAAAATTCCTAACGTAGTTAAAGAAGATATAATTTGGTGGACGGAACATATAGATACAGGCAATTGTCCCTTTAGATTTAATAATTTCAAAATTGAAATATTTTCCGACGCCTCCAACACCGGTTGGGGCGCTTATAGCAATAATAAAAAATCCTACGGCTATTGGAAGGAAGATGAAAAATGTTTACACATTAACGAATTAGAGTTAAAAGCTGCATTTTTTGCTTTAAAAGTATTCGCTAGTAATGAGTATAACCGTGAAATACTATTAAGAATAGACAATACGACCGCTATAGCAAGCATTAATAGAATGGGCAGTGTGCAATACCCACATTTAAATAAAATATCACGAGATATTTGGCAATGGTGCGAATCCCGTAAAATAGTCATTTTTGCTTCGTATATTAATACCAAGGATAACTTTGAGGCAGATTCCTTGTCACGTAAAAAATTTCAAGACACTGAGTGGGAGTTGGCAAATTATGCTTATAATAAAATTAAACAAGAGATAGGTAAACCAGACTTAGATTTATTCGCAAGCCGCGCTAATGCTAAGTGTTCGATCTACGTTACCTGGAAAAGTGATCCAGATGCGTGGGGTGTGGATGCGTTTACAATTTCTTGGACAAATTTGAAGTTTTACGCGTTTCCACCATTTGCCCTAATTTTAAAACTGCTGCAAAAAATAATATCTGACAAGGCAGAAGGTATTGTAGTTGTGCCAAATTGGCCATCACAACCATGGTTCCCCATATTTAGAAAACTTATATGTTCTAAAACCATTTATTTTGATCCTGATGTTGATTTATTGAAATCACCTTTCAGATCCGCTCACAACCTTCATCAATCGCTGACTCTGGTTGCCGCGAAGCTCTCCGGCAAGCTTTTCAACACCTATCCCCGCGAACAGTTGAGATAATGTTATCATCTCTTTCCGAGAACACATACAAACAATATGATGTGTGCATCAAGGCCTGGATGTCATACTGTAGAAGTCATAATTATACTTACTTGAATTCAACTGTTCCTGTTGTGTTGGATTTTCTATCAACAGTGGTTGATAAGGGTGCCAAATATGGCACAGTCAATACTTACAAATCAGCTTTGTCGATTTTGATAGGTAGTAATATTGTTAACGATGATCAAATTAAGCGGTTTATGAAGGGTGTCTTCAGATTAAGGCCTTCTATGCCAAAATATAATTTTACATGGGACCCATCCGCAGTTTTAGATTTTTTAGCACATAAATGGCCTCATGAAGGTCTTACTTTAGAAACTTTGTCAAAAAAGACACTTACCCTCTTGGCTTTAGTTACAGCTCATCGCGTACAAACCTTATCTCTGATTAAAATAAGTAACATTATAATTAATCATGGTAATCAAATTACAATAAAAATTACTGACCTGATAAAAACTTCTGGTCCTAATTCATCTCAACCTTTTTTGAGACTTCCCTTTTTTAACGAACGTATCGAAATTTGCCCAGCAACTTGCTTAGAATCTTATATAAATAGAACAAATTCTCTACGTTCATCTTCTAATGATCATTTGTTCATTAGCTACCGTAAGCCACACGATAAGATATCATCTCAGCGTCTGAGCCATTGGATCAAAGACATGCTGCAAAGCAGTGGCATTGACACCAGTGTATTCAGTGCTCATAGTACTAGGCATGCTGCCACCTCTAAGGCCAATCGATTAGGTGTCAGTATAGATGTTATTAGAACAACTGCGGGTTGGTCCCAAAATTCTTATGTGTTTGCAAAGTTTTATAATAAGGAAATAATTAATAATTCGAACGAGTTTGCAACGTCAATTCTCAATAAAAATAATTGTAATGAGGATTAATAATATTAACAAAATTGTAATGAGGATTAATAATAATGATGGAAGATAAATAGTAATGATTATATCAGTGTATTTATGTGTTGTCTACTTATAAAAGTTACCTACCCTTGGTGAAATAATTCACATTTTATGTAGTCAGGTACTCTGAACATCCTACAACATGTAAACCTTAAAATCGCAAAGAATGAAGCTGTGAAACATAATTAATGATCAAACGAACTTACCCTTACGTGAAGTTCGATCACAATTATGTGAACAGCTTCATTCGACGCGATTTATTCAAACCCTCCCATTACCCATCCCATTTATAAAATGTGAAATATTTAATCCTACCTACTCTAAACAAAATGAAGATTACAAGTGAAAGCGCGCCACAACGAAATGTCAGTGAAGTGGGGCGACCGGTAAATGTTGCCATACCAACAAAAAAAAAAAAAAAAAAAAAAAAACTATAAACAACCGTGCAAGGCTAACGCGTGGGGACGCTACTACAACATGTAAACCTTAAAATCGCGTCGAATGAAGCTGTTCACATAATTGTGATCGAACTTCACGTAAGGGTAAGTTCGTTTGATCATTAATTATATTCTATTACTTCGTTATATAATTTTACTACTAAGAAACTTGAACTAGATCGAGTGAAAATTTATTCAATTACATCGCTCGTACTTCTGATAATGTAAATTTACTAAACTCTCTTTTTATTCGATTTCTCACTGCTCAATAATTATTTCTTTATAATACAGGGATACCTTAAAATGAAGGATAATGAAATATTTTGTGTGGAATATCAGAGTATTCAAGTGAAATTTAACAAGATATGGGTTAAAAGCCTTGCATTTCCACGCGCCATCATACGTTGAGCGGAATATAAACATAAATATTTTCTATATATAGATTGTATTTTGTAAATATAGATTGTATTTTGTACATATTTGTTGTTAATAAAATATGGTTATTTCAATATTTACTTCACCTACACTTGTCTGATATGGTTATATCTTCCTGTGTTTAGCTTATTATATGAGTTTATTTTATAGCAACAAGTGATGGTAAAATTATTCTGTTTAAACTACTACTTATCAAAAATAGATACGTCAGTCATCTGAGAGATCATCAGAGGGCAATTCAACTTTAAAGTTGTAACTTCATTATTTCAGGTTTCTGCTTTTAAAAGCAATGGTCGCTTCAACCATTGCCGGATAGAAAGAATGAGACCAATATCCTAAATTCAAATAGGCAGGTGTAGTATTAGGTTGTATTATAAACATAAATATCCTGGGACATTCTTCAGACGCTGATCATCAGACGTAATCTTTTTATAAAAAAAATATGGATAATAACTTGTTCAAATCTCGGTAACTTTACTTATATATAAATTATTATATAATTTATGAAAAAAAAAATTTGATTGTAGTTAATTTAATTTCTTTTTCATTTATTATAATTTTTATTATAATAATTAAATAAGATTCTTTGAGTTTTATTTTTTTGTTTATAATATTATATAGGTTTTAAGTTTTAATTGTAAAAATATCTGTGTTTTATTTGTTGTGTCTAATAATCAGTGGCGTGCATTGGTTTTCGAAGGAGAAAATTCGAACCGTACGCGGGTGAAACCGCGGGGGTCTGCTAGTTTATTATAAAAAAATATCTTTTGTTCTCGAAATTTTAACTAAGTATTGGAAAATGTAATAATTCATCCTACTTAATACTTTTGAATAAATTAGAGACGGCCCCTTGATGAGACAGTAATAAATTGGTAGAATATTAATTATAATATGGGTAGGTATATATCTACTCATTTCATAAAGCTATATCACGGTAAAATGTTATGCTAGGTAGCATATACCTCGTTATCGCAAATAGTTCTCCCACTTGTTCCTTTGACGTCATTGTGTCTATGGAGAAACTTTGAATGAGACTTTGTAAGCGTTGAAAGTTATGTCCTTTCATGGTAGATACTGGAGGATCTGCAAACAATAGAATTTATTTCTAATGGTTGTTTGGAGGTCACAACAATGTAGTTTTCTGTATTATCTAGATTCCTAAATCTAAACAATAAGTCGTTATTTAGAAACGAAAACTTGTTTTCATTGTGTGAAGATCCGAATGTTTTCATATTGATTGCGGGTGAAAGAATAACAAAGCTGTTATCGCTTTTCTTTGTGATTCATGTAGGTAATTTATCTGTTATATGTCGGTTGAACCAAAAAGTAACCCTTATGGTGTCATTGTGCCACTTCGTCCGTCATTCCTTCTGTCACAGCGATATATTTCAGCAACAACTGATTCTATTGATTTGAAATTTCGAATAGTTATAAATATTGTAACTACTTTGATAAAGGTATACCATATTGGGGGTTCGAAATTTCAAAGTGGGGCTACAAGTTTAAATGGGCTATCATATTATTATGAAAGGGCTTTGTTTGTACATTTTAAAAAAAAAAATATTTGCGCAGTTTTTGACTTATGAAGAGAAAAAAACATCCTCTTATCTCCGAAGTTCGCAAAGCCAGAAATTACAATTGATATAAATTGATATAAATATTGCAGGAAAAATAGAACGATGTTTCTAGCTAGCACAGATTTTTCGAAATCATCAAAATTCCTTCCCAAACTAACATAGTTATGCCGGTTCTTTTCGACAGTTATCGCCCAAACCAAGAAATACACGTCCAAGGATGGTGGAAACCTTCGGTTCGCTAGTATTTATTAGCTAGGTTTTTATTTATTTATGTTTTTCAACTCATCAGACAGTGATATTCCACAATATAATATTTTATTTCGTAATACGAGTGCATTTCTATTGTCTTTTTTTTGAGATGCCTCCTTAATTTTTATTTCATTATCTGCACGACCTAACCTAACCTAACTATATTCATCATGGAACATTAAAATCTATTTTACATTTAGGTACAAGATGAGAAAATATAACTACTTTTCTTTGGGAGCCGTCTGTGGAGCCAGTAAAATATAATATTTCCAAATCTTTATAAACTTGCGACATGTTTGTTGGTAAATTAAATATATTACTTAAAGTAAAGTTATGAGTTCATTAATAGTTACTGTCTGTACCAACAGTATTCTTATAACTAATGAACTTGTATAGTTTTAACTGTAGTGCATATAAATTTAATTATTTGCCGGCTTTGCTGGCGTGCGTCATAGAATTAACATCCTTTACCTTTACAAGTTTGTAATTTAGTACGACCCGTCCTTTGTGCCTTAACGTACCCTGAGGTAACTATATAGTGTGCGTGTGACCCGGAATATATTATAATAGAAATGTTTTTTGACGTATATGAATTGCTACTTATAACCAATAATGATCTACAATGCAGCTATGCTCAAATCGAAGCAGGTTGATATTCTTAACAATGCTTGTAAAAAGTTCACGCGCGTCGTTAGCTAGAGAGAGAGTGACACGATATTAAATCAACTTTGTGACGGCGCGACGCGGCAGCGTGCAATTTGCTGAATTCAGTGCAAGTTCTTTGGCGGATAGCCAATTTGAGATACAAACAGTTGCTCACAGGATACCTTTAATACAATTTTAATACTATCGCTTTTCAGTATTTTAAAATTTACTTTACTTCGAATTTGAATTCGTTCATTCGTTCCTTATTTAAATATGAAAATAAGGGTACAGATGGCGGAATGTTAATTGGTTTCAAACATCTTTTGCATTTATCCAATTTAAATGCAAAAGCGGTATTGGGTTTGTAGTCCGACAGAGAATATTTTTCGTTGATATGTTTTATTATTCCGTACATGGAAATTATTCGATCACCTGTGGATTTTTGTAACATTTTGCTGGCTCTTTGCCAATAAACATTTAGTTGGAGTTTCGACTCTGTTTGAAACAATTACGTAGTAAACTGACCTGGAAATAATTTTCCCGGAGCAATTACGCTGACTTTATAAATATATAGGTAGTAGGTATAATAAGTCGGTTCTTTGAATAATTACACATATGGTTGGAACATTTTACATCAAAATTCGTGTATGTGTAAAATGGTTGTGAAGATAAAATGTTACATCAGATATTTTTCTGTTGTGTGTAAGTCGAGTTTCTATCACCAAAATAATACTTGTAATTTTCAACCAAGTGTTTTCATCATTAATAAAGTTATTCAACTTTGGAGTATTTTTCATTACGTATTTTAAATTCTAATTAAGTTCTTAGAATATTTTTTGTGACGTTGAAAGGAGAATGGCAGAAGTCCATAGAACGCTGGCATTAAACTTTTTTAATTTGTACAGAAATAAAAGTGGCGTGGTTTGATAGCGAATATTATGAGGTTTTATTAAAAAAAAAATAAAAAAAAAATACAATGGGGTTAAAGAGAAATCTTATTTTTTGTAAAAGTGAGGTTAAGTGCATCAATGCTTTAACTTTAATCGGTTTTTTACCTCTATGACTATTTTAATGCATAAATATTTATTTTATGCATAACATATTACCAATTATGCTTTGTAAAATGATGCTTTTATACTTGAAAAAGGATAACTAGGTACTTGTTGAAGTTTGTTTTGCTCAATGATGTTCTCGCTGATCATATAGGTTAAGTCTACTACACAGGAAAGTTACAAACTTACTTATCGACAATCGAAGCTTATAATATTATTAAGGATAAGTAGGTAATTAAGGATGACAGGATTATTGTAGCTACAATAAAAAATCAGTATTTAGTTAATCATAATATTTTATTCATGCTCATCATCATCATATATTAGTAAAATATCATCAAAGAAAGGTGCAGGGGGAGACAGGCTGTCTTGATGCCGTGCCCATGCCAAGTACCAGATGATTGACATGATATGAGCACAGCATCCTACTGTCCTACGTCTAACAATGCAATTGCAACAGTAGGTATTGCTTTATAGCTTCCCGGCCACTTAGAGAGCTGTCAATCAAAAAACAAACAAAGTATATTTTTCTTCCTTCATGTCTAGATTTAATTCTGCCCCGTAAAATACACTATATGATAGCCGGGGAAAATGTTAAGTTATCATTTTACGGTTACACTTACAAAATCAGCTCGTCCAACCACATCCAAATTAGTACTTATTTCTGCCAATGTCAAGTTACATTATAGTTCCCAGTCATGTTTTACTACAATGGTTGTCATTGTACTAAAACTCCTCATGGACTTTTTGAGACATCTTGAACTAAACATATTCATGGGTTTTAGTGTTGCTAGTTTCTATTTCTAAACAAAATCGAAACATTTTAAGTTGAAAAGAAATAAATAAACAAATTGTATTCCATTTCTTAGCTATATCTCATCGTCGTAAACTGTTTTTTATTTTTATTTTTATACACTAGCAATCAAAACATTATGTAAATCAATTTATTTTATATTTTTCAATGACAACACTATCATAATAAATATGACAAGGCAAAAAGCCTTGTATCCACGGCCTTAGAAACAAAGACTGGTACCGGACTGTTACTAATCAAATCAAATTACTAATTTTTAACGACATTTTATCCCCATTGTCAATAATAAAGTTAATCTGGCTATCTATATTATAAAATAAGCGCTTTTTTTTAAAATAGCTCCGAATTCTGTACCTTTCCATAATTTGTAATGCCAAAAAATGCCATCTCCTTTATGATTTATTATAACATTTAGACAACATCGCATCCTATATCACATAATGTACATAAAGTTTTCATCGGAGAGGGATTTGGTTCCGGTATTGGTTTAATAAATAATGATTTTAGGAATGGCGGGTTAATTACCTAATCCGCAGTAAACCTAGGTACTGATATTTAACATAGGTACATTTCAGTACGCTGTATAAACATCAGTTCAAGAATTATACAAATACTAGCAGACCCCCGCGGTTTCACCCGCGTACGGTTTGAATTTTCTCCTTCGAAAACCAATGCACGCCACTGATTATTACAATTAAAATAAAAAACTTTGCAGGTTAATTATTATAACAACAAATGAAAAAGAAATTAAATTAACTACAATCAAAATATTCTAATGCAATAGAGAAAATGAAAAGTTAATTTTCTCTATTGCATTAGATTTTTTCATTGGCGTCACACGGCTTGTGTATTTTGCCAATTTCCAGTTAAATTATAAGTTCTAGTCACAATAAATCACTTTCACATAGTCCTCAGTCAGTCACCGTCCATAAAAGTTATGTTTTACTACAGTGGTGGTCATGTACATACTAAAACTCTTCACGTAGGTACTTTTGAAAAGTCACGATACACATAATTCATTTAATTTCAATTCACTGGTGCACATGGATTGATCTTTATTGGATAATATTCTTCTTCTCAGTCGTACACTCCTGGCGGAGTGGTCGTGGTTATGGATCGTCTGATGAGTTTGTTGCGGCTTTTGCGAGACTTCTCCATCTTTCTCTATTCGCGGCACTGCGTGTACATTCACTGAGGGAACAACTTGTTGTTGATTTTATGAGATCTGTCCATCTTGTGGGTGATCGGCCGCGGGAACGTTGACCTTCTACTCTTCCTTGTACCACTAATCGTTCCAATGAGCTTTCGTTGCGGATGATATGTCCAAACATCTTAAGAATTGGATTTTATACCACCGATAATATGCAATAAAACTCAAAATACACGAATTTATGAAAATAAAAATGAAATCGCAACGTTACTCTGCATGTTCCCGCCAAAAAGTCCGAGAAAATGAACTTCCAAACAAATTCTAATCCGATTTTATATTTGACATTCCAATTTTAAAGAGCAGTTTCCAGAACAAAAGGCAGATAGAGCGCGCGAAACACGGGAGTCAGGCCAAAAAAAGCAATTAGGTACAAATTGAAAAACACATACCTGGTATTCGCTTTTGAATTTGTATTTGCTATGTATTGTATTTGGCATCACTCCCGTGTTCCGTTCGCTCTATCTGCCTTATTCTGTAATCTGTGAATATCGAATTGAGATTTCAAACATGTGTCAAAATAAAAAATGTTAATTAAATCAAAAGTACTAAGGAGTATCGATATCAACTTCGATGCAAATCACCCCTAAAATAACTTTCTACCCCTTTTTGACCCCGTTAGGCGATGATTTTCAATAAAATACGAAACACGTCTTCCATCTATTCTGTTAAAGAATGTTTATGCAAAATTTGAAGTAGATCGGACCAAGGAATCACGTTGTCCCATACAAACTTTGCCCCGTTTTTTACCCCCTTAGGGGTAGTATTTCGGAAAATCCTTTCTTATCGGATGCCTACGTCATACAAAGAACACATCCTCCAAGTTTCAGGTCTCTACGATCAGCGGTTTAGGCCGTGCGTTGATCCGTCAGTCATTCAGGACAAAGCATTTTATATGTATAGATTATAATTATATTATAATATATAAAAAAAATTATAAGCTGGAGTTTTTATCGGTAAATTCAATATATTTTTAGTCGTACCTACCACATGATATGAAAGAAAACATAATTGTGCTACAAATAAGCGTAGAAAAGGTTAGATAAAAATAAAAAGGTTGGGTAAACAAAGTCGACTTCACACTTCGGATGTTTTATACAATACATATATATAACGATTGTAATATTATTTAAATTCGTACTCAGCAAGTTATTAAGTGTTTCAGATATAGTATATTTTTATTATGTTTTGTAATATGCGCGTTTTATCGACATAAGTAATCAAAGCTATTTAGGTGTGATTTAAGCCCTAATAGGGCACTCATGAAGGACTAAGCTCCTGAAATTACCACCCGTTCGTAAGTCAGCCTTCAACTGAGAAGAACAGGCAAGAAACTCAGCAAGGTGTCAGTTTTTAATATTAAAAAATAAATATAAACAAAAAACTAAATTAACCTATAAAAACCTCCGTAAAAGCAATTTTCATTAACAAGAGAACGTAAAAAACACAAGAATATGTGCGGGGAATATAGAGCCGTCACTTTATTAGGTTCTAGGTAATATTAGACTGTTCATTATCATTACGGAATGAATAGAGAACGCAGCGAAGTGAGAAACTGACGGCTCCTTTTCAGCTACAAATAGACTAGAGTCACAAAGGTTGCTTGCTATGTTACTTTCCATTGAGCCACTAGTCCATTGAGGCATTTGAATTAGGTAAGTAAATAGTATTTTGTTTTTAAAATTAACTTTTCCTTGTCTTTTCAGCTACATAAAGCGGTAGATGTCCTTGAGAGTCTCTAGTCTATGTAGTTTTGCACCTTTAGCCGTAATATCACTTATCATGGTGAGAATGTGTAAAATCAAGTTACGACAAAATTATAAGGCTATCTATCTGGGTATTATTAATTACATCTTTTCGTTACAGTTCGCCTCCTGGTCTAGTGAATTTCCTTGATGTTTCATCTGATCATCTTGAATAGGTGGAACTTTATACTTTCTTACTACTAACCTACCCTCTAATCACTACTTATATAGGGAAGTACATTTTGTGACCATTTGTGTATAATGGTTAATACAACGATAAATAAGTTACCTATGTAAAGCCCTGTTCTACTTATGAAAATCCCTTTCAACTCAATTCAATTTAAAGATCAAATCGCTTAAAGAAGTCTTTCGGAAACCGTTCAAACATTTTGATTCGGGTTGTAAGAATAAGAACATTAATAAAACCGTTTACAAAACCTCGAATAACACTTTACCATAATAAAGTGCTTTTCTTTTTTTCAATAGCGGGGTAATAAGCCGAAATTAAAAATGAAGGTGGTTGGACGCGTTACCAAGAATAAAAGGGTCTGTTTAGGCGCCCGATCCCACAGAGACAGGTCTAGAGTTCTGCATTCCACATTCACTATTGTGGACACAGCAAGCAGTCTAGAGTTCTACAATATTCGCTACCGATCACACTTTACTCCTTTATCACTTTTTTACTTTTAAAGTCGCCGCATAGATTACAGTGAACGCGAAACAGAACTCTGAACGCAGAACTCTGGAACTCTGTCCGTCGGATCGGCACCTTACTATCAGTTTGCGTCTACAACGTGCACGAGATACGATTTAATTTACCTCTGTAATGAACACAAATGGGAAAACAAGAATTTAATCAAAAAAGTACTGGGATACAAATTGGATAAAACTCATCAGTAAAATGGCAATAGCTATCACATTTCATTTAAATATATATTTTTATTAATCAGACACACATTTGATTTTATTTTATTGAGATGTTTTTTTTTAATTGAATTGCTTTCGATAGTATTATGCGATCCTGTGCGTAGGCATTCATATTTAATCTACCCTCCTACGCTATTTAGCAAGGATTAAAATGTTTTTTAAACTCTATACCGTAATTAATTGAGTTCTTGATAATACGAGTGATATAATATGTATGCTGATAGTATCATTTAAGTTCCCCTAACTGTGTGAGTATAATTATCATAGATGTGGAACCCGTGATAACAATGAACTGTTATGTTGGTTACCTTATATTTGGCCTTATTTCACACTTAACTGGAATTAAGAACACTGCAGACATTATAAACAGACTAAAAAAAGAAAGATTTTAATATAGGTGTAGTTTATAACTAGTATATGTAGTATATCATTTATCTGGTTTCCCTAGTTCAAGCTCTGCTTAGTTCGGGATCAGATTACCGTGTGTTAAAAATATTCTAGATTGTAGGCACATTGTAGGATATTATTATTCTTATTATAGATGCGTTCACCGCGCTCTATATTGGCAATATTAATATTGGTAATTGCCAGGCATTCACTTAGTCAAGCACTAAACAGTATCGCGGCTTTGCATATTCTTTAAGCATTGTGAAGTTTAAACAGCAACTGTGATAAAAAAGAAAATAGTACGAGAAAAAAAAATACAGTAATCTATTCTATCTATCTATCTATTGGTCTATAACGCATCTGATAAAAATGTTACCGAAGAAAGTTTTATTATCGGCAAGCAAAGGATTTTTATAATTGTAAACATTTACAATCACGATCTAGTAGGGTTGACTCTGTCCACATTATAGCTATCAATGCCGATCTTTATTACTACCCAATATTTCAAAATTTGTCCTCGATCGTCCTATTCAAGGTTGTAAGAAAAATGGCCCAGACACGTGATGGACCGTTGACGCAACCTCATTACTCCACTCTATAAGTATATATTTTTATACTTACTGTCGCGTAGGTTTTATAACCGATGCTTTATTAGATGAAATAGGCAAGATTAAAAAATAGCGTCTAATGTATATGCTTGGTTAGTTCAATACCATTATAATATAATTGGTTAATAATATACTTGGTAATGAAACCGTTGAGTACTTAAGAAATAATATTACTAATGTTATAAAATTGTACATAAAAATAATAATTTCTAAACATAAATATTATCATAATTATCATAATTAATCCTATGTATAGACCTAGGACCTGTCATAACCAGGGTTATAATTATAACCACAGGATTATGACAGAGTTTAATTATATAAGCAGGTAACACGCTCAGATAGGCATGTCGTTTAAGCAAATTTTAAGCCGCTTCCCTGCGTTTAATCGGCTAAGCCTCAAACCAGGCTTGGAACCGGAAGATTGCCTTCCGTTTCGATGTGTATAGTATGTAGCTACGAACGTACCGCTACGAGCGTAGCGTAGTAGAGCTCTGTCTACGCCCCGTAGCGGTAAGTCGTAGCGGGTCGTAGCTTCCGTTTGTGCTTACTACACTTGCTGCGAGACGGTTGACATGTTGTTTGCATGCCTTTGAGTTGCATTGTAGATAGTTGGAATGGTTTGAATACACGATGTAGTTGTTATTTACGTTTATTATGTAGTTGCAAGTTCTGTGTAGGAGCAGTGCTTGCTGACTTCAAAAATCGGCCAGTGTTATTGATTCGAGCTACGGGTGTGGTGTCAAAGGGAAAACATTCAACCTTGGTCAAATTCTAGTGCATTTAAGAAAAACTAAAAATTTCGAATAAAATTAATTTAAAAAAATCGTCTACTCAATACACTAAAAAGTATGAAATAACTCTATAATATAATAATACTATGAATAATATGATTGGAGTTATTTTATAATTTATAGTGTATTTTGAAGTAGTTTTTTTTATTTACTTTTTTATATTTTATTGTTAAATGGTATGATGGTTAATAGTATATCAACTTGAGTACCAATAGGTGAGAGACAGATTTTCAACTTGAGGGTGGTAGCCAGTCAGGCTAGTACGATAAAGTACCTTAGCTAGCACTGTGCTATGGTTTTCTCACGATGTTTTTCTTCACCGGAAGCTCATATAGTATGAGGTTCTATTCTCTCTACCACTGAGCTATCATCGTTCCTCCATATTATGTTGTTATTGTTAGGTATTTTGGTGTCAATTTTATGATAATGTTTTTTTCATCTTAAAACTTTTTGGATTGTATCGGCTCTTTGGTATACAAAGAATAACGTTATGTTAAAAAAATAAAGATTTTGTAGTCAGTCAATAAAAAATTCAATATGGAAAACAAAGCTTGTAAGCTTAAAAAGAAGAAGCTTGTAAGCTTTGTTTTCCATATTGAAGTGATGATATTTCAAGAAGGGTAACAAAAAAAGGACTGAACGAAGGCTGGTACAGGAATTTATGAGAATTCGATCTCTCTCACATAAAGGGCAATAAAAATTATGGGTAAATTTGAACTCGTGCCAGTCTGTTAGTTTACCAAGAAAAGGTAAATTTGAGTCAAAGCGTTCATTAATTGAAGGCGTCTCACACAAAGTCTAATTAAAATTATTTCACAGGTAACTGTATTTACCTCCGTTGTTTGCTTTCATCGTAGCACAATTAAAACTCGTACGGAAAATATTAACAAATTACTAAGCGCCTACCGAAGCTTAAATAATTTGATTATCATGAAAAGTTTTACAATGTTTATTTACCGGGAATATGGAGTACATTTTCACGTAAAACTTAAATATTAGTTCACCATAGTTTTAAATATTATAATTTACTCGTAGTTATGAAATTGCTAACAGGTATGTGAACTGGAGCTCAGTAATTAAAATTAAGCAGCGCTTTCACGCTAAGTGCATGCGGGTGAATCATCTTACTTTTAATTAATATGAATTTTGACTTTTGCTTTGCAACTTCAAAAATAACATTAGGTAGAATAAACAATTCTGAGTGGAATTTATAATTAGTTGAATTTTATACAAACATGAGTTCAAACTTTTGTATTCAGTTGAGATTTTAATGACGTTAATATATGATTCATAATAACGTAATAAACATAATAGTACATTATGATACATGTGTGCAAAGTTGTTTATCAACACTCGAGGCGGTATTAAGCGCGTGAGCCGTGATAAGTGAGCCCCGAGAGTGCAATTTTTGATTTTGATTTATCACTTGCAGTGATGTACAAACTTAGCACTAGTGCGTAATAAGCTGCATTAAGATACTAAAAACGGTGCAATAAATGTCACTTTACGAGGGAAAAAATATCATGGGGCGTTACGTTAACGTCACGTTACCGGCACATCACCGATCAGTGTTGCGGATATGAACATGATGATTTAAGACTGATTTTCCAAAGGCCAGATACGCGGTATCTGACTGGTTTTTGTATAGACTTAACAGAGGAATAGCGAGGATATATACAGCGATTGATAAATCGGACCTTATCGCATTATTTTTTAATCCTTGACATGAATATATAATAACGTGTTCACGGGTGTGAGAATTTTAGTCACCGATCCCACAGTGAGCGGTCTAGAGTTCTGCGGTCAGAGTTATCCTAGGTTAGATCAGAGTTATATTTGAAGTACTTGTACCTAGTTCCATATAATACTGATGTTCATATCTTCACGTCTTTTAAGATCCCTCTCCCTGATGCGTACGAACAATAATTTATTAAGCCGATAAAATGGTTGATTAATTATGTGTTCAATTTTTGTCTTGCCAAGGTGGAGATGTTATTTCATATTTGTCTTGGATATTTTTAAGTGAGATTAGTTACTTTCAAGATAAAGCTTATTGCAATCAATAAAATTAAAGACTCTCCTGTTTTATCTGAAATTAAAAAAAACCGGCCAAGTGCGAGTCAGACTCGCGCACCGAGGGTTCCGTACAAACCTGTAGGTATATAAGTAAATGGTAGTATAGACCTGAGTATTTGATATTAATTTCAATTTATGACCTATTAAAAAAAAACTACTTACTAGATCTCGTTCAAACCAATTTTCAGTGGAAGTTTGCACCGTAATGTACATCATATATTTTTTATAGATTTATCATTCTCTTATTTTAGAAGTTACAGGGGGGGGGACACACTTTTTACCACTTTGGAAGTGTCTCTCGCGCAAACTATTCAGTTTAGAAAAAAATGATATAAGAAACCTCAATATCATTTTTGAAGACCTATCCATAGACACCCCACACTTATGGGTTTGATGAAAAAAAAAAATTTGAGTTTCAGTTCTAAGTATGGGGAACCCCCAAAATTTATTGTTTTTTTTCTATTTTTGTGTAAAAATCTTAATGCGGTTTACAGAATACATCTACTTACCAAGTTTCAACATTATAGTTCTTATAGTTTCGGAAATAAATGGCTGTGACATACACGGACAGACAGACATGACGAATCTATAAGGGTTCCGTTTTTTGCCATTTGGCTACGGAACCCTAATTACGAAACGAATAAAATTTGTAGTGAAATCACTGCCCAACTACAATCTGGCTAAAATGCAGTAGTACTTACTGAATATTCTAATATTGTAGAGAATAATGTCTTTACTACTTGTTATTGGTTAATACCAATAATTAAATAAATAAATTAAAACTTACTTAACGCTTCATCACCATGTTCAAAGATAGATGTTTATGTGTTGCAACTAAGAATTTTACTATTAAAACGGTCGACTTAAGCGACTTATGACTATAAATCCGGAACCTTTTGGCATTCCCACAAACTTTTGTTGACTGACTTTATTGAATTAGCATATTAGACCGTATTAGCAAATTAAAACCTAGCTGGAGAATGCTTGAGGATTATGCATAATTTAAACTTGGACCTGTAAACAATTTGGATACGATGTTTTACGATTCACAATAAACAAGCGATTCAAAGTTTTTTTTTGTTTGTTACCCTTTTGATGCTTTTGTAATAATAATATGAAACTTTATTGTTCCCACTTATGTAAGTTAATAAGAATTACTAGTTTGTTGCTATAATTGTTTTTTATAGTCTTTAATTACAATAGCTTGGATCTTATATTGGTACAAAAGAAACATAAATAAATATAAATAAATAGTGGTATCAAAAATCATTTAACATGTCAATCACAGATATCAATCCTGAATGGCTAATAAAAATTCATAACCTTACCCAAAGCACATACAGAGTGTTTTTTTTTCCAGCCAGTTAGGGCAACTTCAACGACGAAAAGTTCATGAACCCTAAAGACGCCTAAAGAGATTGGAAAAACAGCTTGGAACGATATGAACAAAACAATATTCCTTTTCGGTATGAAGGTATTTTATTGTTTCCCTCATAAAAATGTTTCATATCATTTGGCATTTTTGATATCTCGAATATCCTCTTGTCTGCACTTCGAAGTCATCCATTTTCATATTTGTCGTCAGGTGCTCTACATTTTACAAACCGAATAGGTAAAATTTCTGTTCGACAGTCAGCATATATTTTACACTCTACCGGTACTGAAACAAAATTTCAGTAACGGTCCTGAACATGATAATGTATTCGATAATAATAATTTCGTAGAGTAGATAATTTTAACAAGATAAAGTTAAATATCAAAATGTTCCCATGGGTCATGCTCTTCAACGTAGGGTTCGACGTATTCATTCTGCTACGTTACTTTTGATTATAAAACATTTAATCATTTTAGCAAAAGCCGCTTGGGAAATCTCTATATTCATGTGAAGCAAAGTACAAAGATAGCTTTGTACTTTTGTGTTATATATTATACAGAAATAATTAATATTTCACACTACGAGTCTGCGAAAACTCTATGTCGATAAACGAACTAAACTAAGATCATGAATGAAATGGTAACGTATAGTTATAGTAGCAATATAATGTTGTCGATAATATTTCATCATAAGCCCGTCGTACACTAAATCTTGAAGTTTAATAAGCTTCAGATTTATTTCGATACAAATACCGTACTCGTTCAATACGTGAGCGCAGCTGAGACTGAGCGCGTACATAATTCATCAAGCTACCCGCAAAATCGACAAATTGATCTCGTTACGTCAATATAAATACGTACGTAACTATATAGTGTCAATTTGAGCCTGACACGGCCCGTTCCGAAATTCGAGCAGAGTTATTATTGGACAAAGACACCTTCGAACCCTTTAGAAAAGTAATTCATTGTTCCAGTAGCCGAAAATTCTAATTGCTTTGGAGCTTGGGATTGAGCCGATATAAATATCAGCTATATCACATAAGAGATTAATGTTATTCGATCTACGACATACATTATGCATGTGGTAGATAAACTTACTTGGTATCACAACCCCAACGTATCAAAATCTATTTCTATAAGTGCTTAAGTAGTTATTACGACTAAAATAATAATATCAACGGATACGCAAGTCAATTCACTCTGAAATAAGGAGATATAAACGTAACTCTGCTTTTTGAATCCAGGAAAACATCACAATGAATGAGGTTTATTTAAAGAATTTTCGCGGAAAGTCGCAGCCCACTGAATCCTTTGAAGGTTTATTTGGCTCTAATGTTTGAATTTACAGGGTTTCTTTTCAAAGGTAGACATTTTTTCAAAGATTCTGTGCTCGTCTTTAAAATAAATTTAACTATAGGATTTAGTCATGTAATACTGAATTATTTGTAAGGAACAGTTGGATTTTATACAAGATTTCAGGATTGGTATAAAGTTCTACATGGTGATGAGTAGAATAACTCTTGAAAGTATAAAAGTGCTCCTACTTAGTAGTTATATAGCACGATAACATATCGTACAATACATAATATTTAATTTCATAGGTATTTTTTCAATGTTAATTGTGTTATGTAATAATGTTATATACTACTGCTCTAAAGTGTCCATTTAGATAAAAGTTAATGTTTCAAAAATGTTAATTACGAAGTAGAGATACAATTTAGGTGCACCAGTGCATGGAACTGTTCATGAAAAATACTTTGTTGAAAGCTATGCGGCCGCTGTCTTAGTAATTGAATGCGGGCTACCACATAAAAAGAGAATATTTTTACGATAAACCCTCGTCAACCAGTCTGGCTAAGTGTGGGTGGGAAGGTGACAGGTCTTGAATTAATAAGAGCATTCATAACACCAGCCGAAGTAACACGGATCAGATTAACCGCTGAGTTTAATAATTTATAATTTGGAGGCTGGCTTAGTCTTGCGTCGCCTGGCTGGCTGCCAGCCGCCTGAAAATCCTTTTACATTACATTTTTCTTGTCATTTTGGTGACTTTATGAATATGCCGTAAATAATGTATGTATGTACGTACATACTAGTTTTCTATTATTTTATATTTTATTCGAAGACGTTGCATTTTCAAATTAATATTGACTAGCTTATTTTGTAATCGAGGAATGTCCATCAAGTAAGTTCCTGCGTAGCTCGAAGATTTGAGATCGGTATAATTTGAGAAGGTTAATTTTATATAACATATATGTAGGTTCTAACCTACTACATAAATCAATATTGGTACGTCAACACAACATATAGTTTCTAAGCGAACAATACGCTGGACTACATAATGAAATTACCGGACGGCACGTTGTAGTTCTCCGACATTTGTAACAATTTGTTAGTTACAGGATTCAGTTTAAAGTGGACACTAAATTACTCTACATTAAACTTTCGTTCACTTTAAATAAACATATTACAAAAGTTTCTTTGAGCATTTAGCATTCAACTGTAAGGTGTTAACTTCTTACTTTGCTGAAGATATAACTAACCCTAGGCTAGTTAGGTATAAGGGAATAAAAAAATCTGAAATAATCTAACGTGAACACAAAATTACAGAGGTACTTAGAGGCAAGGCAGAGCCAACCTTCTCGGGGATGAGGGCTTGAATACTATTATTTGTTTTATGATTTATTTGGAAACGAACAGGGTTATGAAATATCGTTTGAAAAAGTGGATGTCTACTAGGTACTCATCAAACGAGAAACCATTCTGACACCTGTAAATCAAGTTTTGTATCCGGGTATTGAACAATTTGATTGTCACAGATTGGGGCTGCGGTAAATATCAATATTCACAAAATATTTTCCTATTTTCTCATATTTGCAAAAGAATACAAAATCAAATGTTTTATGTATCTATAAATATTTTGTTCAATATATTAATTTACTCACTTGCTCTGCTTTGAGTTTTTATATCTATGTAACTAGATAGCTGTATACTTAGAGGTACATAAATGTTTTACGCATGGTTAAAATATTATCACCTGCAATTTTATTCAATTTTATGTATTGAATCTTCTCGGCTTTTTGATTTGACTTCAAGCCAGTCTATAAGTTTAAACATAAAATTAGGTTTTTATTACGCTTCACCCGCACACGTAATAAATTATTCAATGGCGTAGATGTCGAAAACAACGACTTCAGGTCGTCAGTAATGACCCATTCAAATATCAATACATACCTATTATTATGATACTACTAGCTGTTCGTACCCAGCGTCACTCGGGTGACATTTATATACTACTAGCGGCCCGGTACGTGCTTCGCTACGTATAAAGTGAAATAATAAAAATGTGATAAATGAAGAACCGCTCGACCGATTTTGTGCAAACGTCACATAAACCATCTACTAAATAGTCCGAACAAAGCCTAAATATTTGGTTTGGATAGGTGAGCCCGTTCTTGAGTTATAAACATTACAACGAAAAGTGGCATTGATTTTTATATTTATTGATTTTCAAATCAAAACTGCAGCGTCCACGCACTGACACCACTGCACAGATTAGTGACTAGTTACTCCGTAGCACTGGCTCACCACTACACCAGGTCCGAGCGCAAGCGCACGTCCAACCCGCACCGCGTCTAATGTCAGACTGGCCGGTTGACAGCTACCCCCCTCTACTGGTGTACATGAGACAGTGTATTATATCTACTGTATAGATACAAACACTACATCCCTTCCCTTTTAACAAATTTTAATTATTTCAAATGTAGGTAATCAATACTAGAGATAATTATTATTTACTGATGCAAATTACACTTTTGATATTTGTGGCTTTCACCCAGTGTCGCGACAGACACGTCTTTAATTTTAATACTGATTCTAACCAACACCGGTGTACATGAGACAATGTATTATATCTACTGTATAGATACAAACACTGCATCCCTTCCCTTTTACCAAAATTTTATTATTTCCTTAGATGGTACTCGCGGTCCTTTACATGAGTGCTTGAACCATTCACGTAAACTTGGAAGATATCGGTTACAAAACCATCTTTGGAACATCCCTCGCATCTCGCAAACCATCCACTTGTAAAATTCTCTAAACTATGGATCCAATTCAGGGATGAACCTGCATTTATTTTTTTCTTTAGCAAATAAGTTTTTGTTAAAATGTTTGCCATGAGTTTGTGATGTAAAGCATTGTCTGAAGTAATAGGACTGGGTATTCTTTTCGTAGATATTATTCTTTTTAGAGCTAATAGACCTTTGTCGACTGATTAATCTTGTACTACTTGTAAATGTATAGCTTTAATCTTGCTCTAACTGCTAAACAAGTAAATAAACATACCCACAATTTAAGTTTTTTCCGTTATCCAATTTAAGTCAATAACTAATAACTATTTCAACGCAATGGGAACCTGTACCTTAGTACCGTATTAGGAACCTACGCAATATATTAGCAAACAACGTGAAATCGACTCACCAGATACTGCTTTCAAAGCTATCCCAAGCACCACCACATGGACACCAAATAGAAAGTAAGTGCTCTCATGAGACCCCCGGCACCAACTGGAGATGACAGCTTCAGGCCGCTATCAATATGATGCTGCCAGCATAGAATCACCACCATCGAACTGCAAATAATTCCAATTGAATGGAATTCTAACAAATTAATTCCAATTGTATATAATTTAAACAAAGTAATTCCAATTGAATGGAATTCAAACAAAGTTATTCTAATTGAATGTAATTCAAACAAAGTAATCCTAATTGAATGGAATTCAAATAAAGTAATTCCAATTGAATGGAATTCAAGTAACTCCAATCGAATGGAATTCAAGTAATTCCAATTGAATGTAATTCAAGTAATTCCAATCGAATGGAATTCAAGCAATTCCAATTGAATGTAATTCAAGTAATTCAAATTGAATGGAATTCGAACAAAGTAATACTAATTGAATGGAATTCAAATAAAGTAATTCCAATTGAATGGAATTCAAGTAATTCCAATTGAATGGAATTCAAGTAATTCCAGTTGAATGTAATTCAAGCAATTCCAATTGAATGTAATTCAAGTAATTCTAATTGAATGGAATTCGAACAAAGTAATACTAATTGAATGGAATTCAAATAAAGTAATTCAAATTGAATGGAATTCAAGTAATTCCAATTGAATGGAATTCAAGTTCCAATTGAATGGAATTCAAGTAATTCCAACTGAATGGAATTCTATTTTGTGGGTGTTTGCATTATTCTTTCCTTACATTTCTTTTGTCATTTAATTCCAAATTTCAATTTTTATGTATGCCTTGTCAATGACATTTCAATTTTAATGTATGCTGGTCCACATCTTGCTTAACATCGTTCCATATACTACTTAAAACTGTATACTACTACTGTAAAGCTGGTCGTATCCATGTTATTTCTTTCTTGAACCATCCATCTTATTTGCATCTTCCATTTCTGTTATTATTATCTCTAACTGCTTGCTTATTTCTTCACTAACTCTCTTTTTTTTTAATTTTTTTTTTTCTAGAATGTGTACTTCTGTTATTATTGCCCAATTCCGACAATTTCCAATTTAATGAAGGTATTAATTTAAAATACCAGACGATTTCCAATTTAATGGAGGTATTCATTTGAACTTCCCGACAATTTCCAATTCAATGGTACTTTTAATTCGTCTTTATCTGATTATTTTCAATTTGATAGAGCGTTTCCTTTCGTTTCTTGTCGTTTCTTTGCCTTCCTCATTTCATTTCATCTCATCTCATCTCATCTCATCTCATCTCATCTCATCTCATCTCATCTCATCTCATCTCATCTCATCTCATCTCATCTCATCTCATCTCATCTCATCTCATCTCATCTCATCTCATCTCATCTCATCTCATCTCATCTCATCTCATCTCATCTCATCTCATCTCATCTCATCTCATCTCATCTCATCTCATCTCATCTCATCTCATCTCATCTCATCTCATCTCATCTCATCTCATCTCATCTCATCTCATCTCATCTCATCTCATCTCATCTCATCTCATCTCATCTCATCTCATCTCATCTCATCTCATCTCATCTCATCTCATCTCATCTCATCTCATCTCATCTCATCTCATCTCATCTCATCTCATCTCATCTCATCTCATCTCATCTCATCTCATCTCATCTCATCTCATCTCATCTCATCTCATCTCATCTCATCTCATCTCATCTCATCTCATCTCATCTCATCTCATCTCATCTCATCTCATCTCATCTCATCTCATCTCATCTCATCTCATCTCATCTCATCTCATCTCATCTCATCTCATCTCATCTCATCTCATCTCATCTCATCTCATCTCATCTCATCTCATCTCATCTCATCTCATCTCATCTCATCTCATCTCATCTCATCTCATCTCATCTCATCTCATCTCATCTCATCTCATCTCATCTCATCTCATCTCATCTCATCTCATCTCATCTCATCTCATCTCATCTCATCTCATCTCATCTCATCTCATCTCATCTCATCTCATCTCATCTCATCTCATCTCATCTCATCTCATCTCATCTCATCTCATCTCATCTCATCTCATCTCATCTCATCTCATCTCATCTCATCTCATCTCATCTCATCTCATCTCATCTCATCTCATCTCATCTCATCTCATCTCATCTCATCTCATCTCATCTCATCTCATCTCATCTCATCTCATCTCATCTCATCTCATCTCATCTCATCTCATCTCATCTCATCTCATCTCATCTCATCTCATCTCATCTCATCTCATCTCATCTCATCTCATCTCATCTCATCTCATCTCATCTCATCTCATCTCATCTCATCTCATCTCATCTCATCTCATCTCATCTCATCTCATCTCATCTCATCTCATCTCATCTCATCTCATCTCATCTCATCTCATCTCATCTCATCTCATCTCATCTCATCTCATCTCATCTCATCTCATCTCATCTCATCTCATCTCATCTCATCTCATCTCATCTCATCTCATCTCATCTCATCTCATCTCATCTCATCTCATCTCATCTCATCTCATCTCATCTCATCTCATCTCATCTCATCTCATCTCATCTCATCTCATCTCATCTCATCTCATCTCATCTCATCTCATCTCATCTCATCTCATCTCATCTCATTTCATTTCATTTCATTTCATTTCATTTCATTTCATTTCATTCGACTTGACTTCGACTTGACTTCGACTTGACTTCGACTTCAAGGTCTTTCAGGGTCATAACATTTCAGATTCATTTCATTTCAGGTTCATTCATTTCAGGTTCATTTCATTTCAGGTTCATTACATTTCAGGTTTATTTCATTTCAGGTTCATTTCATTTCAGGTGGTGGTACCTGATTAGTCGTAAAAATATGATTAGTCGTAATAAATACCCTAGTAATATAGATTTCTATAAACCTCTAATTTATTGAAATTCAATAGGTATGGTACACGCTAAGTACAGTACCTCTTATTTAAAAGAAGTCTGAAGCCTCAATTTCAATTTAATGAATTACTTATTGTCTTAATTTACTTATATAACGACAATTCCCAATTCCAATTTTATGAGACAATTTACAGATGCTCAAACACGTTCATCTTTCTCACATCCTGAAGAACACTACCCTGCCACATCCAAAACTAACAATGTTTAGTTCAGTATCTTATTATGTTAGTGCAATAATAATATATCTTAATCTTCCTAAACTGATACTGGAAGAAAATAAGTTGATATACTTTATTATTTATATCCAAATTAGAAAGACTTTCTTATAAAAATACTTTTATAATCTGCAGGAATTCTTCAAAGCTACCACAGATAAATATGCCTGACATGTAACTCATATAATCAATATACTGTATTACTATTCTAATAATACTCATTCCTTATTTTTGTTGAATTTAATTGGATTTATGTATTTAATTATTACTTAATATTCTTGTAATGTTGCAATGCCCTTGCAGGGCTTATGTATTATACCACTTTATTCTTTGTAACATCTTTAACATACTAGGTACCTATGTACCTAAAATGTATGTGTAGGTGTGCTTCATGTAGCAGCAAATAAATAAATTGAAATATACCTGCATAGTTTATTACATATATACAGTCATGTTCATGCACACAAATGCATGTCCTGTGTGGGAATCGAACCCATGACCTGCGGCACAACAGGTGGAATCTTCCAACTGCGCACACGGGCCCGTCACTATATTTACTATAGGTAATTAAGCGGTTCCTTTAAGTATAAAACAAATAGGTACAATAAAGCCTATAGAAAATACAATATTACCGAAAACAACCTGCTAATGAGAGTTCAAAGCAACCTTTATATGCTGGTATAAAGGTATTAGTGACATCTTTTTAATTAGGAAGATTTGTAGCTCAATGCAATCTCCTTGTACCTTTTTTGAATAAACAATAATCATTTATTCGACAACACATTTATTTTGTTACCTTTGCGGAATAATTTTGGACATAAGTAGCATTTTTCATTCTATTAATCTTGTTAAAAGATAAGGAAGGTAGGTACCCAAGCATCTTATAGTTTTTCTTACATTATAATTTATTCTCTCATCAATCCATAATACCACTGACGAAATCGTCACTTCACTTAAATAAGTGGAATGAAATGTATTACATTGGGATTATTTTGCGTAAACAACATTCCATGACGATCCAACTGATTATTCTTACTATTGTACTACTGGGTTCGTCTACTTAGGAAATGTTATAAATATGGTATAATATTTAGTACGCATTGCATAAAACTCACACACTTTTTATTGTCACCTTCCTTCCCTTTTAATAATAATTGAATTTTATTTACTGGCCTTTTACACACGTTTCTCGTACTTTATCTCGTCGCCACTTGCAGCGTCCACGCACTGACACCACTGCACAGATTAGTGACTAGTTACTCCGTAGCACTGGCTCACCACTACACCAGGTCCGAGCGCAAGCGCACGTCCAACCCGCACCGCGTCTAATGTCAGACTGGCCGGTTGACAGCTACCCCCCTCTACTGGTGTACATGAGACAGTGTATTATATCTACTGTATAGATACAAACACTACAAAAACGATTGTCTCAACCAACATAACCTTCATAGAGCTACAAACATTCTAAGAAACGTACATAAGTTGTCCTAAAATGAGGTCAAAAGAAGAACAACACCAACAGAGTGGTAAGTGGAGCGATTCTCTGAATAGTTGTAGTTCAATTCCCAACGGGACATTTGGCTCGGGCCACCGTAGACCGCGGTCAGAACGAATTCCAGACTAGATATTGACGATTAACGCGCAGCTTTCGAAATCTGAGACGTCTTTAAGTGTACATTTGTGTTAAGTATAGGCTCAGAGTAGATAAATACTACGTACGTATAGGTTTTATATCTATGTATGTATGATTTTGTCATACGGTAGTTTATACCAAAATGGTAAGAAGAAATATATTCCAAATTCCATGTATTTACAAATAAAATGAAGTAGGTATATGTAGTATGGTACAAGCTCTGCTTAGTTTAGGATCAGATAGCCATGTATGAACAATGTCAGAGGCGAGGATATTTATTTATTTTATACATTTTAAATGCCACAACAGGCCAATAATCTTTAAAAAAACAGGAAATTCATTCGCCGTTTTTTCTGTAATTAAACTATAAATTATATTTAATCACATATAAAACATAAAATTAAGACAGACAATATGGTATCCTTACAACTAAAGTAGTCCTAAGCTAAGCATTCTATTTTAGGACTCAGGGAATGCAATAACATTATAATTTTTACAGGTTAGGCAAGATGTGAACACTAAAAGTATTTAATTAATATTGTAATTAGAGATGCAAAAGTTTAAAAACGTCGATGTTGGAAATCGATGTTTTTGGCCGGTGCGAGTACATACAGAGCCATGTTTTACAAATTCTACGAACTAAATACGTAATATGCAATACCGAGTATGCTAGATAGTTAGGAAATTCATCGGTCAATTCAGTAATCTGTTAGTTCATTCTAGTTACAGTTTCAACTGTCACTAGATTGAATGAAAATAACGTACCTACCAAAGAGTTGATCAGATGTTAATGTGTAAGCACTGCACATGCAATTTGTACTAGCAAAATTGTGTAATTGCGTGTTTCTCTTCTTTTAAACTTATAAAAAAAATATGAAAAAGTGATCAATGTTTCAAGGGCCGATATTTTTGCTAGTATTTTTAAATCTATCCATCGAACCATCGATGTTTTTCTTTACTATATTTGCATCCCTATCTGAATCACAGTAGGTATGTGTCTATGATTGTTTATTTTGTGTATGTTTGAGTATTCACCATTATTGTGAAAATACGTTGAGCATTTTATTCAAATATTTGATTCGTTCTTTTATTTCCATCAGTATAATACGCACGGCGACGCAAAAATAATATTCTTCACTCAGAAAAACCTCGATGTTTACCAAAGATAGACTGCGCTGATATTACTGGCGCTGAGGCAGGTATTTTGTATTTATATAGTATTTCAAATACTTTACCGATCTTATTAATGACTAGCTGTCCGCCGCGGTTTCACCCACGTTCCTTCCTGGGATAAAAAGTAACATATGTAGGTTCCTTTTAGTGAAAGAATCTTTCGAATTCGACTGGTAGTTCAAAAGATTCATCATATCAGCCCATGGATGTCCACTGCTGAACATAGGCCTCCCCCATTGATTTCCACTTCGAACGGTTCTGGGCCGCTTGCATCCAGCGGCGCCCAGCGACTCTGACCAGGTCGTCAGTCCACCTGGTGGGAGGTCGTCCCGCTCGGCGCTTTCCAGTACGTGGTCGCCACTCGAGAACCTTCCTTCCCCATCGGTTATCGGCTCTTCGAGCGATGTGGCCTGCCCATTGCCACTTCAGCTTACTAACTCTACGAGCTATGTCCGTCGTTTTTGTTCTCCTACGAATGTCCTCATGTCGGACCCTGTCACGTAGAGAAATTCCGAGCATAGCTCGTTCCATAGCTCGCTGAGTGACTCTGAGCTTATTTATGCGGCCAGCAGTGAAAGACCACGTCTCTGTCCCGTATGTCATCACTGGTAACACGCACTGATTGAAGACCTTTGTCTTCAGACTCTGAGGTATTTTGGACGTGAAGATATGCCGTAGCTTCCCGAACGCTGCCCAGCCGAGTTGGATTCTTCGATTAACCTCTTTGTCGAAGTTGGACCTACCTAATTGGACAATTTGTCCGAGGTAAACATACTCGTCTACAACTTCGAGAACAGTGCTCCCAACAATCACCGGCATTGGCGGAATATGAACATTTGACATAATTTTTGTCTTGTCCATATTAATTTTTAGGCCTACCTGTTGGGAAACTCTGTTGAGGTCATTGAGCATGATGTTCAAAGCTTCCAGCGATTCCGCCATTATAACTATATCATCGGCAAATCGAAGGTGAGTGATATGTTCGCCATTGATGTTGATGCCATATCCCTTCCAGTCCAAGAGCTTGAATACATCCTCCATTACAGTGGTGAAGAGTTTCGGGGAAATTACGTCACCCTGTCTTACACCCTTCTGCAACTGGATTGGTACCGTACTCTCGTCCTGGACTCGGATTGACGTGGTGGCTTTGCTGTACAAACACTTCAACACTTCGATATAGCGATAGTCAATTTGGCATCGCTGTAGACTCTGTAACACCGCCCATGTCTCGACTGAATCAAAGGCTTTCTCATAGTCCACATACGCCAGGCATAATGGCCGATTATACTCCTCAGTCTTCTGTATAATCTGGCGGAGTGTATGTATGTGGTCTATGGTACTAAAGCCTTTACGGAAAACGGCTTGTTCGGGAGGCTGGAAGTCGTCAAACCTACGTGCGAGACGATTCGTAATGACTCTCGAAAACAGCTTATAAACGTGGCTTAGGAGGGAGATCGGGCGGTAATTCTTCAATAGGGCCTTATCGCCTTTCTTGAAGAAGAGCACCACCACGCTTCCACTCCATACTTCTGGCGTTGTACCTTCGTGTATGACGGAATTAAATAGCTTCTGAAGGACTACAAGTACCGGTTTACCACCGTTCAAAAGATTAAATCGTTTAAAAAAATAAAAAACCCTTCCGCTTTATTATAATTTAAGCTGAACTACAATTTAACAAAATTTTACTATTTCACATAGAAAAAGTTGTATTTTTTGTCAAATTGTAGTATTATTGTAAAATTTTGTCCCGAGTAAGTACTTGTGCCATATTCCAATAATGATACTTGCAAGTGTGCAAGTCTTTCTTAGATTAGGGCACTTACGACAATTAATTGCGATCAAAGGCTCTGAATGTATTTTGTATTTTAAATAAAAATACTATATTTCGTATTTTAAATAAAAATACTATATTTTGTATTTTAAATAAAAATACTATATTTTGTATTTTAAATAAAAATACTATATTTTGTATTTTAAATACATGCGAGACATAATTTTGTAATTTGTGTAATTTATATTTTAATTAAAGCAAAGTACCTATGTATTTTGCCCAGCCCTGGCTGTATCAATAAAAAAACTGGCATGAATGTGGAATTCTAATATAAATAAATATAAATGGGCCGTAAACCATTTTTTATGAGATTATCACGTCTGTGGGTAGTAGTGTACCTATGTATTACTATAGCTGAAATCAACGTAACAGCCAGTATTGCAAATTGTAATAAACATCGTTCTCCGTAATGGGTACGTAGTATTTATATACTCTATGGTAAATCAGCACCTTATTGGAATACCAATTGTAGCTGTCTAAAAATGAACAGAGAGTTCATTTTGCTTTAAAAATATTATATTTTTATTTTTCTTAACAGTAAAACTTTAGTTGCTTATATCTTCGAAACGTGACACTTTACGAGGTTTTGTCACAGAATATTTCTTGATTGTATTGATGTCAGCTATCAATTCTTATATAAGTCATCCATGGATGCCATTTTGAAATAAAATCAAAATGGCGGAATGAATGGAAGGAATGCCAGGCTCCGTACTACAATCTTCCAACCCCTTCAATATGCATAATACAGAGAATCGAACTTTAATGTTATTATCGTATCGGATTAAGTTGTAAACTTATATAATCTACTCTATGTTATAATATTCGAAAATGATTATTTTATTCTAATCCATACATGCAAAGGGCGGCTCGGAAAACATTTACCCGCATGTTGTTTATAGCTCATTGAGTAGAGTACCGCCGTTTGGTTGAAAAGCAACGATTTGCCGTTTTTAGGATTCCGTTCTCAAGGGCTGCCAACGGGACCCTATTACTAAGCCTCCACAATCCGTCCGTCTATCTGTCAGTGGGCTCTACCTCATGAATCGTAATAGGTAGGCAGTTAAAATATTCACAGAATGTGTATTTCTATTACCGCTATAACAATAAATAATAAAAATGAAATAAAATGAAAGTTAAGAATGAAAGAATAAAGATTTTTTGAATTTTGAATTTGAAATTTGAAAAATGGTAAGGTAATCCTTTAATCTTTAATTTTATTACACATATTCAAGAAACGTCTTATCTAACTATCAAATATGGATCAAATATCCTACTGTTTGATTATTAGAAAATTAATACTGTACATGATGGAAATTGTTAGAATCTACAACAATTAATTTGCGGCTCTATCATGATAGAGTACAAATTTAACTTAGTAATTAAATAGATAAATGTATGTACATTGAGGCGTCGGCGTCGGTGAAGGATCCTTTGAATCTGCTCAAATAGATAGACTAAACTTCCTCAATAAATGTATCACTAGGGATGCTCTGCTTGTATGTCTAATGTTTCAAGTTATTCGTTCACCTTATCTACTACTACTACAGGGCATACTTCTTCAGAGAGAATGGATGAAAGTAACACAATAACAAGCTGTATTTTTTTCTTTCAAAACTAATAAAGTAAAGAGATTGTCGGATTCGGCAAGAACTCTTCCACAATTTGTTTTGCTATACCCCTGAGGGCTTTATGTGAGCTATCCATTCACTTTATTATGCACGTCGAGATCCTCCACCACAGTTTTCACGCCAGCCTCAAAGACTGCTTTCCACAGCTTCAAAGACGAGTTACTTAGCGTAAAGCTGATGTTAAACGAGTATCATATTACATGGATTTGCGGGTTTAATAAAGTTTCCTTGTAGCCTTTGTGCAAGCAAAATGTTTTCCGTGTTATTATATCCTACAAAGGGATCATGATTTTGTCATAAAATAATTTTGTGATGAAATTCATGGCATTCTTAGATATTATAGTCACCTTTTTAAATAAAAGTTTTGTTCCAAATAACGTCGCTAGAGCAAAAAACATAAAAGTATAATATAACACTAATTATAAATAAATATAAAGTAACCAATACAAAATTGTAGTACATGGAGTAGGTACACCTGGAGTTAATAAGTAATTTCCCGGAAACACCTTTCGTTTCTAAAAAAAACTCCTACTTGCAGTAGATGATGCCTATTAATAAATTCAAAGATTATAAAATACAGAAGTTAACAAAGCCAAACAAGTAAATAAATATAGTTTAATTCTCTCTGAACTTGTATACCCAGGGGCTAAGTGAAAATTTTATGGAAGAAAGTAAAAGTATATTTGATACAAAATCTTTTAATTATATAAATTCAAAAGATACATAGATCCACAAAAATGTCTTGCTGAGTTAGTTACCGGAGTTTGGCAGTTTAGTGTATTCCGAACCGGGTGTAGAGTAATTTTATTGTAACGTTCATAAGTATCTTATTAGGGCTTGTATATTTTTTCAATACAATAGAGAGATCCATATCTTCATTTTCGATTGCTAGTTCCTGACAAAGACGACCGAAATTGATTTATGTATTGTCAAATAAATCAAGAGAAACGGGTCCGTCCTCTCACAAAGAGAATGTCTGTACCCGTAGACTACGGATGAGACAACGCTAGTGTAATATGTATGTAAAGCCTTCCTTCAGGTCTCATATAGGAAATACTAACTCAAGTTGGACGCTGTATACTCGTTTTCTACGTATCATCATTTAGCGAATTCAGAGTGGAGTGTTTTAGTGGCCGTTTTATTGCTTTGTTCTGTATATAGTTTGTTTCAGAATGTTGAATGTTGGTTTGTTACGTGATCTACAGGGATAATTTTGTAACCTTACAAAATTTTCATGGAAACTAGTTAAAAGTTACATTATGAAAAAAACTTAAAATACCTATCTTTTTAGTTAGTAGGTAGAATTAGGGTTTAATTTAGGTTCAAACTGAAAATCCGGGTTAAATGTTTATTAAAAAATTCCTAATGGCTAGAATCACACGGCAAGCTGTTCAAAACTCGCTCGTTACGTTGCAACATGAAACTTTTGTTCTACGATGCTCTACATTTTCCGCGTACTTTTCCATTTCCAACTTGCTTGCTACTATATTTTTTTCCTTTTGTTATTTTAATTTATAATATTCTCCTGTTAGTTTGTGTACTGATTTGAAATTAAATATTTTTGCCGACTAAATGGATACCTACTGTGAGCATAGTGGATACATTTGTTATAACAAAAATCTCAACAAAAACATTCTCATGTAAAATGTTGCCAAGAATCCATATATATGCCATATGGTTCGCACTGTCAAGAAGTTATCAGATCTCATGTAGAGCCAAGCTTATAACTCTACAAGCCCTAACTTCACAAACTCTACACCTTAGACAAAATATGTGTCTTGGCCGTTTCGCTACCGTCACATGGGCGTAAGATGAAAAATGTATTCACTGTTCATTACTTTTATGTTATACAATACAAGTACTAACTTGTGGTGCCGTAATAAGGGGGCAAATGTTGAACGACTGTATTTTATTTGTATTCGTAGTACGTAAGCAGATGGCTAGTCTATCTACATATTGTATACAAACGAAGTGGAAAACAGTGTAAAACAACAAAAGCTGTTTCTTCATAATCACTGGCCTACTGCAACGCTGAATCGACACACGTTGAATAAGTAATAATGTGCACTGCCAGTGCAGTCACCAGTGAGTTTCAACGAACGCCACATTGCATACGTTCACAAATGAAATAACAGAAATAATTAATATTATAACTCGCTTTTAATGATGCAGGCGAAATAATTGTACCTGGCTCTTTGTGAATGAAAACAAGCGTAATTAAAATTTTGCTGTTACGAATTTTAATGAATCCATTAGGTTTAATATTAACGATTATACTGTATTATTGTTACTTTACCAGAGACGTACCTAGGTAAGAAATATAACCTTTATAAAGGTTAATTAAATACCTTAGATAAAAACTACATATTTAATGTATGAAAATATAATATAGTTACTTTCAAAAACTTTTGAGGATGTAAATGCATCTTGCATTTACATCCTCAAAAGTTGAAAACAGTTGAACTAATAAAAATGGGGTTAAGGTCATGAGCTACCATAATCATGAAATAAACGACCGGAAAAATATAAAGAGAAACCTTAAAGTCATTAAAAAAGCGGTATGTTTTAGTGGAAGAGTTAAAATGTTTAGTAGACATCATCCTCAGACTACCGTGACGACTGTGTCACGGGACGCTTCCTTTTGAACGTTCAACAACGTCCATTAAATGTTAAAATTGAACGGTCGAAAACATCCGAATATCAGGACGAATTCAGCGTGCGTCGTCGTGGGTACAAAATGCGGGCGAGGCAGGGTACACCCGGGACTCTGGATCGGGTCGTCGAGCAGTAGTCTCCCGGACCGCGCCCAGATTGGACCACATCGCCGCGCCGTCGTCACTCGCGACCGACCGCCAGCGCCGCGATCTAACTTCGACAACAATCGCACAATGACTACAATCGCCGTCCCTGCGTTTGATAGCGTCCGATCGAAAATGTGAAGTGATCCGACTGTGCTTTACGGCTAGCGGCTGTGCCAAGTGCTCGGATTATTTTTGCGAGAGTTTGGATTATGCCAGCGGAAGCAGGATTAGAGCGTTGATTTTAGCAGAGGTACGGTACTTAAAAGCTTTAACTGTTAAATCTATTATATCATTTTTATTTCCTTACAGATATATATCAGGGCCTTCAATCATTATACGCCGATTGTCCGACTTTTGAACCGGGATATAAATAATACTTACATTTATGGCATCGATATTTTTTATTAACACTTCTTTTGCTTTATTTAAATGATATTTCCTCATCTTATATTATACCTTCCTTTATAGGGTTCCGTACCCGAAGGGTGACAAACGGGACCATATTACAAAATTTCCGCTGTCCGTCCGTCTGTCTGTCAGTTGGCTGTATCTCATGAACGTTAATAGGTAGATAACTGAAATATTCAATAAAAATAAAAAAAAATAAAAAAATTAAGATGGCGCCCATACAAGAAACGTTTTTTTTTCCGAAAGATTTTTGTTGTTGTTTGTTTTCATAGCACAATGAGTTAGTTAACATTGTACGGAACCCTCCGTTTGCGAGTCCGACTCGCACTTGGCCGGTTTTTTCTATTTACTAATGGATCTTTAAGTAAACAGTAATTTATAAAATGTTAAACAAAGGAAAATAATTGTCGCTACTTTTCTATTCAAGTTTATTATTGTACAAGTTGCCGAACAAAACTCTCTTTGGCGAACTAAAACAGAAACTGTCGAGGGTCTCAGTCAATTCAGTTAGTTTAGTGCTCAATTCCTACGCTTTTGTTTTGGGTGTTAATGCTTTTTCCACTGTCACTGTGATTTTCCAAATAATAATATAACAGAACATTTCCTGCCTGACTGATTTATTAACGCCGAGCTGAAATTACTGAAGTTAATGAATTACATCAAAATGGCACAGCAGGTTTCTTTTATAACAAGCACCCACTAAGAAAGTACTTTACGGAATTCCTCCCCTAAAACGAAAACAAAATAGGGAAATACTAGTGGTGGAATATAATTTTGTATGAAATTTGTTTTCAAGAAGGTAAGTAGAGCGCTTTGGTTGGAAATTAAAACAAAAATCCTTAAAAAAATACCGTTGCTGAGCTCTTGCTGGTTCTTCTCAGTTGAAAGCCGACTTCCGTACTGGTGGTAACTTCAGTAGCTTTAACCTTCATAAGTGCCCTACTAGGGCCTACATTGAATAAATAAGCTTAATCTTACCATGTCGGTAAATAGTTTTTGCGAAGCTATTTTTGATAACATTTTGAATGAAAAAAAAAATTACATCATTTGTTTACATTTTATCTGAATAAGTAAATTATTATTATTATTATTTCCTTTACTTATTTTTCTACATATAAATTCCTTTTAAATGGATATATAAAAAATACACGTAAAAATATAAAAAATAGTACCCCACCGGCATCGGGAACAAGGTCCTAGGTACCGGTGGTCAAGGCTCCAGAGAGAGGAACTCAAGGCTCCAGGGCCAGAAGACAAGATGGTTATCGACAATCGTCATCGTTAGTAAACGATCAACCTTTGTATGGGATTGACATAATAGATTGTTAAAAATCACGTGATATTTCGATTTGAAATGTCAATCCAATACAAAGGTTGATCGTTTACTAACGATGACGATTTTCGACAACCATCTTGTCTAGGGGGGCAGAGAGAGGAACTATTATTAGAAGATAAACATATGCTATCCCGGCCTTTTTTGTATATCTTTCCAAATTCTTCAATTCTTTTATAATATCTCTTAGGGTTTGTTAGCGTAAGCGCCCTAAAGCGTTTTACTACGACTTCATAACAAAATATCGAGATTACTCTACTATCTTTTAATATAAACCTTCCCGAAGATATTTTATAAATGATTATAGGTAAATACCGTATCAAATACGATTACGTTTAAAAGAACTAAAAGCGCACCGACAGACATAAATTGTAGCTTATAGCTATTAAAGAATTATTCTGGCTAGCCCTAGGTTAATTCTGCGTTTGAAAACCAATTTCATTGATAGATAATGCTCAAAGGTAGGTATGCAAAATGAAAATTATGAATGAATGTTCAAATATATGTTAGGTATGCGCAGATTTATTGATATGAAAGCAATACATATGCATCGCATTTCCCGGTTCATTAATCACTCTAACTATTTATTACAGGCTCGATATCAAACATTTATAACCAACCTATATGGAAATTATATCATTATAATTATACACTAGCTTTTACCTCGCAGTATCGCTCGCTTTTAAAATCAACTTATTAGTAAGTTTCATCTTAATAAGAATAAAGGGATGATGTCTATCAATGAATTAAATGAGATGTTTATTTACAAATTTTAATCATCTTGTACAAAGTTGGAATGTTAATTGCAATCAAAGCCTTAGACATAGATTTAAAAAAATAGGAGATATCCAAACACTCGCAGCTTCACTAATAAAGCGTCGGCTTGTCTCGAGAGAGACAATATTGACTTTGTCATTAAATCCGATACAAGATTTCTGTAAAAAATAACAACGAAGCCATTTCTCGATATGCAAATAGTAGTCTTTAGAGTATGTGATTTTTCTTTTATCTTGTTTTTAATGAGGTAATTATATCAGAATCAGAATTATTTATTTATTATCATAACTCAGCCTTGCTGCAAAACTTTAAAACCTGGAAGATTAGACCTGTCAAGCAGGTTACAAATCACTTAAATAATAAATAATTAATATCAAACATTTTACAATTATTTATACAAAACCTTGTTTGTCTACAAACAATCATATCTCATGCTAGGTGTATAAATTTAAAAGTTCCTTCAGCTGTATAAGGGCATGGTCTTTTTAGAAATATTAGTTAAAATAATAAATATAGAGCAATAACAATTCTGTGGGCGATTGGACGCGCTCACCAAAAAAAAAAAACAAAATTTTCAGCATTTTTAATAAGTAATTTTATTTTGTATCATCTCCATCATTATTTTTTTTTCAAAAATAAATTTCATTTTATAAAACAATATATTCAAAGGAGTTCCTTATAATTCAAAATATAAATAAAAAAACAATAAAAATGAACAGTCAAAATAAAAATTAAATTATAATAAATACTAAAATAGGTATTCCATGTTAATGCAAACTTTAAAGTGTCTGTAGTCTTTATCAAATATTCCATTATTTTATACAATGCCCAACAGCAAACGCTTTACTTACATTATTTATTCTCTGCTAGCTTACTACACGAACGGAGCACGAGCCGAGCCACGAACGAATCCTGTTCGTTCATGGCTCGGCTCGTGCTCGCTTCGCGTAGCATGGACGCACCATTAGACTCTTGTCGTTGAATATGTCCTCTTGTCATATATTGAGGTGTTTTTTACTAAGTTAATTTGGTACTTACATCACTATTTTCCACTATATAAACAAATATGACGTTAGAATTAAATAAAGTGTTAAATAAACTCGGCAAGAAGCGAGCGTTCTCACAGTTATTACTGCATTTTTAATACACGTAGTTTACGTCTACGTGTATAGACAGATAACTATAATTGATTAACAATTTATTTGAAATAAAATTCAGATATCTCCACTCCATAAAGCAAGGCACTTGACACAAAGATGAATTCCTTGTATATAGTAAAATTAAAAAATGCGTGTTATAAACCAGAGTGTTATTTTTCATCGTCCTACAAATTTTTTTATAACCCTAGAAAATACTACTTGAAATTACTGTGATTATACGTAATGTAAAAACCCACATTACCGTTAAATTAAATGTAACCAGTATTTAATCCCATTGTTTCGGGGTGGAGAACACTCTTGCTGCTTTAATAAGTGCTCTTTGAGATATGAGAGAGGGTCAATTAATTTATCCGGCACGTAGCTCATTCAATTAGTAGCTCGTACCTCCTTTGTATCAAACGTGCTCAAATTAATTAATTTCATAATCATCTATATATTTTTATATCAAGATTGAATTAAAATATTTTTCAACACACTCGCTCGTAAAGTGACAATTATTGCAAAATTGAAGTCTGTTTTTGTGTGTCTGAAGTGTGTTGAAAAATGTATGACACTCGTGTGCATTGATTTATTACACTCTCGGCTTCCAAATCGCGTTCGCGCGCGTGATTAATAAACATATTTGCACACATGTATCATAATGTACTTATTAACACATGAACTAAATGGAAATAAAAAGTAATTTAAAAGAGCAAAACGTATTCCATTGAAAATATTTTGACTTCAAATCAGTGTCAGATTAGCGTTATTTCATACTTTTTAGAGTATTTTGAAGTGGAGTTTTTTTTTAATTACTTCTTTATTTCGTAATCTTTAGTTTTTATTAGATAAACTAGAATTTAACCAAGGTTTTGAGATATTTTCCCTTTGACATCACACCCGTAGCTCGTATCAATAAGCCAGGCCGTCACATGTATTAGTCCATATCTTAGAACTACAGAACCGATTTCGAAGAAAATTTCACATGTGTTCCCTAATTTGATGTATCCGAACATACAAACATACATACACCTATGAAGTTTTGTATATTTGTTAATTTTTTTCCTGTATATCTAAGAACAAAGAAACTATTTATTATAAGTTAAAGTAAGCAAGGTTACTTTTACTAAAATCCGAACGAATAATTCATTTAATTCACAATAATGCCTAGTGCCTTCAGGAGTGTGACGTCCCGACTGAAAAGGACACTTCCACTGTGAAATAATTGAATAACATCTTGTCACACGAAGGGAGTACACAACAACTGTCGCTCCATCAAATAATACCCTTTGATAAATGAATTTAATTTCGCTCAAAAGGTTTATTTTCCTTTACATATATTTTACAGTCCTAATCTTATTTTATACAGGTATTGAAATAATAGCTACTCGAATTTATAATTCACTAGTTGCGCCCCGCAGTTTCGCCCGCGTACCCGGGGGATATTTGCTTTCCCGATATAAAAAGTACGTTCTGTGTTAATCCAGAACATATTCTATCAGAGTAATTTAGAGTTCCAAATTTCATCCAAATCCGTTCAGTTGTTGAAGCGTGATTTCGAAACCTATGTTTGGTTAGTCCTGCTGAATAACTTTTACTATGGGACCAACACTGAATTCTCATAAAAAAATATTTTCTTTTCATACATTGTGATCGATCAAGGTTGACATTTACTATGGAAAGTAAAAAAATAAATTTGTGAATTCACCATTGGTCCCATAGTAAAAGTTGTTCAGCATGACTAACCCAACATAGGTTTTGAAAATATGCCTAAATATATAATCTCGAAATCTCCACCTGTTATTGGGTGACTGGTAATTAGTAAATGACACATAGGCACATGATTGCACTAATATAACAAACAACATTCCAAAAAAAAAAAAGAAAAAAGATGTGTACAATAATGTGCCTAAGTTTCGTTTACTAATTACCAGTCACCCTATATAGTTAGAAGTGAGATTTGTGAGAAAGTAAGATAGATTTCCACGATGGTTTTGAGCCGTTTGTCTCATCAGTTCCACTTAATGTTTACCGATACGTGATCGCTACCGAAGAGCCATTCTTCGCTATTTCAGTTTTAGATATTCGAGTAATGTGTTCGCCCATGGCCACTTCAGCTTAAAGACTCGCCCGTGTCCCAACTTTTGTTATTTGGGAACTAAAAAGGTACCTTTCTATCTATCATACTTGACCTTTCACCACGTTACATAAAAAAAAATGAGGGGAATCACGAAGAGTAAAGTTTACTTACAACGAAAGGGGAATTTCTAATCATAGCTTACGAAGTAAGTAATCTTTCACAAGTTTATGAGTTTTGTATCCTTTTATGAGGCATCAATTGTGGCTTCCGTCAGTTTCGAACATCAGTTACATCGTAAATATACACAGGTAACTATTACTATACACATGTGTATTAGGTCACAATTTAACGTTCGATGTCGGAAGACACGTACGTACATCAAGAACATTTCCAATACGAACTCATGCTCTGCGGTATTATGTTGTCCTATTATATTGCCTTGGAATTATGTACCTTTGAGTTAAGACTTCAAGTCAAGAATATACCAACACAACTAACTTTAGAGTAACTATTTATCGTGAAATTATTAAAACTGTAATGTTTACTGGACCCTTTCGAGCTGTGTTATACTGTAGATAAACACGTAGGTAATGGCATTCGTTCGACCCTTTCAAACCCATTTCAGGGCTAGCCTATTAATTAAAACGGGGTAGAAAAGGTCCGTGTTAATGTTATACTATTGAACGTTTCACTTTTAAACTAAAGAAAATCCAGTTACAGTAAGCAAATAGAGAAATGTTTAATTCATATCAACTCTAACAGAAGAGATCGGAATTGTTCGGGCATTAAATCCTAAAAGATAATGGTAGGTATGTGAAAAATGGTATGTTACTTACAAGTTCATTTCCGCACTCACCATTAATTCTCTGACACGTCCATTAGTTACGTACCTACGTCTCCCAAGATAGCAGCTATTATTATTATTGTACGTGTGTAGATGCACGAGTTTCTTAGGAACTATATAATCAATGAAGGGGTATAAATAAGTACCTAATATATTCACAAAACAACTTTTGAAAATCTATTGTAACATTTCACCGACTGCCCTACCCTAATAACGGGATAAGGCCAAAGTATATCTTGTGTCATGTGGATTGGCACATTTAATATGGCTTTTGAAATTTATTTGTCGAGGTGCAGATTCCTCACAATATTTTTGTAAACTCAAAAGCCATAGGGTTGTTTAGCCGGTTTGCCGGTCAACCCTGGTTTTCGGCCAGTATGTACTTAGTTACTTATATCCTAATAATAAGAAATCTTAACTCCCTTAATTAAAAAAATGAATGCCTCCTGAAACCTACAAATTTCACTAACTTTAGCCGGTTTGCCGGTCAACCCTGGTTTTCGGCTAGTATGTACTTAGTTACTTACATCCTAATAATAAGAAATCTTAACTCCCCTAATTAAAAAAATGAATGCCTCCTGAAACCTACAAATTTCACTAACTTTAGCCGGTTTGCCGGTCAACCCTGGTTTTCGGCTAGTATGTACTTAGTTACTTACATCCTAATAATAAGAAATCTTAACTCCCCTAATTAAAAAAATGAATGCCTCCTGAAACCTACAAATTTCACTAACTTTAGCCGGTTTGCCGGTCAACCCTGGTTTTCGGCTAGTATGTACTTAGTTACTTACATCCTAATAATAAGAAATCTTAACTCCCCTAATTAAAAAAATGAATGCCTCCTGAAACCTACAAATTTCACTAACTTTAGCCGGTTTGCCGGTCAACCCTGGTTTTCGGCTAGTATGTACTTAGTTACTTACATCCTAATAATAAGAAATCTTAACTCCCCTAATTAAAAAAATGAATGCCTCCTGAAACCTACAAATTTCACTAACTTTAGCCGGTTTGCCGGTCAACCCTGGTTTTCGGCTAGTATGTACTTAGTTACTTACATCCTAATAATAAGAAATCTTAACTCCCCTAATTAAAAAAATGAATGCCTCCTGAAACCTACAAATTTCACTAACTTTAGCCGGTTTGCCGGTCAACCCTGGTTTTCGGCTAGTATGTACTTAGTTACTTACATCCTAATAATAAGAAATCTTAACTCCCCTAATTAAAAAAATGAATGCCTCCTGAAACCTACAAATTTCACTAACTTTAGCCGGTTTGCCGGTCAACCCTGGTTTTCGGCTAGTATGTACTTAGTTACTTACATCCTAATAATAAGAAATCTTAACTCCCCTAATTAAAAAAATGAATGCCTCCTGAAACCTACAAATTTCACTAACTTTAGCCGGTTTGCCGGTCAACCCTGGTTTTCGGCTAGTATGTACTTAGTTACTTACATCCTAATAATAAGAAATCTTAACTCCCCTAATTAAAAAAATGAATGCCTCCTGAAACCTACAAATTTCACTAACTTTAGCCGGTTTGCCGGTCAACCCTGGTTTTCGGCTAGTATGTACTTAGTTACTTACATCCTAATAATAAGAAATCTTAACTCCCCTAATTAAAAAAATGAATGCCTCCTGAAACCTACAAATTTCACTAATGATATGTCGAGACAATGCGGCTAAAGCACGTGTGAGTGAAGCATATATACGATGTTGATTAATTGGATTAGGAATTTCGAACGTCATTATTAAAATCCTGCAGTGGTTATTAGGACAAAGGAGGCTTGCTAAGGCAATTAACTTAGAAATTGCTTAGTAATAGAGCAAATTGGATTCCATTAGATTTTTTGTAACCTAATGGAATCCAATTACGACTAATGAGATCCAATTATTCAGTTTGGGCAAGTCCTAGGCCTAAGAAAGTTGAAACTTCTAACTTGACTACCATATAACAGCATTTACACGCACAAATATTCAGGGGTAGGGCAGTACATTTAGCTTTCTACAATAAACAATGCAGTTTTCTCTCACTTGAAACACAGTGGTTTAGAACTTTACATAAATACATTACAATAGCAATTTGTAACTACTTAAGCTCAAAATGTTACGTGTACGGTAATTGGTCTTTAGGTTGAAATAGTCAACTGGATTAAGTAGTTATTTACCGTACTTTAAGTTGAGAACGACCGCAATGTCCCCAAAGAGGAAACAAATTGAGCCACTTAGAAAGCCACATTAAACCTCTGATATACGAATATATTGAAACACTAGCTTATCTCATCCGGCGGTTTCGCCCCCGTTCTCGAGGTAAAAATTAACCTAGGTATTCTCTCTCCATGCCATATAGTTGTGCTGTTACGGTTTCAAAAGGTAACACACAAACATACTCACTTTCATATTTATGATATACATATGTTTAGGATTCATCAAACTTCTAAGTACTGTACTGCTACGTGCCCTTCATTAATTTAATTGTTGTTAACATGTAGTAAGGGTTCGTAGTAATTCCATTCACAATTTTTTTTAGTATCACGTCTCCTCGTGTTTATGGCTCCGCAGGGACTCTTATCTCAGCTTGACCCCTTTATGTTGTTCCGTCTAGCTAGATTCTTGTGTACCTATATAGGATTTATTAGTTTTTTTTCTCCTTGAATTAGACTTGCCTATCCTAGGCAAATAAAGCAAGAAAATTATTTAATTTTTCCAAAAACACAAATGAGTAGTAAATATAAAAATAGAAAAGTAAAATAAAGTATAAATAAATATCGAATCTCTGTGTTCGGAAAGAAAAGGCGGCCGACTCAGCCTATTATTGAGGTACCCCCCAACGCTGATATTCTGCCGGCGAAGCCTCGTGAGTGAGCGTCACGAAAATCAGTAGGAAGAGATCAACGAGTGTTTTTTCTTTTTAAAATTAAAATAATCGAACAAATAATAAAAAATTATTAACCATTATATGGATAAATTCTTATATGAACAATAATCAGTGAACATAAGCTAAATCAGTGATAATACGCGAGTCAACCAATAAAATTGTTCACACATCGATTGTGATCCTCGTGTTAATGGCTCCGCAGGGACTCTCACCTCAGCTTGACCCCTTTATGTTGTCCCGTCTAGCTAGATTCTTGTGTACCTATATAGGATTTATGAGAGTTTTTTCTCCTTGAATTAGACTTGCTTATCCTAGGCAATAATAAAATTCACATATAATACGCGAGTGAACCAATAAAATTGTTCACACATCGATTGTGATCCTATTGTCGACAACATGAATAAAATCATCATGAAAAACATCGACATTTTGAATATTCCGAACAATGTGTATTGAGTTGTATGCTCGTAAACTAGTATCTCCTAGCTAATGGTGCAAAACGAGGGCGAAGCATTGGAATTCCTTTTGAGCATCAACACCATAAAACAACTAAACTTTATGGAACAGGTATTATGTGACCCAAAATACAATATTATGGCCATGTTAACATATCTAAGTAAGAAAAACGTTTTTTTTATACCACTTAGGTGGCAAACAAGCATACGGCCCGCCTGATGGTAAGCGGTTACCGTAGCCTATGGACGCTTGCAACACCAGGGGAATAACGCGCGCGTTGACGACCCTAAAAAAAATATAAATAAAACTTTAACAAAAAAAGTTCAGTTAATAGTAAATTATGATACATTGTGTGCAAAGTTGGTTAACATAACACTTGTGGCAGTATTAAGCGCGTGAGCCGCAGACGAACGCGATAAGTGAGCCGAGAGTGTAATAATCAATACACACGCGTGTCATACGCCGTTTTTCAATACACTTGCGAGGAAAAAAACAGGCTTGTATTTTTTTAAGTAGATTTTTTGATAATACTCATATTTTTTGACATTCTCATTGTGTGGTAGTTCCACACAATGAGAACGTTAAAAAATATAGCGCCCCAGTTTTTTTTTCGACAGCCCTGAGCTGTCAAACTATTTTACCCGTTTAAATTAAGAATGCTTGGTCTACACACATATCACTTGCAGTGAGGTACAAACTTATCATAATCGGGATTAATTAAACCTATCATAAAACTGCGGTAAAGTAAAAAGCTAACTAGTGCGTAATAGATACTAAAAACGGTGCACATTACGAGCGAGTGGGTTGAAAATTATTACATAAATATAAAATATGACAAAATAAAAACATTCAGTTCTGTGCAGAGAGATATTATTACTACGTATAGAGAAGCTATCATAAGCAAAGATTATGTCCCACTTTAAAGTCAACTAAAGTTCTCTTGAGCGCTGAAACAATAATTAGACGTCTAAGCAGACATAAGAAACACGTAGGGCTATCAGAACGCTTTTAGGGAGTATTTTTCTCGCAAACACCGCGATTTTCACGGCGCCTTACGCGTTTCGTTCATCGTTCTACAACAACAAGTGTGGCCGGATGGCCTCAGTGGTTGTAATGTGTAGCGTCTTCTCTATACGTAGAAATAATAGCTCAATGGCTGTGTGTGTGGCTTATAGCAAATCAATTTCATGTGGAATTGCTCCGAATGTTTTATAAATGCTTTTTATACTGAAACCCACTGAAACCTAATTTGAATGCCATGACTACCTAAATTGCCATGACTTCTAAAATAATACAAGCGAGAGAACTCACGATGACAAGTTAGTTTTAAACTAAAGCAAGACCAAAATAAAACCTCTTAGGTAAAAGGACATTAAACTTGAAAGGTTGCAAAGACGTGTAACGTGTTAACGTTACGTTTACGATGTCTTCGCGTAGGCAGGTGGGCATGTCAACTTCCCTTCTTTTGCATTTAAATGCATTATTATTATACTACCAACCGTAATGTAAAATAATCTTGATGTATTGAGTGGTTTTTTAATTGCGTGGAATTATGAATCACCACTTTTATGAGGTAGGTATGCATTCATGATATTTAAGTGGAAGTAAGTCAAGTAATTTATTTATTCAGTTTAGACCAGGGCTTGGGGCAAGAGACTCAGCAAGGTTTTTAATAAAAAAATTTGGACTTACCCACTATATTGGCTATTTTATTCCTAACTAGAGACCCGCCCCGGCTTCACACGGGTGCAATGTAGTGTAGTGTCGAGCAATTTAGTGGATTTGTCATAAAAATGGTTACTGTGGGTTACCCATAGGATATAGACATATACCATTTTTTTTAATGTCAATAGTTTGATAAACAGGCAGACGGGCCACCTGATGGTAAGTGGTCACCGCCGCCTATGGACATTTGCAATACCAGGGGGATTGCCGATGTGTTGCCGACCTTGTAGAGCTCTATTTACGCCTTTTTTGAAGAATATCTCGTAGCGCTGAGGGAAAACCGTAACGAGGAGCTCATTCCACATCCTAATGGTCCGCAATAAAGCGTCCGACTAAAACGTTGTGTGGATGATCGAGGCGGCTCGAGGATGTGATGATGAACTCCACATCGCCATCGCGCACTTTTTTGTAGATATTTTTAAGATATACAATTCCATCAAAGTAATTTTGATCTATATCTCGTAAAGTTTAGTCAGTGTTAGCAAAGAAAGCGCAAAAAATTCTATGTGTTATTACATTTTATATATTCTATATATATAACGTAGATGTATTATTACCTTCAAAATTATCTAAACTAAAAATAAAACTAACTATTTTAACTATTTTTGGGAAAATTATCTAAGTCATAGTGAAAATAGCATCAAAATTCGTTGCGTGGTTTAGAAGGAGTTAGCGGACAACTAGACAGACAGACAGACAGACGCGGAAAGCGACTTCATTTTATACTGTGTAGTGATGATGATGATAGTGATATTTAGCAATAAAAAATTTAGACTACTCGCTTTGTATAAGCATGAAGAAGGCACACTTGTGCTGAGTGCAGCTTCCAGAAATAATGAGCTACCATGAAATAAGCTCTTTCTTTACGTGAGATTTGATTTTAAAATCAGTCATCTTTGTAACAGAAAGCAGTATTTTATTATAAAAGCGCAAACTATTTCCTAGAAATTACTTTTAAACTTTAGCTTTTCTTGAATAAGGAACAACTAACTCTATTGCCTGGTAAAGCTTATAAAAAAACAACTCTTGATTGTAAAATAAAGTATAGCAGCTTTGATTAAATAATAACAATTCTACACACGAGAAGAATACTCTATTTCTTCTATGTTGCAGGATTGTATGTACCCAATCTCTTTGTAGTAGATGTAGCTGGCAAATATAGTGGTACATAAACATATCTTTTTACAACCTAACAAAGACGGTTTGTTACCGCGAACGGAGATCGAAAAAATAACATACACTGTCTGAATTATTCAAGTTTATTGGCACTCTCGACGAGGAGTTTTTGGAACTTTTCCTAGGTAAAGAAGAGTAAGATCGGTTATCAATCACTTTATTAGGGCTTCTCTTAAATAAATGAACGAAGGAAGTTGTGTTCCAACACTGAAATTGAGTTATGGCAAAAAATTGCTAAGGAATATTGAGTCTGAGTACAATCCAATGTTTACAGGCGGATATTTCTGTGAAACTCCCAATTGAGTTACGTTTTTCATAATCAAAGAAGCTTTTATATCTAGATAAATAATTCGAAATGTCTCTTAAATCAACGTCAATATTATCTAAATGCTGTGATTTAATAGAGTAGCGAATTAAATATAGCTATAAAGCTCAGCAAATATAACATTGAAAGGTTTACGAAGTGAAAGTAACGTTAATGTGTTATCGTAGAAAAATGTAAGGCAATTTCTAAAAAAAATACAAACCTTTTTATATTTTCGGGACATTCGGCATTACTCTTTGTTACAATTCGCGACGCAAACGACCTCAATTTGGTTGATTGACGCGCATCACTTACCAGAGTCGGAGCACTTTCAGGATAATCATGGCAACGATAGGGTTGGAAACATTTGCTATTAATTAACATTTAATCTATCTTGAGATGTTTCATTTCGCATTTCCGCGTCAGACCGATTATGTTTTTGGGATGGTGTAACAATGATAACAGCTACCCTTTCAGCATCATTTATAACAAACGTCTTCAGTACCGCGTTCTTCGCAGAGTATTCTTTATTTTCATAAATTATTGTAAAAAATATTAGTTAATTTCAGTGTAATGCCAAGTCATCTAATCAATTCATAGCTACACTTACCATATGACGTGATCTGTTTACGTGGGTACATATCGATCGGTCACACAAATGTCGTGAGCAGCGTCTTATGACATTTATACTGCATAATACAATATTGTGTATCTCTGCATGATAAATATTTTTTGTAAAAAATAACTTTAAAAGTAGTGTAATCGATTTTACTCTCGAGTTTCAGATTTTGAGTTATTTCAGTAACACGATGTAGAGTAGGATATAGTAAGCCTTACATCAAAATTAGTATTAGTTAATGTTTTGTAATGTCATATGGAATAATAGTTTTGCACATTTTATTATTTGATTACAGTATATTTAATACAGAGTCAATGTCAAAGATTAGGTCAGTGACCATTGCAAAAGTGAAAATAATAATACGATATTAAAAGAGATATGAGTAACTACCATACATTACAACTTTTTACCAATAAACTATTAGCTCAGAGTAGATTAATACTACGTGTACACTATTAGTAAAAAATATAGATTTATACCGATACGTAGGTACACAGGTAAATCCTTTGGGTCGCGGTAAAAAAAATAACAATGAAAACAATTGTTATCATAGGATGCGCGTCTCATGCGAGAACCAACTAGTAAAAATAACAAGCTTTGTGTGCTTTCCACTTTCGGTGATATCATTACTTAGATACTACCGTGAGATTGTAATCAAACACATGCCATAAAAATATGGGCTAATAAAACAGGTCCAGAGTAGAAAAGTCTATAAAAATAAGAAAAGTCTTTCAAAACATTAATATGTTTAGTGCTTAGATAGCAGCCTATAACCCAGACACATTCAATGAACATAAAATATTTCACGCCTCAGCAATATATACAGTCAATGTAGCTGAAACATATTGGGGTTGCATCTGATACAAAAGGTAGACGTGAAAAATATAAATGCATGAACTGTCTGAGTGTATAATGAAATTCCTGTTATATTGGGTATGCAGCGATCTCCGATAGCATAATATTATATCGTTATATCATATGATCATGCCATGCTATGAATTGCAAAAAATTACTGAATAATATAAGAAGCAATAGACATTCCATAAGGATTTCAAAACATGAACGTTAGTTTACTTTTACGGCAAAATTAATTTAACAATCTTAATGGAATGTAGCTGTCAGGTGGCCTAAAATTGAGAAGGACATAGAATATATTAATCTCGAAAAAATACATTCGATTCTAAAGCTGCATACACACTGCAGTTAACTTTTGTGGAGCAACACTGTGCAACACGGTAACGTTAGGTAACTTACCAATAATACCGTGTTACACAGTGTTGCTCCACTTTGCAATAAATCACAAACAATTGATGTCATTGTTATATTTTTAATCGCGAGTCAAAGTATTTAAGGCAGTTTATATTACATAGGTGCATATACTTAGCACAGAGAACGAAACCACTAGCACGAAAACCGTAGGCGAAAGTCATAGGTCAGAATCCTACAATGAAATTGAACTAAAGCATAATATCCTGAATAAACCATATGTACCTACGGTGAAAAGGTACTATGAAATACCCGACTCGCGCACAATCACCCTTATGATGAAAATCTGTTGCCAGCAAGTATCGCACTGAGGGTCAGGCAATGTATGCTGCGAAATTATGGACAGAGATAATCTAGTTTATCTTAAAAAATAAAAATAAGCTGTATGTGTAACGAATTTAGTAAATTTTGCTTTAAATTAACTTTTTCTTGTTACAGGAGTAAACACCAAATAATCCCAGATGTGGCGACCGACTTAATTAAAGGAATCGATCGGAGCGTACCTACCCCGTGCCTGTGAAATACAAGATGGCAATTACAATCGGTGAGCAATCTGTTATTAAGTTTATATAACTCGAACGAAGATTGGAAACTTTAACTTGGTCATTAGGAACGGCAGTAATGTAATCTAGAGGTTACACAACAATATTCTACTTAGAGAAGATATCCCCAAATGTATTAAAATTGAGAGGTTCCTATTGCCCTTATTTTCAGTGTTCAAAGACAAATCAAAGCTATACCCTGTGTAAATAATTAAAGTTAGCAAATGCTACTATAGCGTTCGAGTTAACGACATTTGCTCTACAGGACTACTTGGCACAGCAGCGCCTCAGAGATTTTCATGAAACTCATTTCTCGTTTAAATCTTTATTTTTTGGGACCGCAAACGCATTATAGAAACAAAAAATATTAAATCTATTTATGACATACAAATATGCAATATAAATATTTTACTTCTGTTCCAATAAATAAATTTTATCTTTTATCTTTATATGTCCATGCAGGGTAATACCGGGACATCAATATAGCAGGGTTTTGATATTGAGTGTCGAATTCTAATATTTCTTTTTTCATATTCGTTAGGCCAAAACCTTATAAGGTTATGTAATTATTGCCACATCCTGCTACATATATATTTCGAACAAAAATTGTTATGTAAAAAGAAAAATCTACAAAAAACGCCTTGTTGAATTTCTTGCCGGAGTCTTGCCAGTGCATTCTCGATGGTAGATTCTACTGTAACGTTTATAAGTGCCTTATGATGGATGAGGGTTACTTAACCAAAATAAGAAAACTTGCTTTACCGCCTATGTATTGTAAAATATCTACATCTATATACATAATATTATTATAATCATAAGCTACGATAGAATATATACTAAGATTAACTTTTTTATTTAAACAGGTCGAATATGTGTTCGTACGGGAGTGGTGGTGCTTGTGGTGACAGGCGGGGCTTCAGCCCGTGTCGCTGGCAAAATGGGCGGATACTCCAACAAAATGGGAGGTAAGAAGCATTACGCCATCATTACGCCATATATATCAGTTATTCCTTACCTAAATTTGATATTGTGCCTCATTTATCTGATTGATTTTCAGTAGGTAATTTTCTTGTCGGTATGTACCAAACTCCCAATTTATATTAAGCTACTGTACCTACGTACAAACATTAAGTATTTAATTTATATGTTTGTATTTATAAGTAGAAACGTTATTCCATTCCGATGGTAAAGAGCTCTGCAATGTCACAGGAAAATGTAAAATTGCCACGGAAATGGGAAAAACGGAATCAGCTCTTCCGCGCCACCGCCACAAGCTCGTTCGCTAGTTTATCATAATGGGATGAAGTTACTGGACGCGGACGGATGTCTTACTAAAATATGGAGATCATTTGTCGCACTCTTTTTTTGACTGACCTTCCATTGATAGATAGAGGATGTTTGCCCTAAAATAAATCAAATGCAGAACAACGATCACTAAACGAATTTAGACCAATGTACGTCTGTCATTGTTCGAAGTACTTTATAATCACTTTTGAGATTGTAATAGGAAGATGAAAACATAGAAAGCAAATACATATATTTAATGGGACTCACACAATAGTGACAGTACAAGAACCTACTCATTAAACACGACTAAGTGCCGTGTGAGGCTAAAAAAGCACCATGCAGCTTATGCTACAACGCTGGCTTTTAGATGATGCCTAACAAGACCCTTATTGCTTTACAATAAGGTGCATCTCTATTATCATAAAATTATCTATTGATTAAATATAACAACAGGTGATTTGATAGGCACGTAATGTATTAGTAGATAATTATGCAAACCGCACTAAATAAATAGCTTATATCATCATCGCGCTATCATAGGTTTATTCCAAGAGAAAAAAAAAAAAAAACATAAAGGAAAACAATCTTGGTCATCATTGCACATTCAACCTGCATGACTAACCACAGCCGTGTAATAGAATTTGAACCAAGTACCATTGGAATATGAATGCAATTTATATGTATTACATAGAACTCAGTTATGCTGATTCTTGAAAACTTTGCATCTGAGGAATACTTAACAACTTTCTTTTATACAATGAAAAAGACATTCTACGTCTTATCTATTTACATATACAATATAGAACATGTTCTTAAATATATATGTTTTGATATCCAATATCACAACGCAAAATATAATGAGGGCAAAAGCAAAGATATTAAACACACAGTACAGAATTTATTTTAATGAGGAAAATATATAATGAAATCTACTATATAAAAATAAGTCGGGTTTTCCTTCCTGACGCTATAACTCCAGAACGCACGAACCGATTTCCACGGTTTTGCATTCGTTGGAAAGGTCTCGGGCTCCGTGAGGTTTATAGCAAAGAAAATTCAGGTAGGGTAGGGTAGGGTAGGGTAGGGTGGGGTAGGGTAGCACCATAGGGTAGGGTAGCACCACGCGAACGAAGTCGCGCCGGGCAGCTAGTGGAAGTATATATTTGTAGCGTCCACGCACTGACACCACTGCACAGATTAGTGACTAGTTACTCCGTAGCACTGGCTCACCACTACACCAGGTCCGAGCGCAAGCGCACGTCCAACCCGCACCGCGTCTAATGTCAGACTGGCCGGTTGACAGCTACCCCCCTCTACTGGTGTACATGAGACAGTGTATTATATCTACTGTATAGATACAAACACTACAATATTTATTTGTAATATTTTCACAACTTATTTGGTAATGAACTTGTTTTTTTTATGCATAAACCAGCATTCGTTTTCGGCCCCACGCACGTCTAAAGTGACTTATTTCAATAACTATATTTACTGCTCAACTCCATTTGGTCACGATGCAATAACACTTACACTTAAATCTTCCTCAGTGGGGTTTTAAATTAGTAAGCTAAGGGGCTGTAAGGTTGGTTTTACACCAGAGATGTGTAGCTAGGGATGTGCTTCAACCTACAAATACTCGTAGGATAGCTTCATTAGAGTTATAAAGCGATTCTGTTTGTCAGATAAAACACACCCTCGCTACAAATCTCTGGTGCACATATGCAGTCAAAAAATTGTATATAAGCAGAAAGACTGATAGACGTTGTGTTTTATAATATTTAAGGATAACAATAAATGCGGCTAAGTAACAGCTCAAAGATGAAGCTGAAGATGAAACTCCCATACAATAATAAAGGTGCAGGTTTAAATCACAGAGTTTAAAACTTCCTTATGACATTTCGAAGAAAACATTGTCTGAAACCTGCATGCTGGAGAAGTCAAATTCTAAGGCATGAGAAGTCCGCCAATCTGCACCGGGGCCACTTTGGCGAGTATATCTCTTTGTTAGGGGAAGCTCATGATCGTGCGGACGACAAGCATGAGCTGTTGAAAATATCCATTATTGATAGCAGATAACCTACTATTTATTTAAACAAAAGATGCATAAAATATGAGAAAAAGTTTACAAAGAACAACTCAAACAAATATACTTTTAAAAACTCTGGGGAACCACGTAAAATGTTTTTCAGAACTCGTTAAAAGTTCTTATTTTTTATAAAACCTTGAACAGGGTGAATATAATGAAACTTTTACTAGATAGAATAGAATAAGTAACAGTTACACACTGAAATTGTTTTTGTAATCCAACATATTTTCATAAAAATAAAGTAGTTTTCACAAATCTATTCTTTAAGCGAGTAAGAACCAAGCAATATCCGATTACTTTGAATATTATACTGCTCATCGGGGCACGATTAGGAAAATCATTTCCTTTGTTAGGTTGTTAATGCCACGAGCAAAATAGAAGTAATGGATAGTTGTAGACACAAATAAATGTAAGTATCCATATCTACTGAACAAGTTATTTGGAAGTAAAGACGTTTCTTCTTACCCCCTTATTCATAATGAAGTTATCGAACATTGATTAGCTAAAATTCTGAAGTCTTTATCTGACACGTGACATTTGGTAATCGAAAGAGTGAGACGGAGGACACTATTACACTGATTTACTTAAAAAGCGATTATGAATATGGGGGTTAATTTTTAGTTAATTCTGTTCAAGCTCAAGTTAGCAAAATAAATTGGCCTAATGGTTTCAGCGATTTTTCATTGCATATTTTTGCATTCTTAATGGTTATATATTTATATTACCTTTCTTGTTTTAATTTTGACTCATTACTGGAAAGCCAATAGAATTGATTGCCTATTTTAAAATTCAGTTACACTTTTAAAATAACGCATTCATTAAATGTAGTAACCATATTTCAAAAGCCTCATACTCTGTTAAATGTACGTTGATTTATGACAATAATTAACTGCTGCCTTTGATAAAGTTCCTGTTTCGAAACTTTTAGGTGTCGAACTTATGCACGAACAACCTTTAAAACCGTCATAGTATATGAGTAGGTACGCAATGCTATATAGGTATGGTTAATAATGTACACTCAAGTTTTCAGGAGACAAAGCTTACTTCTTGAGTTTTTGGAACGATATTTAAAAGGGTTTCTTGTATATAATCCTTTTTAAACTGCATTAATCATTTTACTGTTCCTAACTTTTCTGGGCTTATCAATTCGTAAGTATAAGTATTTAATAAATCTGTAATATTTCGTTGAACTTGTTTGATAAATATGAATCACAAACTGATGGTCTTTAAGTTTAATGTCGTGTGTTTTATAAAAAGTACAAACTAAAAACATTTATAAGTAGGTGTGTGAAATAAATACCCCGAAGTACTCAAGTCACATATGGCTGGCTATAACTTACTTAACTAAGCGAATATTACGCACCTTTTAAACCCAATTTGCATGTTATATTGAATTAGCTTCCGGAATATTATCAAACCATAACCGGTTTCTCATTTGTTCCAAACTGTAATATAAGAGCCTGTATAAAAATTCCTTGGGACGAAATTAAATATTTTTATTAGATGCTATCTTCGCAGCAATAATGGTTAATAATTCATATGCTCTTGGATATAGTTTATATCGTTCATAAAATTATATAAAATTTATTACACCTTCAACCTTTTTCAGTCGACATTTTTATCCACTAATTTATTATACTTCGTGAGAGATCATATTACGTGATACCCTAATACTACTCCCTTATATACCAGTAACCGAATTAATATTTCAGTACATAATGTTTCTCAAGAGGGTTACTAATTTATGAAGTTAATAAATTTATAATTTTTCTTTTTAATTTGGTTAATTAATGTTATTTAAAAGAAGTATTGAAATGAAATGAAATGAAATGAAATGAAATGAAATGAAATGAAATGAAATGAAATGAAATGAAATGAAATGAAATAATTTATTCATTCAAATAGGCCTTCACAGGCACTTATGAATAGTCAAACTCTAATACTCTAATGCACGGTTCGGAAGGTTGCTTTTGCTAAGAAGAGCCGGCAATAAACTCAGCAATTACTCTTTTCAAAATCAAACTTAAATTTATTACATCAGATGTTTCCTGTAGAGCGAGCGCTACACCCAAGCATTTTTATCATTTAAATTGTGTGGTAGGTGTAGCATGATTAGCCGTTCTCAGTCGATCGGCAAAGTTAAGCTACCACCTTTGAGGCCGGTACTTGGATGGGTGACCGCCTAGTGGTATTTCAACTCGTAACGCTCGAGTTTGCTTGCTTTGAAAGGCAAATAAAGCCGTTGGTCCCCATTATCACTTAATTGTGTTAGTTGAAGGCCTCCTAGGTGGCTTTGAAACTCCAACAGTACGTTGACTACTAGCTTACCTTCATCAATCCGCAGTGAGCATGCGTGGTGTAGTATCTGCCCATTTTCCTTCACCCTCATTTGTGAAAGGAGGCTGTGCTCAGCAGTGGGACATTATAGGCGATGAATGATAATAACCAATTAAGCAGTAATTATCTCTGACTAATACTCTATAACATTTTTATTATGCAGGAAAATCCACAAGTGGCATCAACGAAGAGATCATCTGGATAAGCATAAGCATGGCGATTGCGATAGCAGTTCTGATAGCGATCGCTCTCTGCTACATCCTGAAGGAGAAGTGCACCAAGCGACAAGCGTACAGAGAACAATCATGACGATACAAAGAGGAGTTTGCCAGACACGCGCTCGCAGACTCCCTCTCGGACCTAGAGTTCCCCTCTTACACCCTCTACCCGCAGTATTCACCCGATGGCAAGGAATACTTCTACAATTTTCACCGATTCTCGTACATTAGGGACAGTTTTAAACTACCGCCTAAAGATTACCCAGAGAAAACCAAACAAGAAATATACATCAATGCGTGATATCTTTTTCTGTTTAGTTTTAATAATACAATTGAATGTTTAGAGTGTACACATCGAACGGTAGCGAATTTTTAATACGAATAGGATAATATTTGTAAAAAGTACAAAAACTACATTTTTACATTGTGCTGAAAAAAAGGGTACCTAGGTACATAAAAAGTCAGTCGTAAAATTCTTTTATATTTTTGCACAATGTATGAATTTTCTTCGGTAAATAAATGTTCATTCAAGCAGATAGGGACATAGTTCGGGAAAAAAATTATTAGGAAAGGTGTAGGAATGGAAATCCTATTTAACTGTGATAGAAATTTCTGCTTCGAGGGTCTAAGTAAATTCCTAAACACGCTCAAAAGGATAACATTGCAACTGAATAAGTACTGTTTACGTGAAAATGGAAAGGTTGAATTTATTCTGGCCGCTCCTCTACGAGCGAGGGCGCTACGAAATGGTTCGTAGCGGATGTGGTCGCGGCTACGACCATGTAAATAGTGTGGGCGACGCGGGCGTACCGTAGCAACCGTAGTATTTTTTTGCTCAGATCGTATCATATTTGTTTGTAACTTAGGAATTCTGCTAGAGTTCAATTGAATTTAAATTAAATTTCAATGCTAACGACTTAGCAATGATCGTATTAAAATGTGTTTAGAATACAATGATACAAACAGCCATGAGACAATGTTTCAAATTAAATTTAAATACTTGAAACTGATGCAGTTTCGTAAGACTACAATAATAACAGACATTTTATTGAACTTCATTCTAATGCTTGCAATTTTTTCATTAGATACAAATGTATTCTGCATAAATACAGGTATTTTATGAAGAATAAATGAGTAAGTATGTACATATTTTGATGTTAACAAAATAATGTATTAACAACATACCTATGTGTGCCAAGCTAGGTTGATTAGATTAAAATAATTCTAAAAGATTTTTAAAATAAACTCTGTAAATATGAAACTACATGTATTACACGGTAACAAAGTATTTTAATGACCAATGTAGATAATTAATAACAATCTTATAAAACATTTTATTGTAATGTACGTACAAACATTATTGTTTTTTTAGAACTGAATAAAAAATAAAACATTATGATAAGGATATTTCATTATATTTCGTTTTGCTTTAGGTACGTATAAGAGTCTGGGTTTTGCTGGTGTCTTGCCAAAATGGTTATAATTATCCCAGTCATCATGCGGGTTTCAAAAATGCTTACCGTATGCTTAGACCCAAGCCAAATGAATTGTTATCATTCTAATACTGCTTCAATTATACAACGTTATTTATTTACAAGATTTTAGCTTCAGTAACTTTGACTTGAACATACATTTTAGTGAAATGTTAATCATTAATGTTGTGTGCGGTTATCATTGGATAACAGGTTTATGTAAATATTTACCCCCTTATTCATTATAAAGTTATCAAACGTTGATTAGCTAAAATTCTGAAGTCTTTATCTGACACGTGACATTTGGTGATCGAAAGAGTGAGACGGAGGACACTATTACACTGATTTAGTTAAAAAGCGATTATGAATAAGGGGGAGTCTTTATTTAGTCTTTATGTTTTGTGTTAATGCAATCTGTTACCGTAGCTTTCAATAAAAATAAAATAAATGCCCTCCTAGGACTTCTATAAAATAAAATAATACAAAACTATGGACTATGTACAGAAAAATATAGGGTGGTAAATATAAGGATAAATAACAATACAATTTTGAAATATATAGTTATATATATATATATATATATAGTGTCGTCATAACTCTAAGCTGATAGCCAATTTCGAATTATCTTTTTAGATTCGTAGACAGATTTCTCCTTTATTAAACAATGCTTAACTGCACAATTGTAAACATGCACTCGAACAAACTGTCCAAACCGTCTTCTGAATGCAGTGCTTACGGATGGAGTAGGCTAACGGAAAACTCTTCGTTTCAGAAGATAGGACACAGATTCATCTACATAAAGTGATGTCTTCAATATAAATAGCTATGTTACACTTAATACCCCGCTGTCCCTGTTAAACTCTGTCGTTGGGTACGTAAAATGTTTATGAAGCATCACTTTTAGGACCGAATGTTGCGCTTTCTCAAAATGAATAAGAAAAGTTTTTGTTGCACAGCCCTAGCAAGCAGTACGTTGGATTGAGTACGTTATTAGGGATTGGCATATCCCAAAATGAACTAATTTTAGCGTCTCAACATCTCGTAGATTGTAATAATATAAAAGAGATGTAGAGCATAGCGTTTATTCGCTCAAAGAGCAGCTCGACTGGGGAAGTACCTCCACCTTACAGAATACCGCAGCCAAATAACTTTATGTTGTGTAAAGTTGTGTTCCTGCGCGTGAGTAAGTTCGCCAGAGCTCATAGGGGAGGGGGAAAGGTCGGTAACGCGTGAGCGATGCTTCGTGTGTTGCAAGCGTCCATATGGCTACGGTAACCGTATCAGGTGGGCCGTATGCTTTTTTACCGACTAAGTTGTATAAAAAAAAATAAATAATAATAATAAAAAAAAAAAAAAAAAAAAAAAAAACCGCTGACAGTGACAGACGCCTTGATTTTTGTAAATACATTTTTTATCATTTATTTTTACGTTTTACCAAGGATTTACCCCAAATATTTTATTTATAAACCTCAAAATATGGCACCATTAAAAAACTATAAAATTTGGCAATATAAAAACCTGAAGATTACATAACGACATTTATGTCACTTTGACGAGATGATTACACGATCAAGGCGAAAAGGAACAGCGGGACGCATATACGCACGCCCACCACCCTCGCCCGCCTCAGCCAGCTCCTCGCCATCTTCGTCGGGCGATAATTTTGCTACCGCGCCCGACACTAGCGAGTCGAGCGACGAGCGCGGGCCGTCGCCCCCGCCGCCGCGACCACCTGCGCGACGAGGACGACCACCGCTGCCGGCACGCTTGGGACCTGCGGGACATCCTGCCCCGCGCTCGGCCCCCGCTACCGGTGGTATAGTGCGTCGCATGCGGTGGACACAGTCCATAAATGAAAACTGCATGCGCGCCTACTATGGGGCTACAGAGGGGGGAACCAACCTGTCCGCGTATCGTGACCGGATGCTGCCTCTGTTTCAGATCCTTGAACCAACCATCAACGTGACCGCGCAACGCCTATCGGATCAGGTGCGGGCCATCCAGCGGCTCAAGAGGCTGGATGACTCTGTACTTGATCGGCTACGCTTGGAAGTGCTACATGTTCGCTCTGCCTCTGCTTTGACGCGGGATCCACCTGCTGTTTCGCCGATTTCGGTGCCGATACTAGACCAGGCACCGAGGGCGGCGCCGGTTGATCCCAGTGCCGACGAAGAGGACTGTGTGAACAGCGTAAGCACTCAAACCAATGAGCATTTGAGGAGGACTTTGGAGGAAGCGATTGTGCTGTATAGGTACGCACCCAACTCTAGGCCGCGAATACCACGCTTGCCCACAAATAAACGAAACTTAGCGCTAATGGGAGCCCTGAACGCTTTACTAGACCCGTATCTACGGGCTAGTGAAGATTTAGTTGATACCCACTCGATTCTGTACTGTGGGGCCATCGCGGCGTGCCGTGTTGCTCGTGTCAGGCTACCTGTTCCTGACCGAGCCACGCGGACCGTCGGTTGTGCCCCCGCATGGCAAGTGCGGATCGAGCGGCGTATCAATACGTTCAGGACTCTCATTGCAAAGCTGATTTGCTTCAAGGAGGGCAATAATCGCCCTCGTGTCATGCGCTTTGTGACCCAGGCCTTTGCGGGGACTGATATTAGGTCCCACGACTACTTGGCCTGTGTCACAGAGCGCATTGACTTCTTGAAGCAAAAAGTTTATGCGTGGGCAAGTCGTATTCGCCGCTACAGAGAGCGTGTGGATCGATTCCAGCAGAATCGCTTCTTCCAGAGTGACCAGAGGAAGTTATACCGAAAGTGGGAGGGAACCGACCAACGTGTGTTGGATGGACAGTTACCGGATACTACTGCTGTGATTAATTTCTGGCGTAGTATCTGGTCAATGCCTGTCCAACACACCGAGGGTGATTGGATGAGTGTTGTCAAGCGTGAGTGTGAGTCCATCGAACCAATGGAGGCTATTACCATCAGCCCCATTGACATAAGTTGTGCGATCCGTACGACCCAGAACTGGAAAAGTCCTGGGCCGGATGGATTGCACAACTTTTGGATAAAGTGGTTTCGATGCTCACACGAACGTTTGGCAACGCAATTCCAACAAGCCCTTGAGGATGGTTCCCTGCCAACTTTCCTAACAACCGGTGTTACTTCCTTGCTCTTTAAGTCCGGTAGTACCACGGAACCGAAAAACTATCGACCCATCACGTGCTTGCCTACACTATACAAGCTCCTTACATCCATTTTGAGAGCAAAAATTAATACGCACATTGTTGCGAATAACGTTTTGGCCTCCTCTCAAAATGGATGTAGGGGTGGGTCCCGTGGTACCAAAGAGCTCCTCCTCATCGACACGACAATTTGCCAACAAGTCCGGCGGAATAGGGGAGCCATCTCGGCTGCCTGGATTGATTACAAGAAGGCCTATGATTCAGTGCCTCACTCATGGCTGGAGAGGATCTTGGAACTGTACAAAGTTGATACAGCTCTTAGATCCTTCTTGAGCGCATGTATGAGGCAGTGGATGACAGTCCTTCGTCAACCAGGTGGTGGAGATGGCACTTCTGGGCCGCAGGACTTTATAAGGATTCAGCGAGGTATTTTCCAGGGTGACAGTTTGAGTCCTCTGTGGTTCTGCCTAGCTTTGAATCCGCTCAGTACTCTGCTGAAGGATTCAGGACTAGGCTGCCGGCTTCGAAGAGGGGGTGAGGTCATCTCTCACCTGTTGTACATGGATGACCTTAAACTATTTGCACCAAAACGTCAAGACTTGTTGGAGCTACTGAAAATGACAGAAGTTTTTAGTAGCGCCATCAAAATGGAGTTTGGTGTAGATAAGTGTGCGTTCATGCATGTACAGCGGGGGAAAGTCGTAAATTCAACGAATTTACAGCTTTCTGAGACAATGTCTCTCAGATCACTCTCCGAAGCAGAAACCTATAAGTACCTTGGTATGTCACAGTCGTTGGGTATTGTGGACGGGGACATAAAGCGGGCTGTGAAGGAGCGCTTCTTCTGTCGCCTGACAAAAGTACTGAACAGTCTTTTGTCGGGTGGTAACAAGGTGCGCGCCTTCAACGCCTGGGTGATGCCCCTGCTCACGTACTCCTTTGGCATACTAAGGTGGACTCAAACTGAGCTGGACGCCCTGGATAGGAGGGTCCGTCTCCTGCTCACAACACATCGAATGCTACACCCACGCTCGTCTGTTATGAGACTGTACATCCCGCGTAAGTGTGGAGGCCGTGGCTTTTTAAACGCCAAGAACCTCCACAACCACGAGGTGTACAGTCTTAGGAAGTATTTCCTTGACAACGAGTGTGGGATGCATCGCGATGTGGTGGCAGTAGACAGGGGCCTCACCCCGTTATCCTTGGCAAACGAGAACTGGCGCAGACCAAAGGTGCTAAGCACCGAGGACCGCAAGGACGTATGGAAGAGTAAGGAGCTACACGGTCGGTTCTACAGGGCCCTAACAGGGCCCGATGTAGATCTGCTCGCGTCGGTGAACTGGCTACGCTTCGGTGACCTCTTTGGGGAAACCGAAGGTTTTGTCTGTGCAATTGCGGACGAAGTTATCAAGACGAATAACTACCGGAAATATATCCTGAAGGACGGTACGGTCGACATCTGTCGAGCATGCCGCCGTCCCGGAGAGTCACTCAGGCATATTATCTCCGGTTGTTCTCATCTTGCTAACGGCGAGTACTTGCACAGACATAACCTAGTAGCCAGAATCATCCACCAGCAACTTGCTCTTCAATACGGCCTTGTAGAGTCCGAAATACCGTACTATAAGTACGCACCTGCGCCAGTTCTCGAAAATTTTCATGCCACGCTCTATTGGGATCGATCTGTCATCACGGACAGGACTATTGTAGCCAATAAGCCTGATATCGTGCTGACAGATCGATTGAAGCGCCGGGCAGTGCTCGTTGATATCACCATCCCCCATGACGAGAACCACGTGAAGGCCGAGAAGGACAAGCTCAGCAAGTACCTTGACTTGGCTCACGAGGTGACCGCCATGTGGGATGTTGATTCGACGATCATTGTCCCGATAGTTGTTTCGGCGAACGGTCTCATAGCGAAGAGTCTCGACCAACATCTTGAGAGACTCTCGCTGGATGGCTGGATCAAGGGTCAGATACAGAAGGCGGTACTCCTGGACACGGCGCGCATCGTCAGGAGATTCCTCTCTCTGCAGCCCTAACCACCGGTGGCTTGGGTCCTTCCCCGCTACCGGCGGCACACTAGGATTAGGTTTTTTTATAACATTTTTAGTTTTTGTAAAGATATTGTAAAAAAAATAATCATATATAGATAGGATTAGGTTTTTTATAATATATTTGAACTATTTTTTTTACTAAAATGTTATAAAAAAAATTAATTTTAAGGATAAAAATAAATAAAGAGAAATAATAATAATATAATAACAATGTTCTCCTTACCCGAGCCGACAGGGCGCTAATATGATTTTTAAAAGTAAGATGTCCGTCTATTATTACACCGTGGCATTTGACAATAAATGTTTGTTTTGTTTAGTGACTCGCAATGACAAGGATTATTTAAGCATAACATTTGGTGATTTAGCAGTTTTGTTACTTAAGCAGTATTTGGTATGTCTTCTGCAACCAGCTAGAAAAGTGATTCATACCCAGCTTTGCATTGGACAAGGCCTCCGCCCACGTCGATCCATGAAGAATGATGTTTTTGGCAAATATGTTTATGTAAATACACCTATTCAGCGTCTGCGATGAATAATAATATCGAGAGCCTTCTTTTAATCTAACTTAAAATAAAGCAGATTACAAAAAATACGAGCATATTGTAAATTGTAGACCAGCTCAAATAGACTAGTTCCATATACCTACTTACTATGTTTATAACTTAATTACCTACTAATTTACCTCGATTACATTATCTATACATGTAGCTCTTGTTTTCTAGATAGCAGGAAAGGGTAAAGTTGCATAATATTATATCATTTACTGAGATAATACCACTCGTTGTATCGGTAATATGGTTATTTTAATTGTTCTGAACATTTTAACGCAAGTAGTTGCGCAGTAAAAATAATGCTAAATAAAATATTTGTCCACTGATTTCTTGTACCTAACATTTGTATTTTAGTACAAGGTTACTACAACGAAAATCTGTGTATGAAAACTGCATTAAAGAGGTGCTTAGAGCCATATAGGCACGTTCAATAATTTGAATAAACAAAACAAATAGTTTCATGATCAAATTACTAAAATATGGCTGTACGAACGGGAAGGATTTCAGTATTTAAATCGTGTATCATAATAAAGTTTAGTAATAAAATAAATATATTATTATCCATACTAATATTATGAATGCGAAAGTAACTCTAAGATTGTTAGTTTTTGTTAATTTGGCATGCAGATAGCCTATAGTATGGAGAAGGACATTAGGCTACCTTTTATCCCGGGAACGCCGGGTAAAACCGCGGGGGCAGCTAGTTATCTATGCTAGGTTATTGATCATAATATGAGTCCATAGGTACATTTGTAACTTGCAATAACGAAGATTGATCATCTACGTTTCGTTGAGACATTCAATAAATAACGATGATAAAGATTTGTTCGAGGGCTGAGATCTTGAACGGCTGAGGTATACGTAGATCCTTTCATGGGGTCGTTAGCTATTGTATTTGTGCTTTTGAAAGGGCCCAGACGTTTGCCTTTGACATTTGCCAACTGTTTTTGAGTATAAATCGAACGATTTGAACCGTAGTCATACTATATACACTTATATGTATCTTTGTTTTGTGAATATTACTAAAGTGTGTACAACAATTGTTATCCCGTCTGTTTATCTTGCGTTATCGATAATAATCCTGTAATATTGCTGAATAAGCAGAACCTTTTTATTAGTAGGTATGATTATGTCCGTTACTATGATGGTAAATTATCCATACACAACATATAAAAGACCGCTAAGGCTTGAAATATGTAATTTTGTATATATAATGGTGCGTCCACGCTACGCGAATCGAGCACGAGCCGAGCCACGAACGTTGTAGGTTCGTTCGTGGCTCGGCTCGTGCTCGATTCGCGTAGCGTGGACGCACCATAATAGTCATAGAATAGACATATATTTGAGATTATAGATATAATAGAGATAGATGAGACATATAGTAGATAAAGAATAGAGATGTTCTACCAGTTTCTATATTCGATCTATCCTTGATTTTGCGATTGTGAATGTGGAGAATATTAGAAACGGCAGATTGATTTTTAAATATCTAAAATTTGCAATTATTGTGTGAATTACCCTGCGGGACATTGGGAAGTGGGCCATAATGACTAAAAACCCACAATAGACTGATAGTGAAAGGAGAAGTAGTGCTCATTTGTTTTAAATATATTTGGCTGCTTCCTTACAAGCATACAGAGTTCATAAGCGTGAACGTTTATTATGGTGCAATTGCAAATATAGGTATGTGGATTTGCAGAAGAAATGTATCCGTATAGAGCGGATACATTTCTTCTGCACTCTAAACTTAATATTTAAAACGCTTTACTTTTAATACGTAAACCTATCTAAAAGTAGGAGATCCCGGTGCCGCCAGACATTCCTTATTTACTGACGGACAAAATGTACAGAATTGAGTAGTGTTAGTACCTACCTACTTCAAACGTATGAATACCTGTTAACTTGTCCCGTCGGCCAATTTACAGGTACCAGGCATGAAATTTTCTATATTTGTTACTCAGGGAACTACTTTTTGCAAGCAGCCAGACCAATCGTAAATGAAATGAAATGAAATTGTATTTGTCGCTGCAATGCATTCATACAAGAGAAGTTGAAAACCATTCAAATGCCCAATTGTTTGTGTATTTTGAACTTTATAAAAGCTTCTTTCGAATTATTTATCTAATTTTGCATAGGTAACCTTATTCCCCCTTATTACAAAACATGGTTTAAAGTAAAGCCAGGTTTTACTGTCATTTGGTCACTTTCTAACGTCATATAATAAAAAGGGACGAGGCTATTTTAAAACCTGGTTTTCCTTTAAACCATGTTTTGTAATAAGGTGCATTGAGTTTATTTTCCAAAAAATATAAGAGTTACAAGATTATTATTGGCTCTTCAGATCATAAGTGATATTTTATGTTTGCCTTAGAGGTTTTCCGTTTTGTTTACGTAGACAATCGGAAAACTCCATCAAGTGATCGTAAGTTGGCGAGACCTCAATTCTACTTAGCCGCCAACATCAATAAAAATCCGCTACCTATCTTCGACGATGTATAGTACTTGGACATAGCTCTGTTGGAGAGTTCTCAGGAGATTACTAACTAAATAAAGCCAACCCTACAAAATTCTACTCAAAACAATGCGACCTTTCGCTAGGACGTACTTAATTCTATAAAGGCCGTTTGAGATCTAATTTTCGATAGCAATCGGATAATCATTAGTCTTAGGCCTAAGTTTTCAATCAATAGATAAACCTCAGATAAGCTTTTCATGTGATAAGTCTATAAATAAATCTCAGCCATAAATGAACAGCCAGTTACCGATCTGGATTTATCTGGTAATTGATAAATAATCAGCCATAGGTATACTTTGTTACATGTTACGATTTATTTACAAAATTACTTCAGGATAAGTGTGACATATTGAAACATTAACGAAGTTTGGGTACAAGGCAATCACTTCAGGCGTTGCCAACTATATTTCCTCTATTTTGCAGTCTCTCAGGGTTCGGAGATGACAAATTGTTTATGTGTAAAGGAAAGACTGATAAATGGATATAATATGAAATGGCATAACATAATGTTATAGCTTATTGCGTTGCGATAGAATACAAAGTAGAATGAGAAATTGACTGCAAGAAGAGGAGCCTTACAAATAGTTCAAAATCTACCTCATTTATTATTAAAAAAGTCTGGCCTCTCCAACATAACAAAGGAATAAATTCAAACTCCTAATTTATTTTTCATAAAATGAAATCTCTTATCCCATGTTATAATAATACTGTTATATATGTTTTTATGCAAGGTAGTGCTCGCTGAAACAAATTCGCATAGCGTGGACGTGGCACGCTACGACTGTGGCTACGAGCATAATATGTCCATTGCATTGCAAGGCGTGCGCGGAGCGATCCACAAATTGTCGGTTTTTTCTACTTAAAAACTTAATAATATTACTTGTAACTAGCTCATAAAAGAAGCAATAAAAATAATTATCACATTCGTTTTAATGCTTTTGATTACATTTATCTTGACAAAAACACAGTATTCGAAGAAACATCACGGTATGGTTAAGAAAACCTACGTTCTAGAAATGTTTGATGTAATATTTTTTTCCAGAGCATACCACCACACTTGTTAGACGAAGATTTACTCTTGCAATAATAGCGAAAGATAATAAGCCTATATATAACTGACTAAATTACGAGTAAATATGTAAGTTTAACGACATATATTCTAGTCATGGTCACTTAATAAATACCAATCAAATATTATATAAAAGTTAGTAGCATTTTACTTTTTGCGGAATGAAAGAAAATCTTCCCATCGGAGACAAAGAGACGGTTTACGTGACTTCAAATCAAATCGCCAAATACGGAGCTGTAAGCTATGCAAAGAGAAAGAAAGTTACATTAGAGGCTGAATTTTTTTTTTTTTTTTTATTTGATTCACAAAACTGGATACAATAATTATTTATGGTAAAATACACAGTAAATATCTTAAACAAAAAACTACTGTATCCTACTCACAGACGTATGAGTAGTAGTTTTGTAGGTACTACTACTCATACGTCTGTGATCCTACTAGATGTGAATACAGCATGCAAAAATGAGGAGGTACTCACATAAGTATTATGGAAGGGATTTACTTAAAAATTTAAATAATATATAGGGAAACACAGATTAAAAACAAAATGATACATACTATACAAAAATACATAAATTAGCAAAAATAGGTTTACATAATTATTTGATTTAATAAACTTAAATAATATATAAATATTTGATAAATATCTTCAAATATAGGTACTAAAGTGACCTCGATATGTTTTTCGTTGAATTTTACCTTATATTAAGAATTTCTACATAAGCTTAAATTACCTAAACACGCCCTGCAAATATATAGAGACGCCTAAAAAACATTGTTAGCTCATAATGTGCCCGAACTTTGATGTTCATGATAACGTTAAAACTTCTCATTATCCAAATTCTCAAGATCTATTCCAAATTCAATTTCAACAATCTCGAATGTTCATTTGAATAAAATAACTTTTCGTTTTGGGAGCCCATCAACAGGGATTACGAAAAGGTATTTTAATGATGAAACAAAATTATAATATTCGCTTAGTTAATTATAAGATCAAAGACGTAATCTTCCTTCTTGTCAAAGGCAGGCATATGCCGTTATGTCTCTGTAGTCATATAATATATAAATAATTCGGTCTCTTATACAATTTTGAATAACGTAGTAACTTGCATTAGTAAATTGACATACAAGAGTGGTAAGAGGTTATTCCAAAGTCTATAAGCCCAAGACGTAGGCGAGGGTGTGCCACCAACACTAGTTTGTAAAGAAAATACGACATTTTTCAACACATTTGTGAGAAAAAAGGTGTGTTCCGGCTGCAGTATTTCCCTTCCAGGCTTTGTATGCTAACAAGCTACGTCATCACTGGTGAGATTGTAGTCAAACATACGCGCATTATAATATTTTTCAACACACTTGCTTGTCAAGTGACTATTATACACCGATCCAACAGAGAGAGTTCTAGAGTTCTGCGTTTCGCGTTCACAGTAATTTAAATGTAAAAAAAAGTGTATAACATGTGATCGGTAGCGAATATTGCAGAACTCTCAGACTGCTTGCTGTGTACACAATAGTGAATGTGGAACGCAGAACTCTAGAACTTTCTCTGTGGGATCGGTCGGCGCCTTGTTCATAATGCAGCTTACACGAGTGCTTTTTACTTTAAATTACCGCACACGTGTATAATCCCGATTAAGTTATGCATCACTGTAAGTTATATTTTGTAGACGAAGCTTTCTTAATTTAACCGGGTAAAACAGTTATTTTTTAAATTCTAACAATTAGTGATAATGCGGCTAAAATGTTCCTGTATAAATAAAATGACCTATTGGTCACTTGTATCATAATGTTCAAGAAAAATGATAAAGAAAATGTTGGTGGCTTAAATGTTTATTTTACCGCACACAGTGCACTTTCTTTACGGTACCAGTGAACATGGCTTGAAAATTAGTTTTACCGCACACCGTGTGCGATTTTCTTCACACTTTTTATTTTATTTCTACAAGTTTAAAAGTTAACTAGCATGAAGTTTTATACTCGTACTAGCAGACCCCCGCGGTTTCACCCGCGTACGGTTTGAATTTTCTCCTTCGAAAACCAATGCACGCCACTGATTATTAGACACAACAAATCAAACACAGATATATTTATAATTGAACTCAAAGAATCTTATTTAATTATTATAAGAACAAATGAGAATGAAATTAAATTAACTACAATCAAAATATTCAAATGAAATAGAGAAAATGAATTTTTTTTTTTTCATTGGCTTCACACGGGTGTATATTTTTTCAATTTCCAGTTATATTATATAAGTTCTAGTCACAATAAATCACTTTCACATAGTCGTCATGTAGTCAGTCACCGTCCATAAAAGTCGTGTTATACTACAGTGGTGGTGTACTAAATGTGTGATGTACTAAAACCATAGAGGAACAATCCCTTTAGAGTAGTAATACCGAGCAATCCGATTCCGAAACTAGTCAGTGATTTGTCACTGATTTTTAACAGTAAGGACCAATCACTGCATCTTGTGTTCTTGACTCGACCAATCAGAGCGCATATGTCTTTGACTTAGCCAATCAGAGCACATTGTCGGCGGTGGAAAATTGGCGGAATATATTGCAAGCAAAATGAACGTCATCGCGCTTCTTTGGGTTAGTTGTTCGATGACTAAAACTCTTCACGGACTATTGAAAAGACACTGGTGCACATGGATTGATCTTTATTGGATAAAATACCACCGATGATATGCAATAAAACTCAAAATACACGAATTTATGAATATAAAAATGAAAACGCAACGTCAACGAAAAGTTCCCGCCAAAAAGTCCGAGGAAATTAACTTCCAAACAAATTTCGTATTCTAATCCGATTTAAATATTCTTTTATATTTGACATTCCAATTTTAAAGAGCATGACTGATTCCAGAACAAAAGGCAGATAGAGCGCGCGAAACACGGGAGTGAGGCCAAAAAAAGCAATTAGGTACAAATTTAAAAACACATACCTGGTATTCGCTTTTGAATGTATATATGCTATGTTTAAAAGCTGCTGTGTGCTAATTTATTAAAAAGAATGTGTTTTTCGTAAAATAATGTTTTTTAAACAAAGCAAATACAAATTCAAAAGCGAATAAAAGTACGTGGATTACGTAACTTTATTGCAAAGAAATTCCGATTGAAATAACCTCTGAATCGGTAGAAATATTACAAAATCGGAAATGGTTCCATTTCTAATGAACCACCGTTTGTATTTGCAGTTATCAGGAAGTAAAAAAGTTATCAGAAAACCGCTATATTGAACCGATTTCAATTCGAAAATGATTAAAATTTAGTTACGTAATCGCCCCCCAGGTATGTGTTTTTCAATTTGTATTGCTTTTTTGGCCTCACTCCCGTGTTCCGTTTGCTCCATCTGCCTTATTCTGTAATCTGTGAAAATCGGATTGTGATTTCAAACATGTGTCAAAATAAAAAATGTTATTTAAAACAAAAGTACTAAGAAGTATTGATATCAACTTCGATGCAAATCACCCCTAAAATAACTTTCTACCCCTTTTTAGCCCCGTTTGGCGATGAATTTCAATAAAATATGAAACACGTCTTCCATCAATTCTGTTAAAGAATGTTTATGCTAAATTTTATGTAGATCGGACCAAGGAATCACGTTGTCCCATACAAACTTTGCCCCCGTTTTTCACCCCCTTAGGGGTAGAATTTCGGAAAATCCTTTCTTCTCTGATGCCTACGTCATACAAAGAACACACCCTCCAAGTTTCAGCTCTCTACGATCAGCGGTTTAGGCTGTGCGTTGATTGTCAGTCAGTCATTCAGGACAAAGCATTTTATATGTATAGATAAGACTAGCCGCTTCCTTCTTCCTGCAGTTGCACTAGGCTTTCTTTTCCAAACTTGGCTGACGTTCACTGCCGAGTTTCTAGATCCCAGCAATAGAAGGATAGCAGCTGGCGCAAAGCTGTATTTTAAATTAAAACCTCGTATAGTAAGACTGTTTCTATGAACCTATTAGTTATAACAATAAGGCTCTATTTTGTTTACTTAGGTACTTACTCTGATTATTAAATCTTGCTATAAAGTAATTAAATATCTGAGTAACATTTTCTTGCACATGTGAAACTTCGCTGAAATTTCCATTTTGTGAAAATGTCATGAAAATTTATAGGTTAATCCCGGACAAATTTATGTTTGTGACCTAAAACCAGGTATGTACCTACGGGATTAATACCTTCCATTGAAAAAATATGAATAAATTGAAATTTCCTCTCTTATTATATAAAATGTGCTTGCGTTTGACCACAGACCGTAACGGACGAGGCCGAGGGTGCAGCTTTACCCAGAAAAAGGATCGTAGGAGACACATTGCAGACGTTGAAAAAGAGAGACCTTTGCTGTGACAATGTACTGATAGAAATGTTATGGCACGATGGGATCGCCTATTTTTTTAAGAGAAATCATTCCTTTAAATAAACCGATAAAAATAATGTTAATTTATGTAGTAAATCTAGGACTTATGGAATTAACTAAAAGTAAACAAAAACAAAGAGCTTTAACTTAAGGACCCCTTGTTCGACTGATGTTTGTACAAATATTTGGCGACAGGGGCGGTGCAAGAGTGTTTTACGATATATAATACTTAGATTTGGTTTATTTCTTCGTCTAAATGGCTGATTCTACTTAAGATGAAGAGCAAGGCAATGAGGGCAACCACTAACTCAACCCGGAACTGGGTCAGCCTTGCTGCAATAAATACACAAGTTTTATTTTGTTTTACTGTAAGTAGTGTGAGTAAAATGTAATTATATACAAAACTCTTTTTATTATTAAAGTTTTTATCCAACCTTCACCTTTTTAGGGATTTGTTTAGTAATTTTATTAATTATGGATCACAAACATATAAGAACAAGTTATGGATTAACAAAATTATAAAATAACAGACACTAACAGAATACTCTGTTGGCAATCTCCCTGGTTTTGCTAATGTCCGTAAGAAACGGAACCACTTAATATCAATTGGACCGTCTGCCAACATTCTGCAGGCTCTACAAACATTTCAAACTTCCCTGTTTCCATGGCTTGTCATGCTTTACTGCGTAGTCAACGTATTTGGATCATTCGCTCAAACTCACGCTCAAACAATATTTTAGGTACCTACACTGGGCGTATAAAAAAATCAGGACGTAGTGTCGCCCTATAAACGAGTGAAGCACCAAAAGGAAGCCGGCGTTCTTGTAAATACATAGCCTCAACACATATATATCATAGGAAGCCGATCGGTTGTCATTCTACATTGAGATGTTGACAGTGACAATCTTAAGGCTCAGTAGATATCATTTGTGCCTGCTTGGGCCAGTATTTATTTTAGTCACGCATACGTAGGAAATTCGTCTTGATTTTTTTATACGACTTTTACCTACCTAATTATTACATACGATTATATCTATACTATAATAAAATAATAATTCGGAAGAGTTTTATTGATTGTTGTATTTTGTGTGTTGTAGTTGTATTAAAAAAAAAATTTAAACGTGCTTATCTCTGGAAATACCAGTCTGATTCGAAAAATTCTTTCACTAATAGCAAGCTACATTATCCCCGGGTAGGTAATATAGGCTACTTTTTATCACGGGAACGCGAGTGAATCAGCGCGAGACAGCTAGTAGGAATCAAATAAATTGTAAATAAAGGATTGTCAAGTAGGTAGCTAGCTATCTTTCATTGTTCGCAAACGGATCATGCGATCAATTTCTAAACAATCAAGCAACAATGCCCATCGCTTGGGCGGCACAATGTGGCTAGATAAAATAGAGACCGACTTGCCTGAATGAATGCTAACCCTAATTGTTCTATGACGTACACGAGGCAGCGAGGAGGATTGAATATCGCTCTAATGGCGATTAGACTGCTATATATAAACAATCGTGATTAAAAAACCAGCCATTTGCGAGTCGGACTCGCAAACGAAGGGTTCCGTAAAGACGTTTCTTGCATGTATTTTTTTTTGTTATAGCGGCAATAGAAATACACATTGTGTGAAAATGTATCTATGTGCCGATTATGGTTCATGAGATACCTACAGCCCACGGACGGACAGCGCAGGTGTAGTAATAGGGTCCCTTTGGCAACCTTTGGGTACGAACCCTAAACAATTACAATCAATGCTGAGTCCGTGCCTATGTTCGTAACAATCACAACAAGCATACTTAATTTTTTGTTTATTACTTTGTTTTTGTGTTAATTAGTAATGTTGCGTGTATGTTATGAATGAAAATGATTTCTTTTCTCTCTATCCAACATAAATCTAAGCTAATAACTAATAACTAATAAATAAGTAAATAATAAATATCCTGGGACATTCCTCACACACGGTCATCTGATCCCAAACTAAGCAGAGCTTTTACTATGGAAACCAGATAACTGATATAATACATATACTACTTTTTGTTTGTAAATACATACATACCTACATACATACTTAATAAACATAATCATACACCCAGACTCAGGACATACAGACATGTTCATGCACACAAATGCATGTCCTGTGTGGGAATCGAACCCTCGACCTGTGGCGCGATAGGAGAGTCTTAGCCAACCGCGCCAACTGGCCCGTCAAACTGTATTACATGAATTATTTAATTTATATTACATTTGAAACAAATTAGATACTTATTATGAAAACGTATCACTCAGTTGTTATTTTATATATCATACGCTTATGAACACACTGAGGTACAAATTATTATAATTCAATAAGAAGAGACTCTTGAATAATGGATTTACATAATAATATAGATATCTCCTACTTTTTACGTATACCTTTCTTTTTTCAGCCTTTAATTTCGCTGACTAATTAATAATGCTGATTGCAACCTGCTGTCATTCGAAACGTACCTACTTTGGCACCTCATTCATCAATCGACTGTCTCATTTAGAGGCTGAACATTCACACAATTATAGGTATGTACGTACCTACGTATACCTACACTAGAGTGCGCGGGGCGCGGTCATGCCACGTCTTAACCAGTGAGAAATCAAAAAATCTGTACCTCATAACGATTTCCTAAGCTTTTCATTTTAGACTAGCTGACCCAACAGACGTTGTCCGGTCAAAAATCCCATGGAGAACGCCACTTTCAGTTTTTCTCGAATTTTCTGGGTAACTTCTCAAATTTCATTCCAAAGAACAAGTAGTCCCAGGCGGCCAACAGCAAGTTTGACTTGATTTCGTGCTTATGTGGTAAAATATATATGTAATAAAATAAAAAATCCAGCCAAGTGCGATTCGGACTCGCACACGGAGAGTCCTATACTATAATAATAATATTAACTAATTCAACTTCGCTATTTAATTAATTAAGCGCAATAAAAAAACGCCAAAAAAAGACGTTTATTGTATAATAGAAAATGCAAAATAATGCACTTATAATAAATAATGATATATATGACGGAACAACGCCATAATATTTACAAAATTTGTTCATAATAGCTCAGAGTAGATAAATACTACATAATAGTTATAAAAATATCACAATTAATATAATTTTATCGAAGTGTGAATTGCTTTCTGCCTTTGCTCAGTGTAGTTATATACAGTACCTACTTAGTTTTTTTCAATTACTTCCTCCTAAGGGTCGAAAAGTATCATTTTCAACATGCTTCTTAGGTCTACTTTCAGAGTATGAGAGATGAAAAAATCTATTTAAGTTTATTTCAAGATAGGTATTTAAAACAATATATAATTAGTGTCCTACTGTCTCATTAGCCCCATACTGTTACTGGCGCCTATATGTCGGCGAGGCACTTTGTTGCAGTAGGTACTAAAAGTTCCCTTACAAAGGTTACCAAGTGCATATAGATCAAATTTCAATATGCATTATAAATGCGGTATTCACAGTTATTGATTGAGCAACAGCGACACAATATGTTCACAAAAGTAAGTATGTAGGTATGATGTATGTAAATCTATACTTACCTATAGAATACCGCTATAAATGGGAATTATGATTTCCGCTTTTCACACAGGATGCGATCTAATGTGTTCTTCTTGGAACGTTCAGACGCACCTGAAGGAGCCTAGATAATGTAATGTACAATGAAATGTTGCTACCTGACATAGACAAAGACGTATTTAAACATTATAGGTACGGGGTAGATACGACAATACGAAAAAAAATACGTAAAGAACATTGACTTATATATTACTGCTTAATATCACTGGTAAAGAAGGACTTTACTATTCTGTAATCTATGGTAGGACTCATAAAATTTATTATGGGATCAACTTCGAAAACGCAAAATTTTTTACAGCTTTTCATACATTTTAGCCGACGAGACATGTACCTTTTGAATGAAGTTTTTTTTTTCGCGATTTCGAATTTGGTCCCGTAGTAAAAGTTGTTCGTATTTATGAGTAGGTACTTTACGTGATTTAATTTTTTGTCGTATTGTCGTATCCCCGTATTGTACGATATTGTTCTACGTAAATAGCGCTCCCAAGGGTGATTACGGTATACAGACGTAGGTACAGATTTATAATACTACCTACCAGCCAATTTCTCAATGACAATGAGTTAGATAAGAAAGAAAGGTTAATAAAACATGATTAACATTAACAGGGATAAATAAAAGTAGTTTGAAACATTTAGTTTACTTGCTAGACAATTCTAAATAAATAATTTTTGCTTTATAAGAATAAATAAGCTTTATCTGGAAGATAAGCAACATCAGGCAAATGCTACCTTACCATTGTAGTCGATGTAATGCCTTTTCTTATTTACATAGAAAATCAGCTAGGTACTTATGTTAGCAATAGAATAGTACCTAATATAAAGCAAGGATATGTCCTTGTCCTTATCGATAAAATGAAGCTGAGTATTTGCCGTTTCTATCCAATAATGCTATTTGAACGGGTCGTGCCTCGTGCCAACAAACCGTGATAAGCATTAATGTGGTCCAAGATATATGTCGATGTACCTAGCCCTACGTCAGCAATATCAGCATGATTGATTCCCTCGGCACCCTCGGTGAATACCGCGCCATGAAATTGTATACCTATAAGGAAACGGGCTGAGTGCGGGTGGGAACTGCCATTTGTTATGCAAATATGTTTGTTATAGCAAATATACCGTTGCACATTAACTTTTTAGGGATCCGCACGGCAAACCAAAAAGGTAAAAAAGGAACCCGTATGGGCCATTCCGTGCGTCTGTCTGTCTGTACGTATGTCCGTCTGTCACAGCGGTATATTTCAGAAACCACTAATGCTTTGAAATTTAGTATAGTTATAAATATTGATTTCCAAACCACATTGTTTGCAAATAAAAAAATATTTTTCTTTTCTTTGCAAAAGTGGCCGAAATGTGGGGACCGGAATTGAACTCACGACCTGCGAGGTGGAATGACCCGTCATTCAATTTAAAACCACGGCATTCGACATCACTATCACAGCGTTATCATCACCTTAATCATAACCAGAAATCACACCAGAAATCTAAACCTTATGTTATATGGATATGTGAAGAAACAAAGTTATTTTTTCTTTGGCATTATTATACGTCAAAAATATCCTTACAATAGACGGTGACTTAAACCACAAGGAAAATGATATAAAATAAATATTTTCTTGAGTGGAATGTGGTGGAATCTCCGTGGGTGGAATCCATTATACCTAAGCCGACGACAATTTTATTTCCAAAGCGAGCGACGACACATCACAATCCTAAAAGAGTTAGAGCCTGGTCGAGCATAGCGCTTATTCGCTCAAATAGCAGCTGGACTGGGGACAGAATATAGAAATGACTGGGGAATGGAGAAGGGTCGGTACCGCATGAGTGATGCCTCGTGTATTGCAAGCGTCCATACGGTTACGGCTGGTTACGGTAACCGCTTACCATCGGGCGAGCCGGATGCTTGTTTACCTACCGACTTCGTAGTATAAAAAAGAAAAAAAATGGTAATTAAGTACATACGCGAACAAAAAACTAAACCTACTGCAACCTACCCCCAGAGAGTTCCAATAACAACACAGGCAAGGAACAAATCAACCTCTCAATACGATCGTCGTCGCCTGTGATTTTTAAAATGAATATTTTTCTATAAAGTGATGTCTAGAAACATTCAGTAGGTATGCCCGACGTCCGCGTCATCTAACCTTGTACAGGGATATCTGAGAACCTCTATTACTAATCATAGTTACAATGAGGTACCGAAATCTGTGAAAAATTAAACTTAAATTATTTAAAGGTTTTTTTAGATGTTTACCTCTATAGTTAGGACTTTTAGGTCAATAGCCACTATGAGTGAGACAATTACTACATATATATATATACTACTCTGGATAGAACGAAAACACATAAAATATACATTTTTAATTATCATTTTTCCCTCTATAACGAAAAACAGTATATTTTGACCTCTCCTAGTGGGAGACCTCTGTAAATGAGGCAACTGACATTTTAAACCTAGCTATTGGGCAAACTGGGTAAATCAAGTCTCGTTATGAGATAAAAAATCCGAGGTCCCTTGAGATAACAGTTATCCAGGTTTTACTGTAGGTATTAAGAAATACATCGACATAACAAAGAATTGAGTGAGAGTTCTAATACTGTGGTTCTGCACACGCTTGTTTATTTTTCTACACAATTACGTCCGGCGTTTGTGTTGATTGGCATGTTTGCAAAACTTGGTTTTTGTTATATACAATCTACGACAGCTGTCTATTTATGCACGTATACAGTATACACCTCTATTGCTAGCTAATTGGATAATTGCTGTAGATCAGTGTGAAAGTAGTTACCTAGGGCCTACTCTCCTCTTAGGTAGATTTACTTAGGTAGCCTAGAATCCAAGATCTGTGATCCTAGCTACCTAGCTTACTATCACATTGTATGTTACATATTAAGTTTCTTCCAAGAATTACATTAAACGCGAATGTTACGTATCTAAAGGTGGCATCATGCTGCGGTAGTTTACAGATGGTATGGTACTTACACGTCCCTATCTAGATAAAGGGGTAAAGGTGACCACCGCACGCGGCGGCAAATTTACAAAAGGTAGGTAAGTTTACAATTTCAGTTACAAGTCAGGCGTGTAGGTGTGAGATTCGAAGCTTTATATTTCTATTCCAATATACCGAATGAAAATCGCGGTAGATCCATGTATGAACCGGATTTTTAATGGCTTAGCATCGGTGGTACAGATGTGGAGCGGCGCGCGCGGCGGTGCTAGCATGTGAGGGCGGCAGGCTGAGATGGACGCGGGTAGCCAGTATACTATTGTAGTCTTTGGACGCGGGCAAAGTTTAGGCCGAGCGCCGAAAAACTAAATTCCGAAGGTAGGTACTAACAATCCGCAGGGTCTAAAGACAAAAGTCTTGAAGCAATGCGACCTGGCTGAAACGACCTACGGAGCGGAGACGTGGACACAGACTAGTTACTTATGTTTACTCGACACAGACACATATACTGGTTTGATGTAACTCAGCGACCTAATGAAGGAGTTTTCTCGTGAAGGATCAAATCAAATTTCTGGCGGTAACTCTGTCAGATTATGAAACGTGTATTGAATCGGAGATTCCTGACATCCCTTGAGGAAAACGACCTCTTCAGTGACAGGCAATTTAGATTACAGAAACAGTCGACATGGGACCCTCTCTTGTGTATCCTGTGCATCTATGGAGTAAAGCCATCTCCCTTGATATCTGTAAGGCTTTTGATACATGGATAGTCCTTAGCCAATTCAATCATACAGAATTCCTGGTGAAGATACCATGATTGAAAGGTATATCTATACGAGTAAGTAGTCATAGACTAGGTATTCGTGTGACCCATTGGCAATTACTAATGATTATTAATAGCGGAGTTGCTCAGGGAGATTGAAAAGAGAACTTCTTCGCAATCTTATTCCTTCTACATATGAACAATCTGCTATATTATTAAAGCCGGTACCATTGGGTTAGCAGATGACAGCACTGTTTAGAGCGATACTTTTCAGGTGCACAGAGTTTTCAGAGTAAGGCGAAAGTTACGTGTTTGAACGTAACCTTAAAGACAGACTCAGATTGTGGCGAAGCCAATCACAAGCCAATCATCGATTTTAAAGCCAAAAAAATAAATTTCTCAACGTGACAGGGTCCGAAATGAGGACATTTGTACGAGAATTAATATTCGTATTCGAATAATTCGTAGAGTCCACGAGTCAGTTAACCTAAGCTAACGTTAACTGGGTATTCGGCTTCCCATTTGACTATAGCCATATCACTGATAATAATCGTTGGGGAAGAAAGGTTAGGCGACCATGTACGAGGGGGATCCGACAACTTGGTAAGAGTCATCTGAGCGCAAGTGGCCCAAAACCGTTGGTTGTGGAAATCCCCAATAGCTGCTGCGATCATCCTGAGGTTGATTTATGATCATGATAATAAATAACAAGGACTTCGTTACTAAAAAGAAGTGAAAGAAAGAAAGAAGTGCTAAAAAGAAAGAAGATAAATTGTTAATAACCAAATCTTAGAAAATATATACGTCTAGAACGACCATGCCCATACTACATGATTTTTAAAAAGTGGCCAACTTTGCTACGTCTTATGCTCGCGGTACGTCATTCTGCTTGTCATAGTGAAGTTTATAATGTTACCAGTTGTTGAAAAAATCCAATAAAATGGGGAAAAATATATTACGGTTTCGATATCTTTGTAAACTACGAAAATAAAAGTTGAATCGGGATAATACATGATAATATAAATAAGAGTAATGGCGCCGATATTAATTTAATACTTACTATTTTTACTTATCTTACTATCGAGTGAAATCGAGTCAACACGAGTCAAATCCAGACAAATCGAGTGAAATTGAGTCAAATCAAGTGAAATCGAGTCAAATCAAGTCAAACCGAGTCAAAACAAGTCAAATCGAGCAAATCAAGTCAAATCGAGTCAAATCGAGTCAAATCAAGTCAAATCTAGTCAAATCAAGCAAATCGAGTCAAATCCAGTCAAAACAAGTCAAATCGAGTCAAATCAAGTGAAATTGAGTCAAAACAAGCACATCGAGTCAAATCATGTCAAACCGAGCCATTTTTTTTATATACATACAACTTAGTCGATAAACAAGCATACGGCCCGCATGATGGTAAGCAGTTACCGTAGCCTATGGACGCTTGCAACACCAGGGGTATCATTCGCGCGTTGCCGACCCTGAAGAAATCTCTTCACACCTTTTTTGAAGAACCCCATGCTGCACTCCATTGGGAAAACAACGGCGGGGAGCTCATTCCACAGTCCGAGCGTCCGCGGAAGTTTTTTTTAATATTTCATTTTAATACAAACTTATTTTGGTGACTGTACTTTTTGTTGTAGGTCCAATATATTGGTATATTGGAATTACCACCTATATACCAAAATACCTAGTATACCAAACATCAAGTCAATCTGACCACTGGAAGTGGGTGAAATTCGACTTGCAAGATTTGGTCCTAAAACATACAAACATTGCAAGTAAAATGAAAGCTTTTAAAAATACTTGCCTTGCAAGGCACTGCTACCTTTTTTAGGGTTCCGTAGCCAAATGGCAAAAAACGGAACCCTTATAGATTCGTCATGTCTGTCTGTCTGTCTGTCCGTATGTCACAGCCATTTATTTCCGAAACTATAAGAACTATAATGTTGAAACTTGGTAAGTAGATGTATTCTGTGAACCGCATTAAGATTTTCACACAAAAATATAAAAAAAACAATAAATTTTGGGGGTTCCCCATACTTAGAACTGAAACTCAAAATTTTTTTTTTCATCAAACCCATAAGTGTCAGGGGTGTCTATGGATAGGTCTTCAAAAATGATATGGAGGTTTCTAATATCATTTTTTTCTAAACTGAATAGTTTGCGCGAGAGACACTTCCAAAGTGGTAAAATGTGTGCCCCCCCTGTAACTTCTAAAATAAGAGAATGATAAATCTATAAAAAATATATGATGTACATTACGGTGCAAACTTCCACCGAAAATTGGTTTGAACGAGATCTAGTAAGTAGTTTTTTTTTAATACGTCATAAATTGAAATTAATATCAAATACTCAGGTCTATACTACCATTTACTTATATACCTACAGGTTTGTATGGAACCCTCGGTGCGTGAGTCTGACTCGCACTTGGCCGGTTTTTTAATCTCCGGCGTCCCTGCTTATTTACAAAATACATGTAATTTTTATTGAAATGGTCAGAGCCACAGATTACAGAATAAGGATGGAGCGCGCGGAACACGGGAGTGAGGCCAAAAAAGCAAATACAAATTGAAAAACACGTACCTGGTATTCGCTTTTGAATGTGTATTTGCTTTGTTTAACAAACTTTATTTAACAAAAAACACTCCTTTATAAAGAAACTGTGGTTAAACAATGCAAATACAAACTGGAAAACGAATACCAGGTAACAGATTTTCAATTTGTATTTGCTTTTTTGGCTTCACTTTCGTGTTCCGCGCACTCCATCTGAATTATTCTGTAATCTGTGGTCAGAGCAAAGAACAGATTTTTTGGCTAGTTTCCAGAGATCTTCACTACGGCTTTTCCGAATGATGTCTATCCATTGGCTTCTTAAAATTGGATGGACTGTAAAAAAAAGTCTCGTTTTCAACTAAAAAAAACAATTTAAAAACGTGACATCCACTGTCGAGAATGACATCAGTCATTAAAAAAAAAAGACCGCCATTTTAAAATTCAATTCGAGATTTTCACAAAATGGATGTCACACGCATAATAAAATAACTATGATCGAAAAATCCGAAAACGATAAACACGGCAACTTCGCACACGTCACCGTCGCTTTTTATATATAAGTATCTACATACTCGTATTTAGCTATTGACTGATATTACCATGGGAGTTTCGAGTTCATAAACTGGCAGGACAGGCAATACGTAAATATGGCGCTTACTCAAAATAATTTATTTTCGAAAAATTTCAATGGCTTATATTGCAGGAACTAATAGGAAATATTGTTACTTACTGATGATAGCTGAGTTTTTTTGTTGATCTAGATCGACCTATGTAGTTTCTGCACACTTTTATCACACAAAAAGACATTCTGGAACAATACACTTTTGGTGAATTTGGTTGTGTCCCAGTGACGTCTCGATTGACACTGAGGGCGGGAAAATGATTTGCGCCCTAACAGTTAGAGGACATTTTTATCTACGCGTAAACAGCTTCATAGTTCAGTCTTGATATATCATTAGTCAAAGAACCAAATAAATAAAATACTTATAGTAGGTAGATTAGGTACCTACTTGACTTGTGCCTCAGTGTTGCGCACCAGCCCTTTTTTTCCGAAAAAAAGCAGGACATAATATACGTTTCCGAAAGACAAAACTCGATTAAAAAAGTGGTTTGTTGGTAGGATACGCTGTATGTCTGCCATAATTAATCAGCTGCCGATCTTTAGGTATTTATTTATTTATTGATCTGTGCCAAACAAACAAACAATTAACGGAGCTAAGCAGCTCCACTAAGTACACACCAGTTCAATGTACTTATCGCTACGAAACAACACAATAAATCGAAAGTACAAGGTTAAGGGAACAATGAAACCAAGAATCTTATATAATGAAATTGTAATGAAACCAATGAATATTGATTATAGAGCAAAATGTTTATTTACCAAGGGGAACGGGACTTCGATGATATAGAGATTACTTTAGTAAGACTGCACTGCAAGTCTCTCTGACTAAGGAGTCGAACGTGCGCATGCGTCCGTGGCTGCACGCAGCCGCTAACCAGTGACCGAATTTATTTAAAAAAAAAGTCGAGGCCGCAATATTGTGTTGAAACGTCAACTGTCAAGCAAGTTACGTGTCTGTAGAGTTCATAATGGGTTATCAGTATCGATAAAATTAACTTTTGTTTGCGTTAAGAAAAACATCAAATTGTATGATTGGTGACTAGTTCTGTTAGCATTACATTAAGATGTACAATAAATTTATAAAACATAGTCTTTGTGTTACTACGCGAGGTATTAATGTGTTTTCATCGATATTCCTGAAGAGTCCGGTTCGGAATGTGGACTCTAAAGTGAACTCTAAAGTTAAGGTAAATTAAATCTTATCAACTGGCCGTCGTTTTTTTCCAAGCAGTTCAAATAAATTGTTCATTCTTTGACTTTATTTATTGTAAGGTTAAATTAAAACGTGTCGTGTCAGTCAAATTAAGTACTACAGAAGATAATATTCACTCGTCTATTCTCTAAGTAAGTTGGTACCTAACAAGAATACCTATATTTAACGTAACTTAATGGAGACGTGATGAAAATCGCGAACGATAATGCAATAGTAGCGTAATAAAAGCTGTATTAAGTATGTATCAACTTTTGTTTATGATTGCAATACTTATCTACATTATCAATTTGAGGTCATTTTATTTTAATATAATTATTGAGCTATAAATTGCTTCAGTTAGTTTACAACAAGCATAAGGTTAGGGTGTGCTTGTGGACAAGATAAATAAATTATATACTTAAATATTTCAGTTATTTGCAAGAAATTTGTATACAACTCCCACCATGAGTGCCCAGCAATTAAATGGAAACTTATCAGAGACAGACCCTGAATTATATGCAATTATTAGAAATGAAAAGAACCGTCAGAGATCCGGTCTTGAGATGATTGCGTCGGAGAACTTTACATCCGTTCCTGTGCTCCAATGTCTCAGTTCTTGTCTCCATAATAAATATTCTGAAGGCATGCCGAATCAAAGGTGAGATAGTAATAAAAATATCCTTGGACATACATCTTTATTTTATTCATGTTAATAAATTAAAAAATACTACTCAGGCTAAATGTTTATCAGGATAATAATTAAGAATATTTATCACAGGACGGGTTACGTTACTACAACATTTCATGCAATTTATTTATTTATTATTATTCAAAGTGTCCATGGAAATATGGATCAAATCAAACATTGTTGCTTGAGTTCATTACCAATCTTGCATCAACTTACCATTGTACTTTATTTTTGGGGCATGTTTCTTGATTGTTTCATTTAATTAGAAAACTATCAATGATACAAAAAAAAAACAAATTTGACATAATATCCTATACAAAAAGGAAAGCCAATTACAGGTTTCCATGTATAGTTTCTATATAAAAAAAAAACAGAAAAAAATGCTAAGTATAATTTTTGTATGGTGTTATTTACCTACATTATTGCAATCATGTAGATAGCTAGTTTTTATTTGAGTTCAATAAATCTTATATTATTATATTCCTATGGTGATGTTGGAAATGTTCAAAGACTTTGTATGATTGAAAGATTCTGTATGTATGATCAAAATATAATATTTTATTTCAGATATTATGGAGGCAATGAGTTCATAGATGAAATAGAAATATTGGCTCAAAACAGATCACTTGAAGCATACCGAGTAAAAGCCGAAGATTGGGGTGTTAATGTTCAACCTTATTCAGGTATAATAAGTTTTCTTTTCCAATAATTTATTCATAGCACCTGGTACCTACCTATTTCTAATTATCTTTATTACCATAAAAATAATTAGAAATCTTGAATAATGCAAGATTAACTGTAAATAATTAAGAATGGCCATTGTATATTAATCAGTCTCATGGTATATGATTTAATTGTTGGTGCCCTGAATAATGCATATTTTTTTATAGGTTCCCCAGCTAACTTTGCTGTGTATACTGGTATTGTGGAACCCCATGGAAGGATTATGGGGTTAGATCTGCCTGACGGTGGTCACCTTACTCATGGTTTCTTCACAGCAACGAAGAAAATATCTGCCACATCTATTTTCTTTGAAAGCATGCCCTATAAAGTAAGTATTAGTTACATAGAAACTTTTGTTCAAGAATGATCAATACCTATCATCCTAAAACTGGTAATCAATGATTAATCCGAACAAAATAAATGTATTTGGTACTTTGAGTCTGACAAAAAAAAACTTACCATAGATAAAATAGAGTTTGACCATAATTACACCGTCGTAAGTGATACCGAAGCCGAAGTCCAACCATATAACATTAGAATAATTGAACCAGCTACTTATTATTACATCAGCAATGATGTTTATAAATTATGCCTGTTCTTGATAATTTGTATATCTTAATAATAACTTGTTTGTATAGTTAATCAGTAAACATTGGCATAGATAACATATATAATGAGCCAACGGCACACCCTACGTATTGCGTAATTTATACAAACAATTTCGCTATTCGTTTGACCCATGTTTACGATAAATCGATAGCTTAAAATAATAAGAACTAAATGAGATAAATGAATACAAGAATTACGTTCTATATTAAATAAAGGCCATACTTCCATGGTTATTTATCTCATTATTTTACATATACACCATCTTTGGAAGATAAGAAAAATGAACAAATTTGGAATGTACAAAACTTTCATGTATTGTTTCAGGTTAATCCTAATACTGGTTTAATAGACTACGATAAACTTGCTGAGACAGCTAAGCTGTTCAAGCCTAAACTTATCATAGCTGGTATCAGTTGCTATTCGCGCTGTCTCGATTACAAGCGCTTCAGACAGATCGCAGACGAAAATGGTGCTTATCTGATGGCTGATATGGCTCACATTTCAGGGCTTGTTGCTGCAGGTATGGCTTATTTTATTTATATCTAATGATTTAAACTTTTTTGGCACTGACCTGTAAGTTGATAATGTAACAGTATCTGTCGCAACAACCTTTAAATAATGTTAAAAATATATAATACTGGTGCACAGCATCAAGGTTCAGTAAAAATTTCATAATTAACGGGATTTTATTAATCTATACAAATAAATAAGATTGAAGTGTCTGTTTGTAATTTCAAAATAACAGCTTTTTACTAAATGCATATGAAAGTATATACGGAACTTTACCAAAAAACCAAGTTTAAAAGTTTTTGTCTGTTCCGATACAGCTGGACCGATCTTGACGGAACTTTCACTGGCAGATAGCTTATCTTATAAGGATGCTGATATATTACATTACATTAAATAATTAAAGTTCCGGGCAAAAAAAATAAACAGCGGAGGACAGCTAGTTAATTAATAAATCATAACAACGTAACTCAATGTTTATATATTTTACAGGTGTGATCCCCAGCCCATTCGAATACTGCGACATAGTAACGACCACCACCCACAAGACACTGCGCGGTCCGCGCGCCGGGGTCATATTCTACCGTAGAGGCGTTCGCTCGACAAAGGCCAACGGTACTAAAGTGATGTACGACTTGGAGAACAAGATCAACCAGGCAGTGTTCCCGGGCCTGCAGGGCGGCCCACACAACCATGCTATTGCAGCCATAGCAACCACTATGAAGCAAGCCACTACACCTGAATTTGTTGAATATCAGAAGCAGGTATGTACATTATTTTTTGTTGAAGAGTATTGGTTTAGGATTGATTGTGTACTAATTAAATAGTTTAGTAGTGATATTCATCATACTTCTTAGTGTTTTTTTTTATATACTACTCGGTATATACAAGCATACAGCTTACAACGGCCGGAGCACCACTCACACGTTACCGACCCTTCCGTCTACCCCAACGAGCTCACGTGTATTCGGTATTCTGTAAGGTGGACCCGGTGCTCTCTATAGAACTTTATAAATTTACGACTGGCCAGCTGGCGTGTCTGTAGGTCCTGAGTCTGGGTGTAGTTATGTATATTAAGTATGTATTTACAAACAAAAAGTAGTATATCAGTTATCTGGTTTCCATAGTACATGCTCTGCTTAGTTTGGGAGCAGATGACCGTGTAAAAAATATATATATACTAGCTGCCCGGCGCGACTTCGTTCGCGTGGTGCTACCCTACCCTATGGTGCTACCCTACCCTACCCTACCCTTTTGACAGCACAATCCCCTTCTGAAAAAAGTTTAAATTTGACAGCAAAATCCCCATTAACAAAATGATCCGCCATTTAATGAATTCATTTTTTACAAAAAATGTGATAAATGAAGAACCGCTCGACCGATTTTGTGCAAACTTCACATAAACCATCTACTAAATAGTCCGAACAAAGCCTAAACATTTGTTTCGGATAGGTGAGCCCTTGAGTTATAAAATTACAACGAAAAGTGGCATTGATTTTTATATATATATATATATATATTAATAGAATGTTACTATTATATTGCAGGTAATAAAGAACGCCCAGCGTCTGTGCTCTGGGCTGGTGTCCCGTGGGTACGACATAGCGACGGGCGGCACGGACGTGCACCTGGCGCTGGTGGACCTGCGCGCCGCCGGCCTGGTCGGCGCGCCGGCCGAGCGCGCGCTCGAGCTCTGCAGCATCGCCTGCAACAAGAACACGGTGCCCGGGGACAAAAGTGCACTCAACCCTAGCGGAATTAGACTTGGTAACATACAGTGACAGCTTTTACTATATCGCACACTAGTTCATTTACTGTCAGATAAAACGTTATCCTTGTCAGTTGTTCTGTTCAGAAATTGACATTCATTATATGTGTTTAGTTGTTCAAACTATGAACGCGTAGTTGGTTTCAAGGCAGCGTTGCACATAAACGTGCTCACGGCACATACTCTAGTACAGTCGCTCTTTTAATATTCTGCAGCGATCATTGTATCATAGAACATCTTATATATTTAATTTATGTCAGTGAAAAAATTACTATTGTATGGGATTGAAAATCTATTAATCGAGGGTGATTCACATAAGTTATAGAACCGAGCTGAATGTGTAAAAGCTTATTTTATTATTGAAAACCTAATAACCAATACAAAGCAAATATATATATAATATAAGCCTTGATTTTGATTTTGATTTTGATTTTGATTTAAAGCAAATATATTAAAAGTATACAATAGGTAAACATGAGGCATGAGGTACCTAGATATCTATCACAAGGTGAATGCAGTGTCTCACTATTCCTGCTGTTTCAGGTACTCCCGCTTTGACAACAAGAGGACTGAAAGAGGCAGATTTCGACAGAGTTGTTGACTTCATTGATAGAGCTCTTAAAATTGCCAAAGACGTCATTAAGGTATCCGGGACCAAGTTGGTGGATTTCAACAAAGCCATTGAAGAAAACGCCGAATTCAAAACAAAGATTACCAACCTCAGGGAAGAAATTGAAAACTACAGTAGAACATTCCCACTGCCAGGCTATGAATTATATTGATATTTAAAATATATTAATGTACTTTTACAAGCAATTATATCAATATTCATTTTACATTAAGTTCAATTAAGTGCCTTTACATTGACATTTAGAATTGTAAGAATCTCCTATTATTTGTATTCTCCATTTTAAAATAATAAAAAGTTTATTTTTATATTTATATATTTTTATTATTGCACACACAATAACAAACTATACATATGATTAGTTAGGATCAAAGCAAAGACAAACTAAAACTACTTGACTAAACTCTGATGTTAGGATAGGACACACTTGTTTTCACAAGTGGCGATTTTGCTACCGCAATCAAGGGGTTTATACGACCCCGGTTTTACTTCCCCACCCCCCCTTTTGGGAATAGGGTGTGCGATGACCACAAGTAGTAGTAGGATAGGTTTTTTTATAAAAAACAAAATAAGTAAATATTTATTTTGGAACGTTGACGAAAAACGTAAATAACCCATAAGAGGATTGGGTTGCCATACCTAAAAATAAGAAGAAAAATAATATACAATACAATGAATAATGTAAGAAATTTATTCCTGTCAAACTAGTCCAATGCTTTGCCGCCGGTATTTAGACTTCATTTGCGGGTATTTAGACGTAAATTCACTGCAGCAGCATCGCTTTGTATACGTTATTAGAAAACGAATATACCTATAACGTATCGAAAAGTTTACTGCGATTTTTAGTAACGTTATTGATCCCTTGAGTGAGGCCATCGATAGACAGAAAATCTTTAGTCGATTTTTAAGTACCTATTTCATTTTAACTATCTGTTTTACTTGTTCATTCATAATATTTCATTCAGTCATTCGTTCAATATGATCATGAACTGCCTGGGTTGTTTTTGTGTCTTTGATTGAAGCAATGTAATTGAAAAGCTAATTATTGATCAAAATTATGCTAATAAACACCTGTTAAACGATAATCCTAACTGAAAAGCTAATAATAAAAGTGCGGAAAGCTAAATAATTGACGGCCTTGTGTATGGGAATGTATGTTATTTTGGTTGGCAGATTGTAAAAAAGTAGAGTAGGTATCCCTTGTTTGGATTAATTTTACGAAATAAATTTGATCTAGTTTTGTGCTCCAACGAAGAATTGCTTGATGGGATTTCTGAAAAATTTATTGGGAGATTATTATGTCAACATTTTGGTGTAGTAAAGACCAACTGGAGATCAGGCGAGCAAGTCAGTATTCACCATGACTATGTACCCTTCATCTGGAATGGTAGCAGCGCCCCAGCAAGCGACTGGCCAGGTCGCGCAGAATGGAAGCACAACATTACCTCGCTCGCATCATCAAAGAACTGGTATGCACCAAAATCTTATAGAAGACATTCTTTGAACAAAAAAACCCTGGATCTAATCATCCCCAAATTAACGGAGTAAATAGATTGTTTTGAGGTTGATGTAAAACATAATGTATGTTCAAAAGTAAATTCATGTCCAGTGTCAAAAATGCTAAGTGAAAGTTGTTATGATAAAGTCTGAATTTAATTAATTGACTCTTGATACAAGCTTCATGATCTTAGTTTGCTTGCTTTCTACAAGTTATTTATATATCCTGAGTACCTAGTGAAATCTTCCTACTGTAAGTTATTCATACATGAGATAGATAAAACTTTTGAGTGCTGTGTGACTACACCAGTTTGGCCCCCCCAGCATATGGTAATGCATTGAAAACCACTGCCTTATAGAATAATTTTGTAACATTGTCTGTGTGTTGAAACCCTTTTCCTAATAAATGGCTTTATAATTGTGTGAAATATATTGGTACTGCATACCTAGTGCAGCCTCGCTATATTATTTGTTGTTGGCTTAGCAAAACAGTGTCCAATTGGAATTGCATTGAACATAACATGCTAAAACTGCTCTTGTTTTTCTTCACTGAAAGTTCAAACTACCACGAGTAGGTTAGGTACAGATTAAAAAAAATATTGATGCATACATTTTTTTTTTATTTCATTCAACATTTAGTTGGTAAAGCTTATTAAATTTGATTCTTATTTTATTTTAGGGAGGCCTCCTGCAGCACCTAAATCATATGACTACCTTCTGAAAGTTCTACTTGTTGGAGATTCTGATGTTGGCAAGCAAGAGATCCTCCAAGATTTGGAAGATGGGTCTGCTGACTCCCCATTTTGCAGTGGAAGTGGTGAGTTAAATTACATTATTTTTTGAGAATTTAAAATTATGAACATTTTTGGTCAAGGCATGTTCCTTATCAATTTTCTCCTTGTGATAATATAATTAGATAACAATATTCATGTAAGACATCATTTCACTCTGAATTGAAATGGCAATCTTTGTGTTAAAATCTAATTAATCAGGTTCTATGGATTGGAAGAATATGTATAAAATTAAACAAAGTATAGCATAGCCATGTTTTTTTTAAGTTCAAGTCGTTTTTTATTGAAATGCATAGAACAAAATTGAAAAGTAGAAATGAAAATAATATCCTAAGGGCCTCTTGCACCATCCATCTTAAACGTGTTTAAGTTTCAATTAAACACAATTTTTGATTTAAATCAGACATTCTTCTTGCACCAAAATATTGGAGGCGCTAAATACGTTTACCGAGCTGTCAAAGTTAAACGCGCTGTGGACACTATTTAAGCTCGCTAAATACGTTTAGCACCATATTGCAACAGAAGTTGAGTTGTTTTTTTGAGAGGTGATGTTTGTTTGTTGGATTGTTTTGAGGTTGATATTTGAGGTTTTTATTCGTATGATGATGAAGAAATAATAGAGTTTATAAAGTAGGTAGTGTTATTAGTAAAGGGAATCTTCTATATAATCTTACCCATAAAATAAGCTCTTGATTTCAAGAATTTCTTTGTGTGAGATTTGAATTTAAAATCAGTAATTTTGATTACAAATGTGGTATTTTGTTACAAAAACGTACACTTGATCCAAGGAAATTATATTTTCATAAATGTAAAGTGATTTATTTCCTTAAATAAATCCTTCCACGATTCACGAGGACTACAAATTGCATGAATTGCTCTTTTTTGTAAGTACCTACCTACTTATAGAAATATTCTATTAGTAGGCAATATCTGCTGCAGCTCCCCATAGTAAAACGCCAAACGCCAAGATCAACGGCTCTGAAAATATGCAAAATAAACTAATTTGGCCGTCTAACATTCAACAATTTTTAGATTTTTCAAACAGCAAATGCAGCAGACCTTAATTTACCAGATAAAGATTCTACCTGAGGACCCCATTGTAATTTATTATCTAATATTATACCCAAAATACAGTTTTTTAACTAGTTCCAAACTGCTGCCATCTATCTAAACGTAGGGGAACTCACATAACGACACAATAAACGCGTTTAGTTAAATGATCTTCAAAACAGCTTCGTGCAAGAAGTCGCTAAATGGAATCATGTTAAACACATTTAACGATTTAAACGCATTTAGTTAAATTTGTTTAGGATTATATTTAAACGAAATTTGGTGCAAGTCACCCTAAGGGTACCTTCACACTGACCGGCTCGAAGAGAAGAGCATATTTTGATACATGTTTAAAAATAGAGTTTAATCATTGAAACAAGGTTTTTTTTACATTTCACTTCTTTTGTTAGCATGTTAGGAAAGCTCTCAGCATTCAATGTAAAAATAAACCTTATTTCAACCATCATTCATTTATTTTAGATATGTCTATTTAAAACACTCACATTGTCAGAGCCATGTGTTTATTATTAAGTAGTTGTTTCATCATCATAACTAGAAGAAAAAAATGTTCATACTTACAGCATACAAAACAACAACAATACTATTAGATGGCAAGAGAGTGAAGCTGCAACTATGGGACACATCAGGGCAGGGTCGCTTCTGCACCATTATCCGGTCATACTCGCGTGGGGCTCAGGGCATACTACTAGTATATGACATCACAAATAAGTGGTCCTTTGACAGCATTGACCGGTGGCTGGAGGAAGTTGAGAAGGTATTTATTTGTATAATATTGTTCATATTCAGATTAATAAAGTTATAAATATCATTTTCATCTACTCTTTTTTGTATTGTATTTTAAATTAGAAATTAGTAGTTTTATGTTACTTTAGTATTTAATTCTAGAATGTCTTTATTTAGTTGTTTCCGCTAAAAATAAGTTTAATATTTGGTTTCATGTTTTTTTTTTTATTTGTCTTCTCAGTTTGTGAATTCTGAACTGATGCTAAATTGAACTGTATGTACCTACTACATAAGTGCCTTACCAGGACCTAAACTGAATACATTGCTTTTTGATTTTGATCTATATATTTTTGAGACTATAAACTTATTAGAAAAGTGGACTTTAGCTCAGAAGATATAAAGCTGTTTATACTCAGGTCTCAATCCTGTTTGTGATTTAATCGTCAATAATCAAACTTACTTTCACATTTGATTAGTTTTATCTTCATTTTCAAGTGTCTTCACATATCTTATCAATATTTATTTTCCTGTACTTTTTCCTCATAAGTACATAATATAATAACAAACACATTGTTTACTGTAGCATGCGCCGGGTGTTCCAAAAGTCTTAGTCGGTAATCGTCTACACCTCGCATTCAAACGTCAAGTACAAGAGAGGGACGCGGAAGTGTACGCGGCTAAGAACCACATGGCGTTCTTCGAAGTGAGTCCGCTGTGCGACTTTAATATAAGGGAGAGCTTCTGTGAGCTATCGCGCATGGCGCTACATAGAAACGGCATGGAAAGACTTTGGCGGAGCAATAAAGGTATGCATTATTATTTTTTATACGACTAAGTTGGCAAACAAGCATACGGCCCACCTGATGGTAAGCGGTTACCGTAGCCATATGGACGCTTGCAACACACGAAGCATCGCTCACGTGTTACCGACCTTTCCCCCCTCCCCTATGAGCTCTGGCGACCTTACTCACGCGCAAGAACACAACTTTACACAACATAAAGTTATTTGGCTGCGATATTCTGTAAGTTGGAGGTACTTCCCCAGTCGACCTGCTCTTTGAGCGAATAAATGCTACGCTCTACCTCTCTTAAATTAATTATCTATTTTATTTTACTTTTGTGTTCGTCATTTTAAAATCTCGTAATCACTAACCACTAAATGTTAAAGGATAAAATTTTCCTCTAAGACAAACAGGAAATGTTTGTTTTGACTTATGGACAGTCTGGAATGTAATTATTATGGTTGTCCATTATGAAAGGACAAACAGTTATTGAATATATCATCACCAATCACACAGGCCTCCTTTCACAAATGAGGGTGAAAATGAGCAGCTACTCCACCACGCAAGCCCACTGCGGATCTTAACAACTGCTTACCTACATTGTTTTTTTTTTCTGTATATTGGCCTGTTTTTTTCCACAATCTCACCATGGTAAGTGATGATGTGGCCGAAGGTGGTGCACACAAAGCCTAGAAGGAGCTGGTTCAGTGAACTATACAGTCATTGTAACAACAACAAGTATTATTTCCCCAACAGTACTCAGCCTCCAAGAGCTATGCTGTCGCGCGATCGTAGCACGTACAACTGTATACGGTCTCGAACGACTGCCGTTACCTACCGCTCTCAAGTCGCATCTCAAGTCGTACGCGATATCGGCGGCCCCGAGCAGACACCGAGCGCGTCCCTCGAAGCACAACCATCACACGCGACTCAACTGCACCGGACGGAACTCGTGCAACATCGCTTGAATTCATAACGCATGAGGCTGCATGCCATTGGCTAAGATTACAGTCTAACAGTCTCCAACTAATGACTGATTCGAATCGAATTTGAAATTCGAATTTATTCGCAATGTCTATGGCCTGCATTATAGAACGAGATCAAAACTCAGGTCGTCTCAAGAATAGGTCCTGTTAATCGAAAATAAACCTAATATTGTTGGTGCAGGTTCTTAATTCAAATGTTTTAATATCGACTCAAAACATAAGCATATTGACGTTCTAGAATACGGATCTAAAACTTAGTTTCTGCGACTCGACTGCACAGGAGAAAACACTGACAACATCGTTTGAATTTAAACTCAAGCATTCTAATGGCTGTTTGGCGAACCTATGAGTGAGAAGAACTCTATTCAATTTTCAATAAAAAAAGGTTTTGATCGTGACGTCATCCAAATGAACCACGATGACAAATTTCGTTGTTGATATTGCAATAAAGTTTTTAATTATATGTACTTTGTTAAATATTAATTTGGTGGTAGGGAAGATTCATTCTAAAAAATATATTAAATAACCTTCATGAGTTTTAAAATATTCATCGTAACATTAGCTTTTTGTAATATCATAATTTTACTGCAATATCGGCAGCGATCATTTCACGAAATTCGGACTAATTGTCAAAAAATTATGACTAAAGATGCCAAAATGTAGGACAACTTGCTATGCCACACATTTACTAAACTACTATTGACTGCCAATAATAAGATATCATGTAGGATATAGCTCAGAATTATTGTAGAAATTTAAACGATCCGCATCATAAATTATTAGAATAAATGTTGAATAAAATACTGTTACCCATTGATTATGTTAAATAATTGTCCACATTGATCCTAACTTACACATTACAGGCTGTAATTGACAACGGATTTGTGACTAGTTTGTAGAGACTAGGGTAAGGTGTTGTTACTTAACAGATACAATGTGAATAATGTGTTATTTAATTATAATAATTGTGAATATATAGCACGGCAATCGACGAAACGATCTGCATTCACTTACTAACATTTATTATAACGTGCCTAGTGATATGATTAGTGTAAATGTATGTAATCAAGTGATAAACTAAGTGAAAGATTCTATATGAGACGGAGTGCCATCATATATTTGTGGCGCGTCATAAATAAACTGTTATCTTCGGTGTCCATTTTACTACCGTGATCACTTATTATTTTATACTTGTGTATTCACATTAGGGGAAGGCTAAATATTCACTAAATATTGTTCCAGTTATATACTTAACTATGACTAATCGACTGGACTTGGATATCTAGCCTTTGAATTGTACAAGTCACTTATTGTCCACTATTTTAAGAAACAATTTATATAATAAGTTCCACAATTTGTAAATATTTTGGCTATAATATTTGTAACTAGGTATTTGGAGAAGTTTGTTGCATACCAAAACTATAATCTAAATTCTAAAGTTGTAACATATTGCATATTTTCAGAAATTATATAAAATGTATTTGTTTATGATAACCTATCGTTTAGGATATTAGTCGATGTAACAACAAATATCTCTTATCTATATTTGTACAATATGGTTGTGTATATTTAGCATGAGCACAGAACACAGTTAATTTTGCATTTAACATTTCCCATTTTCATGTTCACCTCGTAAAATAATATCAATCATACAACGGAAGTGTACCAATACTATATTTGGTTTAATCCGTCCCTAGAAATAACTTAAACATTAAATTAATGGTTATTCAAGCCCTTTGACTGTGCATCAAGTGCATGCAACGTTTCTGTGAATGACTTGTCAAATTATTTTGACATAATTCCATATTCATTACTTTTAATTTATTTACAGACACTGAAAACAACTTGTTAATTTTGTTCATATACCTACTGGGCGGATATTTCTGGTGCAAGTGTTTATTCTGTATAATATCGAGTTAACTTGTATATGGTATAAAAAAATATGAATTGGACGAAATTGCTTTTGTACATAATATTTTCTGTTATGAATTATTTTCTTACGTTATATTTTTGTGATAGTTTTTAGTTGATAATTATAACATAATCCAAATACACTAATGCCAGCTAAAAGTTTGGGTTAGGTTGATACAGTCATAATTTTATTACTATCTATTGTAAGTTGTGAAATAAAACTAATTTATAAATAACTTTGTCTTTTATATTCACAGACCTGATCCATTTAGATATTGTTGCGGAATGGGAAAATAGTCTTAATGAAACTTATACGAACTTTATATTAGCTATGAGATACATGCGCATTACGCACGCACAAAGCTAAAAATAATCAATAGGAAAAAGCATGCGCGTGGCATAGTAGAGTAGTTGACTTCGGGCTATGTCCAAACAATGTTTATAATTCCTTCAGGCGATGCTTTAGTGGTATAGAAATACAAATGTTTGATAGAACAAAGCAATGTAACCTGTCACACAAAATGATGATTCGACTCAATAATTTTTTATACGTTTTCAATTTACGCCAAGGCACCATTCTTATTGCCGTCCATCAAATCGTAAGTACAAAACAATGTCAACTATTTTACAAAACACGAAGTTATTTTTATTTAGGGTCTTATTTTTTTTTGCAGGCGCTATCATCTTTTATTTTGATAATATTATTAGTTGGTATTTCTCATGTGGGGGAAATGCTATCGATGCTACACAATGACATGGAAGACGATGCGGAAAGACGCGGGTTTTACGAAGTGGCGTACGGAGAGCAGCTGACCTTCCACGAGGGTGACGTGATGAGCACTAACAATCAACGGAGGTTTGCAAAGGCACAGCATCTTGCTTCAGGTTGGTGATGATCATTTTAACTTTCCACATTGGTAGATTAGCTATACAATAATGAATTATGTAACGATCTTGCAAATTACGTGTGCAATCAACTCGGTTCAACAATAATGTGTTATCTATCTATTAATTAAGGATTTAAATAAGAGGGATAGACAAATTATTCAAAAATATATTAATTTAGTAAAAATTTAATCATATCAATTTTCTATTTATAAAAATGGAGAATTTTGACGGGATGACTCAGTGGTAGTTGTCTTAATTCGCGTCGTAGGTTGTGGGTTCGAATTCATAATGGGGGTTCGGTGAAGGAAAACATGGTGAGGTAACCATAGGTAGGTTGTATTGCTCTTTATCTGTCACCAAGCAAATGCTGGTGTGTTCCTACAGTTCACTCGAGAGCCAAGTTGCTAGGTTTTGTATAGGTCGGTAGACGGGCAATTCTCCCGGTAGGTATTCCTATGTCTAAGGTGAAGGTGAAACCATTAGGTGGACTACCTGTCTGCTTGTCATCATGATGCGTACGCACTTCCAGTGACAGTGATCCTGCTATACACCAGCACGATCCTGACGTCGATATACCTGATGTGCTGCATCTCGCTGTTGCACGGCGCGGTGAAGTACAAGCGCGAGTACGTGCTGCCGTGGATCATGGCGGCGTGTGTAGCCGTCGTGCTGCTCATCCTGGCCATCGTGCTCGGGGACGGGTACCCTTGTGTCGTCAACTTATTTGGTGGACATCATCTTTACCGTGAGTTCTCTTGACTCTCTCAATGACTCTTAATGCATGTCAAGATGATAGTTTTTCATAGAAATTTATCAATTGTCAGGAGTCTCCTAAGCTAAGCATCGGTTAGTGCAAATTGCCACAAATTATTAACTTATTATAACATATTTTTATTCCTAGGTTTTAACTGAGGTTTTAACAACATTTTAGATGCCTCTAAAGTAATTTCTGAAGTCCTCTGAAAATATTTAATATTTTGTAAAAATCCTTATTCTTTCATCCCAGTCTTTTCTACATTATTAGGTAACAAACATCTACATATTTATCATGCTGTTTCGCATTTTAACATTTAATAGAATACTAGTAATTTGGCACCAAGAATATTCTAATTTTTTTTTCTGTTTACAGATTTCGGGTGTGCACTATTCGTGCTAACATTTATTTATGCCATATGTGCTGTGAGTAGTTTCGCGCTAGAGACGGGCGGCGGGCGGTGTTCTCGCACGGCGGGCGGGGTCGGGAGCGGGGGCGGCGGCGGGGGCGGCGACGAACGCGGAGAACGACTACTGCTGCTCGACCACGCCGCTCACTCCAGCCTACTATCCGCAGCACAACTCAACAAACTCTCACATGGCACTCGAACACAATTCGTCTAAATATCTGATGCAATTTTATTCGTAATCTAGCAGCGTCTCTGAGTGTACGCGGACACGTGGAGTGATGTCGATGACACGCTTTTCAGCTAGGATAGCCTTATGCTGTAGGTCTCACGCACTGCATCGATGTTTCCCTAGCTTAGATTGATAGCAGCAGTGATACAAGCCAAATATTTAATTTATCTGCTGGCCATTATTGTTATAAGCTTGACAAATCATTCCAGTATTACATACAGTTCAATCAACAAACATTTAACAAAGGATAACGTCTCTCGCACCGTAGCTTAAATGACTGCAGCGTATAATCCCATGTGTGTTGTATGATGTAACATCCTCAATGTCTTCATGTACATAAGGTACATTTTTTGAATAAGACACTATTATACTTGGCCCTTCTGAATTCTGTGAACTCGATATTTCTGCTTGTCCAATATGAATGATGGATAAATCAAAAAGATAGAATGGTAGCAAGCAATTGATTTATTAGTCGTATTGGATGTGCACAAAGCTTTTTGCAAAGCAGATTGCACACTGAACTTGGATTGAACAAACTTCTTATTTAATAGTTCTAACATTATTATGATCTCTTTTTATATAAAATAATACAAAAGATGATTTTTATCATTCAATGTATATATATTTATGAAAATAATATTCTTATTTTCGATTGTGATGATGCCAAAAGCAATTTAAAATTTGATCAACTGCATTTTTACAACAAATGTTGGTAACCATTAGCTACAATATAATAATAGCCTACTTAATTATTATTCACATTTAAAGCTAATAAGTCTACGTCATAATATGTTTACGTCCAAAGGTAGCAAATAAGTTGTTGGCTTAAAAACTGTGGTACATATATTATTATATACTTACTACAAAATTCATTGATGTGATATATTTTTATTAAAAACCCTATTGTTAAGATACATTGTATTGAAAAAATTGGTACAAAAATAATTATTTAAATGGTTAAACTGTTTTAATATTACTTGAATCTAATTGATTGTATTAAATCCCATGGAAAACAACTGCTATGTAGATGATTAGCCAATAAATATTAATCAAATGCTTCAGGGATTTATGCTGATGAAAAATAAACATTCTTTTGATAACTATGATTTTTATTACACATTAGCTGTTCCACCTTAGAGTTTAAGACGTTTACAGTGAGAGTGAGTTTCCGACACCTGTTAATATTGGCCAAACCACGGAAGCGGCTGATCTGATTAAGATGGGACTTTCATTAAACTATGCCCAAGAAAATATTGAACCATCCTGTGAAAGTCCCATCGCAATAGAGTTTGCCATTTCTAGCTGTCAGAAAATCATTCTCTCAGTGACCACACTGTAATCGTAAAAGGTAACAGAGTTACTTTCGTAGCACTCATATTGTCATTTTTTATTACAATTACCTATAACTAACAAAGTCAACATGAATAAGAATAATCACTCAAATCAAATGGGAAATACATGTTCAATGTGTCATGAGTTGAACAATAAACAAATGGTCAAGGTTGATTTTAAACCTTATACAATGGACATAAGGTCAAAATATGTGTGGATAGAGCCTCAAGGTTTTATTTGTCACAACATGTTGCTTTGTGTGTAATCTGCCTTTGTTTACATGAGAAAAATACAATATAATTTAACAGACTTTAAAATGGCTAAGTACTTAATAGCTATTTTCAATAATAATACACAAAAACACACTTCTTTTTACAAGACTAGTTATAAATCTAAAGTACATTATTTATTGCACTTATAATTACTCTCAACAGGTACATCATACAAAGATAAGGAAGACATTTTGCTTATTTTTGCTTTGATTTACATATATTAACAATGCATGCTATGTAATGGTTATCCCCATCTACCACCTTCTAAAGGCCTCTGAATACCCTTAAAGCCTCTCGCAAGAATGAACTTCTCTGATGAATCAGACCTACTTGCTCTAGGCTTCATGATTTTGGTACTGTTAAAGAATCTTTCTAAGTCCATCTCAAGAATAGGGACTTCCTTGCCATCCCATACTTTAAATAGAAAGTTACCATTAACCTTAGTGACAAGGGCAGCAAACCTAAGAGCCATGTAACAAAGCCCTAATATTCTGTCCTTATCTAACTCCCTAACTCCTGTGGCACTTGGGGCCATGTCAGAAATAACTAGATCCACTTTTCTACCATCAAGTGCTTCAACTACTCTGTCATGGGCATCTATAGTTGAAAAGTCCATATTGCTCATTATAGTTGCACCCTGTAAAGGAAAAAGAACACAATATGTAGTCAAATTATTAAAATTTGTCTGAACACAGAGGTATTAGAGCTTTATGCCATTATTTTTCACACAAAAATAAATGCAAATATAGTAAATACTACACTAAAGGTGCAGCGGAGACTACAGACAGCACCGCACCCAACTTTTTAGTCTTTGAAAATATAACCTATACAATTCTAAGCAGTAATGCACACGGCGCACAAAAAGTCCGGCACACACACACACACATCCCTTTATTGTTTTCTTTGCCACAGACAGGAGTCTGAGTTTAGTTTTGTTAGTGTGATCCTTCGCACAGAAACTCCATCGTCTACGCTGCACCAAATGGTAATATTTTTTTTTTATATAGTGGTTCAAATAATTAATTATGATAATTTACCTCAATAGGAAATATTTGGAGTTTGTCTATAGAAATAACCATCCCTTTTGGTTTATGTGGGTCTGCTCCATCTGCATTTGTTTTTTGAACTGCAACTTGAGTCCAAGAGCCAGGCGATGCACCTAGATCTATCACGGATAAACCAGGTGTAAGTATGTTTGTCCTTTCATTCATTTCGAGCAGCTTGAAAGCACTGCGACATCTATAACAATGCATACCTTGAGCATGATTTTAGCTGATTTTATGTTACAAAAATACTGAAATGAACATTTACCTGTAGTTGTATATCTTAGCTTTTTCTACATAAGGGTCTGCATTTTGTCGACTTAACCATTGTTGAGAACTTTTAAATCTTTTCAGACAATTTACTAGGAAACACATTCTCGAGAAGTTTACAGGTCGCCGCGTGAAAGAGCGCGACGTTAGCATTGTCTATAATTCCTGTAAGTACTTTGTTGTAAGTATAAACAATATTGATATTCTATTAATAGCACAAAAAGGGCGAATAAAGGAAAATAAAGCACTTAGCAGCTACTGATTCACAACAACATTCATGGAACACAAACAAATACGTATACAAATACAATCGTTGTATACATGACAAAAATATTGGATTGGATTTGGATGTCGAAAAATATCGATACAACTTTGTTATTTGTTCGATGTATCGATATTTTTGAGCGTCAAAGTTCTTCTTCTTATTTTTAAGTTTGGCAACCAAGCCCATTTTAGGGCTCATTTCTGCCATTGTCGAGTTATATTATAGTTTCCAGTCACATTAAAACACTTTCACATATAGACCTCAGTCAGTCACCGTCCATAAAAAACTCAAAATACACGAATTTATGAAAATAAAAATTAAAACGCAACGTCACTCTGCAAGTTCCCGCCAAAAAGTCCAGCGTTAAAATTAAACTAGTAACACACCATGTATAAGATTCTTGCCGACCGTCGGAATCCTACTTCCCTACCTACTTAAGGTGCGCTCGAATTGGAGTGATGTCGTTTTTAACAGTTTCAAAATGGGCATTTTTGTTTATGCGTTTAAATTGGGAAATTTCAACAATTTTGCAACTTTTGCCACAAACGATTTTTATTATAGTTGAAAAGGGAAAATGGATAAATTAATTGATCTGGCAAAAATCTGCTCATTTTCGAGCACAGCTTTCGGCAATTTCCTGATTTCTGCTGCCAGCACCACGGAATAACAAAAACAAGTTGTTTTTGTTGTTCCGTGGGCAGCACCCATAAATAAAATATTATGACAGGGAGTTTTTGGCGGGAACTTGCAGAATGACGTTGCGTTTTCATTTTTATTATCATAAATTCGTGTATTTTGAGTTTTATTGCATATTGATAATGTGGACTATGCGAAAGTTAATGTGCGGACTATATGAAAGTGATATTAAAAATAAAATATATGCTACTGAATCATACTGAATGCGGACTTTATATCCATGGTCAAGAACAAATTAAAAAAAAACATATGACAGCTTTTTTAAAGCGGCAAGTTTTGTGTTTACGTCGCCAAGCTAAACTATGTTTATTTGTTATTTTGCCGAGATTTCTACATAAACTATACTATAATATATCAGTTCCAATCTATATTTAACTTAAAAAAATATTCACTAAGTATAATGTGCTTGTTAAAGACAAGTTAGAACATGAAGTTTTTACTTCGTTATGTTTCTAACCTCCAACATCGATACAAACTTACTTCGCGTATTATTCATCACCCTAGATTCTGTCTAACAAGATTTAAAAGTGAAATGAAGTACTTAAATGTTGCTGAAAAAAATGATGCTGCAAAAAATATTGCACTGCATTTGTCTCGAGGAACTTCCAGAAGGGTATGAAAATTACACTACTTTTAAAACAATATTATAACATACCTTTAAGAAGTAGAAAATTATAAAATTACATTAATATTATTTACAGCGAGAAGGTCTGTCACAATATAACAAAATATATGAGTTTGAAGCAGATGTAATGGGTCAGAAGTGCCAAATGGTAATGACTTCAGTGTCTGGGCACTTATTGGCTTTAGAATTTGTTGGTGCTTACAAGGGTTGGCAGTCCTGTAACCCTTTGTCCCTATTTGATGCACCGGTGTTTAAATACTGCCCTGAGAATTATGACAAAATCAAGGTAAAATGATAAGCTCTTCCATAAGAAAAATTAATGTAGGTACTATATCTAGGATTTAAAAAGTATAAAGAAAACAAACCCAATCTTATTTTTTTTATGAAGTAGTTGTCAAACAAGCTCACCTGTTACCAAGCTGTTACCATACCCCAATAAACACTTGTGATACCCAGGGGTTGCAACACCTGGAGCAACACTCACACGTTACAAACCTTCACCCCCTATGCCCTCTCCTCAATAAGGTCTGGCAAGATTACTCCCATGCAGGAATACAACACTGTAATGGGAAGATCTTAAAAATTAATGGCTTTATTCTAAAGGTGCAAGTGCCGAATGCATGCAGCAGCAGCAGACCATGTGTTGTCACAACACTACTTCTTTCACATATACACATCCCTTAACATCAGTAAAAGCATCGTGATCCATGGTGTTGTGATTTCTGGCAAATCTTTCTATGAATTATAGAAAAACACCTTATGCTAAATTCCACACTTCAAGCACGGCATTACTTGCATGCAAGTAAATGTAAAGTATTCTAAAATAAACTTATATTTTTTCAGAAAACTTTAGAAAGAGAAATAAGGAGTTGTCAAGGGCTCATTATATGGACTGATTGTGATAGAGAGGGGGAAAATATTGGCTTTGAAATAATCCAAGTGTGTACGGCAGTGAAGAGCAATGTCAGTGTGTATCGGGCTAAGTTCTCAGAGATCACCTCCGTGTCTGTGAGACGGGCGCTTCATAACTTGGAGCAACCTGACAAGAACATCAGTGATGCTGTTGATGTGAGGCAAGAGCTAGATTTGAGGATAGGTATTATATTTTTGCATTCTAAATTATAAATTCCAACTAAAACAATTCCAGCTAAATGTCTGAAAGGGACAGATCGCAGGAAATAAGAAAACAAAAAAAAAAAAAAAGAAAAATTATAAATTGATAATGATTTTTACAATATCCTGGGACATTATTCACACACTAATATAAAAAAAAAATACGGACCAGCTGGCACGGTTGGTTAAGCCTCTGGTTAAGATTCCACCTATCGTGCCGCAGGTCATTGGTTCGATTCCCACACAGGACATGCATTTGTGTGCATGAACATGTCTGTATGTCCTGAGTCTGGGTGTAATTATGTATATTAAGTATGTATTTACAAACAAAAAGTAGTATAATATACTACTATATTCCATATTGAAATTCAAAAAATCATTTTATCATTTTTCAATTTAGGCCCTAATAAGGCACTTAGGGACGTTACAATTGCCAAACATGCCAACTGGCCCATCTATTTTATGCTATGCTGTTTTGTTTTATAAATTAACTAATGGTTAAATAAATATCCTAAATAAATATCCTGGGACATTCCTCAGCTTGTACTATGGAAACCAGATAACTGATATAATAATATGTATTATAAATGCCTAAATTGAAAAATGATAAAAAGATTTTTTGAATTTCAATATGAGATTATTTAAAAAAAAAACCAATGCAATATGTAGTTATTATAGTACTTTGGTTAGCTATGTAGTTTTATACAATAACTACCTCAAAAGCATCTAAAATACATTTTTTTATGTACAGGTGCAGCATTCACAAGGTTCCAAACCTTAAGGCTACAGAAAGTGTTCCCAAGCAAATTAGCCCAGAGCCTGGTGAGCTATGGATCATGTCAGTTCCCTACTTTGGGATTTGTTGTTGAGAGGTACAGAGCTGTTGAAAACTTTGTTGCTGAGCCCTTTTGGAAAATCAAAGGTGAATACAATACAAGAGCTATTTATTGTTAATTATTAATCTAGATATAACATAATATTTATATTATTTTTTTACTTAGCAAATACCCCATGTATTTAAGTAGAAAACCCCACTATGTAAAAGAAACACCTCCTTTGGCCTCCACTTCTCACATTCTTTCCTTTTGCTGGCTTGTATGAACTATATAATGAAAATTTAAAATACTATGAAAAGTTTAAAAAAAGATCTCTTATTGAGAGCACTGAGTCCACAACTTGTCTGTCTGCTTATCATAGTATATATATAGTTTTTAGAACACAAGCTAACAAAAATGTTTTGTTTACACGAGGTGTATTTAATTTCCAGTAAATCACACTATGAATAATCTGAGTGTGGATTTCTCATGGGAGAGAATACGACTGTTTGATCGAGGCGCATGTCAAGTGCTACATGATATCTGTATGGAGAATCCGCAGGCGAAAGTGTGCGATGTCAAGACTAAACCCAAGTCTAAATGGCGTCCTCTGCCGTTGGACACTGTCGTAAGTATTTTGGCTAATTAGAATACTTTCCTCATATTTATTAAGTTGATTTTTATTTTATTCAATTACCAGGATATTACATGTGATGTAGGTTTGGTTAGTTTAGTTAGTCTCGATGCAGTAACTCCTTTGTTCCGATTCCTATAGTCACGCACGACACATGTCCGCTTTCTAAAATTCCCGTTGTGCACATTACCTTTGTTCTCCTATGTATAAATAATTAAATAAAATCTTTTTTCTTTGTTTCATTCTTTCTAAATACATTACAATAAGTTATTTAACGAATACATTCCCAAACTGATTAAATTAGCCTTTACAACATTTAATGTTATGAAAATGCAGTATTCATATTGCTGCTTTCTTTTCAGGAACTAGAAAAATTAGCTTCTCGTAAATTAAAAATAAGTGCGAAAGAAACAATGCGGCTGGCCGAAAAATTATACACTCAAGGTTTCGTGAGCTACCCTCGTACAGAAACAAATGAATTCCCTAAAGAAATGAACCTGGGGCAGTTGGTAGGATTACATACCGGAGACTCAAGCTGGGGCACATTTGCTCAGGGAATACTGGACTCTGGAGGGCCGACGCCTCGGCAAGGGACCAAGAGCGACAAAGCCCATCCGCCCATACACCCTACAAAGTACACAAACAGTAAGATTTTAATAACTATAGATGACATAACTAACGTCCGCATCGCACTTTCACTGGACAGTGGATAATATGCCCTATGTCAACTATCAATATAACACACGTCACGCAAAAATACCTGGAATGGGCCTTATGGCTTTGTTATAAGGCATGATAATCCATAAGCCAATTTGGTTCTATTGAACCTAAATGAAGAAAGCAACTCATAATTTTTAACAATTATTATTGTTAGTAACAGTCTGTTCTGTCTTAGTACCTGTATTGTATAGTCAATCAATCTTGTTTTTTTTTTAATTTTGTTAAATTCCTATAATCCACTGGTTCGTAGTACACTTGAAATGAGAAGACTACTTGTAATGAAAGCCCCCACGTAATTACCATTTTTAACCGACTTCAAAAAAAGGAGGAGGTTCTCAATTCGATTGTATTTTTTTTTTTTTTTTTTTTTTTTTTTTTTTATGTTTGTTACCTCTTATCTCCGTCAAAAATAATTTTCCACCGACAATTAATTTTTTTGTCTGGAAGGGTACACTTCCCGTTTGGTCCCATTGTCATCAGATCAGGATTTAATCACTTCTTAGTGTACTTTGAAGTCGTTTTTTTTTTTTTGTAAAACAGTCCAATTATTATGTACTACGGGTTGGCTACTACTTTATTATTGCTTTCTTTCTCCTCATAAAGGTTTATCAGGTAACGAGCAGCGTCTATACGAGTTCATAGTCCGTTCGTTCCTCGCGTGTTGCTCAAAAGACGCGCAAGGTCAGGAAACCACCGTTAATATCGACATCGCCAACGAAAAGTTCACTGCCAGTGGGCTTATGATCACCGCAAGAAACTATTTAGACGTCTACCCTTACGATAAATGGTCTTCAAAGGAAATTCATATCTATGAAGTGAGTTGCAGTGTTGAAATTTGTTTGGCAGTATTTCCATTGTTTTGTTATAACATTTTGTGTTGTTATGTTCTTTTTTATAAGGTTGAAAATGGTTCTTAATTTTGTAGAACGGACAAACATTTGACCCAACGAGTATAGATATTGTAGACGGCAGTACGTCAGCTCCAAATCTATTAACTGAGGCCGATCTTATTGCTCTCATGGACAAACATGGTATCGGTAAGTTTTTTGCGCCGAATTGTCCCACTAGTTTCCAGCAGAAGTAATTATGTCTAATTCTTTTAGCAGATCCCTTAACTTCCTGTTGTCATAAATAAAGTGAGTTTGTTTTGTCTCAATGGTACAACTTTTGAGAGAGGTAGAGCATAGCGTTTATTCGCTCAAAGAGCAGCTCGACTGGGGAAGTACCTCCACCTTACAGAATACCGCAGCCAAATAACTTTATGTTGTGTAAAGTTGTGTTCCTGCGTGTGAGTAAGGTCGCCATAGCTCATAGGGGAGGGGGGAAAGGTCGGTAACGCGTGAGCGGTGCTTCTTGTGTTGCAAGCGTCCATATGGCTACGGTAACCGCTTACCATCAGGCGGGCCGTATGCTTAAGTACGCGCGCTTATTCACAGACGCTACACAAGCGCAACGTGTAAATGTGTTGAACGTGCCAGCTTTAGTTAACCGACCTGTATATATTATTTATAATTGTGTTTGACCACAATCTCACCATGGTCAATGATGATGTGTCCGAGGTGGTAAGCACACAGAGCCTAGAAAGAAACCTGTTGCTCGCAAGTGTAACTGCCGTAACTCACCGAAGAGTGATTGGCGGCAGATTCTCAAATTGAGGGTGGTAGCCAGCCAGGCGGGCACTACACAGTACCCTACCACCCTGCTATGGTTTCCTCACGAAACCGACGTTTTCCTTCACCGAAAGCTCAAGCTCATTGTAGGATTCGGACCTGGGACCTTTGCATCGGCTTTCGATGTCACTACTCTGAGCTATCATCACCGTAAAATTAAAGAATCATAATCATCATCATCAGCCTATAATGTCTCACTGCTGAGCACAGGCCTCCTTTCACAAATCAGGGTGAAAGGGAATGGGCAGATACTCCACCACGCGTGCCCACTGCGGATCGGTGGAGGTAGGCTAGTGGCCAACCTACTGTTGCAATTCTTCAAGCCGCCTAGGACGCATCCTACTAGCTTAACGACTATCACAATTAAGTGATAACCGGGACCAACGGCTTTACGTGTTCCGAAGCACGGAAACGCTCGATTTGAAATACCACTAGGCGGTCACCCATCCAGGTAACGACCACGACAGACGTAGCTTAACTTTGCCGATCGATTAAGAACGGCTAATCATGCTACACCACGAGCGCTTCAAATGAAATGTCAATTTATAAATGTTTAAATAGGAACTGACGCAACCCACGCTGAACATATAGAGACAATAAAGAGCCGGTCGTACGTAGCGCTGGCGGACGCGGTGCACTTCGTGCCGGGCCTGCTGGGCATGGGGCTGGTGGAGGGGTACGACGCGATGGGCCTCAATATATCCAAGCCGCACCTGAGGGCGCACTTGGAAGCTGACCTCAAAGCAATCAGTGAAGGAAGAAAGAACCCACAACAGGTTTTGGCTGAACAAGTGAGTACTTCGAAACCTTAGGAACCTTATCTGGGAGGGAACTGGGAACTGCTTAATTAAGATAGGTAACTTGCCTTATATAATCTGATCTGCGACCGAGTAGGTATATCATGTCGAATATTCTGGAGCTTTTAACGCCGAAGTAACAAAAAGCAGCTCGACTGGGGAAGTACCACACCTTACAGAATACTGCAGCCAAATAATTTTATGTTGTGTAAAGTTGTGTTCCTGCGCGTGAGTAAGGTCGCCAGAGCTCATAGGGGTGGGGGGAAAGGTCGGTAACGCGTGATCGATGCTTTTTGTGTTGCAAGCGTCTATGTCGATATGGCTACGGTAACCGCTTATCAGGCGGGCCGTACGCTTGTTTACCGACTTAGTTGTATAAAAAAAAACATGCACTAACTATAAAGACTGAGAATGAGATGGTTACGGTTTCGTTTTTAGATAGCAAAATACAAGGAAGTATACATACAAGTAACAGCAGAGGCAAACAAAATAGACAGTGCATTAGGTGAGAGATTCAGTGAACGTCCCAATGAATATGTACCCAGTGCTGAAGCGTTGCCGGCACATATGCCTTCAGGTAATATATTAAATTTATCAGCTGGATTTTTATGTAAAACTTGAGGCATTTTAATCATTAGTATAGGGTCATTACCAAGTTTTCGGTGAAGTTAAGTGGTAGCGTATCCCTGAAGATTAAATTTTATGGAAATCAAAAGCATATTTAAAAGAAACATTTCCGAACTGTGGGTATGTGTGGTGAACGATAAGGGGGAAATAACACAGTGTCCTAAATTAATAAACTTGTTTACAGTTTTTAAATGTCCCAAATGCGGTTCGGATATGGTGGTGCGACAGAAGAAGAATACCGCCGATGAATTTTATATCAGCTGCCTATCATTTCCTAATTGCAAGAATGCTGTGTGGTTTCCTTCCGTTGTGAAAACATTACAAGTGTTACCAGACACTTGTTCTATAGTAAGTTACAATATTTTTAACCGACTTCAAAAAAAGGAGGAGGTTCTCAATTCGGCTGTTTTTTTTTTTTATGTTTCCTCATAACTCCGTCATTTATTAACCGATTTGGAAAGTTCTTTTTTTGTCTGGAACGGTACACTTCCCGTTTGGTCCCATTGTCATCAGATCAGGATTTGATTACTTTTTAGTGTAGTTTGAAGTCGGTTTAATTTTTTTGTAAAACAGTCCAGTTATATACTAATCAAATAAAATATTTTTTGAAATACCACCAGCATAACTTCACATTTTAGGGTCGGCAACGCGCGAATGATACCCCTGGTGTTGCAAGCGTCCATAGGCTACGGTAACTGCTTACCATATAGAAGGCCGTATGCTTGTTTGCCACCAAACAAAATAAAAAATTACTTTAGGCTTGGCATAAAGTATGAATTCATATTTATCACTGTGTAAAAAATTTTTCATGTTTGTTGCAGTGTGGCCCTAATTACAAACAAGTGACATTCGAATGGAGAAACAATTCCATAAGTCATTTGTATCCACCGCCATACACCACTTGCATAGGAGGCTGTGACACATCTTTTCTAGAATTGCTTAGAATAAATCTTTCCAGTGTGAAAGCTGTTGCCACAACAGCAACTAATAATACCAATAGACCTAGTAGTAATACCAATAGACCAAGCAGTAATAATGCTAGACCTAATAATAATACTAGACCTAGCAATAATATTCCAAGAGAAAATACAGCAAGCGTTATGCCATCAAGACCTACTAGTAACCAACCTAGGCAATCTGTACCGCCACCCGCGCCAAATAGGTTTCAAAATGCAACAAGCATTAGTATGGCCATTCCTAGAAATACAGGAGGTGCAGATGACAATAATGTCTTGTGTGGATGCAATAAACCGGCTGTTTTGCTGACAGTTCGAAAGCAGACTGCAAATTTTGGTAAGTCTGTAATTCTTATTTTATGTACCTTTCTCATTCTAATAAATACAAAAAATGGAGTGGCTGTTTGTTATGTCAAAATGACAGCTTTTTACTAAATGCATATGAAAGTATATACGGTACTTATACCAAAATACCAATTTTTATTTTGTTGTCTTTTTTTTAATTTTAGAAAAAGAATTAGGATTCCGCGCAAAAAAAAATCGTACGCAAGTCAGCTAGTTACTAACAAAAAATCTTTTTTTATTGTTTAAGAATGCTGAATTTTAGAATTCTTTAATCTGTTGACTTGGCGATGAATACCTTTCTTATTTACGAATACTTATATTTCAGCAATACTAAAATATGCTTTATTAACTAAATTTCCGTTCAAACAGGCAAAAAATTCTACAAATGCCAAGAGATGGGCGGTTGTGACTTTTTCCTGTGGGCACCAGAATCGGAGAATGTGCCAAACTTAGACACTCCACCACAGTCGACCAACTCTTGGGGAGACTCTCAACCGTCGTCCAGTGGCGCCAACACCCGCCCCAGGGGCTGGGGCATCACTCCCAGCACTGACAGAGACAGCTTCCCATCTAATGATGACGATGTTATGTGCAACTGTAGAGTAGCTTGTAAAAAGTAAGTGTTTTTTTAAAGTACTAACAATGAAGTCTCTGTTATCTGCGGGTGGTGCTTTGTGAAAAAAAGGTAGTAAAGTTAAGCTGCCACCGGTGAGGCCGGTACCCGAATGCGTGACCGCCTAGTGGTATTTCAACTCGAGCGTTTTCCTTGCTTCAGAAGGCACGTAAAGCCGTTGGTCCCAGTTAATACTAAATTGTGATAGTCGTCAAGCTAGTTGGAGGCCTCCCAGGCGGCTTGAAAACTGGGGGTCAACTGCTACCGCGTCCGTAGGCTCTAGAGACCCTACACGTGACCCCCGGGTAGCGCTAAAGGTAGCAACACTTCCGGTGGTAGGCTTAGGCCGTGGTTGGTCACCACCCACCTGGCAAAGCCGAGGTGTAATAGTGGGTTTCCGCGTTTCGTCTCGATGCTGGGTGAAGCCATTCGAAGATGATGGGTCTAGTCAGTGTTTTGCCTCGACTGACCGGCTCCAAGATGCTGATGTTTCTGCACCGGGCGCCTAGACTTGGAGGGCAGCGGGATCCGAAGCACAGTTGTCCGCTGGCTGACCGCAGGTTGTAGGGGGCCCAAGTAGTGTGCTAGCCTCATGCGAAAGGCTGCCCCGCCGCCTCGCGAAAAATCCCGTAGTGCGCTATCGTGCCGGTTGGCGACCGGGTCGAGGGACCCGATAGACACTAACGGGGGGGTTCGGGCGTCCCCGCGGTCTCCATTCTAGGTGACTTAGGTGCTAAACAACATGCTGACTGGTGTTAATTGAGGTAATGCCTCGACTAACTTCCGTCTTCTTCCTGTTCACTCGCTCTCCAAAAATTAATATGAAAAGGTCCAATAAGAAAGAAAGGTTAAAACAGCGGATGCACGTCCCTCGGCTAAAAGTGCACCACACCAACATTCGTGGTTTGCACTCAAATCTCAACCCGGTCCACCACCATCTTGAGACCGAGAAGCCGCACCTGCTCTTTCTTACGGAGACGCAAATCAAAAGTCCGATAGACGCAACATACCTCAACTACCCAGGGTATACCTTGGAGCAGTGCTTCAAGCCTCACGCTGGGGTTTGTGTGTATGTTCGTGATGACATTTGCAGTCGACGTCTCCGTAACCTTGAAGACCCTTGTTTCTCCGTGTTGTGGGTTTTGGTGGATACCGGCACGGAGAAAACTATCTACGCTGCAGCATACAGGTCCCACACAGGTGATCAGGAGACAACCAGGCTCTTTAACTACCTCAGTGAGACAGGCGATGTGGTCCAAGAGCGGTATCCGTCGGCTCAACTTGTGTTTCTCGGGGACTTCAATGCCCACCACGAAGAGTGGTTAAGCCCATACCGGGACACCAACCATGCTGGGCGAGAGGCGCGCAAATTTGCACTGTCGCTAAATCTTGCCCAGCTCGTTGATCAACCGACGCGCATACCAGATATTGAGAATCACACTGCATACTGCCTGGACCTTCTGCTGACTACTGAACCGGACATTTACTCAGTCGTTGTATCCTCCCCATTAGGGAGCTCCGACCACTGTCTGGTGAAATCTGTATCCCATTTTTCTCCGCCTGATTTAAGCCCTAAGGGAACCAGGCGGTTGTGGCGATACAAGTCAGCAGATTGGGATGAGATGCGGCACTTTTATGCTTCATATCCTTGGCGAGCTACGTGCTTTCTGTCGGATGACCCCACTACCTGCGCCGATGCTATAACTGATGTGTTACGCCAGGGTATGGAATACTTCATTCCATACTCCGACGTATCCATTAGCGGCTCGGCCCGTCCATGGTACAACACTGGATGCCGTACCAGTGAAGCTCTCAAACAGAAAGCGTACACTGAATGGGCTAACGCGCGTAGTACCAAAGCCTCCGACGTTGGCATCAAGAAGAAAGCGTACAATAAAGCCGCCAAGCAATGCAAGAAAGTGCTCAAAAGAGCTCGTTTCAACCATATTGGCCGTATTGGCTCCAAACTTGCCACTTACCCTACAGGTAGTAAGGCTTTTTGGTCCCTGGCCAAATCGGTTGAAGCGAATTTTTGCCGCTCGTCACTACCTCCACTGACCAAGCCCGACGGATCTCTGGCCCACAGTGCAAAGGACAAAGCGGATCTATTCGCAAACCTTTTCGCTAGCAACTCTTTCCTAGATACCACCAGCCAACCTCCACCTTGTCTTCCTCACTGCGGCTCCGCAATGTCGGATATCCGCATTCACCAAAAAGAGGTTCTCAAAGTGCTGCGTGGACTAGACGTGAGTAAGGCCAGTGGTCCCGACGAGATTCCGGCGGTAGTATTAAAGTCCTGTGCCCCTGAGTTGTCTCCTATTCTCACGCGTCTATTCAGACTCTCTCTCAAAACAAGACGTGTACCTAAGTCCTGGAAGCTTGCAAACGTCCAACCTATACCCAAAAAGGGTAGCCGTACAGACCCGTCGAACTATAGACCTATCGCAATCACCTCCATTCTCTGCAAGATTATGGAGCGTGTATTGAACGCCCAACTTCTTGGCTACCTGGAAAACAATGATCTCCTGAGTGATCGCCAATTCGGCTTTCGTCCTGATCGATCTACAGGAGATCTCCTAGTGCTAGCCACCCACCTCTGGGGCGAGGCCATTGAGAAACATGGTGAAGCGCTAGCCGTTTCACTGGACATCTCGAAGGCTTTCGACAGGGTCTGGCATGATAGTCTGCTCAGCAAGCTTCCCTCATACGGACTGCCCTCTAGTTTCTGCGCCTGGATCTCTGATTTCCTGAGTGGACGGTCTATTCGAGTGGTCATCGATGGGTGCTCGTCTGAACTAAAGGCGATCAACGCTGGTGTCCCTCAGGGATCTGTTCTCTCTGCTACGCTGTTTTTGCTGCATATTAATGACTTGCTGAGACCCGGAATCTATGGGTACGCAGATGACAGCACCGTCACAGAGAGTTATGTATCCGATCCGCGGGCTAGTAGGGCCACAACAGAGTCTCTCAGAGAGGGTATGGTTACGAGGTTGAACTCGGCTCTGCAAATTGTATCCGAGTGGGGTACCGCCAATAGGGTCGAGTTCAATGCCTCTAAAACACAGGCCTGTCTCTTTTCTGCAAAGAGGAGTCTCTTTAACCTGACTCCCGCATTTCGTGATGTATCTGTACCGTTATCCAAACACCTAGACCTTTTGGGTCTCAATTTATCCTCTGACCTTAATTTCGGACGGTCCATCGAGGCCAAGGCCAAGACTGTTGCCAAAAAACTTGGAATCCTGAACAAGGTGAGACGGTTCTTCACAAAGGCACAGCTTCTAAATTTATACAAAGCTCAAGTTCGACCTTGCATGGAGTACTGTTCTCATCTGTGGGATGGCTCAGCCAAATATCAACTGGCAACTTTGGACTCGTTAGATAGGCGCGCTCGAAGGATAATTGACGATAGCGACCTAACGAGCAAGAAACTGCAAAACCTGGATCATCGGCGTCAGGTTGCAAGTTTGACGGTATTTTACAGATTGTTCCACGGAGAATGCGATAAAGAACTCCATAATCTTGTCCCTCCATCCCCGTTCTTCTATCGGACCACTAGGCGTCGGGGGGGTCTCCATCGCTTCGTCGTCGACATTCCATCTTGCCGTACCAAGCGTTTCGCTTCCTCTTACCTTATACGCACGGCCAAGTTGTGGAATGCTCTCCCGGACAACGTGTTTCCAGACACTTATAACATGGGTTTATTCAAGGCCAGAGTGAACAGGCATCTTATGGGTACGCGCGGTCCACCCTAGACTACATCTTCGCTTACCATCAGGCGGGATTGCGGTCAAGCGCAAACCTATATAATATAAAAAAAAAAAAAAAAAAAAAAAAAAAAACTAACAGTAGGTTGACCACTAGCCCACCTCCACTAATCCGCAGTGGGCATGCGTGGTGGAGTATCTGCCCATTCCCTTTCACCCTCATTTGTGAAAGGAGGCTTGGATGGATGAAGATACAAAACATTTCTAATTAATTAGGGCTGCCTGCATGTGTTAGGAATAGATTTAAGCTTTGTCTTGTTACAGGTTAACAGTACATAAAGAAGGTCCAAATAAAGGCCGATCATTTTACGGATGTCCGAAAGAATTCAACGAACGCTGTAATTTTTTCCAATGGGCTGATAGTGCCCCTAACGCTGGTAAGTAAAATATATTGAAATATTGTATAGTTAGTATTATCTTTAGTCATTCTTGGCGAGTGACACCTATTCCGTAAAATTTTGAAACGTCCCGCTCTCATTTTCGTATAAAGAAATTCATATGATAGATGGCGCCACAATATCCTACAATTCAAAGATCTGCTCCAACTGTCCATCAACAACAGTTGACTAGCGGTCCCCAGTCACGATGGCCAAGTCTGGCGGAAGATCTTACCTTTAAAACGGCGAACGCGATTTATGTAGATGGTCGCTCGCTACAAGAGCTCAAGTATTAAAACGCTCCTAAAAGTGGCGTGTCAGCATTTGGTCATAGGGGTTGTAAATTTTAAAACTTTGATACAGAATGGGGTTCAAGTAGTGCTGCAAGTAGTCGCGGTCGCAGCCGCGGTCGCGGTGGCGGGCGGGGCGGGGAGGGCGGACCTGACGCTGGGAGCGCGCGCGTACGCAAGTGCGGACATTGTCGACAAGAAGGCCACACTAGAAACCGATGTCCGAATCTTAATTAATCGTTATTTAAAAATCGTCAATCTAATCTATTTTTATTGATGATATTGTGATATGTTACATAAGAGAAAATGTTGTTACATAAGTAAAGTTTTTATATTTAAATAGATTGGTTTAATTTATGTGTCCGCGTCGTACCTACTCATTACTAGTAAGTCGGTAATGACTTCGACCAACTTAAACTGGAAATAAAGTACCTACTATCCTCATTAACCAGCAAAATTTTGCTAGTAAACTTTGTGCATCTTACCTTCAGTTTTATTTAAACATTTTGATTCATGATTTGATGTCGAAAACCACCAATATTTTGGGCTCCAAACACTGGCACACACAAACACACAGGCTCAAACACTTTGCAACAGTAACTAATAGCAAAAGGAGAGTAAATAAACATAATATAAAAATAGTAGGTAAAGTATTTTAATTGAATCCATAAACTATACAAACTATCATACCGTAATATTTAATAATTACATGCTATGCTACCATCTCTTTTTACTTCTCTGTTTCAAAGATCCCAAGCTCTGTGCTCTTTGCATATCAGCTTGTTCGGCCTCTACAGTCTTATCAGTCATCATGTCCAGCAGTATTTCGAATTTTAATCGTAACATGTTATTCTCCTCTTCCAGCCTTTCTAATTCACTCTTGAGTCGAATGTTTTCTTTGTGTGTTGCACCGGATTTACCTGATGCTGTGGAAACCAATGTAATGAAATATTGATAGGAAATAAGAACTACAAATCTTTTTACTTGGTGTTTTTTTAAGGGGATTACTAATTCACTGGACTATATATAGTAAAAAAGTAGTATATGTATTATATCAGTTATCTGGTTTCCATAGCACAAGCTCTGCTTAGTTTGGGATTCTGATCCCAAACTAAGCAGAGCTTGTGCTTGACCGTGTGTGAGGAATGTCCCAGGATATTTATTTATTTATATATACATTTCATTAAATCGGTATTCGTCGAATAATGAGAATCGTTTGTTAGTATTATCTCAGAGTAGATAAATACTACGTACAACAGAGGGTCAGCGCCCATACTTCAAAAGTTACCACCGTAACTCGCGCAAGTACAGCGCCGGTGGTGAGTCAAAGGTACTATTTGCTAGTCTTGCCACGTATGTCACTACAGCAATGTTAGTTTTGTCAGTAAATGACAACAGATGTCACTATTTATAGAACAGTATTTTAAAGAAGGATGGGCACTTTTTATTTTTTCCTAACATTTCCAATTCTATGGTATAAACATTTTTTTATTGTATGAAGTTTTTAATTTAAAAGGCGTGAAAGTTAAAAAGTTTAAATAATGCTTACCTAATTATATCCTTTAAAATTTTACCATTTTTTGCCTGGTTGGCTAAATCCTAAAGTATAGGGCATAGCGACAAATGCTAAAAGGAGCCCCAAGGCCGATTTTAATAAAAAATAAAACTTATAAGTATACTTGGTACTCGTTGATTTGAAAAAAAAAAACTGTATTATTACTCCATCTCATAGTGTCGCTTATATTTCTGGGAAACAAATAATTTCTGTGGAAAATTAATGGAAAGATCTATTTATTAAGAAACCACTACATACATCTAGTCTGGTCGCAGTACTACAAGCTCTGGAAAGACTTGAAACAGCCACCTAAGAAACCACTATTTTATTTTTGTTATATTTATTAAACTTTAATCAAATGTTTGAATTGACGCCCATTGTTTTTAATACATAGAACGGCTCAAGGATATATATAAGGATAGGTTTCAATGTGTGAGGATGGACTCCCCGTTGATGGCGAAAGTTGCGATGGTGGAAGGTTGCCGTGGTCATCAAGTCGAACAATTCCTTGGAACACTCCCCGTTGTACAAGCGGTAGAACACACATAAGGCAAAGTCTCTCCTCAAACTGAGAGGCTCGTAACCGTTCGTGAGCTCGGGATCGTCGACAATTCTAGCGGCGCCACATATGGCAACAATACTCCATATGAGGCCGGACTTGCGACTTATAAAGATGCAGCCTTTGCCCCGATGAGAAGTACTGCCTCGCTCTGTTGAGCACTCCAAGCTTTTTGGATGCCAGCTTAATCTTGTCTTCCAAGTGACTTCGGAACAAAACGTCGCTAGAAATGTCGACGCCAAGAATCCCAATGCTTTGACTGATGTTCAAGGAAGTGTTCTGGAATTGTGGAGCCACAGACCATGGGATTTTCTTAGCGGTGAACGCGCAGGCTTGAGTCTTGGTGGGGTTGAAATGGACTAGGTTTAGTCGAACCCAAGCTGCCGGAGACACAAGCTAGTGTACTCTCGATTTCAGACACCAGCCGTTCGCGGCTTTCCTCCACCTCGGAACGATTTGCACGGCCCGTATAATGAGCGTCCCCTGTACTGTCGTCCGCATAGCAATGAATGATATGCTGTCTATTGACGGCATTCATTGCTATGCAGAAGGAACAGTGTTGGGGACAGCACAGAGCCTTGCCGCCATTCATGTCCGTGCTATTAGAGTAGCTACCGTCGACGACGGCTCTTATGCTTCTGCTGGACAGAAAGCTGGCAACCCGTTTGCATAATCCCTCGAGAAGCCCGTATGATGGTAACTTCCTTAGAAGACCCCTGTGCCAGACCCGATCGAACGCCTTCGCTACATCTAGGCTCACTGCCAATGCCTCACCTTGACTCTCGATGCAGTGGCGTGCCTAGGGTTTCAGAATAGGGCATGCCGAGAGATATGTTACTGTAGTTTTTAACAGTGAATGTAGATAAATCCGTCAGTAGTGTATCAGTCGTAGTTTTAAACCGAATGGTGTGTATATAAGGCGCCTCGGGCAGTGGCGGTATGTCCATACAAGCCCAGAAGCCGGGCTTGCCCTACTAAAATAATTCTCGAACAAGAATATAACCTTCCGAACTATTTAAAAGTTCGCGCTCTTCGCTATTATTGCTTTTCGATGTCATCAACCCCCGAGGCGCCTTATATACACACCATTCGGTTTAAAACTAGGTAGGTACGGTATATCTATCTATCTCGCTCGCACGCGTGGTCTTGCAACCGGGCTTCGTTGCCTATGTAACCTATGAAAAACTATCCATAATGAGATATAACTATTGTTGGTTTATATAGCACAACAGTATGAGATCTTTGAGATAATGAAGCCTTGCAAATTGAATTGAGCCTTGAAATGACGAACATCGCGCATGCGCCCCGCCTGTGGCCCCGCTCGCGCCGTTTGCGTCAAATTTCATTACATATGCATTTGTTTGAGCGAAAGTTGTTTTTTTTTAATTGGGAACCCTGCGAAATTTCCAAAAGACCTTGCTTGAAACTGCAGAATTTCCGATCACTCTGGTGATTATATAACTGTTAGTATTCCATTTTATTCCTTTGTATTTATAATTTACCGAAATGACCTTACGACCGTCAGGGTTACCTACCTATATCAACTACACCTAATTAATTAGGATACTGATAAAAACACCGTGTAAAATTAACAAAATAATAATAATAATAAATAAATACCCTGGGACATTCCTCACACACGGTCATCTGATCCCAAACTAAGCAGCGCTTGTACTATGGAAACCAGATAACTGATATAATACATATACTACTTTTTGTTTGTAAATACATACTTAATATACATAATTACACCCAGACTCAGGACATGCAGACATGTTCATGCACACAAATGTATGTCCTGTGCGGGAATCGAACCCACGACCTGCGGCGCAATGGGTGGAATCTTTACCAGAGTCTTAACCAACTGCGCCAACTGGCCCGTCAAAATATATGTACTTACTGTCTTACACTTCAGAATCTTGCAGTAATTTAAAAACCAACAACTTAAATAAAATCTGTTTATTGCGACAGCCGTTAAACTCAAATTATTAGTGTTACGGTTCTCCATTATAACAAAGTGCAGTGATAATTGATAAATAAATATATTTCCTAGGTTAACATCGCACAAGAAAACAAATAATCACGCATTCTGATTTTGGCTCCGACACAATTGCGTACAGTGTCGCTCGCAAGCGCGTGGCGGCCCCGACAGTTTAGTCGAGCCCAGCTCGAAGCGAGCTGCAGATGCTTATCGCGGTAGATATAGGCAAATGACAGAGGCCTGAACCGGCGCTATATAGGCTATTGCCGGCCCTGATTAGGGAACGATTAAAAATAGGTCAAGATAGCAATTTCTTAATCTTCTATATGTTTTAAAAATCACTTTAATACCGAGCAAGCGAAGAGTCTCCGTTTCAGCTTGGACAAAAATGCTTTCGTATGTATGTCCGGATAACCGGCTGTTCTCCACTACAGGTCAAATTACTCATCCGGTTCTCCATAAATTTTGTGAGCAGGGTCGGTGATTTACGAATGGCTTTAATCCTTTTGACCACAAAAGACTTAATAATTGTTCTTATTTGATATTTTGTTGAATAAATGAAACCACTATACGTTTTCCTGCACTAGCTAGATACAGACTTAAGCCCATAAAAACAAATGAAATACAATTGGTACGAAACTGCCCATTGTACTTTTAAAAATAATCGTTGTAGATTTCAAAATATTTAGACTATATTTATTTACCGTTGAAGTCTCTGCTTATTAGAAACAGGTTAATATTAGATTAATTTTATTATTATTTGATTGTTTCGGTCCTAGACGATAAAAAGAAATAAAAATAATCGACGGTAAGGCCATCTATGTAAGGTCGAAAGATTTAAATAAAATTAAATAAATTGCAAATATTGAAAATACGAGTTTAAAAAAATAATTAAATTAAATTATTGTTATCAAATTGTATTCCTTTGCAATAAATCTCAATAAAAAGTGATTTAATAGCGTTTTGACTAAGAATTTATTTTCAATCCGTCCATACGATGTCTGTAGCGACATCTTTACGTGTGAATTCTACACTAATTATAAAATGTATGTGATTGACCAGACATGGTATTATCCTCCGCATCATAGCAATTTATCGTTAGAAACGCTATAAATCGGATGTTTATTTTACATTGCTACATTATACATCACTAGCGGATCAAGGGGGGGTACCGGGGTAGGGCTAAGGGGCTCATGTTACCCCGAAAAGCATCTGCGTCCACCCCTGATAAATCTTGATAAAGCTGGAGTAAGCCGCTCAGCCCCCACCCCCACCAAACCGAAATCCTGGATCTGCCACTGTTATACATATCATGCAACTTCAGTATACAGTATTTAGCTAATGCTATGCATATACAAAAAAGAACAAATTTTGGTTTAAAGCCCTGGCAAAATACGAAGCACTATAACGTCGCGTTAAGGCATCCTAGCGCCCAATTCTGACGCCACGCTAGACCGTCAAAGCGGCCTCTAGGCGGTAGTATAAAGAATGTTCGTGTTTTCTTTCGGTTATTTCAAGTTAAAACAGAAATAAAGCAGTTTTTTTAAACCGTAAAACTTATTTAAAGTGATATTGTTGTACTTGCCCGGAATCCACTGTCCTTCATCATAAGACAATTCAAAGTCTCCTAGTTTCAGTTTCAAAGGCCCCACATCTATAGATAACTCCTTTGCCGCATACTCACTACCGAACTCATTTTTTATCACAGAAGTGTCTTGCCTTCTTACAGGAATCGTTTTTGGCGAGAATTTACTACTAAATAACGGCATTTCGTGTATTTTCAATTTTATTTCACGTTATGGTGTTGTGACTATAGTTTCCATGGCAACACAACGATTAAAGCACAGAATAATAAAAATACGTCCTACTAGCTACTATCCTCTGAGATCCTCTGCTTTTAATAAATAATAATAATAATAATAAAAAATGTATTTATTTCTCCCATAATAAGTTACAACAATAATACATAGCTACATTAAGACATAAATATACTTAGATTGCGGGAGACTGGTACCTAAACTAGGCAGGGCCTGTATTTCAGGACACCAGGTCTCCACCCCACGGTTTATGTAAAAAATTTTTTTATTAAATCTCAAGCAACTAAATAAAAGCAAGATAGGTATATGGGATAATATGACAATTTGTACATTTTTTTTAAAAAATATTGATTATAAAAACAAAAAGAGGAACCACTGTGCAAGGAGTTGGTGTATATGAGGTGTGTTTTTAAAAGTGTGTATAGGTGGGTGGGTATTGATGTGTAAGTAAGAGTATATGTGCGTATGGGGTGAGTGAGAGTGAATGTATGTGTTGTTGTTGCTTGTGCGATTACCTTGTTTTAAATTTTATTTTAGTACGACCAGTAGATTTTCAGTATCAATGTAGTTCAGCCTCTGTAGCCAATCCTTTAAAACTCGCAGACATTTTGTTTTATTTAAGCCATATATAGATATCTCTCTATTAATGTTATTATAGAGGTAGCAGCCTAGGAAGCAAAAGAAACGCATTGCAAATCTGGTGGCAAAAGGCGTGCTACGAAAAACAATGTCTTTACGTCTTCGCAATGCCACTGAATCTGGGTCATATGGGTATGATTTATGTTGTTTCATCACGATTTGCAGTATATATAGTTGACGAACTGTAAGTACGCCAGACTTGTTATACAGGTCAGTAGTAGGGCACTTAAAAGGAAGATGAAACATAACTTTTAAGATCGCTCGTTGAGTTCTCTCCAGCCCTAGCAGAGAACTTTTGTATGTTCCACCCCAAACAGACACACAGTAATCAAGTAAAGACTGGCAAAGCGCAAAATAAACACTCTTGAGGAGCGGAACGTCGGCTACATGCCGTAGATTTCTGAACACGTAGATTAATTTCCTTAGTCGATCAGAGAGAAGATTGATATGACTTTGGAAGTTGAGCTTATAATCAAGTGTAATGCCCAGATATTTCACGGTATCAACTCTATCAAGTATTGAGCAACCACAATTAGAGATATAAGGAAATGCACAAGAGTGAATTGTTAGACTATAAGGACACTGTATACGAGAATCGTCCTTAATAGTAAAATTGACAAATTTCGTTTTGTCTATGTTGAGGGTAAGGACATTGTTGTGCAACCATTTTGTGACAGTATTAAGACCCGTTTGAGCAGCCGAATAGAGGTCCTGCCATGAGTCAGCATTAAAAAGAAGGACTGTATCATCTGCGAAGGTAATAATCTTGCCACCAATAAGATTTAAGTTACACAGGTCGTTGATATAGACAAGAAAGAGAGTGGGGCCGAGTATACTACCCTGTGGCACGCCATAATTGGACACAGGGAGCTCTTTGCTCAGCTGCCCATCTATCTTAACGCTCTGTGAACGATCAGTCAAATAGTCACGGAATAGCTGCAGTTGCATACCACGCACGCCAACTCTCTCCAATTTATCAATCAAGATTGGAACAGAGACCGTGTCAAATGCCTTGGCGAGATCCAGGAAAATACCCAGCGTTTTACGTTTCTTGTCCAAGTTCCGAACAATGTAATCAGTCAGCTCATGTACAGCGTCGGAAGTGGATCTTCCAGACCGAAAGCCAAATTGTTGTGGTGACAGGATGTTATTTGCTTCTAAGAAATTAGTAAGTCGCTTATTTATTACACGCTCGAGAATTTTGGACATAGCTGGTAGTATTGATATAGGTCGATAGTTGTTGACACGGTCTCTGTCACCGCTCTTGAAGATAGGGCAGACAATAGACTTTTTAAAAGCTTTTGGGAAAACTCCAGTGCTAAGGGCCAGATTGCAGATATGCGTTATTGGGTGGACAAGTATAGACTTGTTATTTTTTAGAAAAGCACTGGAGATATTATCACAGCCCGTAGAAGAGCTATGTTTTAGAGTGGTAATGAGCGAAGATATTTCCTCTACATCTGTAGACAAAGCCACCATTGAATTAACTGTTGAGTTTATTGTACTGACGTGCGGGGCTGATTGTTGTGGTGGGCTGCAATTAATTTTCTCAGCAAGTGTCCGACCAACATTCACAAAGAAAGAGTTAATAACGTCAGTAGATTGACTACTTGTAATTAATTTACTAGCTGTTTCTTTGTATTTGGCTCTATTAGAAATATTGTTTATAACTTCCCAAATCCTTTTCTTATTAGTATTGGCATTCTTTAACTCAGATTTCTCAAAATTCCTTTTTAATTTCTTAAGTAAATTGTTACAATAATTTCTGTATCTGCAAAATATTAATTTGAATTCAGCATTATCTGGTGCCCGTTTACATTTTTTATGTAGGTTGTCGCGGTGTCGCATGCATCTCAAGATTCCAGGGGTTATCCAGGGTTTTAGGATTTTCTTTCGATTTGACACTCGTACACGTTTTGTATTTATATTAATAATTTTCTGTAGAGTATCAACAAGGAAATCAGCTGCTACATTAGCATCATCCATGTTCAATATACAGGTGAAATCTGTAGACTTCAAGGCAGATGCAATTCCTTCATAATTAACTCTAGTAATTTCACGGCACACTCGAGTTCTAGGATGTTTCTTTAGTAAATAGAATAGCACAGTTTCATGATCTGTCAATGAAGAATGAGCAACAAAAGTGGAAGCCGGTAATTGCGTTTTCAGTAGTACATGATCTAAACAGTTATTTTGTCGAGTAGGAAGAGTATGTGCAGGAAAAAGGCCATGAGTTGCTGTTAAAGTTAGATAATCACATTTATATTGATCATGATTATTATCACCTATGTTAATGTTAATATCTCCAGTTAGGATAATATTTTTGTAATTTTTAATATGCGTCAAAGTAGTGTCTAATGACTGAAGGAAGTTAGATAAGTCTCTAATGGCTGGAGAACGATAGATTGCAATTATAGCAGTATCATTAATTTTTAAGAGCAAACTATTTGCATCAATGACTTGGGGTTCCTCTACAGAAAATTTTAAGTGATTGTTGATATATAATACCACACCATCATTTTGTGTTTTATTATTACTAGACGAGTACACGTGATAGCCATCAAGTTGGGGTAAGGTCGATGATCCTTGAAGCCAACACTCTGTCAAAACAATAAGGTCCCAGTCAGTTTTTGTACGTTCTAAAAGTGTTAGCAACGAGGGGAAGTTCTTTGAGATACTTCTTATATTTTGCAATATTAGTTTAAACGAAGATAGGTGGAATGGATTAATTTTGCAACATTCATCAATATCACAGACGGCAGAATCAGACACAGAAATCTTATCGATATTATTTAAATTATCTTGAATGTTATCGAATTTTGGTTATAATAATGTAGTAGACACAGTAAAATGACAATAATACCAAAAATAAGTTTAGTCTCAATAAAAAAGGAAAGGTATTAAGAACTGGAATGATGCCTTGTGGGATAAGAAATCGCACTGTAATTGAGTGTGGAATGTGAGTGAATAGTGTGTGTGGTTGAAAAGCTTGACAATAATTATTGTAATAAATAATAAATGGAAAAAGTGTAAGGTGTGCACAGGGTTTGAAATCATAATATAACATAAAAAGAGTAAAATTTAAAAAATGAGCAGAACTTAAAGATATTTTTAAGAGTAAGGGAACATCGTACCCACTAAAAATACTATCCGTTAAAGTGAAGAACATATGCAACCAAAAGATATTTAACAATTTAGACAACAAACAAAATAGTCATTCATTTTTCTTTAAATTATCGAGGTCCGAAACACATGTGATTTTAATAAATGGCTTATTGTCCGCTTTTCGAAGATAGATAAAGCCGCGTGAAGTCCAACAGTAGGTATATTTGAACTCCTTCGAGAAATCTCTTGCCTGATGGAATAATCGTTGGGTTTTGAAGGTCAGTGCCTCAGATACATAAATGGATTTCTTGGGCCCAGTTATTTTGAGATGTCCAGTGTTCAGTTTCCCATCGAGAGGTTTGCTCTTATTAAATTTTTTAACAGCCGATATTACAGTATCTTTCTGAAGAATGCTATTACAGTCAACGACGATCGTCCTCATATTCTCTTTATTTGGTTTTGTTCGGTAGATGTCTTTTATGTCCAGACTATCAATATCCAGTGATTTTGCTAGATTATTGACGATATTTGCCAAGTCATTTTTAGTTTCAAATCTATTATCCGGCAAAGGAACATCGGGGACATTGCGAATTTCTATGCTTGATGCTCGCGTCCTCCGTTCCAGTTCATCGATCCTTTCTTCCAGAGATTGAATGTATTTTCCGTCATCAGCCCTCTGATTTTCAAGCAACTGTATTTTTTTCAGAAATTCATCATACTTAGCTGACAAGAATGACATACTAGTTGAGATTTGACTATTTTGCTCTTTGATATCAGCTACAGAATCTAGCAAAACTTTGAACCGGTTTTCTTGATCCACAGAAAAGGAAGCAAACATACCCCGCATTACACCCATAACGTATTGCATATCGACTTCATCTCCGCTAAGCTTTCGTTTGGTGCGAGTAGTAACATTTCGCTTATCAAATTCAGATACGCCACCCTCAGGTGGGGCATTTAAGCACGGTTCTGAGACAGTATGCGCTATCGCCTGTTTGTTAGAGAAGGTAATATTGGGGGATAATACGGGGGTGCTGGGGGGAGTCCGTTGAAGAGACATCGCAAAGTGCCTTCTATAGTACTAGGCTAGCAGTAACGTAAAGAGTATTACTGAGACGGTCACACACACAGTAAGTGAATAAATAGGCAGGGGTCTAACAAAATGGTCGTGGATCGATGATATCGAATAAAACCGCCTTCCGTCCACTATAAGTAGACCCTTGCAGTCATCAAGTGCCGAGTAATTTGTTGTTTCTTTCTGACTACTTGAATATTATTTCTATCTCCTTCTTTGGTTAAAAATGAATTCATTCACTTACGTAGTACCCAGTTTTAGTTTGGGATCAGATGAACGTGCGTGAGGAATGTCCCAGGATATTTATTATTATTATCATGAATCTATAAAAACAACATAGATTCATGCCTACTATTATCTATATATATAAAAGAAAGTCGTGTTAGTTACACTATTTATAACTCAAGAACGGCTGAACCGATTTGGGTGAAAATTGGTGGGGAGGTAGCTTAGAACCAGGAGACAGACATAGGATACTTTTTATATGGTAGGGTAGGTAAGGGGGTAAAGAAGGGGGCGCGGGTGAAACCGCGGGCGGAAAGCTGGTAATATTATAAATGCGAAAGTTTGTGAGTATGGATGTGTTTGTTACTCTTTCACGCAAAACTACTGACCGGATTTGGATGAAAATTGGCACACAGATAGAATATGTGTTGTGAGGAATTTTATCCGTGAAAAATAAAACCAATTATTTTTCCTTTTAGACAGCTAATGTATATTTTTGACATGCTCTTTTATTTTTTATTTGACAATACAAAAACCATAGAGAATAGTCAACCTCTAACATCCTCCCTTTTGTATAGTCTATTATAAAAAATAACAAATACTAATTTAACAAACAATGTAAACCAATCCGGTTCAATATTGTTGTCATAGATGGCCTGCTTAGAGCCTTTGTTAAGAAATCAGCACTTTGAAGTTGAGTACCAACGTGCTGAACCTTAAGTCTTCCATCTGCAACTAGTTCTCTCACATAGAAGTGTCTGATTGCAATGTGCTTTGTTCTTCTGTGCAGTTCAGGATTTTGAGCCAATTTCACAGCGGCGTCATTATCAATTTGCAGTATGGGAACATTCTTCAGAGCAGAAATTTCATTAAATAGTCTATGCAGCCATACTATTTCTCGTGCTGTTTCACTTGCTGCGACTATTTCAGCTTCGGTCGAGGAAATAGCAACCGATGACTGTTTACGACTTGCCCAGGTGATAGGTCCGCCAGCATATAAACAAAGGATGCCACTAGTCGAACGACCGTCCTTGACATCTCCTGCGTGATCGGAGTCACTAAAACTTTCAAGTATTCCGGACTTGTAATCCTTTTTGTACGTTATTCCATAGCTTGATGTACCTTGTAGATAGCGCATTATTCGCTTTACCTTTAATACATCTTCTTTTGAAGGATTTTCTAAGTTTCTGGAAACGACACCGACAGCGTAGGCAATATCAGGTCGTGTTCCTACCATGAGGTAAGCTAAGGCACCTACAGCTTGCCTATAAGGATATTACTTCTCGTCTATTCCCTCTCTTTCAGACTGTCGTAGTTCCGAATCTCTGATAATTGGCGTAGTTACTGATTTACAGCTGCTCATCGCAAACCTAGCTAAAACCTTTTCAGTGTAATGTTTCTGCGTTATACTTATGGAGCCATCATCTTTGTATAGTAGTTGCAAACCTAGATAGTAGTCTGCAGGCTTTACGGTTATCTTAAACCTTCGTTTAAGTTCTGCCATAAACTTATCTGCATCCTTCTGTTTTGTTGCAGCTACGAGTCCGTCATCGACATATAATGCCAATAAGATTTTATTCTGCAATCGCTTTCGAATAAATAAGCAAGGATCAGTTTGACTTTGTTGAAAGCCTATGGTCTTCAAGTAATCCACGATGCACTTATTCCAACATCTTGGTGCTTGCTTAAGTCCGTATAGACTTCTCTTTAACTTGCAAACTCGTTTAGTTCCGTCATTGATACCTTCTGGCTGTTTCATGTATATCTCTTCATCGATAGACCCATTTAGAAAGGCAGTTGTGACATCAAATTGAGTAAGAGATAAACCTTCGCTTGCAGCAACGCTTATGATCGATCTGATTGTCGTCATTTTTGCAACAGGACTAAACGTTTCGTCAAAGTCAACTCCGGGTTGTTGGGAAAAACCTCTAGCAACAAGCCTTGCTTTGTATTTGTCGATTGTACCATCAGCGTTCGTTTTGATTTTATAGATCCATTTGCACGAGATAGCTTTGCGATCCTTGGGTAGATCAACTAGAGACCAGGTTTTATTTTCTTCTAAAGACTTTATTTCACTTTTCATTGCTTTTAGCCAATGCTCCTTGTCTTGACTCTGTAGTACGTCAGTATATGTTGTAGGTTCGTCATTTTCAGTCCTATCATCTACTGATATCATTACGTAGTCACCAAGTCTTGCAGGTGGTCTTAGCTTTGATCTGTCTCGAAGAGTTATTCGTCCTTCATTCTCTATTTCTCTATCTGGCAAAATCTCATCGTTTATCACTTCCAAGTGTTCTGGTAATGTTTGATCTGATAAATCGTTGTCCACATCATCAGTTTCATCACGCTCATCTTGAGTTTCCGAAGATAATTCTGGGATTCCGTTATTTATCTCTGTATCAAGTGTATCTTCAAACGATTCAGGAGGTATACACTCTTGAAATGTATCTGTACTTTCACCTACTTCCTCCCTTACATCATGAATCGTTCGATCATTCTCCTCCCTTGCAAAAAGATTCGTTGGTAATCGTAGACTTATTTCCATCTCAGAGTTTTCCTCAACAGATTTCGATCCAATATTCAATTTCGTGTCAGATCTGCCGATTGCTGACTCATGAAATACTACGTCTCTTGATCGTACGAGTGAATTTCCATTCAGAAGACGATACCCGTCATCGTTATCATAACCGATCAATAAGCATTTTTCTGCTTTCTTGTCCAATTTCGTACGCTTTTGCTTGGGTACATGGGCGTAACAAGGACTTCCAATGATTCTTAAATGACTTATCTTTGGTTTCTTGTTAAACCATAATTCGTATGGTGATTTACCATCAATAGGAGTGGGTCCTGTACGATTCAGCACATACGCTGCGGTATTTATAAGTTCTGCCCAACAGGCAATAGGCAACTCTTCGTGCGCGTACATCATGGCACGTGCGGCTTCGACAAGCGTTCTATTCTCTCGTTCACTACAGCCATTTTGCTGTGGCGTATATGGCATAATCAATCTATGCTTGATGCCATACCTTTGTAGTATTGTTCGAGTTTTCTCGTTATCGAACTCTCCACCATTGTCGCTTAATAGTTCTTTTACAACATGACCAGCTACCTTGCTTTCTTCTAGCATCAGTTGAAGCTTTGAATGGACTTCAGACTTCTGTTTCATGAAGTATACATAGCGGTATTTGCTGAAATCATCTTTAAATAGAACGAAATAGCGATATCCTTTGTAAGAAAATGGAAAAGGTCCACACACGTCTGAATGTATGATCTCGCCAGGAATGTTTGCTCTATCTCTGGTTCCAAAAGATAGCCTTTGCATTTTTCCAAATTTACAACCTTCACAACATTCATGTGTATTATTCGGTACCTTAATCTTCAGTTCCCTTTCAATTAGCTTCTTGACATGCGTTTTGCTTTGGTGTACAAGTCTCTCATGATAAATCTGTAATAAATCCTGGCGTGTCAGTGCATTAATTTCGACTAGAATTGGTGGCATTACATTCTTCACATTAAGTTTAAATAGCCCTCCTCTTTTCTTTCAAAAACCTGTAACTTTGACTTGACCTTTGGATAGTAATCTACAGAACTCAGGTTCAGATTCAAATAAACTTTGCGGTAATCTATCTTGCGCTGCTAATAATGAGAACAAATTTTTCTGCAGTGTTGGCACGCACCAGACATCGCATAAGGTTATCATTTCTTTATGATCTCCAACCATGGCCTCAAGCATTATGTTACCTTTGCCAGTAGCATTCACTTTTTCACCATTTGCTGTCATAACGGTATTCTTTGAACCAAAAACTTCAAACGTATGAAATAAATCTCTCCTGAATGTGACGTGGCTTGTAGCTCCACTGTCCAGATACCAATTATCTTTGTCAGGGTATAAGCATCTATCAACGTTCATTAGGACTGTACTATTTACATTATTTGTATCTGTATTTGGCTTGGGAGGTCGTCCATCTCTCAACCACTTAGAGCATTTTCTTACCTTGTGTCCTTCTTGACCACAATAATTGCACTTAATCTTTTTATTGTAAGCCTTGTTTACTTTCTTCTGAAAAGATTTTACTGTAAGAGCTTGGTTACTCATACTTGTGGACGTAGAAGCCTGTGTATCTATGTTTCTTTCAAAGGCACAGAGTTGTGAGGTTAGTCTCTCTATAGTCCTCTCCTTTTTACTCATAAGTAGCCAACTAGATTTGAAAGTAAGGTATTCCTCTGGTAAAGTATCTAAAATCTTACATATCAGTAGTACCTCTGGTAACTCATTGTTTCCTTCTAGCTTCGTAATTTCTTTGTTCAGTTTGAACCAAATATTCTTTAACTTTGAAAGATGTATAGCCATATTGTCATCCAGTTGCTTCTTGTACTCAAAAAACTTTAGACAATTGTCATAAACTAGATCTTCACTATCTCCGTCAAACAGTCTTTTAAGTTCTTCCCAAACTTCTTTTGACGACTCATAACGCATTATTCTTTGTACGATTTCGTCTTTCATGTTGCTTGTTAGAATGATAAGTATCATGCTATCTAGTTCTTGAAACTTTTCTGAAGCAGTTTTGTCATCCGTATCTGTACATAAAGCTTTTTCATATCTACCTTCTAATAGATCTATGGCTTTTGGAATTCCCTTCAGTAACATAGATATTTTATACTTCCATATCAACCAATTGGTGCCATCTAGGTTTCCAATGTTAAATCTCGTGATATCTGGTTTGGTTGCCATATTCACTATTAAACACTGTTATCGTATTTTATAATAAATAATATCGATCTTATAAACCTAAACGCTCTGCTACCATGTTGTGAGGAATTTTATCCGTGAAAAATAAAACCAATTATTTTTCCTTTTAGACAGCTAATGTATATTTTTGACATGCTCTTTTATTTTTTATTTGACAATACAAAAACCATAGAGAATAGTCAACCTCTAACAATATGTACTGGATTAGGCACATAGGATACTTTTTATTCCGGGAAATCATACGGTCGGGAATGCGGGTAAAACCGCGCAGGACACCTAGTATAGCTATATTTAACATTACCATGTCTATGGCGTTCACGCAGCGAAGGGTATTTTACCCGCTATATACTCAGTCACAGCAAGTAGGTACTAATAATATCAAACCACATATCAAACAGACATTTTATGACGTGATTGGGTAATGAACAAGGTGGGTTAACTCATTAACTAATGCTGGCACGTTCAACACATTTACATGAGAGGAGAAGGCTTTGGTATCCATAACACAAGTTAATTCTTACCTCGGATACCAGAGGTTTATTAACACTTATATGGTTAACTGATAAGTCCCTAACTCTTCGCACCTTATTACAAAACATGGTTTAAAGGAAAACCAGGTTTTAAAATAGCCTCGTCCCTTTTTATTATATGAAGTTAGAAAGTGACCATATGACAGTAAAACCTGGCTTTGCTTTAAACCATGTTTTGTAATAAGGGGGTTCTAGTTTAAAATTAAGTGTTTTGTGTATTATCTTGAGAAATAAAATTGTTATTATTTATTATTCAATGTTGCGCTTGTGTAGTGTTGTGAATAAGCACGACGTCGCACTGCATGCGCATCATGAAAAGTCTGTACGTCTCTATCGCGCGCGGTCAAGCTTAAGGGGCGTCCATAAATTACGTGAGATGTTTGAGGGGGGGAGGGGGTCGAGTCAAATCTCATCTAATCTTACGTTGGAGAGAGGGGGGGTCTCGGCAAATATCACGCAATTTTTTTTGATTAAAAAAAATATACTATTTTGGTCCATTTAATCCAGATTGTACAATGTACATGCTTAAGATTAAATCTTAAGCGTAATCGTAATACGATTAAGATCATTCACTAATTCGTTCGAAAGAAAATAATTTCATTTATACTTCGACGTTATGCATCTACTGACTGTCAAACCACCATATTTGCTTTATACCAAATAACGTCCAACGCGTTTACGTAAGAAACCCACATTTTGAAAAATCTCACGTGAGATTGGGGGTTGGGGAGGGGGTTGAATAAAATCTCACGACATCTCACCAGGGGGGGGGGGGGGGCAGAAAATTTAAAAACAAAACCTCACGTATTTTATGGACGCCCCCTTAAGAGTATGAAAGATGCATTCGTTCATTAGAATTGACCGACTGAGCAATAATGTAATAAAACTGAATAATAAAACACACTGTATCGTGAGATTGCATATGTGTGCGTACTGTGAACGTGCCAGCTTTAGTTAATCAACCTGTACTACGTCCATGCCTATATCCACCAAATTATCACATAACAGGTAATGTGGTAAGTATTATAATGTAGTTCTGTTATTTTAATTCAATGTTATTATATTCAATTCAAATAATTTAGGTAGGTATATAAAATTTACAAGTACATATGTTTATCGGATGTTGAGTGAGACTCATATGTTAGTGTCACGTCTTTATCTTTGAACAATATTTTATTGAAATGGATGGAAAAAAAAACACAAGAATGTATGAACCAATAAAAGTTTAATACTGTTACTTGAGATAAATTATCAAAAATACAATAGGTAACGTAAATTAAATAATAAATAAGTAGGTAAGTATAAAGTTAATACAAACTGGACAGAATAGTTGTAAAGGCACAATAAATAGTGCAAGTAAAAATATAAGATAAAAATTATTGCTTGTTCTTATTACGCGTAAATGGGCAGTGTAAAATCTGCATTATTCATATGTTCAGTCTATACAACATCACAGCTGGAATTATAAGGAGCACTGACCCTATGGCGTAGGTGACCGCTGCGCCAGACCACCAGTACACTGAAAGTAATAAAAATAGATAAATTTATAAGTAAATAAAAGAAATCCTATAGGTAATATAAAGGTATCAGCATATTTTACACAGGACCACAGGTGTCGAAATAAATGTGTAGTTAAACAACTTGAGATAAGTATCAGATATTTTACAGATAACCCAATTGTGTGATTTCGAGATTGTATGTGTCAAAAAAGTGCTTCTTCACACCGTAGCGTCATGCATAGAAGCGAACTATATGAATGAAAACACACGTGGCTTGATTCTAACAACACATCTCTTCACACAAATAAAATAAATATTTCGGCGCGGCGGCGCCCCGTAAAGCGAGAGTATAGGACTGCTTATTAGATTCAAACTAAAACCTCATTTATTCAGTTTAGGTACTGATAAAGGGACTTATGGTAGTTACAATTGACTACCGTCGGTTCGTGATAACTGAGGTCCAATTTGGGCATCGACGTGATGCACGACACCGCGCGTTACTTACGTGATGCAGCGAGCAGCGGTCCGGCGGCGCGGGCGAGCGCGCCCAGCGACCGCAGCGCGCCCAGCACCGCGCCGCGCCCGCCACCTTCAGACACGCCCGCCGCCATCGAAGTCATGCACGACACCGCAAACGCCGTCGCTGTTAAACATACACACATAATCAGACGCTCTATATAGGAAACAGATAAATTAGCGTTGCAAACACGCTTTAACAAAAAAACATTTTATTTATATTCATTGAAATGATAAACTTACACAAAGCGAAGAGCACGAGCCCCAACCAGAGCCACACAATGGGTTGGAATAAGGGCGGCTTTTGTGTGGCTGCGAAGGCGACGCACAGGAATGAAGGCGAGGTGAGCGCCAGCGCCGCGCGCGCCGCCCACTCCGCCCCGCGCGGGCTCAGGCGTCTGGCGGCACCCCCTTGCAGCAACGCCATTATTAAACCTGACCAAATCAAATAATTAACTACATTTTAAGACATAATAATTCTTTCTTTTTGATAGTGTTGAGGTAGCTGAGCGGTGCGACAATCGTCAGTTTAGTGCAGCGTGCGTGGGACTGCAGTTATGTCATCGGTCACTCCCGCACAGGTACCTTAAGAAATGGCCACTTTTTCAATATTAAATGGTAATGGTCAAACGCGGCATGCGACCATAAAGAACTATGACGAAGCCTAATATGGAGCTCGCTCAGAAGAAACCTATTCACTCTGGCCTTGAAAGTCCCTAGATTGTAAGACAGGAAACACTGGCTTATACTGTGATATTAGTTAATACAAAAGCTAGAATAGTCAAAGAATATGTGAGGAGTTTTCTTATGATACCTCTGCTCAAAATTCCCGTCAAACTGTTCATAATTCGAACCAATTTGAACCTTAAGTTCACAATTTGACTCATTTAACAGGTACTTTGAGCCTAGAGGTTCTTTTTTTCTTGGTCTGAGCTAGAGGTATCATAAGAAAACTACTTGTTATAATATTGCAAGCTAAGTATTATTATGGCTTACCTATAACTAAGAACATTTTCCCTTGTTGCATTGCTGTGTAACCAAAAGTGTGGTGAGTTAGGAATGTGAGAGTAAACTCAAGTCCAGAGTAAATAAATAAATATAGAAAATATATCAGCCCTAATCTTGAGAGCACTTTATTCTGATGCACAGTGAGGTTTTTTACAGCTGTGAAGTTTAATAAATGCCAAGGAGAAACGAAGTCCACTGCTTTAGATAAAGAGAATGATAGAGGTGCTCTTTTATCCTGGAAAATACATATATTATAAAATTGATACAAATATAATTTATTTCATTATCAATCAATAAATAAAAGTGACACATTTAAACATACCTTGGATAATGTCTCTGGTATACAAAACAGTACAAGTGCGATATTGGCTAGTGAGAGAGACAGAGCATAGAAAGCCGGTTTTTCGCCCCATGAACCAGTGGAGATATCAGTATTTTTGGCAAACCACGCGCCGGCAAGTGGACCCACTATAAATCCGATGGAGAACGCCAAGCCAATTAACGCCTACAAAATCAATAGGTTTTTCAATGTAAATGAAAACGCATATTAATTAACACCTACAAAAAAAATCTCGTGTTCATAGCACACAAAATTGATGTGAATATTAAGCAGGGTAGGTAGACACCAACATTTATAGTGTTGTTTTTGTATAAAAACAGCATATTTACTACATATCAACACCTGTTTTAACAATATGTTACACATGATGTGTATTCAAGGTTTATCTATGCTGTATCTATGTAATATTAAATGTATGTATATGATTCATGATAATGTCCTTAAGAATATATATTTTAACATCCTTCTTTATTCAATTGTTTACTTTCATTATTTGATATTGATAATTTCAAATAATGTATGGCCAAACAAAAGCATTTGCCCACAATAAATGTAATGAATATTTACCATTCCTCTAGCTCTAGTCTTCTCATTAGAAGCATCAGTCACTACTGCCATGCTGAGGCTCACATTGGCTTTGCTGAGTCCGCCTATAAACCGAGCCAGCACAAATATACTGAATGTACTTGCACAACTCCATAGTGCATGGGAGAGTGCTATGCCTGTCTGAAAAATATAAATGTTGCTTTAAAATTTACAAGTAGTGTTTTGAGTGTTTATATTTAGTGATGATTGGCTACCCCAACTTAACAAATATATAAATTACAGTATATTAAATAATATGTACAAATGAGGTCATTTAGGGTAAGGAAGAGAATCAAACCTACTATCCAAGTTGGACTACATACTCAGAGCCAGAATACAATTATTTTTGTTGTTAAATGTCTAAATCTTTGTGTACTTCTCAACAGCTATTTACCTCAATATACATTGCATTTATGTTTTAATTGCATAAACAATTCATCAGTTTTATTTAAGCATTTAATTGAGGATATTACATCAAGTTTTGCAATACAGGAAATTACATTTCCCACTTGAAACCTTGATGATATAATTGTACTTGAATAAACATCATCAATATGTAATGTTACATATCTGCATATTTTAATTAAAACAATGGTGTATGCTACATAGGGTTTCGTTCCCGGGTCCCGGGAATCGGGAATTCCCGGGAAATACGTCGTTCCCGAAGTCGGGATTTTTTTTGCGATTTCCCGGGAATTCCCGGGAATTTCTTTATGAGATTTAATGCTCTAAAACACTGCAAATATAGGTCAAAAATAACGAAAAACCTTTGAAACACAAAGATGTTGCATACGATATTAAAACAAATGTCGATATCCACCGAAATCGAACGAACTGAACTACAAGCTTATGAGAAATCGCTGAAAGGAACTGTAGGAAGTGTGTATTTGTGGAGATAACGTTTTTTTCTTAGAAAAATTTCAATTCTCCGAAAATACCCATAAAAACATGTTTTTTGTAACATGTTTGTAACCTATCAAAAGTCAAGTAAAATACGTAATTTAATTTAATTACCTATTTGTGTCTCACACACAAACATAAGTAGAAAATTATAAATAATCATATCAAACTATAGGTCATACATAGTTACTATGGGTAGTTTCTAAACTGCCGATTTTAGAGAAAATCTCTGAGTGCGCGTAATTTTGAAGAAAATGAAAGTTACATTAATATTTTTTTTTAATATAAATTTTTGGAGATAAAGCTTATCAGCGTTTTTGTCAAAGTCAAGTAAAGCACATCATCATCATCATATCAGCCTAAGGATGTCCGCTGCTGAACAAAGACCTCCCCCATTAACTTCCACTTCGAACGATTTTGGGCCGCTTGCATCCAGTGGCACCCAGCGACTCTGACCAGGTCGTCGATCCGTCTGGTGGGAGGTCGTCCCAGTACAGTACAGTACAGGAGTACGTGGTCACCACTTGCGTCGTCTTCGAACGATGTTGCCTGCCTATTGCTATCACATCAGCTTACTATCACTAAGATCTATATCGGTAATTTTTGTTCTCCTACGAATGTCGTCGTTTCCCTGTCTCCTAGAGAAATTCCGAGCATAGTTCGTTCCTTGTGAATTAGTAATAAATTTTTTTTTTCAACACATGCTCGTAATTTGACATTTATTGCACCGTTTTTAGTATCATAATGTAGCTTTTGACGCACTAGTGCTTTTTAATTTACATTACCGCACAGTTTTATGATAGGTATAATGCCGATTATGTAAGTTTTTAACTCAATGCTATTGATATGTGCGTAGACGAAGCATTCTTAATTTAAACGGTTAAAACAGTTTTGCTGTCAAAAAAAGAACTTGCGCGCCATATTTTTTGACGTCCTCATTGACTATTATCAAAAAATCTAGTGAAAGAAATACAAGTCTGTTTTTTTCCTCACAAGTGTGTTGAAAAACGTTGTATGAGACGCGTGTGCATTGATCATTACACTCTCGGGTTCCTTTGCTTAATAGGTACCGTCTCGTGTGTGATTACCAACTTTGCACACGTCTCATAATGTACTATTATTTACTTCTGAGACAAATAAATTGCTAATTTAATTAAATTACGTGGTTTACTTGACTTTATATACGTTAAAATAACAAAACTAACAACTTAAAATTTCCCGGGAATCGGGAATTCCCGGGAAGTCATTTTTTTCATTCCCGGGTCCCGGGAATGGAAAAAGGTCGGGAAAAACGAAACCCTAATGCTACATTAACTTGAAAAAAATTTTACCTACTATAATAATATAAGTATTTCTTCTTAGTGATTTTTTTGTCCCTTTACTTGATTTGTGATATTTATTTGATGATAAATGGTTTCCAATACTCAAGGTTAAATCAAAAGGATTTAATGAGGGTGCAAATTTATATTGCTTATGGCATATTTACCAATTTCAAGAATTTGGTACATTGACACATTGGATCTCTTCAATGACACTAAACTCTAATGTTATCATTGCCACATAAGATTACAATGTAACACTCAATTGGAATTATCTTGATGTAGCATGATAAGATCATGGGAAATATTTATTATCTCTTTTTCCTGTTCCTATTTAATGATATTGAATTTTGAATACTGATCTACATTAAATGCCTTCGTTCAGTAAAGATGCCAAAATTAAAATTGTCTAAACCCTGCAGTTTAACCTATGTGTTGTCTAGACTTATATATTTACAGAAAAATAAAAATACTTACCAAACAAATTAGAAGCATAGGCTTTCTTCCATATGCATCAGATAGACTGCCAACTATAGGGCTAGTTAGGAATTGAAGGAAGCTGTACATGGAGCCTAATGCTCCTCCAAATAAAACTGACGCAAACCTGTCGGGAGCGCCAGTCAACTTCTGAAAGCTCCGCACAGCTTGTAATAATGAGGCATATAAATTATTCCCTTTGCCTTCCACTTTGTCATAATAATCAAGCAAAGATGGCAAGAGTGGCAGGATCATCGTAAAAGCCAGCAGGTCTAATAACAAAGACACGAATACCAGTGCGGTGATTTTCGATGATGCATTTTTAAGATTATTTTTCTCTGCCTCTTTGTAATTTTCTGTAACGTCGACATCCTCAATTATCTTGTTTGTCCTTTTTCTTACATCTCCGTTACCATGTTGGATATCCTAAAACACGGTTTCATTATATAAAAGACGAAAATAAAGTGACTAAATTAGTGCTACAATATTGTAATTGTTTTTCAATAAACTTTAATCATACTTACCATTTTACTATTACTCATATAGAACTGGATTCACAATAATTATATCTTAATAAAGATGAGCAACGTGCCATCGAGGTGAGTTACAATTTAGATCTGCGAAATAAATAAAATACGTACGAATAAACTTTCACTTTCATACGGAAAGTTGTCGGTTGACTTGACAAAAAATTGTTTGACGACGGCCAAGTGACATATTGTCTGACAGTGACAGTCGATGACAGTGCTGCCCTGCCAGTGAATAAAAAACTAAAATTGAGAGACGTTTACGAATAGATAACGTAACAAATACTAACGTAAAGCTACCAAAAACATTCCAATACATTATCCATAGAAATAAATATACCTAGAAAGAACGTCGCCATACCACACGAATATATAAAACAGGCCAACTTTTATAGGCTGCTGCGCGTAACAGCTACGTTTTACGCTCCCTCTGCGTCATTCTGCTTGTCATAGTGACGTTCATAATGATAGTAGTTGTTGAAATATTCCGATTAAAATCGGGAGAAATTTAAATATTAGACATTATTTTGCAATTTTATTTATTTTTATTTGATTTAGGCCCTAACAGTTAGAGGCTATTTTTATCGACGCGGGCACAGCTGCGACACTCTATCTGGATGTATCCTTAATCAAAGACATTATCGTTGAAGTGTATGTGCACAAAAAGAAAGAACATATTTAATCAAAGCGATATGTTTAATAAATATCGATATAACGATATGGTATCGATTAAGATGACGTTACCACTTTTAACTCTGTGGTGTGGTCGGTCAAATCGTGGTCCTAAAGCGCTTTCTTTTTCTGTACATACCTATCTCAAAGAGTATAGTAATATATCGGCAAACCTATCACTACTAGTTTAGTTTGTGCTTTTTCTCTATAGTCTATGCTCCATGCAAGCTTGCTTGCGGAAGACGCCATCTTGATTGATACATTTTTGTGTTGTTTTCAACTTGCATTGCTCCGTATTTTACAATAAGTTTGTGCAATTCTATCCCCTTATAATGGGTGAAGACAAAGGTACTTAGCACTGAAATATATTACGTACGTATACACATTATTATTTTTCCATAAACCTAACCTTCAATGTTTCCAGCGGAACGAAGACGCAGATCTCGCTCTAGGGATAGGGAGAGGCGACCGCAGCGCTCGAGGTCTCGCTCACGAGAACGACCTCCTCGAGAAAAAAGAAGGACTAGTAAATCAAAGTCTCCGACAAACAAGAGATCCCGCCGTCGTAAGCCTTCTCTGTATTGGGATGTACCGCCGCCGGGCTTCGAACATATTACGCCGCTGCAGTATAAGGCTATGCAGGCAGCTGGACAAATACCTGCTAATATCGTCGCTGACACACCTCAAGCTGCCGTACCAGTCGTGGGCTCGACGATAACTCGCCAAGCTCGAAGATTATACGTGGGTAACATACCGTTTGGTGTGACTGAAGAGGAAACCATGGAGTTTTTCAATCAGCAGATGCATCTTTCTGGTTTGGCCCAGGCGGCCGGCAATCCTGTCCTCGCTTGTCAAATTAACTTGGACAAAAACTTTGCATTCCTTGAATTTAGGTCTATTGATGAGACTACACAGGCGATGGCTTTCGACGGTATTAACTTCAAAGGGCAGAGTTTAAAGATTCGACGGCCACACGACTACCAGCCTATGCCTGGCACTGAGAATCCAGCTATCAATGTGCCAGGTTAGTTAATGTTGCTTTCTAATCACTATCTATCCTATTTGGATTTGGTTATGTTGAAAACCTATAATTTATTAATATTTTCTTTTTAAAATTACAGCTGGAGTCATTAGCACAGTAGTCCCTGATTCTCCTCACAAAATATTTATTGGTGGTTTGCCCAATTATCTGAATGAAGACCAAGTAAGTTGTTATTGTGTATAATAAGTACATAAAATTCCATCTGTGAAACATTTATTGTAAGAAATCTGAATACCTACTTGCCATTTCAGATTTTTAAATAATTTTTACAACAAAAAATATGATATCACAAAAAATAATGTTCCACAGATTATTTAATTCTTAATGTTTTACGGACAAGAGTAATAAATACAATATCTTTTTTGACAAAATTTATATAAGCCTAGTAAATTCTTAGAATCAGAACAAACAACTCAAATGTATTTTTCAAATTAAAGGAATTATGCATAGCACAAATTAATCTTCATACAGACACCAAATTTTTTTTATGAATGTTTGATTGATGACCTCAAATAGATTCTTTGCCAACACTTGCAACTCCCAAATCTTAAAAAAATCACATGAATTATGCCATGCAAATTCAAATTTCAATCTGATCAGCAAAATTATATTTTCCAGGTACCCAGTACCCAGACTACATTGTATGCTTACAAACATGAGTCCATGTTTGTTTCATTGTTATCACTACATTTAGTCCCAAACCTCATAGCTTGTCTACTAGGAAGAAAACCAGTTTATCTCTACATACATATCTTAATGATATTTAAAAACATGCCATTTAGATGTACCATAAATAGTTATGCAGCATTTCTTATACCCAAAATATTTAGGATAATAAAAAAAGGATAGTTATTTTCAAGTATAGATACTCCCAAAAAAGAACAGTTCCCATAGGTAGCAATAGTGCCGCAACTATTTCAGGGCGAGATTCAACAGTTGACAGGGCTACGGTGGAGCATGCAGTGAGCCGCGTTATGTTTTGGTCCATTTCAGGTATTTTCACAGGTACCTAGCAGGGGAGAGCGTGCGCGCTTCACGCTCGATATATTCTGAAACAACTCACTGATATAGTTTGCTTTCTGCCCCTCCCTAGCTTAGATTTGGCACATTCGCGGCCCGCGTGTCACTGTTGTCTCTCATTCTCACCTATACGTCTTGTACTTGAATGAGACGTCGGCACTTCAAGGCAAGTCTCCTCCATTCACATCTGATTCTAACATGCGGCTAGACACAGGTCAGATAACATTCATTTCTATGTTTGCTGCAATTTACTAAGCAAATGTTAATGGGAACTAAAAATAAAGACCAAAACTGTGAACATTTCATATTATAGATATATTATGTAACCATTTATTTATTTAAAAAAGTAGTATTGGAGATTCTAACTTGTACTAAATTAAATTTGTGGGAAACAGGTAAAGGAACTACTGATGTCATTTGGCCAGCTTCGAGCTTTCAATCTGGTCAAGGACTCCTCAACGGGGCTCAGTAAGGGCTATGCCTTTGCTGAGTATGTTGATATTTCAATGACTGATCAGGTAAATATTTCATAAAGTTTTTTTTGCGTAACATATTAATTATTTTAGAGATTGCTAACATTATTAAAAAATTCTAGGCAATAGCAGGACTGAATGGTATGCAGTTAGGTGACAAAAAACTGATTGTTCAACGAGCCAGTATTGGAGCAAAGAACTCGACATTAGGTATTTATTTACTATATTAGATTACTATATTTATTAATAATATTTGATATTATAGCAAAATAAAAAGGGTGTAACAATAATAATGTTGAATGTATTTAGCAATGACTGGAGCAGCTCCAGTGCAACTGCAAGTGGCCGGGTTGACTCTGGCGGGCGCCGGCCCGCCCACGGAAGTACTCTGTCTCCTCAACATGGTCACGCCGGACGAACTACGCGACGAGGAAGAGTACGAAGACATTCTTGAAGATATCAAGTCAGTATTGCACTATTATTCATAGAAATAGATATACCTCGAAAGAGCGTCGCCATACTAAACGACAAAATAAAACAGGCCAACTTTTTTAGGCTGGTGTACGTGACAGCGACATTTGATTTTTACGCTCGCTCCTCGTCATTCTGCTTGTCATAGTGACGATTATATTTTTATTTTATTAGGATATCCAACAGCTACATTTAAATATACATGCTTAATACAGCTGAATAATTAATCCAGAGCCAATAATAGGATATCACAACATGATAAAAATTATGCAGAGCAGAATGTGGCATGAAGAAATTAAAGTATAAAGATTCATAATTATAGCAGTTGTTGAACTATTCACCAATTTAGTCAGGAGAAATGTATACATTATTTTGCATCTTTATTTGATTACGCCAGTTAACAGTATTTCGACGAGTGAACAGCTTCGACGCTCAATCTGGAATTATCATTAATCAAATTTATTATTATTATTTTACTTCTCCAATGCAAAAGTTATATTAATAAATATTTACGTTGTTACAGAGAGGAGTGTAATAAGTACGGGTGTGTACGCAGCATAGAAATCCCAAGGCCAATTGAAGGTGTTGAAGTACCTGGATGCGGAAAGGTATATTTAATAATTGTCTTGTCATGTCTTCCGGGGGTAATTCTAATCCAACTTACCCCGAATTTGATACTAATATATGTTGACATTCCAATATTATTATGTAGTCTTTAACCTAAAACTCTAGTACCTAAACTAGTAGTAGTTCTAGTATCGTCTCTAACAATACATCGGTTTCATTCAAAAGAAACCTATTTGAAAATCCGATATTTTTGTTTATGGGAATCTACTATATCAGATTCATAAAAAATTGTATAGCAATGTGCGATTAATCCCTCGTTTTGTATTTCCCCTCTCACTGACAAATTTGTTTTGCTTACAGGTATTTGTAGAATTCAACAGCATCGCGGATTGTCAGAAGGCGCAGCAGACCCTCACAGGTCGTAAGTTCAGTAATCGCGTCGTGGTGACTTCCTACTTTGATCCAGACAAATATCATCGTAGAGAGTTTTAAGTGCTTTATTTGAGCACTAATTCCTTTGTCATACTGTTTCTTGTGTACAATCTCGTAAGTGACATGTTCCATTTTAGTGAATGAATTTAATATCTATGCATCTCGACTATAATGTATTAACAACTCAATAAAAATAAATTATAATAACTGAAGCACTTTTTATTTATTAATTTATTAACTTTTTTTTATACACATAAATAATATTAGGATTAGAACATTCTTAGTCATAACATCAGTAAAAAGACATTTTTTACCTACTTACAAACACTTCGTACTTTCTTGATTACATAGTTTTCAAGATTTCTGATTACACTAGATTTAAGTAACTTACAATGAATATACGTGCTAACTAAACATCTTGTTGCATTGCTGGTTGATAAGTATTCAACGAGCCTGTCTGCGAAGAAAGGACGATTTTCCTCATGGCCACATACAAAACGCCTCCAATGAGCAGCATGCCTATACCAGCCATCAAACTGATAGCCCAGGCAGGAACTGCATTACCATCTGAAACGTAAAAAAGTTTTTCATAAGTCGGTAATAATAACGTTGTTATACTCTGGCAGTGTGTGTTTTATGTTATAATTCGTACACTAACGGCTTCGCGCCTTGGTAAGTTTATGTACGTATTTAACTTAGATTCATATCAAAAGAATGAAAGATGCCTAACTTCGCCAGCAGTACCTACGATTCAAATACATTATTTAATTAAGACCCTCAGACAAAGGAGAGGATGAGTATACTTATTAAAATTTGAAGCACAGGTTGAAGACACATACTCCGGTTCGTTGAGATGTGTCATTGGCACAAATGACTAGATGGTTACTTTATAACCATTGGGTACTATATCAGGATTTGGTTCAGATTGCAGACATTTTATTTATGACGTATCCATACTAATAGTAATTCTGTTTGTTACGCTTTCATGCCTACTCTGCTGAACCGATGGCGATGAAATTAGGCATCCAGATAGACTATTCTATATAATATATCCAGATAATATTAAAAAGGACATTGACTACTTTTTATCTCGGGGACAGCTAGTTCTTTATAACTTACGATAGTACGTGCGGGTCATTACACGTCTTCCTCGAAGTATTTTTCTCCTTGCTTCCGTCTCTTGTGTGAGAGTACTTAGAATAACTGAAACGGGAATGGTTTTACTTATTGTGGTTAATAAAATCATTCAATAGTTTTATGGAGAATTACAAAGTTACAAGTATTTCCCATAAAATGAAGAATGTATCAGGCAGGATATTGTCATTTTATTATTATAAACTTCTCGTACTTATGTTGGGGGAGTCACAATTTATCAGCTATCGAGTGCTATATGTGCAACGGAAGCGGAACTAGTAAAAGTTACTAATAGAATTTCACATTGAATTATGTGCGATGATGTCACGCGACGTGAATTAAATGGGATACTACCTATATAAATCTCTAATGGTTAAACCTAGCTTCGCTCCGGTGGACAGTAATTACACATTTTTCAAGTGGTGCTTAATCCCAGAGCTATAGGACCAACGCATCCTTATCAAAGGTATCTATATAAAGGTAAGGAATAATGGTGCAACAAAATTAGTTTTATGTAATTTGTGGGTCACTTGTAAAGATTTTAGGCACAAGAAGCAGTTGGGCAGCTGCTCACTAACACCAAAATTGCGTGAATGTAACCGACACAGATCAAATCTTGTCAACATACAGGCACAATGAAACAATAGTCAGTACCTTAACAATCTATGTAGGTAAGGATGAAACGTAGAACTCTTACCCAAAATCACGGCAAAGTAAAACCATAGTGATTTCCTTTGTGCCATTTTAAATCACTTGCACTATTTTCACGCTATTCAATTATAAACCAGTTTGCAATTAGGCAAATCAAATGACACACTAAAACGCAAGAGCAAGGTGTGTTCTGCGCCATGGACCCTTATCGGCGATAAGATAACATGATTACTAACCAGTAGATATGTTCGAAGCATCCTAGTGGCTGAAATTATGTAGACCAGAGGTTGACTCAATGCTATTACAGAGAATTGTTGTTATTGACTTTCAGGATGTATTTTTTTTTATTTTCAACCTTATCACTAACGATGTCTAAGGTTCATAAGCAGTTATGTTTCGCAACTTCGCATCGGATATAGGGAGAGCTTGAGATTTGAGATAATCAAACATATTTGTTATAAATAAAACTATTATTATATTCTATAAATTTTAAACAATTCTACTTAATAAACAATACATCTAATTTTCTTTGAATATATTCTTCAAATTGGCTTCAGCTAAAACTTTTGCAGTAACAGAATCTGGGTCTTGAGGTGAAATTTTAGCGAATTTTGTTGTCTCCTGTTGCCGCTCGATACCCACTGCCGACACTGACTTTTCAACCAGCTCACTCTCTGGAACTCCTTCAGTTTTCAGCTTATCATACTGTTGTACAAGCCTTTTCGTTTGTGATTCCGAATTGGGATTGAGCATATTTACTGATAAACCATGGCCTTGTGAATGAAATTTTCTGTGAAAAAAGAAGGATGTATCGTTATTTGATAATAATGTAATATTGAGGAGTATAATAGCTATAATAAATATTATATCTTCAGGTAGGCGGAGGTATAACCTAGTGAGTACAGTCCCCCTATATTTCATGATAAGTTAATATTCATGATTATTCCGAGCAGCTATGGGGTGCTCATCTGATTTTAGAGTGACCAAACCGAACTGGCATTCATCCTAATTTAATATTGTTACGAGCTGGGGTTCAGGATAAATAATGGTACACGAATTTACCAAAACACTGGTCACACTTTTATTAAAACTCTAATTAAAACACTCAGAAATTAAATAGTTCACTAGCACTTAACTGTATTTCACTTCGATGTTTACTCACTGATTCACTAAATCAAACTCAAACTCCTCTGTGCATTGTCCCGTATTTATACTTCATAAACGGCATCTGGAACATTCCACAATTTACCCGCGTATTCTACATGCCTACAGTGCTATCGGGAATATTCCAGAAGCCGGTAGCTATTCGGCGATAGATGGCGTTGCTTGATAGATGTTTACTCCTATACAATAACAGCGTTACTGATAGTACCGCTATTCAATAACAGATGGCGTTACTGGTAGCAATTTATTCTTGATGTCGCGATGTCGTAACACTACCCCCTCCTTAGACATGCTCGTCCCGAGCAATGTGAGTTCCATGGTATTGCGCCAAACGGTCTATATGGACAATCTTCGGTTTACCTCGAGCCCCCTTCTGGATACGGTAGGTGACATCATTGATTTTCGTAACAACACGATATGGTCCATCCCATTTTGCTTGCAGTTTCGGGGACTTTCCTTTCCTGCGCACTGGGTTATGTAGCCATACTAGGGACCCCATCTCGAATACTCTATTGTTCGCTTTCCGATCGTAACGGGTCTTCATTCGTTCAGACATTTGTTGGCCATACTGCCTGACCTGCTCATATACGTCATTCATTTTGTTTCGTAAGTCGTTCGCATAATCTGTAACACTACGTGGATCGTCAGGCGGAATACCGGTGAGCAAATCTGCAGGCAATCGCAATTCTCTACCGAAGTTTGCAAAAGCAGGCGTCACCGTCGTACTTTCATGAGTTGCACTTCGATATGACAGGAGAAAGGGTTGTATGTGTTTGTCCCAATCCTTCTGCCGGCTGTCCACAACTTTTGCCAGATATCTCTCCAACGTTTGGTTGAACCGTTCAACCATTCCGTCCGATTGCGGGTGATAAGATGTGGTCCTGGTTTTGTGTATACCCATTACTCGACATGCCTCCTGAAATATTTGAGACTCGAAATTTCTTCCTTGATCGCTGTGAATTTCTAGTGGTACACCAAACCGACAGAAGACTTCATGGACTAATTTATCTGCCACAGTAGAAGCTTCCTGATTCGGTATCGCGAAGACCTCTGGCCACTTTGTGAAGTAGTCCATGACGACCAGGAAGTATTTGTTTCCACTATCACTTTCAGGAAACGGCCCCGCGACATCCAACGCTATCCGTTCCCAGGGAGCTCCAACATTGTACAGCTTCAGCGCACCTCTACTGCGTGTTTGTGGTCCTTTTACAGCTGCGCAACTGACGCACTTTCGTATCCAGTCTTCCACATCGTCCCTGCAGTGGATCCAGTAAAATCGCTCACGAATCTTTAATAGGGTTCGTTTTACTCCCATGTGACCTCCTGAACATCCATTGTGATAGAATTTCAAGATATCTGGTATCCTTGCCTTCGGAACAACCATTTGTAGGTGAGAGCTGTCCCCTCGGGCATTTTCCCATTTACGGCATAAAATTCCATCCTGTATAGCTAAGCTCTCCCACTGTGCCCAATAACTTTTTGTGACTGAACTCGTCGTTGCCACGTCACACCACTTAGGTTTAGTGGCACTAGCCTGAATCCAGTCGCGAATCGGCTTGATGTCCGTGTCATCTTGCTGAGCCTGCTTTAGGGTTTCTATCCACTCTTCACTTAGGTCAGTCCTTAGCATCTTTACGGTTATTACTTCCTTATCTTCTTGCCTAACACAGTGCTTACAATTTTCAGGACAAGGTCTTCTTGATAAGGCATCTGCGTTGCCATGCAACCTCCCACTGCGATGTTCAGTTTCAAAGTCAAACTCTTGTAACAGTTCAATCCATCTAGCGACTTGTCCTTCTGGATTTTTGAATTGCAATAGCCACTTCAATGCGGCATGGTCAGTGCGGAGATGAAATTTCCTCCCTATCAAATACTTGCTAAAATGCTGCAACGTTTTCACAACAGCAAGTAATTCTTTTCTTGTAACACAGTAATTTCTCTCCGGTTTCGATAAGGACTTGCTAAAATAAGCTATAACAACCTCTTGATCTCCTTTTCTTTGCGATAACACGCCACCAATTCCATTATTACTCGCATCAGTATCTACTATGAATTCTTTTTCAGTATCAGGATAACCCAAAATAGGTGAGCTACACAGCCGTTTCTTTAATTCTTGGAATGCCACATCACATGCTTTGTCCCAAAAGAATTGTGATTTTTCCTCTGTCAACTTATGTAGAGGTCTAGCAAGGTCAGCAAAATTTTTCACAAAACGTCGATAATAGGAGCACAAGCCCAAGAATGCCCTGACCTGCGTTTTATCTCTTGGAACTGGCCAATCGTTGACAGCAGCTATTTTCTCAGGATCTGTCTGAACTCCTTCTTCTGAGACTATGTGCCCTAAAAAGTTTGCTTGTCGTCTAAAAAATGAGCACTTCTTTGGGCTCAATTTAAGGTTGGCTCCACGTATTTTCGCGAGTACTTGTTCCAAGTTTTGGAGATGATTTTCGAATGTTCGTCCCACGATAATGATGTCATCCAAATAAACAAGGCAGGCGTCTCCAATTAATCCACTTAGTACTAGCTCCATTAGCCGTTCAAAAGTAGCAGGCGCATTGCATAGTCCAAATGGCATGACGTTAAATTGCCATAGTACTTTTCCTGTAGAGAATGCAGTCTTTTCCTTGTCCTTTGGGTCTATTTCAACTTGCCAGTAGCCACTTTTCAGGTCCAGCGTGGTAAACCACTTCGTTCTTGTCAGCGTATCTAGCGTGTCGTCAATCCTTGGTAGTGGGTAACTGTCCTTCTTCGTAATGTCATTCAACCGACGATAGTCAACACAAAAGCGCATGCTACCATCCTTCTTTTTCACCAATACCACGGGAGAACACCATGGACTAGATGAGGGCTCTATAACACCACCTTTTACCATTCCCTGAATCATGGCATCTACTTCCTGTTCCCGTGCTATGGGTAACCTTCTTGGTCGTTGGCGGATTGGTAACTCATCACCCGTATTTATTTTGTGCTGAACTAATCCAGTCTTCCCTATGTCAGTATCACCAACTGAGAAAATATCAGCGTAACGGAGCAATATCTTCTTAGCCTTATCCATCTCTTCCTTCGACAGATTATCACTACAGTCTTCCAATAGCGTTGTCACGTTGAACTGAACATTTCCCCCAACAGACCCCGTAGGCTGGTCTTGACATCTACGCATCCAAGCAACTTCTTCACAAGTGCCCATCAATGTCCCCTTCTTGAGTACTTGTTCATGATCACTTAAATTTAGTACACGTACTGCCGAGACGTTGTTAGCTTTAACTAACGTTCGTGCCATCTTCCATGGAAGATCACTGTCCAGTTTTTCTATAAGGATGCAACGATTTCTATGACCTGAATTTTCTGGTAAGATTACCGGCACGATTGTTTCAGACATGGGAGAGAGAACACTCTTCTTCAAGCAATACACTTGGCCCGACGATGCGCCTTCTATGAAGACTTCTTCTGAAGCACATTTTAATACTCCGTGATTGACGTCGATCTCACAGTGATGTTTCCTCATGAAGTCTAATCCCAGGATACAGTCATCCATAATGTCGGCCACGATTACTTTGTGACGGTAGCTTTGGTTGCCCAATTTTAATTCTACCTCCTCCTCGCCTTCGACGGTTATCTGCTGGCCGGTAGCTGTTACCAATTCAATTTGCTTGTAGTCTTTGAAGTAGTCCCCAAGAAACCGACTTGCTAGTTGGGAACTGACGATCGTGCGAGATGCTCCAGTATCCAACGTTACCTTACATGGCTTGCCATTAATTTCACCTATAATGATCAGACTGTTCCCGTTATGGGCTTGTGAGATCGAGATCCTTGGGGCTCTTCGAACACCAGCCAGCACCCGCCCCGCGGTCCTGGCGTTTACTCGTTTCCCTGTTGCTGAGCAGTGCCACCAGTCACCGCTGCATTTCCTTCCCGGGGTCGATTTTCTTCTTTTCTATAGTTTCTCCACTTCGGGCAACTCATCCGAAGGTGGCCCTTTTCTCCACAGTTGTAGCAACGGGGCGAGGCCACTTCCCTGATGCGGTGAGGTCGGTCATCGCGTCGCACAGCCTCCACTTCTAAGGCATGGGCTAAAGCGTCTTTCAGCGACTCGTGGTGCCCTAATCTCACGGCAGCTCTGACTTCCAAGTCGCGTATACCATCCACGAACGCTTGCACTAGATTACCGTTGATCATCGCTGGTGCAGACTGGTATGCTTTACGGACCAGCTTTTCTACCTCTAGAGCCCACTGTTGTATAGTTTCGGCGCTCCGTTGCACACGGTCCTTGAGTTGGGCACGGAATACGTGTTCCAGGTGTGCGTCCCCGTATCTAGATTCTAGAGCTTCCAACAGTTGCTCATACGTCACGTCCTTACCGAGGGCCTCCAGTATAGTGAGGGCCTGGTCGCGAAGACCCAAAGTGAGTGCTGTCATCGCCTGTGCACTAGTCCAACCATTTGCCTTCATGACAGCTTCGAACTGGATTCTATAGGCTGACCATGACGAGGTGCCATCAAATGGCGGCACCTTGAAACCACGTGAAGAAGCCACAGGTAAAGAAGTAGCAGTTCCAACCTTGAGTCCAACCAGGGCATTCTTCACGTCATCTATCTGTACTTCGGCCTTGGATATACGATTTTCGGATTCCGAGATACGGGACTCATAATGCTGAAGCTGTTCCTTCACCACCTTGAGATCCTTGCCAAGAGTTACTTGTAAATTTTCTAATAAAACCATCTGTTCCTCTTGGCGGCGAGCCTGCTCCTCCTGACGGCGAGCCTGCTCCTCCTTATCCCGCTGTAGCTGTTCCTCCAGTCGGCGAGCCTGATCCTCCTGACGGCGAGCCTGCTCCTCCTGACGGCTAGCCTGCTCCTCCTGACGGCGAGCCTGCTCCTCCTTATCCCGCTGTAGCTGTTCCTCCAGTCGGCGAGCCTGCTCCTCTTGACGGCGAGCCTGCTCCTCCTTATCCCGCTGTAGCTGTTCCTCCAGTCGGCGAGCCTGCTCCTGTAGCATTACCATCAAAGCGCCAAGATCTGGGGTTGCAGGTACTGCTCTGACTTCAGGTGGGTCGGCAACTGGCAAAGAGCCAGTTGGCTGCTGGCCATCCGAAGTCTGCGACGGAGAACCTCCAAACCTCCTTTCATCCATCTCCTGCTGCCGCTGGCCCCTTGTACGGATACCCTCAGTGACTTCCTTTGGCATAACCGGCATTATTTATCCTACTACTTCTGACACCAATTGTTACGAGCTGGGGTTCAGGATAAATAATGGTACACGAATTTACCAAAACACTGGTCACACTTTTATTAAAACTCTAATTAAAACACTCAGAAATTAAATAGTTCACTAGCACTTAACTGTATTTCACTTCGATGTTTACTCACTGATTCACTAAATCAAACTCAAACTCCTCTGTGCATTGTCCCGTATTTATACTTCATAAACGGCATCTGGAACATTCCACAATTTACCCGCGTATTCTACATGCCTACAGTGCTATCGGGAATATTCCAGAAGCCGGTAGCTATTCGGCGATAGATGGCGTTGCTTGATAGATGTTTACTCCTATACAATAACAGCGTTACTGATAGTACCGCTATTCAATAACAGATGGCGTTACTGGTAGCAATTTATTCTTGATGTCGCGATGTCGTAACAATATTATAAATACGAAAGAGAGTTTTTGTTTGTTAGGCTTTCACGCCTCTACTACACAACGATCATAATGAAATTTGGCATGCAGATAGCCTATGGTATGTAGGACATAGGTAACTTTTTATCCCCAGAACGCGGGTGAAACCGCGGGGGACAGCTAGTGAGTGTCGTTATTGTATCTTATAAGGACCGCACGACTAACACAGACTAGTTTCTGACACATTAAATACCTGTTCTACTATATGCCAATTATGCATTTGATGCACTTGAAATTGTTCAATTGTCTGGATAGGTAGACATTTTCTTTTTTAAGGCGATGAAAGCTCATTGGTAGTGTCGAATGCCGTGATGAAGGTCCCGGGTTCGAAACCTACAATGAGTTTCAGCTTTCGGTAAAGGAAAGCAACGTAGTACCCGCCTGGCTGGTTTAAGAGCCAGTTTCTTTCTAGGCTTCGGCTCCATCATTACTTATCATGGTGAGATTGTAGTCATGGCAAACTGTCTATAAATAATAAAAATAATGTTTTCCCCACAGACTATTCCGGACATAGTTACTTCTCACACACACATTAGTTGGCTATTCCGCGGGAAAATAGACTCTGTCGCTGTTTACACAGTCGTTTATCCACGATCGACTAATGTGTGCGTGTGCGTGCCGGCTTGTACCTACGTACAGCGTGGTGGCCGACTTGAGTGTCAGTTTTATGTAAGCGAGAATATATCCGATTTTTTTAAACTTCCTTGGTTTTCCCAAAGTCACCCACCATGTGCAATTACTTAATAGCGAAAAATAAAACTTACGCTCTTATAACATCTTCCTTATAAAGTATTTGCCTGATGGGTTTAATCTCCGGTTTTGGCCTAGCGAATTTTGGTTCAGTAATAGGGGGAAATGCTTTGTATACGTCGAACCAAAGTGGCCTGTCATCCGGTTTGATAGCTCCGCGAGTGACAAGACCTTCTACTCTGAAACCAATTAGTGCATATTTATTACATTCTGGGTTACAGTTAGTATTTTTTTGTTTGCAGCTTAGATTTTTAGTATTGGATAAGCTACAGTTTAGCGACATTGTTGTATGTGATTGATGATAATAAATAGGTAGGTATACATACCTATTTGTGAACATGAGTTTGTATGTTTTACTTTCATAGCTAACTAGGTATTTTAGGAATAAGATACCTATATCTTATTCTTAACCATTTCTTAACATACCAAGAGCGAAGAACTAACACGAAAAACTATGTATGCAGGTAAATAACAATACGCGCCACACAATTTTCGAATACCTATGACGTAGAAAAAAAAAATTATTTTTGGTAACTTTGGATGTTGACACTTGCTCTAATAATGCTCTAATACCATATTCTGCGACGCGCTTAAACTAAGTAGGTAACTTCCGAGACGCAAACTTGTGTGGCGTGTTCTGTAGGGAGGGTGAAAGAAACAATAAAACAAAGATTATTATGAGTATGAATGAAATTTATTTAATAACTAGGTAGTTATATTAAAATAAAAGAATATTAATAAATAAGGGGGCAGGATGTTTGGTTTCCATCAGTATCACCTGGAAAATGACCCTGGATATGCAAATTAATATAGCAACCAACAAATTAAAAAAAAATACTTATGAATTCAAAATAAATTAGAAAAATTCAAATGTCATTTTGCATAGCATGAAATATTGTTCTACGCAAATTCTCCCATCCACTACGTTTTGTTTCAGACACCAATTTCTGCTGTAATTTTTTAATATCCTCTTCTAACTCATTTGCCAGTTTGTCTGTGTCTGCTCTGTGATTTGCTTCCATATCTTCACACCTAGTAAAGAAAAATCAGTCTTTATCTAAACTATGAAAGCCCAAAAAAATTCAGATACAATTAAATTATTGTGTATAACTTTATAAATTTAATGCAAAAATAACTTTAAAATAATATTTATATTTACTCTTTTTTATATGAAGCATGTATTTCTTTCAGAGCCTTAAGTTTCTGTCGATGGGCATTTGTTGCCTGCTGAATACATTTAATGAGTGCCCCTGTTAATTGTTCTAATTTCTGCTCATTCTCCTTCATTGCATTGTAATCAGCCTCCGAATTAGTCAATACTTCAGAGAGACTCTTGAGTAAATTCTCATTTCCCTGTTTTCTGCAATGTTACATTCAAACAGTGTTTATCAAATTAACTCTTTAATTCTCAAAATAAACAAGTCTGACTAACATACCTTGACTCCAATTGCTGGCCCATAACATCTAATACTTTTTGACGAGATTCCTTACAGGCTTCAACATTTGATTCTAATTTCTTTTTCTTTGCGCTGACTTGGTACTGCCCAATCAGTTTTGAAATATCCTGTTCTTCTTCAATAGGTTCAGGTCTTTGACGCTTCATCTTTTTACTTTTGGGAGAATCTTTTAAATATTGTGAATTGTTTATGAATTCACTTATCTCTTCTGTTAATTTAGATTTAGCAGCTTTTTTCAGTGAAGTCATGGTTTTATAAATATATTATTTTAGGTTCAAGTAATATTTCGTTAAATTTTCCAAAATTATCACTTTCCCGCGCATAGAAAACTAACTTGATTTCCCGCTTTGATTCATTATTTTTTCACGAATTCGAAATTCAAATAAAATAGAAATTCAAAGGACTCTCCGTTTGTATAATAACACCCGGTAATTTTATGATTAATAAATTAAGTGATATACTTTTATTATCTTACCTGCTGAAAATAGTGCCAATTCGTTCCAATCTGCTGCTCGCCATTTTAATCAATTAATTAATTTATTAGACTATAAAATAAACACAAACAAACTCAGAGAGTATTTAATTTGATTTGAGGTTATTTCTTTTTTTGACACTTGAATTTGAAAATCAGTATTGCCAGATGGTGAACCGTGAAATAGAAAATGCAGAGCACAGACCATGCACAGACTTAGTAGAGATGCTAACGCATGCAGAGGTTGAGCTTCAAAAAGCGGAATTACTTTTTTATTCAACATCTAGGTATATTAATTTCCTAATAAAAACGCTTTCAGATATTAAAATAACGTGTGAATTGAAAAGTTATAGTTCTACTCTACGTCCTACGTATATTTTAAGGTATTTTAGTGGAAGTGCTTACTTAGAGTAGGTATATATCGGCAATAGAGCATTTACAGAACTAGTGTTATGCTCTCAGATGCGATGGATATTTTGCATGACGGACGAGCAAAGCGGAAGCATTTCATACAAAATGTTTCACCGTAGTCGCTTGGGAGTGTAGATTGCGCTAGCGTAGAAACCTCATGGTAGGTATACCTACTACTGATCAATATATACCATACCATATTTGGATCTTGGTTTTTAGGGTTCACTACCCGAAGGATGCCAAACGGGACCCTCCGCCGTCCGTCTGTCTGTCAGTGTGTTGTATGTATGGACAGTTACACTGACCGGCATGATATACCATAGGCTGGAGCCCAAGGACAAACTTTCGTACAAAATGAAATGAGGCGATTTTAAAATCGGGAGATATTTAAATATTATTAATTAATTTATTTTTGTTTGATTTAGCCCCTAACAGTTAGGGGCTATTTTTTTCGACGCTCAATCTGGATGTTTGTATCCTTAATCAAAGATTAAAACATAAAGGGGCCACCCACGGACCACCATACAAGAAACGTTATTTTATTGGCCTTTTGTTTTGTTGCGCCACCTATTCATTTCAAAGCAAAAATGTTATTATTATTGTACGGAACCGTGTGCGTGTCCGATTCGCACTTGGCCGGTATTTTGTATCTATAATTTTTTTGAATCTCTATCTTTACCATATGCCTAATTTCAGATAATTTTCCCTTTGATAATTATATTTCACGATTTTCATCAATTTGACAATAATCTATACTAATCTAATAATAAAGCTGACGAGTTTTTTACGCGCCAACCTCTGTATTCGAAACATTCTTTAACTAAGAATCCCCGAGTGTTATCAAATCTGTTCTAGCCATTAACAAAGAAAGATCATTAATCACTAGAAAACCATTTATTTTCAAAATAAGTCAAGGTCATAAGTAACACAAATCATTCATCGCATTTTTATTTTCCAAATTTACTCTTATTAGTGCAGAAATATACAGTTATGACTATTTACAAGTTAAATGGTTACAACAGAAATTAAATTGTAATGAATTTTATATGAATATGATAAGAATGTTAGAAACAAATGCCATCAAGGCATGTGCACACTGCAATATCGAGCTTATCTTACATATTATAATCATTCTAGAAGAAAGCATATTTATAATTTATTGTAGCAGCTACTAGCAAATACTGTTATGATAGAACTCAGGGGTATGAGATTCAATAGTTTATTTGCTATGATTGTGAGCGATGCTTTCTGAAACACCTCTTGTCTGCTTGTCGTGTTAGGATGTCGGAGACGAAGTTTCTGTGCGTGAATACACGAAGGATGTCTTCACGGGCCTCCTGTATACCTTCACACACTATTTTACTCCTTTGTATGTTACCCTGTAAAAAAACGGATATTTAATTGTATACTAAAAGGTTGATTATCTTAATATGCAGTTAAGTTGTGTGTTGTAAAGGAAACACAATTAAAAATACCTTAAGCAGTTCCAATAGTGTATGAGTATGTGGCTGTAGGGCGGTGAGCGCTCGTCCTGAAGCATTCTCCATTACTTTAAGAACGTCCGCCAACTGGTCCCCCACGTCTGACTCTAACGACACCTGTAGACAAATTAAAACCTTAACATATTTCATAATGGTAATATTATAGGGTCGGCAACGCGTGATTGATACCCCTGGTGTTGCAAGATTCCATAGGCTACGGTAACTGCTTACCATCAGGCGGGCCGTATGATTTTTCCACAACTGAGTGGTATAAAAAAAAATATTGAAATAATTAGTTAGGTGTAGATTGCAACAGGTAGAGGTGCAAGTTAAAGGCGGCGATAGCGAGGATGTGTGTATGTGTTAGTTACCAGGTCGTCCATCTGCGCGGTGAGGTGGTGCACCTTCCAGCCGTCGGCGCTGGTGAGCACGTGTCGCTGCGCGGCGATGGCGAGGATGTCGCGCGCGCGCGGCTCGCGGCGGCGCACGTCGGCGGGACGCACGAAGTGCAGCGCCGTGCCGCGCCACCCGCACACGTAGCTCGAGCTCAGCAGCGGACCTGCACACAAACAATATCGGTTTCATCGGAGCTTTGTTCGGATGTTTGTGGATCGATCGCGCATTAACGGCTTAAGATCCGATCACACAAGACCGTCTCGGAGAGAACAGCATATTTTGATACGCGTTTAAAAATAGACTTTACAATCATTGTATTTGAAATAATTAGTAATTTAGTAGTAGTAGTAATTTTAAGCACAGGACGGAATCGCTTATTTTGATTCATGTAATCTCTTAACGACAACGCAGTAAACACGATAAAAATATAGTAGGATATAAAATGACTCACGCTTTGGAGGTGGAGTAAATGAAACGGGCGAGGGCGCTCGCTGGGGCTCCTCCGGCTGGTACTCACACTGCCGGACTTCAATACTTAAGCTGCGTACAAAATATCTATTAATTAATCACTTACGATTACTATAACCGAATGGCCGGCCGATGAATACTCATAAAATGAATCATTTATTAAAATAGAATTTTAAAAATATGGGATTTTCATTAATTAACTGTTGTTGTATATAAAGTAACTGGATCTCCATATTTCATAAAAAATTATACTATCGCACTAATATTATAAATGCAAAAATCTACTGAAAACATTTAGCACATAGATAGAACATAATCTGGATTATAAAAGATTAAGATATTCCGTCTCAGGGAAACAATAGGTCCTCGGGAACGCGGGAAACTAGTAGTTGTAATAAGACTAACATTTGTTTCCTGGGCTTCTTCCTGGGCGACAGGTCCGGTTCGAGGCGCGGCAGGTCGGGCTCGTCGTCGGGCGCGGGCGAGGACGACGCGGAGATGGTGGTGGAGCCGCCCGACGCACCCCCGCCGCCGCCGCCACCTCCGCCCGCCGGCACGTCCTCCCACCCCGTGCCCGTGCCCGAGCCCATCACGTTCACGCTGTTCAGTATGCCCAGGTTACCCAAACCCACTCCACCCACCAGTTTGCTTGGTGACCTGTGAAAGTTGTGTTCTAAGTATTTATATATATATCTGGAGGCTGCAAAAACAGGTGAAATAATTGAAGTTTCATATTTATATTTCTTTCGTAGCATAGAATTATTGGACTTGAAAAATCTCAATAAATCGTTGCAAAAGAAAGCATAATAGAAGAAACATAATATGCTTTATTGTAAAACTAAAAACTCAATTTAAAAACAGAAAGTGTGTTCTGATAAGCAAGTCGAGTTACATACAGGTACAGCAAGTTTGACCTTATTTCTAGTGTTAAAACTATGAGTGGTTAGGACACTTATGTTGATGTTTTTCAAAACGTTATCTTACCCATCAATATCTCGTTTCCGGAGTATGGAGGGTCTGGGTTGTATCAGCGACGCCGCGGACGCCGGGGACGAGCGCGAGTCGGGGGACCCGCCCACCGTGTTCACTACACTCACTGCACATCACAAAAACAAAAAACCTATTATTATTATAAAAAATTCTACCTATTATTATTATTAAAAATTCTGGCTATTGCAGTGCGCTGTGTTGGAATTGTCTTTCTTTCATTACACACTATAGTACACTATCCATATTATATGTATAACAAATAAACACCACTCACTGATTAATCACGAAACCTCGAGAACTACAAGATCTATGATGTACACATTTGGCATCTCATTTGTAGTTCCTGCTAAGAAATTTCGATCGTGATCGTGGGATCGTGTGAAACGGAAAGCTAGATTTTATTTTAGATTTAGGTAGCATTTGATGGCAAAAATGTGAAGTGTAGCCAGTCAGGGGGGTACTACAATATGTCCATACACCATGCTGTTGTGGCTAAGACCTCCAAGTTGAAAATTTATCTGTGTTCTTAACTATGTGTTTCGCCAGCTGACTTGAAAGCCAGTTCTAGGCTTGTGTGCAAACCACCTCCAGTCGCATCGTAATTTACCACTGTGAAATTATAGTCAAACACTAGACTTACTGCTACCAAATTCAAAACATTTAAAAAGAAATACAATATATTAGGCTACAAATGTTATATAGTAATAATAATGTATGATAGAGGAAGGATAAATAATATTTATAATTGTTTACCTTGTGTTGAGTGTTGGGGCGTTGCGTGAGCGTACGGCGTGAGTGGTCGTGGCGGGGCTTGGTGTTGATGTGGCGCGTGCGTGGGTAAAGTGGCGAGAGTTGTAAGTGTGGCGAGTGGCGCGTGCGTGGCGTGTGTGTGGAGCGGCGCGTGCGTGGCGCGCGGTACTTCGTAGTAGAGCTGCGCGGGCGCGCTGTTGCCCACCACGCCGCGGACGCCCACGCCCACGCTCGCTACACCCACTACCTAATATAAAATAATATTTATTGCTGAAGATTCATCAAAATAAATGTTTTCTTCCCAGTAAGGGTAACTTTTCAAAGAGTAGCCAAATTTTCATTGTCTAATAATAAATTTTGCAATTTGATACCCAAAAATACAGTTTTAGTTACTCCAAACTGCTGCCATCTGCTCCATATTAATACTTGACTGTCTACTTGTGCTACATTTGGAAGAAATAATCTTCTGTATTTAGTTTCGTAATAGAATGTTTACAGGAAACTATTTTGAAACTGGTATCATTTATGAATTAAGGTTCATCATCGGCAGCTGGACTATAATTTCTTTGAAATATTAATAATTATAACTGTAGTTACTTATATAATAGGTACCTTAGCAGGTTGGAAGTTCCGTTGCAGGAGCGGCAAGGGTCGCGGGGCCGGGATGCCTGTAGCGCCGCGCCCTACTCCCGCCACGACGCTACTTGCTACAAACAAACACACATTATATACAAAGTTTTAGTAGAAGATTGTATTGCTGAAACAATTTTTTTAATCCTGATACTAAACTTATTTTTCTGGATAGAAAATATTGATGAGCTCTACATAGTCGGGGATCAGATTGTCTTGTGTGACTACAACATAAAGGATTATTGAGACTTTATCTAAAATTAACAATGTGCAAGTGTGAGGCAGTCCACAGAAGGGACTATAAAATAATCCAACTATGCCTTTCTCTTTGGTAGCAAAAACTTACAGTTCAATACAGATGTAGTAGGCAGTGTGACAATAGTAGAGTGTGGTGTTGGGAGTGGCACTGCCTGCGACACGGGCGTCGAAGCCCGCGGCGTGGCGGCTCGGGCTCCATATACCAGAGCACCGCGTCCGCCACGACCGTTACTCGACCAACCACTGCCTGTACACAAATTATTCCTATATTTTAACATTTGCAATCTAAGAATGTTTTTAGGTATAGTTGTCACAAAATGTCCATCATTATCTTACGCAGTAGTGGTATGTATGGGTGGCATAGCCATCTGGATGTGATTGAATTGCCTAGTTTTCCTTATTACCTTCTTTTTTAGATTCTATTGATAATAAACTACTGAATACTTTGCAATTCTTTTTTTGAACCTTATAGTACTATATTGAATAATTATTTCTGCTTCTCTCCAAGATTTCTATTATCGTTTTTTATTTTAACAATGAGCTACTTCATTGGCTGATTTTAAGAAGTTGAAGTCTATATTCCAAGTTTTTTTTATAATGTATAATTTCATTATGCTAACCTTGTGTCCCCAATGGCTGCGTGGAAGAGGCAGGGGCTACAGGGCGGACTGCAAGTGAGGCACCTGCAGCCAGTCCGCGTGGTACATGACTTGTCACACCCACACTCACCCCCTTACTGACAAGCACACTGCCAGAGTTGCTCACATTCACATTCGGTAGTAAAGCTATGGAACAAAGAAGTATTACATAAATACTAAATAAGATTAACAAGCTTAATTACAACTCTTTGCATAAATCATTTTAGCAATAATTTTATTACCTGGCCTAGTATTATGATGTGGTAATGGTGGAAGTACTCTCACAGTAGGTGGTAATGTACGGACTGTTGAATTGACAACCAGATTCCCAGCCCCACTAACCAGCTGGCCACCAACACTCATTACTTGCGTCCCACTCGATGATGAAACAACACCTGCTTGGTTACCAGCACCTACATTGCTAGCATTTGACACTTGAGCTGATAGCTGAGTCCCCTGACTTATTATCTGTGTGGCAGGACTCAAAATCTGTCCAGTAGCAGTGATCAACTGTGACTGAGATATAATTTGTGTACTTGGACCAATTATCTGTGACCCTTGGCTGACAATTTGATTTCCTTGCAAGATGGGAGGACCACTAACAATAATTTGAGGCTGAAAAATAACAACATTATGAGTATTTCAAAAATCTGCCGCCCTATTCTTTTAATTGGACTATTGAAATTGCTTGATTGAACATTATACAAGATACCATATGGAAAACCTAAAATCCACTCTGGCGCTGTTTACACAGTGATCAAATGACATTTTTTTTTTTTTATACCACTTAGGTGGCAAACAAGCATACGGCCCGCCTGATGGTAAGCGGTTACCGTAGCCTATGGACGCTTGCAACACCAGGGGTATCACGCGCGCGTTGCCGACCCTGCAGAAATCTCTTCACACCCCTTTTGAAGAACCCCATGCTGTACTCCATTGGGAAAACCACGGCGGGGAGCTCATTCCACAGTCTGAGCGTCCGCGGAAGGAAGCTCCTTTGAGCCCGCACAGTACGAAACAATTCAGGTTTCAATATGTGAGGATGGACTCCCCGTCGATGGCGAGAGTTGCGATGGTAGAAAGTAGCCGTGGGCATCATCTTAAAGAATTCTTCAGTACACCGTCCGTTGTACAAGCGGTAGAACACACATAAGGAGGCAAAGTCTCTGCTCAGACTGAGGGGCTCTAAACCGCTTGTGAGCTCGGGATCGTCGACAATTCTGATGGCACGTCGTTGAACCGAGTCTAAAGGATCAAGCTGGTATCCAGGTGCCCCCGCCCATAGATGACAGCAGTACTCCATATGAGGCCGGACTTGCGACTTGTAAAGTTGCAGCCTTTGCCCCGATGTGAAGTACTGCCTCGCTCTGTTGAGCACTCCGAGCTTTTTGGATGCCAGCTTAACCTTGTCTTCTAAGTGACTTCGGAACAAAACATCCCGACAAGGATCCCGATGCTTTTGCTGATGTTCAGGGACGTGTTCTGGAACTGTGGAGCCACAGCAAATGGGGTTTTCTTAGCGGTGAACGCGCAGGCTTGAGTCTTAGTGGGGTTGAAATGGACTAGGTTTAGTCTGCCCCAATCGACACTAGTTAGTGTACTCTCGATTTCAGACAACAGCCGTTCGCGGCTTTCCTCCACCAACATACAAACATAGACATATCAAACATTACACAAATGTGAGCAAAAATAGTTTAGCTTTAATTAATGTTTAGTATACATACAGCATATGTACTGCTTATTCAAATGGATTGCAATATATGTTGTTGTTAACAGCCCAGTTGTCCCACAATATTCATGTTTGAGTACATATAAATTTAACATTTGTACGTACAAAAAAAAATTGAAAAATACCAACCATATAAATATTGTTACTATTTGGGCTATCAATGCATAAAGGCATTATGAGTAAAAACCAAAATTATTAGAACATATAGCAAGTAATTGAAAAATAAGATGAACTCTAATGAATGAGAGACTAATTTTTATTTTATGAGGCTAATAAAGAAATAGGCTAGAAAGAAATTACCTGTGAAGCGACGCTAGGCGAAATGATCTGTGCTAGTCCAGGACGCAACAGCCCCGACCCAGCGTTAGCGTGGGTGATTAGCTGACTGGAACTAGGAGTCTTCGGTTGGCCAGGAATTAAGTGTGCCATTTTCACCTCAGTGGTTGTACCACTCTTGACGATGGTCATTTTTTGAGGCGCTAAATCAATTGGATACATCTTACTACTTGTGACCGATCTATCATTTTCCAGATTGCTACTCATTATGTCTCGTTGATTTTCATCAAATACACATTATTTGATTTACTTTTCACCCCCACTCAACTTATTGTGACTTCATAAAAAATACGAAAGTAGCGACTCTGTCTTGTTTTTCTTTACAAAATATTCTATTCTCTCAATAAATACAAATCTTGAATGAAGCTGCTTATAGCCTGACCATAGATAATACTTGTAAACATACAACTTACTAATCTGTGGATAATATACTATATTTTAGTATATGTAAAGCAAGTACTATATTATACACTATATTTTCTATATTAGAGAGAATCTGAAGAATATAGAGAATTATCTAGTCACAATAAATCACTTTCACATAGTCCTCATTCAGTCGCCATAAAAGTCATGTTTTTTTGACAACTTGAAAAGTCACGATACACATTTCATTTCCCTTCACTGGTGCAAATGGATTGATCTTTAATACCTTTAGCAGAAATCGGACTGCACTTCAAGATATTCATGGTCATAGATTTAATTATATTGACCAATGAATAACCAAAGGACAATGTTAATGGATAAAATACCACCGATAATATGCAATAAAATTCAAAATACACGAATTTATGAAAATAAAAATGAAAACGCAACGTCACTCTGCTAGTTCCCGCAAAAAGGTCGACAACACTTTTAATTACGACTACTGTCGAAAGCAGTCCTGCCAGACGAAAATTTCAAAATCCAGGAAATAAGAACAAAAAGTCAGCAGGAGACTGTCTGAAAAATCGTAGGTAAAATACTATTTCAGCATAATGCCTATATTGCGCGCATGGAGGAGATTGAGATATAACACAGTTAAAGATTATATATTTTTATGGATAAAGATATATAGCTATCACATATATAGCGATATAGCCATATATATATATTAGTAGAGTAGAATAATTGTTGTCTATGACTTGACAGTGTAAAGAATTCATTATCTGGAAAATTTGATCACAAAGGAAACAAAAAATTGTTTGTTTTGTTTATGGTACGCCATGGCGGACGGTGTTGGTGACGGTGATTTTTTGGACGAAGATATACAAAAATTTAATAATGAAAGGCGGAGCAGTAAGCAGTGGGTTAAACTCAACGTTGGCGGAACATATTTTCTAACTACGAAAACGACTTTATCTAGGGATCCTAACTCATTTTTGTATCGATTAGTTCAAGAGGATAGCGACTTGATTTCGGACAGGGTTTGTACTTTATTTTATTTTATCATTGTCCTTTTGTATGGTAATGAGTTCCTCCTTTTTCGTAATGCAAAATAATAAATAACGTTTTTTTTTAGGATGAAACAGGTGCTTATTTGATAGACAGAGACCCGACATATTTTTCACCAGTACTCAATTATCTTCGTCACGGTAAACTGGTTATCAACAATGATATTGCCGAGGAGGGAGTATTGGAGGAAGCAGAATTTTACAATATAACAGAGCTTATAAGATTAGTTAAAGAAAGAATATGCCTAAGAGAACGAAGACCTTTGAAGGATTCCAAAAAGCATGTGTACAGAGTGTTGCAGTTTCATGAAGAAGAGCTGACTCAAATGGTTTCAACAATGTCGGATGGTTGGAAATTCGAGCAGTTGATAAACATTGGCTCGCAATACAACTATGGCAATGACGAACATGCTGAATTCCTGTGTGTTGTCAGTAGGGAATGCGGTAGTTCTCTTAACAGCAATGATATTGAACCTACAGACCGTGCCAAGGTGCTCCAACAAAAAGGCTCACGTATGTGAGTGTTTCCAGCATCCATGTTTCAATGATGTTTTTGAGACTGTTCTGAGTGTGAAATGTGTACATAAGTATTTATAGAGTTAAAACAGTCTGGTACTTTTCATTTCTATTCCTAACTTTCGTCTTTTAAATCATCCAAGTCTTGTTATAAATATTGTAATGTTTGGATTAGTCAATTGAGTGGTAACTTTGTAGTATTCTACTTCATGGAGTGTGAAAATTAGACAAATACTCAATTTAATAATGTAAAGTTAGAAAGAAACTAGAATGTAATTCTGTTGTTTGTAATAATTCTATCAAGAAGTTAGTAGTAAAAATGTATATGCAGTAGACACAAAAGCATGTACAGTCCAGGAAATTGTTATATTCTTTCCTGTTAGTAATTATAAAGGCTTGTTATGATTAGCTAAGTTCAATGCTAAACTGATTGTGTCCAGAATGAAGTTTTTAAAAGTCATTAAACCTATTATAACATGTGTATAACGCGTGTAAAAAACCCACACTTATTACACACTATTTGTGTAAAAAAGTTTAGTTTTTTACATGGATAAACGTGTAATAAGTGCTTACACATGTGTTATAAAACAGTATACAATACTTGTGACTTGGTCATCTATCGCTACTCTCGGGCGCTACTGCACGCCACCGCGCCGTGCCGTGCAAAAATAAACGACTTAAGTCACACGTATTGTAATATATTATTTATTTGTATGTTCTTCAATAGTTTTAATTTCTCATTTGTAACAGATACTGCAACATTGTAAATATAATGTCATTGTTTCTTGGATCAGCAGATTAATTCCAGATATTATGCTCATTTACTGAATATAATATTAGACACTTATAATTCCATCACATTTGTTTTATTTTTAGAAATTTGGTTTATTGTTGAGTAAAATAATAATTTTGTTTTGATGATACCTTTATTTCACTGAATAAGTAAACAATTGACTGAAAACGTAATGATTTGACACGCCTTCACTTAACATTATTATTAGTTACTACGTTAATCAATTTCATAACTACATATATAAATCTATAACACGATGTTTTAAAAAAATAAACATTAGCACTATTTAAAACTTATTAAATTAGACAATTTATTATAAAATATTGCATTAAATACAAGTTAACAAGAGAATCTTCACTAGATACTCTTATGTAGAGATAACATTGTTATTATCAAAATACAGAATTATTTCACACGCTTTGTAAGGCAATGGGGGTTTATTGTTGTTTATATTTATGAAATTAAAATCTAATTTAATTATGGTTTGTCAGTTTTAGTTTAGCACCAATCTGCCATGTAAGTGAAGTCTTCAAACATCTTGTGATCTGTAACACTGAGTGGTCGCGGTTCTTTGGGTGGTGTGAGCACCGCTGCTTCAGACGTAAATTCGCTGTCGAAGTTGCTCACATCCTCTAAATTATTTATAGTTGGCACAAATGGTGGCTTCACCTTGCGAAGCAGTAGTTGCTCCCAATTAACATTTCGGAAGAATGCCTGCTTCTTCACGTCCTCAGCATCCCTCTCTGAAGATCCCAAACGCCTTTCAGGGTTTTTCCTTAATAAACGGCGCATTAATGCGATTGCCTCTAAGGATAAAGTTCTGGGATAACGCACTTCATCATTAACGATTGAGTCGAATACTTCGCCTTCATCTTCTCCTGGGAAGGGTGATTCACCCACTAACATTTCAAATATTAAGACGCCAAGCCCCCACCAATCTACAGCGCGTGTGTATGACGTTTCTGTCAATACTTCTGGAGCGAGGAACTCTGGTGTCCCGCAAAATGTGCCAGTGCGATCGCCCCACCCCATCCCTTCTTTACATAGACCAAAATCAGCAATCTTAACATAGCCATCAGTATCTAGGAGGAGGTTATCTAGCTTTAAGTCTCTATAAATAATGTTGTTTTCATGTAAATACTGTAAGCCTAATACAACACAAGCTGCATAAAATACTGCCCTAGGTTCAGTAAACACATCAGCATGTATATGCATCATAAGATCACCACCAGCTGCATACTCCATAACAAAACATACATGTTGATCTGTTTGAAAACATGCAAACAAGTTTACCAAAAATGGATGTCTGATTGCATTAGCTACCTCAAAAATTCTCTTTTCTGATAATAAAGAGTCAACTTCATCTCTTGCTATTATATCACCTTTCTTTAAAGCTTTTATTGCAAAATATTCATTAGTGGGTTTGTACTGACCAAGAATGACTTTGCCAAAATGTCCTCTACCAAGAACACTCAACAATCTAAAGCTTTCCATAGACATATCACCAGATAACCTTCTGGGGTCTTGATCTTTACCAACAGTTTCTATAACTGAAGATGACCGGGATGAGGAAAGTCGCATATTGCTTGTAACCTCAACAATTTGATCTTCATTACTTGGGAATTCAAGAACCAGTTTGGGTGAAGGTGATGGCGGATACTCAACTAATGGGGTGTCACAAGATGGTGTTTGTGGTTCTTTTGTAACATAATTATCTCTAGTATAAGAATCTTCCAAAAATGCAAACGCTTCTTGAAGTTCTTTTTCCATCCTGAGGGTAGAAACATTAGGAGGTGGTTGAAGAGGCAGGGTAGGCTTTGGTGGAGGAGTAACAGGTGTCTGTGTAGCTATTGGAGTGGAAGGTAGACCTAAGGGTCTAATTCCAGCCATACCTCCAAGTGTAATATTAGGATTTTCAAGCTCCCGGTTATCAAGTGATGTTGATTCAAAACTGTGTTGTTGTTGATTTATATGTGCTGTTTGAATATTTTGTATTGATGGTGATGAGCGCTTTAATAGTCTTCCCAGGACCACAGCAGGGATATGCATGTCTCCATAAGAGGGCCTTGGAATATTTTTGCCTTGCTGTTTGAAAATCTTCTTCTGGCGCTGAAGTTTAGGTTTCCTTGATATAATTGGATTTAAAAACTTGATTTCTGCAAACAGAAGGCCTTGTGGTTCAAGTTCCAAAGCCATGCCATGCCGAATATCGTCTATAAATTCCTCCAATCTAAGAAACTTTACAGCACAAAGCCCACGCCAATCTTTCCAATGTATACCAATTTCAAGTTCTCTGGATTTGTCTAACTTCATGGTGAACCTGAAAAAATTTAATAATTTTATTTTAATTATTATTCAACATATGAATTTGATTTAAATTTAATGGAAATTATGTTGAAGCCATTAGCCAAAAAAGTAGCCATTTTTAATTGAAAAAAAGATTGGTTAGATATAATTTTTTACAAAAAGCTTTTCAAAGCATAGTAGTACCAAGTAAACATTGTAGGTATCAATCAAGAATAGCATTTTTATGCAGAACAAAATTTTTATTTGGGGCATGATAATGCTAAAGGGCTAAATATCTTTTATGTTCTATAAAGTATTGCAAGCAATTTGCATTAAAAAAATGAAGACCAGCCAATTCTGAGTCTGAGTTGCGCACGGAGGGTTCCAACCTTCCTTGGACATATATTTATTGGTTTGAGCCATAACTGTTGTACTGCAACAGCAGTGTTGGAAACTTGGAAACATGTTTCAACTTAAGGTGCGTCCGAATTGGGGTATGGTAGCAAAAATAACAATCAAAAACGCCAAAAACTATCATTCGATTTGGAAAGTTGTTGAGACAAGTGACAGGCAGACAAACAATTCGAACACAAAAAAAATGCCCAATTTTGAAACAGTTAAAAACAACATCACTCCAATTCGAACGCACCTGTATATTCTCTGCTTATAATAGTCATGTAACAAATATGTGCCTAAGGCATGCTGATAAGATAATGACTTAGTAATAGGTAAGTTAAGGAATCATAAAGATTATAATTCAAGGAAGCACAGATACTGGTTAATTGTATTAGTTGTAAAACTATACCCATGCTTTACAAAGTTACATAACAGCAATTAAACATAATAATTTGATTAAGAAATAACAAGGTCATTTATAAGTATATAAATCAACACTATTATTTCAATTTAATCTGTAAGGTAACAATCTCTCACTAAATCTTACCTTTGATCCCAAGCTTGTTGAGAGCATGGTCTCCAGCTAGTTTGAGCAACAGTATGGTTGTCAAGTTTCAATACAGCCATTATCTCATTACTTATATCTTCTTTAATACTGTATGTGTATTTCATTGAGTTGCGGATTGTAACACCTTTAACAAATGATTTCAAATCTGAGGGGCTTGCCAATGGATCACGTCTACTACGACCGGGAACATCATCTAGCAAATCTTGACAACCCATTAACCTCACTTCTAGTGTACCAGTAACTTGTACACATGGGCTAATCATAGGAGCAGGAGATAAAAACTGATTTCTAGGTCCACCAGCGCCAGTCAAACTGACATAGCCAGGACTAGAACCCGTGCTACGTAATTCATGTCCTAATTCTATAAATGCTGCACTTTCAGCAGGGAGTTCTTGTCTACGCATATCTAGTGATCTACGTAGCAAATCTAATTTTTGAGTTGACTCAAGTAGACTTGTTTGTGCTTCCTGTAATGCTTTTTTGTCAGTTACTTTCTTGTCACTTTGTAAAAGTCTGATTGCATTCTTAGAACCCTCCACAACAGCTGCCTCAATACGGAGACGATTCCGTAATTCAGCAATTCGTTCGTCAAGCAATGCACCTACACCACTTATATCTGAATTTCTTCCATCACCATTGGCCCCTGCATTGTCCCCCTTTTGTTGTTTACTTAGCTTCGAAATTCGTAATTTTAAATATTCAATTTTATCTTTAGAGTCTGCAAGCATTTGGTGAGCTTCAGCAAGTAGCTTTTTATCCCTAGACTGGTTACTGCTGCTAATGCTTTGTATCATGTTTTCGGCACCTTGCTTCACTTTCAGTTCAATATTTAGCTGCTTTTCAAGGGATGCGAGTTTTCGGTCAGTTGTGGCCTCACCCAGCTGTCTTTGCTGTTGAGCAGCTTCAGAGGCCAAAATAATTTCTTCATCATAAGAAAGATCTTCAGGCGATGTAGGCGTCGACTGACCGCGTGACAACAATAGCTGAGACTCCAGCTCCTGCAGGTCAGATTTGAGTTCATTGAGTTTTATATTAGCTTTCTTCACAATATTGGCAACATCTGAGAGAGATCTTCTGTCTGTTGCTACTTCTCGCAATTTCTCTGCGCCTTCTTTAATTTTTAGTTCTTTACGTATCTCCCTACGTATGACATCCTTGAGCTCCTCTAACTTAGACGGCAAAGCTATTTCTGGAATACACTCAGTCTTAATTCCGTACTTGACACCGAGCTCGTGTAGAACCGGGTGTCGGATATAATCACTGTGGTAATAACCTGGGTCTGCCATAATTGAGGATGCACAGTCTAACGTCAGTTAACCATAATTATGTGGGAAAATATCACTACTATGTATTGCTTTTAGATCACAAACGGTAGGTTGATGTATAATGTCTCACAACAAGAATACTATTTGATGTTATACATAAAAGCATTATGCTAAAGCTTTTATTTTAAAATAAATACTAAAATAAATCACAAAACAAAACAATTTGTACAAGTAGGTACTTGACCAACGAAACGAAACCCTACCATTGTGCCATAGACTACAAAGACGTAAACCATGAACAAATTTTCTGTTTTTTTACCAAGTTCCTGACTTATCGCGTTACTTGCGCGTTACCAATATTTTCCATTTTGTAGTCTTGTGTAGTTCAGTGTAGTTCGCGAACATAGATAATACACTATAACTGAGTTCGCGAACCACAAACATACGATTCATATGTCTGTGTCGCGAACGAACTAGTCATATTATATATACTTGAAAACTTGCGCACTGAAACCGAAGGAAACAGGAAAGAACAAAACCAAACCAGTGAAACCACAAACAGCAACACAGATTCTGTGTTACATTCTTATCAGTTTTATAAAATTAAATGATAGAAAGAAACTTGGAGACATTTTGGCGGGAACGTTTTTATTTTCATAAATTCACGTATTTTGAGTTTTATTGCATATTATCGGTGGTATTTTATCCAATAAAGATCAATCCATGTGCACCAGTGAAGTGAAATGAAATTAATTATGTGTATCGTGACTTTTCAAGTTGTCGCCAAAAAGTCTGTGGAGAGTTTTATAACAATGACCTTCACAATGACCACCATTGTAGTAAAATATGACTTTTATTGACGGTAGCTGACTGAGAACTAAATATTAAAGTGATTTATTGAGAGTGATTGGAAATTATAATATAACTTAACACTGGCAGAAATAAGTCCTAATTTGGATTTGGTTACCAAACATAAAAATAAGAAGAAGAAGAATCTTGGAATAGGAACATGGAATAAAAAAAGCACACCGGGGTCGCTACTACTTATTCAATAATAAAACTTGCTTGATAGGAATTAAAACTTTTTTATTTTTTTTAGCACATTTTTTTTTTGGCTTGACAATAAAATAGTATACGTTTACTAACGATGACGATTGTCGATAACCATCTTGTGTCTACTGGCCCTGAGAACGCTACCTAACGTAATAGTACGCAATGCGTACTAGTGCGTACCCTAATGGCAACGCTGAGTTCGAAGGTATCTTCACTCTACGAGTTCGAAAGAGTGCTCCCACAGACGAACTACGCGAACTAGTTCCCAGATACCTCGCTCCTTAGTTCGCTTCGGTAAAAGACTACGGTAAGACGTATATAATGGTTGCATTCCGTATTGAGCTGTAATCGATTTGAGCGTGCATAAATCCCTACCGAATTAGCGTTAGTGCGATACGATTCCCGTGAAACTCCAACAAACGCCATATTGCACTCATACCGACCATGCTCTAAACTGATATCATATATATCGAAAGTGACGAATAATTATGATTTTTCTGCAAGAATCTAATGGAAACTAGAGGATTTCTATTTTTAAAAAAGGACTTTTTTTTACCTGTAGGCCTGTGTTTGACCACAATTCCACATAATAAGGGATGATGTGGCCGAAGGTGGTAAGCACACAATGCCTAGAAGGAACTGGCTCCCAAGTGCAGCTGTCGGAACACACCGTTAAGTGCTTGGCGACAGATTTTCAACTTGAGGGTGGTAGCTATCCAGGTGGGTACTACAATATAGGTACCCTACCACCGTGCTATGGTTTCCTCTCGATGTTTTCCATCACCGAAAGCTCAAGCTCATTGTAGGACTCGAATCCGTGACCTTCGTCTCGGTATTCGACGTCACTACCACTAAGCTATCATCGCCTTTTTATGAGAATAAAATAATAAATAAGCGAATATTCCCGTTTACCGAGTCAACTTATAAGAGTATAAGAGTCCTAGCGCATTGTTAATCCATATTTTTTATTAAATTCTCAAATGTTCTGTTTTGAATACTGTGAGCGCATTCACTAGTTTCGAATTTTTGATATGACCTTGTTTTGAAGTCTGCGGAAAAAAATGCTTTATCTGGCAACTTTACTCAGCGTACTTTTTTTTTTTAAATATTTCTTTGGTAAGTAAATTTTACTTATGAAATATAAAATCGTAGATTGTAATATAAATAAATATCCTGGGACCTTTGATTAAGGATTCATCCAGATAAAGTGTCGCAGCTGTGTACGCGTCGATAAAAATAGGCTCTAACTGTTAGGGGCTAAATCAAATAAAAATGCAAAATGATCAATATCAATATTTAAATTTCTCCCGATTTTAATTGGAATATTACAACTACTATCATTATGAACGTCATTATGACAAGCAGAATGACGCAGAGGGAGCGTAAAACGTAGCTGTTACGCGCAGCAGCCTATAAAAGTTGGCCTGTTTTGTATATTCGTGTAGTATGGCGACGTTCTTTCTAGGTATATTTATTTCTATGCCTGGGACCTTTGACTAATGATATATCAAGACTGAACTACGAAGCTGTTTACGCGTAGATAAAAATGTCCTCTAACTGTTAGGGCGCAAATCATTTTCCCGCCCTCAGTGTCAATCGAGACGTCACTGGGACACAACTAAATTTACCAAAAGTGTATTGTTCCAGAATGTCTTTTCGTGTGATAAAAGTGTGCAGAAACTACATAGGTCGATCTAGATCAACAAAAAAACTCAGCTATCATCAGTAAGTAACAATATTTCCTATTAGTTCCTGCAATATAAGCCATTGAAATTTTTCGAAAATAAATTATTTTGAGTAAGCGCCATATTTACGTATTGCCTGTCCTGCCAGTTTATGAACTCGAAACTCTCATGGTAATATCAGTCAATAGCTAAATACGAGTATGTAGATACTTATATATAAAAAGCGACGGTGACGTGTGCGAAGTTGACGTGTTTATCGTTTTCGTATTTTTCGATCCTATTTATTATGCGTGTGACGTCCATTTTGTGAAAATCTCGAATTGAATTTTAAGAAGCCAATGAATAGACATCATTTGGAAAAGCCGTAGTGAAGATCTCTGGAAACTAGCCAAAAAATCTGTTCTTTGCTCTGACCACAGATTACAGAATAATTCAGATGGAGTGCGCGGAACACGAAAGTGAAGCCAAAAAAGCAAATACAAATTGAAAATCTGATACCTGGTATTCGTTTTCCAGTTTGTATTTGCATTGTTTAACCACAGTTTCTTTATAAAGGAGTGTTTTTTGTTAAATAAAGTTTGTTAAACAAAGCAAATACACATTCAAAAGCGAATACCAGGTACGTGTTTTTCAATTTTTATTTGCTTTTTTGGCCTCACTCCCGTGTTCCGCGCGCTCAATCCTTATTCTGTAATCTGTGGCTGACCATTTCAATAAAAATAACATGTATTTTGTAAATAAGCAGGGACGCCGGAGATTAAAAAAGGTAGCAGTGCCTTGCAAGGCAAGTATTTTTTACAAGCTTTCATTTTACTTGCAATGTTTGTATGTTTTCGGACCAAATTTCGGACCAGATTGGCTCGATTTGACTTGATTTGCTCTATTTGACTTAGTTTGACTCGGTTTGACATGATTTGACTCGATTTGCTTGTTTTGACTCAATTTCACTTGATTTGACTCGATTTGACTTGATTTGACTTGTTTTGACTGGATTTGACTCGATTTGACTTGATTTGCTTGATTTGACTAGATTTGACTTGATTTGACTTGGTTTGACTCGGTTTGACATGATTTGACTTGATTTGAATCGATTTGACTCAATTTGACTTGGTTTGATTGGATTTGGCTCGATTTGACTTGATTTGGCTAGATTTGCTCGATTTGACTTGGTTTGACTCGGTTTGACATGATTTGACTCGATTTGCTTGTTTTGACTCAATTTCACTTGATTTGACTCGATTTGACTTGATTTGCTTTATTTGACTGGATTTGACTCGATTTGACTCGATTTGACTCGATTTGACTCGATTTGACTCGATTTGACTCGATTTAACTCGATTTGACTCGATTTGACTCGATTTGACTCGATTTGACTCGATTTGACTCGATTTGACTTGATTTGCTTGATTTGCCTAGATTTGACTTGATTTGACTTGATTTGCTTGATTTGACTTGGTTTGACTCGGTTTGACATGATTTAACTTGATTTGAATCGATTTGACTCAATTTCACTCGATTTGACTTGGTTTGATTCGGTTTGACTGGATTTGGCTCGATTTGACTTGATTTGGCTCGATTAAGCTCGATTTGCTCGATTTGACTTGGTTTAACTCGGTTTGCTTGATTTGACTTGGTTTGACATGATTTAACTAGATTTGAATCGATTTGACTCAATTTCACTCGATTTGACTTGGTTTGATTCGGTTTGACTGGATTTGGCTCGATTTGACTTGATTTGGCTCGATTTGGCTCGATTTGCTCGATTTGACTTGGTTTAACTCGGTTTGACATGATTTGACTCGATTTGATTGTTTTGACTCAATTTCACTTGATTTGACTCGAATTGACTTGATTTGACTTGTTTTGACTGGATCTGACAGCATTTGACTCGATTTGACTTGATTTGACTAGAATTAACTTGATTTGACTTGGTTTGACTCGGTTTGACATGATTTGAATCGATTTGACTCAATTTCACTTGGTTTGACTCGATTTGACTTGGTTTGACTCGGTTTGACTGGATTTGGCTCGATTTGACTTGATTTGGCTCGATTTGACTTCATTTGACTTGGTTTGACTCGGTTTGACATGATTTGACTCGAGTTGACTCGATTTCTTGTTTTGACTCAATTTTACTTGATTTGACTCGATTTGACTTGATTTGCTCGATTTGACTTGTTTTGACTCGGTTTGACTTGATTTGACTCGATTTCACTTGATTTGACTCAATTTCACTCGATTTGTCTGGATTTAACTTGATTTGACTCGTGTTGACTCGATTTCACTCGATTTCACTCGATAGTCATCATCATCAGCCTATAATGTCCCACTGCTGAGAACAGGCCTCCTTTCACAAATGAGGGTGAAAGGGACTGGGCGATACTCCACCACGCGTGCCCACTGCGGATTAGTGGAGGTAGGCTAGTGGTCAACCTACTGTTGGAATTTTTCAAGCCGCCTAGGAGGCATCCAACTAGCTTAACGACTATCACAATTAAGTGATAACCGGGACCAACGGCTTTACGTGCCTTCCGAAGCACGGAAACGCTCGATTTGAAATACCACTAGATGGTCACCCATCCAGGTACCGACCACGACAGACGTAGCTTAACTTTGCCGATCGATTAAGAACGGCTAATCATGCTACGCCACGAGCGCTCGAGCACTCGATAGTAAGATAAGTAAAAATAATAAGTATTAAATTAATATCGGCGCCATTACTCTTATTTATATTATCATGTATTATCCCGATTCAACTTTTATTTTCGTAGTTTACAAAGATATCGAAACCGTAATATATTTTTCCCCATTTAATTGGATTTTTTCAACAACTGGTAACATTATAAACTTCACTATAAGTGCGTTCGAATTGGGGTATGGTAGCAAAAATAACAGTCCAAAATGCCAAAAACGATCACAACTGGCGTTCGATTTGGAAAGTTGTGGGCGAAATTGGCGTTTTGAACAGTTTTCGTTCACCGTTCGTTTTGCTTGGAAACAGTTAAAAACGACATCGTGAACTGCAAATTTTGACCCACCTCCGAGGCAGGGTCGTTTGTGATCATATTTTGACATCTTTGAATCTGACAGATAAGTTTCGGAAAATTCATACGGGAAGCGAAAATTCTAATTTTTATTATAAAATTTTATAGAAATACTAACAGGTAAGAGAATAATTTGTTAGATTAACTTTGTTTAATGATTAAGTGAAGGAAAAAGGTAGGTTGAGACAAGTGACAAGCAGGCGATCAGCATGGAAATGTCATTTTTGTATCTAATCGGGAAATATCGTTTGTGGCAAAAGTTGCAAAATTGTTGAAATTTTACAATTCGAACGCATAAACAAAAATGCCCATTTTGAAACTGTTAAAAACGACATCACTCCAATTCGAACGCACTATATGACAAGCAGAATGACGTACCGCGAGCATAAGACGTAGCAAAGTTGGCCACTTTTTAAAAATCATGTAGTATGGGCATGGTCGTTCTAGACGTATATATTTTCTAAGCCTGGGACATTCTTTACACATATCTCAAATAAGTAGAGCTTGTACTGTGGAAAGATCCTACTTTTTGTTTTTAAATACCTACTTACTTCATCATCAAGAATTTGTACATACCTATGTAGGTCAAATCACGATGCCCTATGAAAATCATTGATGTAGGTATGAGAAAATAGCCAGTCATAAGACGAGACGAAAAGACGGTTAGGGATTTGTATGGGAATAATAAAAACTAGTCTTGAGTTAGGTATATACTTATATTTTAAGATAAATAGACATCCTGTTGTAAAAACTGATTTTGGAGCTGATTAATGATAATAATGTGATAAAATGTAGTTGAAAACATAGGTACCAATGAAAAAAGAATTTTTCAAAAAAAAAGTATAGGTACCTACCTACTCATGACGCACCTAAATAGATTTTTGTGAAGTGGAGATTTTGCCATGTTTTTTTTATCTGAGTTGATGCAATATAGGTACTCTAAATTATATAAAAATCACAAAAAATATAAAAACATTAAGGCGCCGTGTGTTCATAGATTAGCAAAAATGCGTTTGTTTGATTCGGTTTTACGTAAAGAAAATGCAATAGTTCTAGTTCGGAAAAAAGTGTCTTCACACAGCGCTTTAAGAAAAACATCGTGATAATCTTAACTTTTACGTAAGAGCAGTACGTAGTACTATTAAATATTCTGTGGTATCTGTAGAGTTCTTAGGAACACACTCCGGTTCGTCACAAAGGAAAACAATAAATACAATGAAAAATATGACTTGTTATGTTAAACCGTCTTTATTAATTATTAAATAACCTCCTTATCTTTAGAAATCAATGTCTTTCTAAACATTAATAAATCACTAGAATCTCAGTGTAGATAAATACTACGTACAACTAGAATCATCGCATAAAGGGAAAAGAACTTTTAAAGATCGTTACAGTAGGATTTTTTTTACTTAAAAAAAATACTTTTTTTACTGCTTCTCATAGACATTGAAGCTTAGGGACTGCAATAAACCTAAAATAGGTAAAATTGTAGGACAGTTACTATCTGGAATTTGTATGTGACTAAAAAATTAAACAAAGTTTAAACTGTTGGTACTTTTATGGGCATCTGGCAGCCGTTTATTATTAGCCATGAAAATTGTGGTTGGTATAAAAGCACGCTCATATTTTTTTATTTTCTTCTGATAAGTCGGTAATGTTGTTTTGAGCCTTCATAAGTCGATCAAACTGCTTCTTCCATTGCTCTTAAAAAAAATCGGGATTTTCTTTTAGTTTCTGCTGCTGTGAGAACCATGCTCACTAAAATGAAATAATAAATGTAAACGTTGTGATTTTTCTTGAAAAATGATCTATTAGAAGATCGACAATCTAACCACTTTTTTAGAAGCTTTATAGTTCCATGGTATAGGTGCATCATAAAATGATTCTGGCTTACATGCCTATACGTGATACGATACATATACCTATATATGATACGTGACGCATCGGACGTCACGAATTCATTCAAAAAAACTTCGAAAAATAATTCAAGCTGTTGTGTCCATATTAGGACTACCTTCGACTTATTTTACAATACTTCATAAACAAAAGTGTGATTGTGTTACGGCAAATAACATAATAAACTGTTTTTTATGATCTTTTAATATTTATGATATTTAGGCCATATATACAGGCAGGTTTGGTTATATATATATATGTCGGAGTCAGCGACAGCCAAGCGATACAAAGACCACAATTAGGGTTCAGTGGTATCAGGATTCAGTGGGCGCAGTGCAGGCAATAAAACAACCTTATACCATCGCTTCGTAAAAGTCCCGTATGAGGAGAAGAAGCGACGCAACAAACTCCTCACGGGCCCAATGTGTTTATTGTCGTAATATTACAATTAAATAATCACTCCACTTCACTTCACACAATTGTACATTTTAAATAAGTATAGGCTTAAGAACCGGGTGTAACAACGATTGCACTGAGATGTGTACAGCTCGAGAGCTTGTGATAAACTAATTGTCCCAAAAGCAATATGCATCCCCTTATTTACTTTGTTATTCACGTTATATTCAAATCAGTATTCTTACTTTTTACAAATACCCTCATTAAGTCTGTTCTTCTTCTTCTTATTTTTAATTTTGGCAACCAAGCCCAAATTAGGGCTCATTTCTGCCAGTGTCGAGTTATATTATAGTTTTCAGTCACAATAAATCACTTCACATTATAGTCCTCAGTCAGTCACCGTCCATAAAAGTCATGTTTTACTACAATGGTGGTCATTGTACTAAAACTCTACACGGACATTTTGAGACAACTTGCACCAGTGAAGTGTAATGAAATTAATTAAGTGTATCGTGACTTTTCAAGTTGTCTCAAAAAGTCCGTGACAAGTTTTTGTACAATTTACCAACATTTTACTAAAAGATGTTTTTTAAGGACGATGACTGATAGTGCGGACTATATTGAAGTGATTTATTTTGTGACTATATTGATACAACTCGAGAAAACTGAAATAAGACAAGGCTGTATGGGTCAGACCTTTGCCTGCCTTTTGGCGAATAAGACAGACGTACAACCAACAGCACAGTAGTGTACGTTAAACATCGATAGTTTGGTAATCCGATAGTATCGATAGTTTTACTAAAATCTATCGATAGTATCGATAGCCTATCGATAGTTTTAAAATTTGTAGGCTGAGCGTGATATCAATAAAATAACAAATGTTACACGAAACAGAGAGTTTTATTTTGATATATTTGAAATAACAATCAAAAATCAGCATTCATATTCATCATAATAATTAAAGTACCTATCATTCATCACATTAACAAAGTCACAAATCAGTCATCAAAGTAGCAGCTATTTTGTTTTATAAACAACAATTCGTTCAATCTCTTTTCTTATAACCTATTTCTGCGTTCGGTTAAAATTTGTCCGGCCTTCAAAAAGATCCGTTCGGAAGGCACGGAGGATGCTGGAATACAGAGATAGAGCATAGCTAATTCTTTCAATCTATTGTTGGTGTATCTCCAGTATTGTATAGGACAGTCTTTTCTGTCAATTGCTGGCTTCTCAAGATACTGCCTGACATCTACCAATGAGTTACTCCAGGGTGTCGATACGTCCGGAACGTCTAGGAATCCCAACAGGTCATTCGATGTTCCTGAAGACGTGGATGGTGTTGGTTGCGTTTCTTCAACAGCCGGGCGTTCTTTAGCTAAATCGATGTTTAACGTACACTAAACATAACCTTGAAATTCGAGCCGTAGTTGCTTTGTAATTTGATCCGGCCCGATCGGGCCTAAACCATCACAACATATAAGAACTCCACACAACACAACTTCAATGTTTCGAAAAAACATCCACAAACTGACTGACTTCTTTCGTATAAATGAATGAAATACGCACGGTAATTCCCCTACCATAGAACACAATCTCAACGCCTACGTCTTTGTCAAATTGTCACTCCTACCGGGGAATAACCTACATATTGTCTATGGATATGTCTCGTCTATGATACACCTCGACTCTAGGGATGTAATAATATTACTCGAGTAAACAATCGATCGATAATTATAAAAACTATCGATAGTATCGATAGCCTTTTACTATCGATACTATCGATAGTCTATCGATGTTTAACGTACACTACAGCACAGCAAAAGCAAACACTACTTACAACAATGCTAATCAAGTTTCGACTTTCACTTCCTTTGCCTTAAAATTTGCTAGTAAAAATCTGTATATTATAAAACGCGGTCCTATCTCCTTCAGTTTATACTAATAATCAACGTTAGAAAGATATTTGTTAGAGTTTAATTCATAGAATTTACCTGAAAAGCAAAATAAGTACCAATACGAGCTGTCAAAAGGCGCCAGTTGCAGGCGGAAAGATATCAGCTGTCATATTTACGAAAGCTAGGTCACCGTTTTGATGGGAAAATAATGCCAGTAAAAGTTGATATAACTCCTCCGCCACCAGCTAACTCTAAACAGCCAGGTGTAACTAAGTCTCTGCTTTATAACGGCTCTAAATTTCAAGGGCATCAGAAAAGTAAAGGCAACTCTTATGAGGTCGAAGTGGTTTTGCAGGTTAGTAACAAAAACAAAGCAAGTACGCAATTATTGATAAACTTAGGTAAATTTCTTTATTCTATTTATTTTCATTCTATATGTAGATTTATAAGCACTACTTGACTATTGAATTACTGAAAAAAATAATTGCAATTGATTATATAAATAAATGACTTTGATATGAGTAATAAATTGTATTCGTAATAGTCAAATCTACTTTACAGCATGTTGATGAGGAAAATTCTTACCTTTGTGGGTACTTAAAAATTAAAGGTCTAACAGAGGAATTCCCAACACTGACAACTTTTTTCGATGGTGAAATTATATCAGCTAAATACCCGTTCCTTACAAGAAAATGGGACGCTGATGAGGATGTTGATAGGAAACATTGGGTACGCAAATCATTTTCACAATCAACACAAACCTGTTTATTCAGGTGAAAAAGTATTAATATAAATCTTGTAATATTTCAGAGTAAATTTGACTTGTTTGTACCATATCTGAAGACATTTAACTCGGATTCATTTGACTATGACTCTCTTGCCAAGGCTGACTATGTATTTATGAGGTGGAAAGAACATTTCTTAGTGCCAGATCATACAATTAAGGATATCAATGGTGCTTCATTCGCTGGTTTCTATTATATATGCTTCCATAAGTCTGCGGCAACTATAGAAGGTTATTACTACCATCGAAGTTCAGAATGGTGAGTTTCTTCTCATGTTTAAGTAATACTATTGGTGTATATATTAACCAGTTTTAATTGATAATGAAAAATGTTATTAATAAACCATAACTTATAATATTTTTTGGCATTGTGAAATTATTGGTAAAATTTCCAGAATCAAAAATATTGTATTCACTTAACTATCTAATGGAAATCTGTATTTGATTATTTAACATAGAATGTTACTAAGGATTATGTGACTAGTAGTATTTATATTAATTTTCAGGTATCAATCTTTGACTTTAAGTCATGTTCCGGAACACAGCATCCAAATTTACGAGTTCAGATGAAATTACTGTGTGGAAACTTTCAAATTTGGATTGGTATTTGTGTCCGCTAGTACTTACCTGTTCTTAACTTCAGTCAGTAAAAAAGACATTATGATTGTCAATGTTAAGTTTCTTCAATAATATAAGAAAAAGATGTCAGGGCTAATAATAGCAGATTCACTCAGATAAAAAATAGCCCAGTACTTTATATAATTTTAAACATGATTCATCCATAATGTTGACATATTTTGTCCTTGCATATACTTCACTGGCAGTATTGCTCATATTTTGTATAGCCTGTATAGCTTTGTATCCAAGTATGGATAGTAAACCTTCTTTTGAATGTTGCCAGCTAATAACTAGTGTACAATAGTGTATGTTGTGTGCAATATAAGATTTGTGTTTTAGGGATGTGATCCAGGCGCTTGAGTGCTTACAATGTAAATTATGATGACGGGCCAGTTGGCGCAGTTGGTTAAGGTTCACCTTACGCGCCGCAGGTCGTGGGTTCGATTCCCACACAGGACACGCATTTGTGTGCATGAACATGTCTGTATGTCCTGAGTCTGGGTGTAATTATGTATATTAAGTATGTATTTACAAACAAAAAGTATGTATATGTATTATATCAGTTATCTGGTTTCCATAGTACAAGCTCTGCTTAGTTTGGGATCAGATGACCGTGTGTGAGGAATGTCCCAGGATATTTATTTATTTATTTATTTATATGATGTATATTTTTCTCAATAATACTATGTATTATTATTGTGATATTTTGTACAAATTATTCTTTTGTAAGTAGATTATTACATTTGATCACCCAATTTATTATGAATGCATACTTTAAGCCCATCATATTTGTAGCTATAATATATATTAATATAAATCATAGCAAGGCATTATTATGATATATTTTCAATTCTAATCTTTGAGTGACTGCCAACTTGCACTGTAATTTATATTATAGCTCTCAGTATATTAATATATATTATAGCTACATCTGTGATGGTTTTTATAGTAGTTCTTTAGTTGATCTCTTCATGCAAACTAGGTATTGAAGTATGTGCAAGTGCAAGACTCATATTTTATTGAACAAGGTAATATTTGACGCGAAACCTACAGGTAGGAATTATTAATTCAATGTTAATGATAAAATTGAATATTTTTTTTCAATAAAATGTCATACAGTGAATTTGTGACTTTTATTTTAGGAAATAATTTTAATAAATAAAACCGCCAATGCTTTCATTTCATCTCATTTTTAATGTAACACATTCACTATTTACAATAAAATACTGGCATTGATAATTTCGGATATCTCATCAAATTTGAGTAAACAAGCGAAATTTTCAGATTTAAATAACATACATAATACACATAATATTTGAAATTTGATATAATTCATTAATTGATATCATATTCTACTTGACTAATTCTTAAAATATTTGTACAATAGTTATTTTTTGATATCTGTGTAATATTAATAATGAAGTTTATTTTAGAATATTAATATTACATTTATGCATTAATATAAGAATTTAACGTACGTATCTAGTTCTAATACAAAAATCGGCTAGGTATAAAAATTAAAAAGATATTCTGTAGGTAAAATATAGTTTTAGAGCTTTTAAATCAAGCCGATTTTGTACTTCTTTGTAAACGTACGACAATAATGCATGGTCAATGTCAGATGATTAGTTTGATATTAACCATAATATGATATATTGTTAGCAATGCTACCACTGGTATATAAAGGTTATTTTGTAAGCTTGTTCTATTAATTATCTAGTAAAATATAGTCAAAAGTACAGCCAAGTATACACCTTGTTTATATATAACATGGTGCTGGTTATACATAATAATTCCATTCATAATGTAAATTAAGGTAAATAGATATATACATTATTCGACACATTAAATTGATTTGTGTATACCTACTATAATTTAAACCAAGTAAGTACCTACATAATTGAGAAGGTGGTGATAAACGTGACTAGCCGTCTATTCAACTTATGAGTACATTTGCAATCAGAATTGTGTAAGTAGGTATTTGTTATTTTATCTAGTAAATAGATTAGAAAAATATGTTTAACTCGTCTAGGTACCTTCTAGATAGGTCAAATAGTAAGTTATTATGTGATAAAAAACACTTAAACTAAGCTTTGGTGGGATAATTTATGTGTAATAGTTCGGTAATGTAGGTATGTATTCAGCCCTATATGAAGAATTTTAATTAATGCTTTATATATAGCTTAAGCACGAAGTCTTCTGAATCAGGAATATGCGGCTCGGTAGTTCAGTCCTTTTGATTGTGTGATGGGAGTATGGAGTATCCTACAGTTTTAAATCAATTTCTAAAGAAGCAAGCATACGACTGGCTGTAGGGAGCCAACAGGAAAAAGACAGAATTGTAGTTTGCATTTACGCTTAAGTATTTTTTTTGGTGGGTTTCTCGTGTCCGATGTTGCATTTGGTTATTGTCTTGAACTAATAATACGAACATATACCTACTAGCTATATCTACACACGTTATAAACACAAAACATCAAGTTAGCTTCGCAGAGTAACGATTTGCTCTTTGAAAGGGTAAGAGGCAAGCCAGTGCCAATTTTGTACGATACTTATAAAAACAATACATTTTGAATACTACTGGACATCAAACATCTATAGAAACAACTACATTCACTACGAACAATTTATATAAAAATATACATCGAATAAATATTAATCAGCGGTTATTACATAATAGAACAATTTACAATAACATCATAAAACAACGAATAATAATACTATGTGAACAATTCTAGCTGTAAAATAAAATAAAACACTTAAAATATAGAAAATATGTACAGAACTTAAAACATCTAACAAAAAATTAACTTAACTATGACTGTAATATTTGGCTTTGAAATAAATAGGCTAATATAATGAAAGCTATGGACATGAAATGACTTCGGAATACTTGGGTGGGATATATTTGACACGGCTGACGTTCTACTCCATCGATACTGATGAATAGCACCTAAAGAAAATGATTTTATAACATTGTAGAGTTTATTTTCGTATCTACCTATTTATCTAACTAAATTGTATATGAGTAGGTACTTAATATTTGTAAATAACGTTGGTTCACTTTTTCCATAGCTTTCATTATATGTCGTCGGGTAACATCGAATTGTCTAATACCGGAGAAAATAAGCTATCTCTTGGAAGTCCCTTCGCTACTGAACCAATGCCTCAAACCGAGGAGGCTGTAGAGGTCCTGGTTGTTGGTATGAGATCGCATCGGGTTGGCGTGATGTTGGGCCATTCTGCGTATATATCCTTTTAGTTGTTCAGGATAAGCTTGCACTCCTGGATAACTTGCTAAAGGATACGTATGAGGACGAGAGTTGTGAGGGTAAGAGTGATGGTGACGCCTAGGATTTTCGTGTGTATTGTATACTCCTCCAATTTGATTACGGCCAGGCCAATAATCTTGCAAGTGGCGGAAAGGATAATCAGGCGGGGGTGTCGGCGAGTGCTGACTCGGCCATGGGTATCGGTAGTAAACACCATTTTTCGGGTAGATGTTATGTGTTGATGTTTGACCCGTATAAGCCAGTTGTAAAGGTACGTGACCTGGTGCAGGCGCTACTATTTCAGATAGTTTTGGCTTAACGCGTCGGTGTTGAAGCCTGGTACGGGTACCTAGAACACTGTCCTCTCTCATCGCAGTTTTCTTTTGATCTTTGGTAAAATTGTCATCAGTAGTCACTTCAGCATATCGACTTATTAATTTGATAGCTTCACCGATATCAGAGTAGTCATTTTCAGGGTTAAGTTTAGTCTGATCTCCATCTTTTTTCAATGAGTGTGAGCTAGAAGTTACTTCCGTGGCATTTACAATTCGTTTGGTGGAGGTGCTATTAATAGATGTTGTATTATTTTGTTCCGGTTGTGAATCATTTGGCTTTTTATTTTCTGCTGTTTCAGCGTTATGATATTCATTTTCTGTTTTGTAAAGAATCGGGTCAACATTGACGTGTCCATAAACTAATTCTTTTTGACCTTCATCCGTGGCATTGGTATTCGATGCTATTTTAGTTTCGTTAATGGCTGGGGTATCTCGTTTTGGCTTCTCCGGGAAGCTAGTCATTACATCGTGGTTCAATACATTTGTGCCATCAATTGGTGCGGGTTTCTTGGAATTGTGGAGTTGTAAAAGTTCTAATTCAGCTTCTATGCTAGCGTCACCGTTTGGCTTATTTTCATCTTTCTTGACCTTGTTGAAGTTTGGTTGCAGTTCTTGAGCCTGGAATTACAAGAAAAATACCATTAGAAATAAATTACGTAGGATTCGGCACACCGTTCAGGTAAGCTATTGCTTTTCATTGATTTCTAGAAGTTGACTTTTTAACAATGAAGATGTTTGATGAGATTATTAGATCGTTATTTACCTGTTCAGTTGGCTCTTGACCTTGGAGTGGAGCCGCTTGAGGATCCAATCCTATGGGTATGGATAGTTGTAGTGGACCTGGTTCGTCCTCTCCATAGTCATAAATAATAGCGTCGTTTGGAGGTGCCGCCGTGAATCGAGCGTTTAATTCCTCCAGGAGAATGCGCTCATGTTCATCTCTATTGACTGTCACCACCTGAAAAAATAACAATAACCTGTTATTTTTTGTGCTGCTGTTTTAATATATTACACGAGGACCTGCGTTGGTTATTACTATGTTAGAAATGTAAACAAAAAGCTAATAAATATTTACCTGGATACATCCATTCCCATCAAGTCGTTGACCCTTATCACAATTGAGGGGTGTGATGAAGAGCGATTTAGTGGTGATTCTTCTTGGTGGTGCGTTTTGGTTGCCGTTGTCAGGACTTTGAAGCCAGGATTTCCAGGCTAGCTCGTAGGCCTGTCGGTCGAGGGTGCGGTGTGGCGCGCGGGTGGTCGCCACCGGCTTGGGCGACTCAGTTGTGGATTCCGCCACCGCCTCCGCTCCCGCTCCCGTTCCTACTTCTGCCGCGCCAACCAGTGCACACGACACCAGCAATAACGTCGTCCACGAGTGCCACATCGCAAACACCTGTTGACAAACATTATTTGACTTTAGTATTTCAGGTTGTGTTACTGTTTACAACAAAAGAACATAAATAAAATTAAACTATTTTGTTTGGATTGTCTATGTACTAATGATGTCAATTAGATCAAGGCTCCGCTTTGGGCTGCATCCATTAGTACAATTGCTTGGGCACGTATCGTTCGTCTATTCAGTGGAAATCTACTTCCATTGATACTTCAGGCCGTGCCTATCATTATTACAATAACAATTGTATACGAAGTATATGATTTAATTGGTTTAATAAATACCTAGAGATAAAATGAAGTGATTGAGGTTCTTTTCTAAAGATTTACCTAATAAAAAGGTTGAATACGCGGTTGATCTTGAGGAAGCCTTGTGACCCTTCGTTTATTCCTCGAGAAAGTGAAAGCAGCAGTATTAAATTGAAATGCCTATAGTTACAGTCGAGGACATAAATATGTATACACTTAGTAAAATTCAACAACGGTTTCCTCTAAAACTACTGATTGAAATTATGAGATATTATGCAGGTAGAATCTTCTAACATATACTATTATGATTTTTGTAATATTTTAACACTTGAATGTTAAAAATGCGAGAAAATCGCTTTTGAATTTCAAAAAGTGTATACATATTTATGTCCTCGACTGTACCTATTACCTTCACTTTTGAGTGCAGGAATATCTTTTATCCTCAGTAGAAATGTAGATGAAAGTGTAAGGTGTCAATTTCATAAAAAGACTACTAAGAAAATTAAAAGATGACGCTCTACATTTTAGATAAACATGTAATATTAGATATTTATGTTCACACAAACAAGTTATATTTTTGTATGGTAAGTACCATTTCTAAATTCTAAAAAGACGCGTTTATTATTTAACTAATAAACGCCCTTCTTAGTTATGCAGCTAGGATATATAGTTACCTACCTAGTTATAAGTAATAAATTTTAAAGTTTCCTTCACAGTTGTTAAAAAACGACCTTGGACATAGTACTCCAGCGATGGTAGTAGTAGGTACTTATTAAAGTTGTTAAAGTAAATAAAAATAAAGCTTATAAATGTCAAGTTGAGATTCAAGTAGGAAGGTGTAAAGGTTAACTAAAAATCGTTTAAGAATAAGACTGAACGTTTAGAACATTTCGGACTTATTATGGCTGAGATGAGTCAGTAAATGATTAATGTATTATAATTACTGATTACAATAAAGAAATAAAACTGCCTCGTAAAAATAACGTACGCTAATGAATTATCGTGGTCGATTGAATATAGTTACTATCTAATACATTAACTACGTCTTACGGTGAGCTTATATTATTCTGCGCATCATTTTCTAACTGGTACAGTCAACTGAACATTAAAGTTATTAGTTTGATAGTTAAAAATTTTATCAATTACATATTATTTGAAAAAAATATCGTTTGGAATAATAACATTGGTATTTTATTATTATATCTAAGGAATGACTACTTTCTACCGAATCTGCTGCAATTTATATAAAGGATTATTGGCTTAAGACTTCTTTACTATTTCCTCATATCATAATATATAAACGTGCCTATATCAGGAATTCTCTGTTTTTAGACGAATCATCGCGAGGTAATTTATTAATGGATATCAGGTAATTACAAGGCAAAATGTCATCATATTAGGTCATAAATGCATTAAACAACAGATTAGGTCAATATCATAATATGTAGGCATTCAATTGCATAATAATATGCAAAAGCTTATTATTAAATACATTGGCATAAATATTGTTCATTCCCTTGACCCTTTGATTGATGAGTGAAATACGTTTATGGTGGGTTGTACACTCGAGTAAATAATTGAGTGCGCAAAACAAGGGCAATGGCTGTTGACCCCGTCGCGATCTATCGGGCGGCATCTGGCAATGATCTCGCATCAGGCGCCGCACGCGCACACGGAAGCAACTCTCGGGAATTGACCGTGTTTCAATGGGTGCTTGATTGAAGCTTACTTATACACCACACTAGTCACTGTGAAAAGGATTAGAAAGTGGTATTAAGTCCGGTTAAATCCCGATCGGCTTTTCACCCTTCGAGTCCTACGAGCGTGAAGAATGTCCTACACACTAGTCGAGTTATTAAGCTTCAATACGCACTCTACGAGACTGCGTTTGACCTAATGAGATCATTCTGTTTACATATAACAGACACGTCGTGTATTCCGTATTGGTGTATTATTATCTGCGCGTACCAAATCCTCGAATGTTGAACCCTACCTTGACATGTATGCGCGAGAGTGAGATGAGACGGTTGCGGAACAGAGGTGCGCCCGTGCTGCGGCGGCGCAGGGTTGCACACAAATAGCTTTCCTGTCAGAAATCAAGTCGAGTGCTTCTGAGAATACTCGATGCTGCTATAGACGAGTAAAAACTTTATTGATGCATTGAAGATAACTGCACCGTTAATTACCCAAGTATGTTTGTAATTTCAAGTCTTCGTCTTTCTTTATGTAGGTACCTACTTAGAACTACCTACTTTACCTTATTGTATATCGTGCACAGTTGTGAAAGCTCCTTTGTTTATTTATCTCATTGTTCCTTCCTATTAAAGGTGTTTCCTTTAATTAATATGAGTGCGTGAATTAACAACACTAAGTAAGTAAGGTAGGTTGATACGTTACGTAGGAACGATGCGTTTGAAACTTTCTATGGTCACGCTTGGCACGTCACCCTCCTAAGGACAGGCAGGTGTTTGTCACTTCAACAAACGCATTTAAATAAGGCTGGTTGGAGCCGTGAACCTTTTAAAATTTAAAAATAAGATAACATACATTTCTACCTAATTGTTAAACAGTTACAAAAGAGTGTAACCTACATCTGCTACAAGTTTTTATAGCGAATTCATAAAAAGTGTATCAAAAGAACTTGAATTTGAAGATTTGATTAGAATAGATAAAGTTTAAAATATAATATAAGATAATATCCAGATGTTTATGCAGCTGACTTTACGAACTGCCTCAAAAATGTTTGTGATAAAAAAACAAGGAAACTGTTGGTATTCTTTCTGGCACGTCAAGTTTGGGTTGCGTCTTCTTAGGTATGAGGGCACTCTCAAGCGCTTTTCTAAGTAGCTATGGCAGAAGTGGTAAAATCTATATCTGGATAATGATTTTGAAGTACCTACCTTGTAACCAATTCAGTGATAGCTTGGAAAAATTATAAAAGAAACTATAAACAGGTTATCGTGTATAGATATCGTGGATTGGATAGCCATTAATGCCCATTGTGTGGTAATTGTGGCGGGCACGGTGTCGAGAAAGTGCTGTTTATCCGCTAACTGGGCGGCGGCCACGATGTCGGAAAAATTTACATATTAGGTAACTGCCTACTACTTCGTAAATATAATTGCTATTTATTTATTAACAAAAAGTACACTTGATCCAAAATCATCACTTCTTTGTTTGAAAATAATAAACTAGAGACGATCAAAAATACTTATATTGATTTCATTTAATAAAGATGACTTGAATAATGAAGAGTAGGCCCGTTTATTTGTGTAGAACTATATAATGTATTCTTAGTTTACAGGTCGAGGAGTAGAAGTAAAGTCCCGAGTGTCTTAAGTAAAAAATACATAATATCAAAAGGTCCATAAAATCCAACGTAAAGTATTCTTTATCTTCGTCCTATGCTCTTTGTATTTTGTTTGTTTCCATTAAAATGACATTTGTCAGTTCTAAATCACCGTTATAATTTGTCTGTTAAAGTGTGTAGGTGTCACGACTACAAACAGCCAACGAATGCTAATGAGTATGCTGTTTCTGAGGCTTGAGCCTTAATGACCATGTCAAACATAAACAAAGGACTAACGTTTGAGATACTTACTTAGATATGGTCACGCTTAACTACGTAACAGGACCATAGGACTTTTCTTGTATTTAGTCGGTCTGATTTGGTCATTCAAAGGACAATGTACTTGTATACGCTTCGTTTGTTAGATTACGTACGTGTGTAGGTACATTTGTGTTCCTTGTTTGTTTCCTAGTCTTTTCCAATAGATTTTGAAATAATGTATAGGTATGTATATTGAAGCGCTCGTGGCAACATGAGCAAGCATGATTAGCCGTTCTTAATCGATCGGCAAAGTTAAGCTACGTCTGTCGTGGTCGGTACTTGGATGGGTGACCGCCTAGTGGTATTTCAAAACGAGCGTTTCCGTGTTTCGGAAGGCACGTAAAGCCGTTGGTCCCGGTTATCACTTAATTGTGATAGTCGTTAAGCTAGTTGGAGGCCTTCTAGGCGGCTTGTAAAACTCCAACAGTAGGTTGACCACTAGCCTACCTCCACCGATCCGCAGTGGGCACGCGTGGTGGAGTATCTGCCCATTCCCTTTCACCCTGATTTGTGAAAGGAGGCCTGTGCTCAGCAGTGGGACATTATAGGCTGATGATGATGATGATGAAATATATTAAGTTGTTGTAGTCATCTATAACTCTCTCAACATCATTCGAAGGATTTGATCTAAGACGTGCGTAAAGGTACCATCATCATTTACAGACGCTTTAACATCGTCTGTCGGCTTCTATGGTTATTATTTGCGGTTTAGCGACTGCGAGTTTTATCACTCTCATGGGCAAGTGTGTCGCTGCGCTGGCGCAGAGCTGGTGACCTACTGACAAAGCGCCGCATTTCACTATCATTCCTACATCTTATCTATACCGATATGAACACAAGGTCACCGAATAAATTTGATTTCTAAGACTATAAGAAGCTTTAAAGAAATAATAGATTGATACAGGTCGGTTAACGAAAGCTGGCACGTTCACAGTACTCATAAATTTGCAATCAGTCAAGTCTAATGGACGAATGCAAAAATAGACCACTCTATATTAGGGCATGCAATACCGGAGGGTTTTCAGTTCCGGAACTAGATTCCGATATTGGGCACTCAATTCCGGAATTCCGGAACTGGTACCGGAACTGGCAACTATTTAACGGTTTCTCGTTTTTGGGAATAGTTTTGAATCAATAAAGTTTAATTGATCAGCCTTTTAATCAATTTAAGCCACATTTGACTTTTAATCACTTGAGCTTTATAGCGGTGCTCATTTATAGTACGTGACATCTAAAATTAAATAACTTTTACATTAGTTCTCACTTAAAATAAAATATTGGTATTTTTTTCGTAAAGTCGTATAATTATATATTTGTAAAGATTAATAATTGGCAATAAACTGAGATGCAATCAACATGTTACAACTAACTTATACAATCATTACTTTTTGAGACGAAACGTTGTTCTTAATGTGTTCTCTAGAACAATAATCCATCTAACATTGTGCGAAACAGCGAGCTTCGTAATCGGTTACAAAATTACCCAGCACACGAAAACACTCCCTCATTCTTCACACTAGTGGGCAGAACGCACAAAATATAAACTTCCTGTGATATACAATTACACATCTCGATCTCCTCCGTTATCGTACATAGCCTTTTTTAAATTTTACAAACCCTGAAAGGTCAAAATTGGCAGACAGATTCTGACAGACTTTTTTACACTCATCCATTTCTTTGTTTAATTGCTCTTGTAGAGTTGGTACAATAACTTCAACGTCGTTATCTGTAAAATCTGTCTCGGAGGACACTGCAGGTGCACGACTTGTGGTCGCAGACTCGTTGAGGTCACTAGGAGTTTTGAACTTAAGCTGGCTTCGGATGCTGGATTATCGGGTTTGAGAAAGGTATCATCATCTGCTTGTTTAAGTCTCCCGGATCATGCTAATAGTGGAGCAATCCACATAAAGGTAGTCTTGTTTCTTTTATACGACTTCGCAAGTTCATGACAAGTTTAGAGGGCAAAAAGCTATTCTGTTCATCAAGTTTTTTATAAAGCTGTGTAAAGTGTTGCATCACGATTCACGAGGGTGCATAATTAGTACAGCCAATTTGATGACATCCAAGCTATAATTAATGTCTCTCAATCTTTGAATTTCATCTTCGGTAAAGGATATTGGTGATTTCCAGTCTATTAGAGCTTTAAGAATACACGAATATAATAACAACGATGCGTAGTGAGAGGTTAGGCGTGCGGGGGGGACGGAACGAGAGTTTGTGTTGCCCCGGGTGTAAAGTTCCGCTATAGTTAGATTGGTGCGTACAAAAAAATATATTAAAATATCACTCAATATGTAAAATTTATGAATACCGGAATTACGATATTAACTAGTCCCAATTCCGGAACTGAAATATCGGATTTTTGTTCCGAGATTCCGGAGTTACGGGATTCCGGAATCCCGTAATGCATGCCCTACTCTATATTTATGAGCAGTAGCAAAAGCAAAACAATAACTGTCTCCTTCATACTCATAAGCTTGACTTTGCGCGAGAGAGACGGTGTAAATGTGTTGAAACGTGCCAGCTTTAGTTAACCGACTTGTACGAGGACTTATTCCAGTGGAGTACCTACCTACTAACAGGGTTTATATAAATGCAGAGTGTTCTAAGGTAAGGAAGTATCAGCTTGTGAACATCGATTGTCCTTTCGAGGTTAAAAACATTTGCGCGGACTGTACCTGAATGCTTATTTTCACTTTATTATCCTTATTTATATTTGCTTTTTATTACGAGTTGAATTATGATAATGACTCGGTAATTATCATAAAATCTTTTGATATGCCAACATTTATGCTGCCCATCTGAGAAATCGTAAGTACCTATGGAAGTAAATCGACGTTGTTATTTATCGTTCATTATAATGTAATATGTAGTATTAACATATGCGCAATGTCATTAAACAAATGATCTAAACATGCAATTAATAATGATTAATTAATTCCTTCGTTGAAGACTGAGTCTTTTATTTACACATTAGTTTACTCGGATGTAGGTCTAGGTAGTTATAGTGATGTTTACATACTTATCTAAGTATATCTGACTTGAAGCCCCATGTGCCTCATCAATGTCTAAAAACAATTAACGAGAGTCAATCGGAGATGCGCAGTACCTCCGACACGCATGGGAGACACCCGGCGGCGTGGATTTATTTATAAAAAGAACCCATTCACCTCCCTTCGTTATAACGCTCTCAATTTATATATAGGGGGTGGATTAGGATTTCGTTCCCGGGTCCCGGGAACCGGGAATTCCCGGGAAATACGTCGTTCCCGAAGTCAGGATTTTTGTTGCGATTTCCCGGGAATTCCCGGGAATTTCTTTATGAGATTGAATGCTCTAAAACACTACAAATATTGATCAAAATTAACGAAAAACCTTTGAAAAACAAAGATGTTGCATAAAATTTTAAAACAAATGTCGATATCCACCGAAATCTAACGAACTGAACTTTATGAGAAATCGCTGAAAGGAACTGTAGGAAGTGTGTATTGGTGGAGATAACGTTTCTTTCTTAGAAAAATTTCAAGTTTTCCGAAAATACCCATAAAAACATGTTTGTTTGTAACATGGTAAAAAATGCCGTGAACTGGCTACATTACAACAATACAGTTATGTCTGGATAAAGAACTGCCGTATATATATGAGAAAAAACGACACCACACCACCGCTACACATAAATCGAGAAGAAGACCTTCAGAATCTAAAGTAAATATCTCATACTCACTGCGCGTTCTACCATTTCCAAATATATTATATTCCAACATTCGCCGTCACATGATTCGTCGCGGGCGCAAGTTTTATTATAATCTGTGTCCTACAACCACTCCACTAATACCATTTCAATGGTCATTTTCACCGCTTGCATTCGCGTCGAGTCACTCACGGTGTGTTTGTATGTACTATGTTAAAGATATAAGTATACCTGTTATTAAAACAAATGCACTACTTATTGAACAGATCCCTATAAACACAATACACAACAACAGTTCCGAAACAAATCTACGCATAAACACTGCCACTTGGGAAGCGTATAGTTCACAACTAATGAGGTATACACCGCTTTCTTTTCATAGCAGTAATCGTAGTCACCCATCCATCAAACTTAATACCCTTACTAAATGGTTTTCATTATTCCTAGTACCAAACAACACTAAATTGCAATTTAATCAGATCATGACCATACCTATCGGTCTTAGTAACGTTAGTAAGTTCAATTATAAAACCATACGACAAATTAATGAAAAAGGGTCAGTTTTCAAGCATAATCAACATAACTTATACATATACAAAAACAATCTGAAATTAGCTGCTTCTATATACGACATCCATACACAATTAATATTATTTTCAATCTATTTTGCTATATATATTGCACTAATATTTGTCGATGGCTGGTTGACTATAAAGGTTCCGAGTACCATCTGTCCCATTGTTAATCGATCCTACCCCCGTGATAAACTAATTCAAACCTTAAGCCACACTCCCGTATATCATAAATCGATTGTGTTACACTACACATGGCTCCTCATAACTATTCCTATCTTTATAACAACTTATCAACATTTACCTGCTACCGTGCGTAATTACTTTAATAATAATGTTGTGACACATCTCGTTTGTTTATTTAAATGGACTAAACTATACAGCTTGATACGGTACTTATGGCTCAATCAACGTTAAGTATTTATTACCAAAATACACGTGGATTGCGCACAAAATGCCAGGAATTCTATAGAAATATCAGAGCCAACTCGTATGACATAATCATTATAACGGAAACCTGGCTTTGCGACTCCATTTACAACTCCGAAGTATGTGATGAGCGCTACGAGGTTTTTCGCAATGACAGAAATCTTGCACTTACCTCTAAGAAGACTGGTGGCGGAGTGATGATCTGCGTCTCACGTAGGTTAAATGCCTTCTTACGCGTGGAATGGTCAGATTCCCCAACTGAAATGCTTTGGATAACTATACCCTCGAGCTCCCTTATTAATACCCGCTCACGCATGTCGAATAATATACATATTGGAGTCACTTATGTACCGGGAGGAATGCCGAACCAGCCTCTCGATATTCAATGTATTGTAAATAAACTAAAAAATATTTATCATGCACATAATTCGGATAATATATTGTTTGTTGGTGACTTTAACCTACCATCAATCCGCTGGAATAACGACGGACCAATATTTGTCAGAAAAGGCCCAGTCGAGATCCAGGATAGTGGGATCTTCCTCGCCGAGGAGGTCTCTCTTCTTGGTCTAAGCCAACACAACTTATTTCCGAACTCTTCTGGCAATGTGTTGGATCTAGTGTTATCTAACTTCCCCTTAGATATAGACAATTGTTCTTGGCCGCTTGTACCCCCGGACTCGTTCCACCCCCCCCTTGTCATAGATGCAGCTGATTTATTATTACTTCCTCTAAATGAGATATCTACGAAAAAGTTTAATTTTAGAAAAGGAGATTACGATAATATAAACAATTTACTTTCTCAAACTGATTGGAATTCTTTTTTATATAATTGCACGATAGACGAAGCTACTGAACGATTCTATGAAAAACTATATGCATGTATGGACAACTTCATACCTAAGATCGAAGTTTCTACTATTGGTTATCCAGTGTGGTATAGTAAAGCGTTAATTAAAATACTAAAAGAAAAGATAAAATGCCATAAAAAGTGGAAACAATACAAAAACAACCGCGACTACGATGAATTCTCCTTATTAAGAACTAGATTTCGGCGTATTGAGAAAAAATGCTTTGAACAGTATACAAAATCATCAGAAAAATTAATATCTTCTAATCCTAAATTACTGTGGCGCTATATAAAGTCAAGAAGGGGTGGTACGGGATACCCACAGAATTTCACTCTGGGCACAACTCAGTATACAAATGGGGGTGATATAGTGGAGGGCTTCAATAAATTTTTCAGAAATGTCTTTATTCCCCAATCTCCAAATTCTCGTAGTAAAGATCTCGACTTATCCTCGCCTCCAAATAGTACAGAAATCATAAGTGAAATTTACATTATGGAGGAACACGTGTTGAAGTTACTGGAAGCAATTGACGCAACGAAAGGAGCTGGTAGTGATCGAGTTCACCCACTTTTTATAAAACAATGTGCAAAGCAACTTACAGCACCACTAACGATCCTCTTTAATAGATCCTTTAAAGAAGGAGTGTTTCCCAATATCTGGAAACAGGCGCATATAGTTCCTATACACAAAAAAGGATCAAAAAGTAGAATTGACAATTATAGACCGATCTCCATCTTGAATTGTTTCAGCAAGCTGGCGGAAAAAATTGTATATAAAAGAATTTATCCTACAATCTCTCATAGCATTTCAGATAGGCAGCATGGTTTTCTGAGGGGAAGATCAACTATAACAAACTTAGCAGTTTTCAGTTCATTTGTACTCAAGAATATGGAGGAGAGAAGGCAGGTTGATGTGATCTATACAGACTTTGAAAAAGCGTTCGATCGGGTGGATCATATCATCCTCCTTCGCAAGCTACAGTGTCTTGGAATCCACGGAGACCTACTTAGATGGATAACTTCCTACCTCTCTAATAGATCGCAGGCTGTGGTACTAGGCGGATTTAAGTCTGATTTTATTAGCATCCCATCTGGAGTTCCTCAAGGATCCCTCCTCGCTCCATTGTTTTACAATGCGTTCTTGTATGATATCCATAAGTGCTTTGCTTACTCTGAGCACCTCCTATATGCTGACGATAAAAAGGTTTATATATCCGTTAAAAATGTATCAGACTGTCATAACCTTCAAAGTGATTTGTATGCCCTATCCAACTACTACAAACTTAATAACATTAAAGTAAATCTGTCTAAGTGTCAATGTATCACCTTTAGTCGCATCAATAAACCAATAAACTTTTGTTATGCTATTGACGGTATTCAAATCGAACGAGTCCGAGGTGTGCGAGACCTTGGCGTGTACCTAGACAGTAAATTTTTATTTGATGAGCATATAGATGCTATAACGTTAAGGGCATATAAGAATTTGGGGTTTGTCCAGCGAGTCTGCAAACCATTTGCGAATATTAATTGCCTAAAGTCCATATATTATGCGTATGTTCGTAGCGTGCTGGAGTATGCAAGCACTATATGGGCACCACAATACGTAACATACAAAGAACGTATAGAACGTATTCAAAGCCGTTACCTAAAGTTTCTGAACTTCAAAACTAGGAATACCTTTGATAATTACGAAGAGGGTTGCAGATACTATAATCTCCTAACTTTAGAACAAAGACGAACTATTATGGATGCTATGCTTCTTTATGATGTTGTAACAGGTCGTCTTGACTCCCCTTCCATGCTGCGTTCTATTAATTTTAGTGTCCCGAAGCGTCGCACGAGAGTGACCGCACTGTTTGAAGCCCCTTTCCATCGTACAAACTATGGGAAGAACTCTGTATTTTCGAGAATCACCAAAACTTATAATACTTTATTTAGTAATGTTGACCCGTTCGCACAAGATAGGAATGGTTATCGGAAAAATCTCATCACTCAAATTACACAACGCGAGTAAAAAAAAAAAAAAAAAATATATATATATAAAAAAAAAAATATATATATATATATATAAAACAAGCTCTTAGATGGCAAATAATCGAAGGTAGGTAATGCTGCTTCGAATAATATATATAATATAGCAAGCGTTTGTTATCGGCCTCGCTCATGTTACAAATTTTTTACGTCTCTTACACATACACCCACCCCCACATAAACACACACACACTCACAACACTTTCTCACTAACCCCCTTACTTGTAAAGCGTTATATAGCTTGTGTACTGTTTGAAGGGTCACATAAATGGCGTCACTCTATTGTCATAGTCAGATGACGTTGTTTGCGTGACCATTTAAACAGGGTATTGGTGGCGTTTTTATGAGTAAGTGGTAAATAAATAAATATATATGCTTACTATATTCTTCTCTTTTTTCTTGTTTTTACTAATTTGTATGCTTAATTGAGGAGATCTTTTTTAGCTGTTATAATAAGCTCAATTATTTTGTAACTATAATATAAACTGTAATGCTGTTCGATCTCTTAAAAATAAATAAATAAATAAATAAATGTTTTTAACCTATCAAAAGTCAAGTAAAATACGTAATTTAATTTAATTACCTATTTGTGTCTCACACACAAACATAAGTAGAAAATTATAAATCATCATATCAAACTATAGGTCATACATAGTTACCATGGGTAGTTTCTAAACTGCCGATTTTAGAGAAAATCTCTGATTGCGCGTAATTTTGAAGAAAATGAAAGTTACATAAATATTTTTTTTTTAATATATATTTTTGGAGATAAAGCTTATCAGCGTTTTTGTCAAAGTCAAGTAAAGCACATCATCATCATCATATCAGCCTAAAGATGTCCGCTGCTGAACAAAGACCTCCCCCATGAACTTCCACTTCGAACGATTTTGGGCCGCATGCATCCAGCGGCGCCCAGCGACTCTGACCAGGTCGTCGATCCGTCTGGTGGGAGGTCGTCCCAGTACAGTACAGTACAGGAGTACGTGGTTGCCACTCGCGTCGTCTTCGAGAGATGTGGCCTGCCCATTGCTATCACATCAGCTTACTATCACTAAGATCTATATCGGTAATTTTTGTTCTCCTACGAATGTCGTCGAATACGAATTAGTAAATTTTTTTTTCAACACATGCTTAATTTGACATTTATTGCACCGTTTTTAGTATCATAATGTAGCTTATAACGCACTAGTGTTTTTTAATTTAAATTACCGCACAGTTTTATGATAGGTATAATCCCGATTATGTATGTTTGTAACTCAATGCTATTGATATGTGCGTAGACGAAGCATTCTTAATTTAAACGGTTAAAACAGTTTTGCTGTTAAAAAAAGAACTTGCGCGCCATATTTGTTGACGTTCTCATTGACTATTATCAAAAAATCTAGTGAAAAAAATACAAGTTTGTTTTTTTCCTCACAAGTGTGTTGAAAAACGTCCTATGACACGCGTGTGCATTGATCATTACACTCTCGGGTTTCTTTGCTTAATAGGTACCGTCTCGTGTGATTACCAACTTTGCACACGTCTCATAATGTACTATTATTTACTTCTGAGACAAATAAATTGCTAATTTAATTAAATTACGTGGTTTACTTGACTTTATATACGTTAAAATAACAAAATTAACAACTTTTAAAATTTCCCGGGAATCGGGAATTCCCGGGAAGTCATTTTTTTCATTCCCGGGTCCCGGGAATGGAAAAAGGTCGGGAAAAACGAAACCCTAGGGTGGATACGACAATACGACATTAAATGAAACCACGTAAAGTACTCATGTATACGATCAACTTTTACTATGGGACCAACTTCGAAATCGCAAAAACTGATTTTCATACAAAAGGTAGGTACATGTCTCCTCGGCAAAAATGTAGGTATGAAAAGCTGTATTTTTTTGAACCATTTCACAAATAAAAGTACCTATCAGTAAATAACTATTGAATTAAATAAACTGAACAACCCAATTAAGAAATGAATTAATTTACAACGCGGACACATCTTTAAAGTTTAATATAGCCTGTTACATCAAAATTCAAAATTCAAATTCAAAATTATTTATTTATCAATAATACTACTACTACTTTAAATACTTAATAATAACAGAGCTTGCCTTAAATTAGTAGCATACGAAATCATTTTTCAATTATTAGGTATCCTGTGGCCCCAAACTAAGCAAGCTTGTCTCATGGGTACCAACTTTAAAATGTTTTCCAATTACAAATGTTACTTTTCGCAATGGTAAGGACAAGAATAACTACTTAATATGAATACCTACAATACAATTTTAAACACTATACAAAATTTAATTAAAATTAAAATCGTAATAAAAATTAAAATCAAAACCAAAACATAAATTAAAATCAAATACAAAAATTTAAATTAAAATCAAAATTATAATTTCATCGCATAGGTACAACAGCCAACTGGGTGGGATTAAATGAATTACCTATTGTGTATAAAATCAAATAATCTACGCGTGAATGGAAAAGCTCGCTCAATCTACCCCAGGCTTTCTAAGTTATTTTTCTAAGAATTGTCTTTTTAGGGTTCCGTAGCCAAATGGCAAAAAACGGAACCCTTATAGATTCGTCATGTCTGTCTGTCTGTCCGTATGTCACAGCCATTTATTTCCGAAACTATAAGAACTATAATGTTGAAACTTGGTAAGTAGATGTATTCTGTGAACCGCATTAAGATTTTCACACAAAAATAGAAAAAAAACCATAAATTTTGGGGGTTCCCCATACTTAAAACTGAAACTCAAATTTTTTTTTTTCATCAAACCCATAAGTGTGGGGTTTCTATGGATAGGTCTTCAAAAATGATATTGAGGTTTCTAATATCATTTTTTTCTAAACTGAATAGTTTGCGCGAGAGACACTTCCAAAGTGGTAAAATGTGTGTCCCCCCCCCTGTAACATCTAAAATAAGAGAATGATAAATCTATAAAAAATATATGATGTACATTACGGTGCAAACTTCCACTGAAAATTGGTTTGAACGAGATCTAGTAAGTAGTTTTTTTTTAATACGTCATAAATTGAAATTAATATCAAATACTCAGGTCTATACTACCATTTACTTATATACCTACAGGTTTGTACGGAACCTTCGGTGCGTGAGTCTGACTCGCACTTGGCCGGTTTTTTAATTAGCGCTTGCATCATAGGAAATTGTCTCGTCACGTCTCGTCGTCAAAGATTTCTTAGGGTCCAACCATTTCCGCCAATTTCGCACCGCCGACAATGCCCTCTGATTGGCTAAGTCAAGGACACAAGCGCTCTGATTGGCCTGGTCAAGATCACACGATGCAGTGATTGGTCCTTATCTATTACTGTTCAAAATCAGTGCAAAATCACTGTTTAGTTGCGGAACTGGATTGCTCAGTATTATTCTTCTCAGTTCAAGTTGTATAGGTATTTGGAACCGGTGTAGAGTCATTTGTTAAGGTTCATAAGTGCCTTATCAGGGCCTAAATTGAATAAATATTTTTTGTTTTTTTTTTTATTTCTCTAAAGGGTTGTTTCCTCGATGGGTACAACAAACGTTTGCGCTCTAATGACTAAAACGCGATTCATAAACGGGTGGACGAGCGTGCGAATACGAAGCGAAGTCGTATGCAGCGTACCGAGACGGATGCGTTCAGAATATAATCTTAGTATTTTTGGAAGGGAAACAGACCGCTTTGACGGAAGCCGGCGGCGACAGATTTCGCTTGTGAATAACAAATAATATATCACGCTCGGATTCATGGCGGACGTAGTCACACCCGCGCCCTACACAATGAATATGCACATTGAGTAGGACTTGGAAAGGTTAACGGAATACGTTGCCTAAAGACTTGTTTTCGTGTGATTTATAGCGTCATAGGAAAGCTCTCAGCTACAATGTATCAACATTGTTTAGACCAGCCATACTCAAATTGTCCGAGATATTACTGGCCAAAATACATATCATAGAAGACAAGTTCAGAAAATAAATTCAATTAAATAAATAATTCGAAATAGTTAATTTGATTGCGATAGTCCAATAGCTATTTTTACATTACAGTACATTTTTATTATTTGTTGTTATAGCGGCAATAGAAACACATATTCTCTGAAAATTTCAGCTGTCAACCTATTACCGTTCATCAGATATAGCTCACTGACAGCGGAGTTTTAGTAATAGGGTTCCGTTTGGCACCCTTCGGGTACGGGACCCTGGAAAAGGTTAATGAAAATAGCTCTTTTGCGATGTGATTGTTGTAAATGAGTGAGGTGAGGAGCGAAGATGCTTACCTTGAGGAGAGCCGCGCGCCGTCTTGCGCCGGTCACATTATAACGGGCGGCCGAACTAGCGCGCCGCAGCCCTGCAACCAGGAAATAACAGATTAATTAAAACTGTCCAATTAATTTTATATATTGTTTAGGTCAAGTGCATATTATATTTCCTAATAAAAATAGATACTATATTGTGTTTATCCCGCCAGGTCAAGGATAACTCTTTGGTTTAAGAAGGTGCTTATTAAAAGGAAAAATAATTTATTTTTGTACTTTATTATTAAATTAGCTTTTTGCCCGCGGCTTCGCTCGCGTAGACTATAAGATTTGTTCGCGTAATAAACGTTAAGATATTAATTTCGTGAAGATTCCTAATTGTTCTTGTGAACTCGGTGGCCAATGCGATGATGGGAGCGCGGCGCGGCGACAGCTGGTGGAGGACCACGTGCTCCCATCCATCAATCATCAATCAGCCAGGACTTTGCTTTTTAAATCATCATCATCATATCAGCCTAAGGATGTCCACTGCTGAACATAGGCCTCTCCCATTAACTTCCACTTGGAACGGTTTTGGGCCGCTTGCATCCAACGGTGCCCAGCGACTCTGACCAAGTCATCGGTCCACCTGGTGGGTGGTCGTCCCACACGGCGCTTTCCAGTACGTGGTCGCCACTCGAGAACCTTCCTACCCCATCGGTTATCGGTTCGCCGAGCGATGTGGCCTGCCCATTGCCACTTCAGTTTACTAACTCTACGAGCTATATCGGTAATTTTTGTTCTCCTACGAATGTCCTCGTTTCGGACCATGTCTCGTAGAGAAATTCCGAGCATAGCTCGTTCCATAGCTCGCTGAGTGACTTTGAGCTTATTTATGCGGCCAGCAGTAAAAGACCACGTCTCTGTCCCGTATGTCATCACTGGCAACACGCACTGATTGAAGACCTTTGTCTTCAGACTCTGAGGTATTCTGGACGTGAAGATATGCCGTAGCTTCCCGAACGCTGCCCAGCCGAGTTGGATTCTTCGGTTGACCTCTTTGTCAAAGTTGGACCTACCTAGTTGGACAATTTGTCCTAGGTAAACATACTCGTCTACAACTTCGAGAGCAGTATTCCCAATAATCACCGGCATTGGCGGAATATGAACATTAGACATAATTTTTGTCTTGTCCATATTCATCTTGAGGCCTACCTGTTGGGAAACTCTGTTGAGGTCATTGAGCATGATGTTCAAAGCTTCTAGCGATTCCGCCATTATGACTATATCGTCGGCAAATCGAAGGTGAGTGATGTGTTCGCCATTGATGTTGATGCCATATCCCTTCCAGTCCAAGAGCTTGAATACGTCCTCCATTACAGTGGTGAAGAGTTTCGGGGAAATTACGTCACCCTGTCTTACACCCTTCTGTAACTGAATTGGTTTCGTACTCTCGTCCTGGACCCGGATCGACATGGTGGCTTTGCTGTACAAACACTTCAACACTTCGATATAGCGATAGTCAATTTGGCATCGCTGTAGACTCTGTAACACCGCCCATGTCTCGACTGAATCGAAGGCTTTCTCATAGTCCACATACGCCAGGCATAATGGCCGATTATACTCCTCAGTCTTCTGTATAATCTGGCGGAGTGTATGTATGTGGTCTATGGTACTAAAGCCTTTACGGAAACCGGCTTGTTCGGGAGGCTGGAAGTCGTCAAACCTACGTGCGAGACGATTCGTAATGACTCTCGAAAACAGCTTATAAACGTGGCTTAGGAGGGATATCGGGCGGTAGTTCTTCAATAGGGCCTTATCGCCTTTCTTGAAGAAGAGCACCACCAAGCTTCCACTCCATACTTCCGGCGTTGTACCTTCGTGTATGACGGAATTAAAAAGCTTCTGAAGGACTACAAGTATCGGTTTTCCACCCGCTTTCAGGAGCTCTGTTGTTATTCCGTCTTCACCCGCCGCCTTGTTGTTTTTAAGCTGTTTCAGAGCCATACTAATCTCGTATAGGCTGACGTCCGGGATATCTTCGGTGTAGTGTCGGGTCAACTTGGCTCTTACGTCACTAACCGGAATTGGATCTGGTTTCTGTGACGAGGTGTACAGCTGTCCATAAAACTTCTCGATCTCTCTCAAGATCTCCAGCTTTGACGTGATGATGTTGCCGGTGACGGTCTTCAGCTTGGTCAGTTGACTTTGACCAATAGACAAGTCTCTTGCGAACACTTTGGAACCTTTGTTCTGCTTTATTGCCTCTTCGATACATGATGTATTAAAGAGGCGCAAATCGTGTCGCATTGCGTTTGAGACCTGCCTATTTAGCTGCCGGTATTCGGCTGTATCAGCTGAAGACTGCAACTTCATTTCACGTCGTCGCTTCATGAGTTTGAGAGTTTCATCCGAGAGTTTTTGGGTTCTATTCGTGCGGCGGGTCTTAAAGTACTTAGATCCTACCGCATGGACAGTTTCCACGAGCCTGTTGTTTGTATCGTCCACCGTCACGCAATTATCCAGGCATTGAAAGCGATTATGAAGTTCGAGCTGAAAGCTGTCAGGGTCCTGGATATATGCAGATTGGGGTCGGAGCGTAGACTTTACCAGACGACATCTCTCCACCTGGATGTTCAGGTTCAGTGTGCCTCTTACTAATCGGTGATCGCTTCCGGTCTTAACCCTGTTGATCACAGAAACATCACTGAAGATTTGCCGCTTTGTCGTCAAGATAAAGTCTATCTCATTTTTGGTGGATCCATCGGGGCTACTCCAGGTCCATTTCCTGTGTGGCCGCTTTTTGAAGAAGGAGTTCCTAATGCCTAGCTTCGCGTTAAAGTCCCCCATCAATACCATATAGTGCGTTTTAGAGGAATGTATGGCTCGTGAGATATCCTCATACAATGTCTCTATCTCGTCATCTGGGTGTGATGAGGTCGGAGCGTATACCTGAATGACCTTCAGCGAATACCGTTTGGTAATTCTGAGTATCAGGTATGCGACTCTCGGTGAGACACTCTCTATCCGCACTATATTCTTGATGAGGGGCTTGCGGACGATAAACCCGACACCACCCTGTGACAGGTGATCACCCTCCCGGTAGTAGAACAGGTTACCGGATTTAAGGATTATCGTGTCCTCCCCCTCTCTTCGGACCTCTGATAATCCCATTACATCCCAGCGCAACCTGTCCACTTCTTCCTCCAGCTCAATGAGCTTCTCGTCGGTCCTCAGAGTCCGTGCATTGTATGTTACCAGGTCCAGTCGTCGTTGTTGGTAGCCGGATCTCTGCCGGAGACTCTTAGCACCCCCTGCCCCGCCGTTACCGTGACCGCTACCGTAGCCCGGGATAGCGGGGCCGCCGGGGACTGGGGGCCGTGGCTGTGTTTGTGTACTCATAATGTGAGGGTTAATGCCATAATCACCACGCTTGGCAGGCGGGTTGGTGATCGCAGTAGTGATGATGTATCACAGATGGACGCTGCTGCCCGTCCCCTGGTGTATTCCCTTAGTCGCCTTTTACGACACCCTTAGGATTGGAAGGGTTGGCCCTATTCTATGCCGGGAGCCACACGGACAAATGAGCTTTTTAAATGAGTAATTTTAATCTTTTATATAAAGCCGGCGAAACTCAAGACTTGGTCTCACTCGCGCACCGAGGGCTCTGACCTTCCTTGGACGTATATTTCTATGATTGGGCCATCACTGTTGTTTAATACCGGACCGCATAATTAAGTTTGTTTGTGAAGGAATTTGGATGATATTGAAAAAAGAAACTGTGCTAGTTAGAAACATTTTTCTATTTTTCCTATACTTTTTCCAGATTTTTCGCATTGCGAACCTCGGAGATTGGAATTATTCATCAACAGTGAAAAAGTCTTAAACAATAATAGAAACATGTTTTAAAATCTACAAATAAAGCCCTTTCACATGATACCTCATTTAAATTTGTAGCCCTGCTTTGAAATTGCAGGGCCCACCCTGTTCACCTTTACAACCGTAAAAGTAAAAAAATATATATTTGCAATAAGGTTGGGTAGGTAAGCAATATTTAAAACTATTCTAAATTTTAAATCAACAGCATTACTGGTTGTTGAAATATACCTACCGCTGTAACAGTCGAACAGACAGACTAACTGGCACCATAAGGGTTCCTTTATTAGCTTTTTAGTTCGGAACCCAAATAAAAACGAAATACCAGTCACTAATAACGATATCCCAAGCACTATACTAAAAATTAGTGGCAAAGTAGATGCCTCATAGGTATAGGCTACGCGTTAAGAAAGGATTTCCCGAAACGTAACCACTTGAAAGAGAAATTGGACTCTGGCTGCAAGCAGGTTCTCTCGTTATCAATTTGGAGCAGCCCGAGCAGGGAGGTTCCTCCCCCTTACATCGCAGTTGTGTTTCTGCGGTGAATAAGGTCGCCAGAGCTGAGTGTATGTAGTAGGCACCAAATAATACCTACCGCTGCCGGCACAGCGACTCCTCTCAACCTTCAAACACTTTTTCAAGAAGGGTGTAGAGATAGATTCGGTAAAGCGTGAATGATACCCCTGGTGTTGCAAGCGTCAATAGGCAACGTTAACTGCTTGCCATCAGACGAACAGCAAGTTTTTTATTTGTCCTGTCTTCGTCGTAAGTGTAACTATTTATATCCCCTATATATGCCTGTATGGCTACCAGTATGGTACTTTCGTCGATCAGGCTGGCCACCACATACTATCGTGCGTAAAAAGCACAGGCAGGATTCCGCTCCACTCCGACTTTAATGACATCATTCATAGGGCTCTTGCCAGAGCTCTCGTGTCAGCTATTCGTGTATCGAGTGGCTTGAAGCGTAACGATGATAAGAGTTCCATCTGACATTGATGTCCTGAAGCTCATTGTATTTTTCGCGACATATCGAGGCGTCTGATTGACGGTTCCTATAGCCAAAGGGCTGACGAATACTCTATAGAAGATTAGCATCACCATACAAAATGGCATCGCCCGCCGCCTGCAAAGTTTGGGCACACTACCAACTGGCAGCAAATTAGATCAGCTATATTCTCTTTGTGAACTGCTGATCTCTTTTTTATTTTTATTTGTGTTCTATTTCCCACTTAGTCTGTCAAGCAATTTCATCATATCTGAATTGTTCATGGTCGTTTTTGAGAAATCGATGAACATACATGAAAAAAGAACATACGCGTCCAACTTAGAGTTTCCTCCTTCTTTTTTGAGTCGGTTAAAAATAGGATACCTTTTATCACGGGAGAGTTCCCGCGAGGGTGGTAAAGTGGGAATAGTTACTCGACCCAGAGCTATGCCATATGTAGGCAAATAACTTTAAATGAGAACACATCGTGAAGTTTAGCAGGTTCGATTCTTACTTAGGTAAGCCTTTTTCATAAGTTCGTCAATGCAGCTGTACTTATTTGTAGCTTTTTTTTTGTAGTGAACAAAACTAAAAGGTCAAACGGGAGAGCGCCGATGGCTCTCATCAACCAAAATATTTATATCAAAATCTTGTCATAAAATTGTGAGAACGAAACCATAGTGCGATTCAGGAAAAAGACAACGCCATCTAGTAGTTCTCTCCCTCTGTGTCTCATAGCCGTGAGACGGCCTGTAAATAAATAAATTGAGATATCTTTTTTTCCCGTGATCCGATTTTTATGAAACAAAGCCTAGTTGAAGCGCCAAGCAACGCTCAATTACCCTGTGGAAACCCCATGCAAATCCGTTCAGTGGATTCGAAGATTATCCTGTTCAAACAGACAAACAGACAGACAGAAAGACAGACAGACAGACAATTTTTTTTTTAATGGTATTTATGTATTGTGTTAGTCATTCTACATCACCCCCAATCAGTTTTTGGTAAAAATATTCAATGTACAGACACGACTTTTCTACAGTTTTATTATTTATTTTTATTTTATTTATTTGTGTTCTATTTCCCACTTAGTCTGTCAAGCAATTTCATCATATCTGAATTGTTCATGGTCGTTTTTGAGAAATCGATGAACATACATGAAAAAAGAACATACGCGTCCAACTTAGAGTTTCCTCCTTCTTTTTTGAGTCGGTTAAAAATAGGATACCTTTTATCACGGGAGAGTTCCCGCGAGGGTGGTAAAGTGGGAATAGTTACTCGACCCAGAGCTATGCCATATGTAGGCAAATAACTTTAAATGAGAACACATCGTGAAGTTTAGCAGGTTCGATTCTTACTTAGGTAAGCCTTTTTCATAAGTTCGTCAATGCAGCTGTACTTATTTGTAGCTTTTTTTTTGTAGTGAACAAAACTAAAAGGTCAAACGGGAGAGCGCCGATGGCTCTCATCAACCAAAATATTTATATCAAAATCTTGTCATAAAATTGTGAGAACGAAACCATAGTGCGATTCAGGAAAAAGACAACGCCATCTAGTAGTTCTCTCCCTCTGTGTCTCATAGCCGTGAGACGGCCTGTAAATAAATAAATTGAGATATCTTTTTTCCCGTGATCCGATTTTTATGAAACAAAGCCTAGTTGAAGCGCCAAGCAACGCTCAATTACCCTGTGGAAACCCCATGCAAATCCGTTCAGTGGATTCGAAGATTATCCTGTTCAAACAGACAAACAGACAGACAGAAAGACAGACAGACAGACAATTTTTTTTTTAATGGTATTTATGTATTGTGTTAGTCATTCTACATCACCCCCAATCAGTTTTTGGTAAAAATATTCAATGTACAGACACGACTTTTCTACAGTTTTATTATATGTATAGATTAGGTAACTAGTTAGTTAGGTAGGTACATAAATTTTGGATAACAAAGAATGCAAAATAGTTAGTTTGTCTTATAAACACGATATTGAAAAGATTAATTACCGAAAATTCCTCCCATATAATTCTTGTAAACAATTTGCTTCCCAAAATTCGTAACATCCCTAATCAAACATAATTTAATTAAAGAATGATGGTCTATGGAATTAAGTGTTAATTATATAGGATGTAATTTAAGTTTCGTGTGTAACGTTTCATCCTGTAAAGAATGTAATTATATTCTAAGGAATGATAGTCTACACATTTATTTATTTAGTAAATTAAACAGAAATACACATTGCTCTCTTAACTAATAATGCACATGGCCGTATAAAGCAAAATATTATTTAAATAAAAAATATTTATATATGTGTATTTTCATTATATACGCAAGGGTTCAGTCAGAGCAAAAACATAATACTTAGAATGAAAATTCCTCGATAGAAAAAATCACAAAGTTACCTCCACGGAAAAGAGATATTTCTTTTCTCTGTGTTTACCTCTAATATTAATTCATTTTCGTTTTTATTCGTTCATGGTGTATCTAATAAAGAGAAAAATTCGATAAATAATATCACTAACGTATAACGTAACGTAACCTGGGGCTGATACTAATGTTTTTTTTAAATATTCAATACTTTACGAGTTATTTAGATTAGAAGCGATTAGTTCATTTTTGTTCCGCAAAATACGCTATCCCCGTCTCATGCCACGCGAGTAGTAGTAGGCATAAGTTTGTTTCATCTGCTATAGTCGCTATCTTTTCTGGCTTTATGCGCGCTCTTATGGTCCGTCATTGCTACGCGTATCGAGCATAAGCCGAGCCACGAACGAACCTACAACGAGCACAATGCGAATGTCGAATGGCGCCCTTTGTACGTAAAAATACTGACAATCGCGCTCGTTCGAGGCTCGCAAGCCCGTCCACGCTACGCGAATCGTGCTCGCAGTGCGCTCGTTCGTGGCTCGGCTCGTGCTCGGTTCGCCAAGCATGGACGCACCATAAAATTCTATTCGTATCTTCAGTTACATACAGCACAGCACAACATCTGACAGCTCATTGTGAATTGTATCCTATTAACGACATTATAGAAAAGAGTTTAGAGAGATAGGTACATAATATACCTATTATATCTTCATCTACAAATATGAACATTATTAAACTGTATAAAAGCTAACCAGCGATTTTCCATAATTCTGCAATCTATGGAGCCATATTCTATGGAGATATGTATTCATGTAAGTAGGTAGGTATAATAAAGTTCCTGTCGTGGCGTCCCAGAGACATTGATTCGCCTTGGAAGCTTTCTAGCAATATCTGTGATGTATGTGTCGCGTAGAATGTTGCTGGGCAACTAGGGCTACCATACAGCACTCACTAACTTATTATTATTTTGAATATTTTGGTACATACAGTTCAGGACCTCAGTAAAGAAACTGATTTCCTGAAAAAAAAGCTTGAATACAGTCATGAAGAATTATTCTTCTATCAGTTATCAAATGACTTTGTTAAATGACTCTGCAGGATGACTTTTTTTTTCTTTTTATACAACTAATTCGGTAAACAAACATACGGCCCGCCTGATGGTAAGCGGTTACTAATAATCACTTGATATATCATGATCATGACTGACTTAATCATCATAATTCGGCCGTAGGATAGCCACTACTGCACATAGGCCAACCATAACGAACGGTCTTGTTCTGCGTCATCAAGTCAGTCAAGTCGTCGGTCTACCTAGTGGTAGTTCGTTCCGCTCAGCGCTTTCCGTATACAGAGTTTCTGACATGGTCATGGATATTTTTCACTATGGTCACCCTACACACGACATTGTCAATGGCGTGCATGCCGGCGGCGGCGGCGGCTTCGGCTGCGGCCGTCGGCACACAAACTGCAGTCTGCACGAAAGTGGACCAACCGGCAGGCAGTGACTGCCGAACCAACACCCATTGCTTCAAGTGCAACATCAGAATTAGACAGCCCTATCTTGAGTTCTGTTTAACAGCAGCATGCAATTTTGCAGAGCGAAAAGGTTTTGAAAAAAAACCATCGACACATTTTATAGGATAAGATATACAGTTCGCTATCCATTATATTACTTTCTTTCACAAAGCTACGTTTCTAATAACTAGTAAAGTTTCCAGATAACAATTATCTCCCCTTGAAGTAATAATAATTACGTGGTGAGTATTACATTAGTTATTGTCGACATGTATATATTTATGAGTTTTGTTTGCTATTGAAATATAAATCAAAAGGTAACTAGTAGGTAGTAGGTATACCTTCCTGTAACATATTATAGAATCTAGTAGCAATCATAGTCGCGCGTTTTTTTATACTTGCTTATTATCTAATTTTATACTTTTATCACACCAGCTTAGTCGCAAACAGGCTTGTGGGTCTCCCCCATGTTAAAATGAAACCAAAGACGCGTTGATATTACGAAACACAAAAGAATATCCCATACAAAGAGATTAGCCGTCAGTTAGTAGACAATGCGAATGTCAATATTGGTTTGTACGGGCGGTAAACACTGGACGTCTCAGGCGATTGACTCCCGAGAATCTGACTATATTCCGTTCTATACCTGGCCACGTACTTATATCATAGACTTGATTGTTTCAGGAACAAAGCCTCTTGTCTTTCTTAAAAGCTCTCAGAGCATAGACTGTATTCGGTATAGGTTACGTAGATACCGTATACGTCTGACAAATAACGTTAACCTAGGAGTTCTTTCTAATACGAATCATGGTCAATATCCCCCTTATTACAAAACATGGTTTAAAGTAAAGCCGGGTTTTACTGTCATTTGGTCACTTTCTAACGTCATATAATAAAAAGGGACGAGGCTATTTTAAAACCTGGTTTTCCTTTAAACCATGTTTTGTAATAAGGTGCTATGTGTTTATTTTGGTTTCAAAACAATCTTCGAATAGACAAGAGTTTTGTATCTGTTTTGTTCCCTGGCTGCGGTAGTTAAAAGCTTTAATTTTGATCTATATTATTATTATCTAGTATGACGGATAGAAGAGACGAATGGAAGAAGCGTACATATTGCGCCGACCCCAATTTATTGGGAATAGGGCAGGCAGATGATGATGATGATTATTATCGACTTATAACTACGTATCTTCAGGAATATTTCGGATTAAATCATTGAAATAACTGCACCATATTTTTCAAACATGAGGCATTAAAGCACAACGATTCTAAACATTGTGTGCAAATGTGTGTCGATAAAACCATATATACGCGTATACAAGCGATTACTGGTTATTTATACGTGTTGCTGGATTATTATTGTGTATTGCTTTCCCACCTGGAGAACTCAACACATTAATTTAATAAATGCAATAATAATCATTTCAGATTCCATTTAGTCACGGGTTAATAACAGACGGAGCTAGCCTTGGCCAATAAAGATGCCTTTTTAGAAATAACATATCATACAAGAGTAATTTAAACTTACTGTTTTTTTTTTTAATTAATAACAACATTGGGCAAGTGCGAGCCCGAGTCTGACTTGTACACCGAGGATTCCATTACGACCTTCCTTGGACGTTTATTTTTGGTTTAGGCCATAAAAAACAGGGCTGGTTAGAAACTTTATTTACATACATTTTTATCAACAGTAATTATTTTATATTTTTCACTTTGCAAACTTCGGAGATAATGGGAACGGTATTTTTTTTGTCATTTTACATGACTTGTCAAAAACTACGTAATCTATATATATATAATGCTTTGTCCTGAATGACTGACTGACAATCAACGCACAGCCTAAACCGCTGATCGTAGAGACCTGAAACTTGGAAGGTGTGTTCTTTGTATGACGTAGGCATCAGATAAGAAAGGATTTTCCGAAATTCTACCCCTAAGGGGGTGAAAAACGGGGGCAAAGTTTGTATGGGACAATGTGATTCCTTGGTCCGATCTGCTTCAAATTTTGCATAAACATTCCTTAACAGAATTGATGGAAGATGTATTTCGTATTCTATTAAAAATCATCACCGTACGGGGTCAAAAAGGGGTAGAAAGTTATTTTAGGGGTGATTTGCATCGAAGTTGATATCAATACTCCTTAGTACTTTTGATTTAAACAACATTTTTTATTTTGACACATGTTTGAAATCTCAATCCGATTTTCACAGATTACAGAGTAAGGCAGATGGAACACGGGCGTGAGGCCAAAAAAGCAAATACAAATTGAAAAACACATACCTGGTATTCGCTTTTGAATTTGTATTTGCTTTGTTTAAAAAACTTTATTTAACGAAAAACACATTCTTTTTAATAAATTAGCACACAGCAGATTTTAAACATAGCAAATACAAATTCAAAAGCGAATACCAGGTATGTGTTTTTCAATTTGTACCTAATTGCTTTTTTGGCGTCACTCCCGTGTTTCGCGCGCTCTATCTGCCTTTTGTTCTGGAATCAGTCATGCTCTTTAAAATTGGAATGTCAAATATAAAAGAATATTTAAAACGGATTAGAATTCGAAATTTGTTTGGAAGTTAATTTTTGGCGGGAACTTGCAGAGAGACGTTGCGTTTTCATTTTTATATTCATAAATTCGTGTATTTTGAGTTTTATTGCATATCATCGGTGGTATTTTATCCAATAAAGATCAATCCATGTGCACCAGTGAAGTGAAATGAATTATGTGTATCGTATCTTAATCTTTTCTTTCTTCTTCTTCTTTCTTACTTTCTTTCTATCTTTTCAAAAGTCCGTGAAGAGTTTTAGTACATGACCACCACTGTAGTATAACATGACTTTTATGGACGGTGACTGACTGCGTGACGACTATGTGAAAGTGATTTATTGTGACTATAACTTATATAATATAACTGGAAATTGGCAAAATAAACACCCGTGTGACGCCACTGAAAAAAAAAAAAGTTCATTTTCTCTATTTCATTAGAATATTTTGATTGTAGTTAATTTCATTTCATTCTCATTTGTTGTTATAATAATTAAATAAGATTCTTTGAGTTCGATTTTTTTGTGTAGGTATAATATAGGTTTTTAGTTTTAATTGTAAAAATATCTGTGTTTGATTTGTTGTGTCTAATAATCAGTGGCGTGCATTGGTTTTCGAAGGAGAAAATTCAAACCGTACGCGGGTGAAACCGCGGGGGTCTGCTAGTGTAAAATAAAATACAAACCGTTTTGGAATGTAAAAACGAAGCCTCATATTATAAGTACCGCATTTACGGTCCTCCATTTCGTCCCCTTTGGCAAAGAATATAAAAATACAAAAAAGAACATTAGCTATAAGGGTATAAGTAATATTAAAACAATTCCAAATTTCAAATTAATAGCATTAGTGGTTGCTGAAATATACCACTGTGATTGAGAAGAGAAACATACAGACAGACAGACGGACGAAGTGGCACCTTAAGAGCAGTCAGCTCACCATACTTTACATACTGGTATCTTGTGAACTATATCTAGCAGTATAACTAGGCGAAAATAAAAAAAATGTGAAACAAATTCAGTAAAAGCCTCCGAAAAACAGCGGTTTTGCACAAATTTTACCTGAACTTTGGCCATATATAATGTACGTATAAATTGTAAAAGTAAAGAAAACAGTTTTAAACAATGCTTGCAAATGTATTGGAGATTCTAAATAACTAACTTTTTTTTCACAAACTTGTAAGATTACATCACAGGAAGTATGGGCCTGGAACAAGTTTTATGATATGCGAAATCATGAATGACGACCTAGCGAAGCGGCCGCGAGTGATCAGCGGTATTTACCAACTGATAACCGATGGCTCTGATGGTGTCTCTCTTCGCAGTCAAACATAACGTTGGATGAAAGTACAAGCTTTTAGGCTACGCTTGCGTTGAAGTTGCGTTGGCCATGAAGCCCCCTTAAGGATTCCTTTTTTACCTTTTTGGTTTGGAATCCTAAAAAGATCTACTGTTATTATTTATTTTTATAAGATAGCTTATATTATGGGGATAATTCGTAGTGAAGGGATTTTATAGTCTGTATCAGGTTTTGAGCTTTTGCCAAATACCTACGTTTATAACATTTAACAGGATTCAATGTAATCTTAACCATATGAGCAAACTGGTTTGAAAATGTAATAAAGCACCTGAGGATTTGGTTTTATCGCTTTTCCCACATATGCCCAACTCAGACCAAGAAATTGGATGGATTATTCGTACGAATATCAGTGCGATTACTCACGTTTGTTTACTTTGGAATACATTCAGCATCACGTTCAGTTATAAGACGGTTGTAAGTAATCAAAGCACGTGCCATCCAAAGAAAACATTTACAATGTAATAAATTCCGAAAAACAACATTTTACCTTTCATATCCAATTTGACTGCGAAGTTTATGCACTAAGCGTTCCGAAATGTGGTCCAAGTTGAAAACTTATAACAGATATAAAATTGTGAATCAAATGATTTAAATTCGGATTGGAATGTTTATTATTGATGCCTCTCAGTAAATGGTTCTGTAATGAATGTTTTATATATTTGGGAATTATGTTTATATTCCCGCTTAAGCGTATCTATTTAGACATGATGGTCAAAACATAACTACTACGTAGTACACACGGCTACAAATCAAGCTATAAATTTCCAGTATAAGCTGATCTCGCATTGTATAGGATTTCCGTACAATGGGAGGTCAGCTGATCTGTAGCGGTGTGTACATAGTAATATTACGTCACACATGGGAATGATATGGGAGGCAAGCTGATATTAAAATACGTAATAACAAGAAAATTAACTGAATGATAATTATTTGAGAGCAAAAGGTTGTTTGATAATATAAATGCGGGGTGCTAATATGAATGCTACGCCTACCATTAGAACTTGATTGTTATAATCATGGTAAAATCAATTACTTACCTATTACTATACTACCTTGCGTATCCTTGCCTACGCACGCGTATTATGAAGGGGTACCTTGTTCATTTATATGTGGAGTAGGGCTGTAAATGTTAAAATAGACTAGGATAGGATAGGATAGACTAGGATAACAAATTTCGCTCAATACCTAGCTAGGCAATGAGGTATGCGCACACGCATAAATTCATGCTATTGCAATCATTGTATATAGGTACCAACCAAGTTTTGGGAAATGGATATTGTTAAACAGATTGTTTAACAGACCACGCACCGGAATAATTTACTGACACTAGGACACCGCGTTTCAAATTGGGATATGTCCCGACGTACTCGAACGCATGGAAGCCCTAATGCAAAGGAAAAGCAAACGGTAACCTTTTCTGATTACTATACATTGTTTATGATTTAAAGTCCAAGAATCTAGACTTGTATATTTCGTCCTCAATATAGTTGTTATGGTGTTAACCGTGTTGAACGATAAAGTGATTCTAAATTCAGAAGGCTAGTGGTTCCGAAACTTCAGTACGGAGCAGCATGTGTATACGACTAATACGAATTTTATCGAGTTGACCTAAACATTTCAAGTGACCCACGAGTTGTTACTTATTGTTGTTTTACGTGATATCAGTATAGAATCCTTGGTCATTGTATTCATTAAGCGGTTATAATTTTTCCATGCGATAAGATTTTATGTGTACATATTATTCACTACTCCTTTAACGTATTGTGACGTCATATTGATGTTCGCCAGGATCTTATGGTCAGGTCTTATAATGCTTGATTGGTAACTATTGTGCGATTCACTGCACTTTCATTTGTATCCTATGAAATTACCGTTGAGATACAAAATTACATTTAATATGTGCCAAAACCCAAATACAAAACTTTTTTTAAATTCAAAATTCTAAATCATTTATTCAAATAGACCTTCGCAGGCACTTATGAAAAGTCTGACTCTAATACTCTAATAATGGTTCGTAACGTCGCATTTGCTGAGAAGAGGCGACAATAAACTCAGCAATTACTCTTTTCAAAACAAGCTTAGATTCATAACATAATATTTACATTCTAATCGCACTGACAACAAGTGCGTGCCCCGGCACGGCGGCAAAGCTACAAAGTAGACTGAATCTATATTTAATAAGTAAATAAGTAAATGGCAAACTTTAAGCAGAACAGGTGCTGCTTGTGGGGGACAAGCAGCACCTACTACTACCTACAGACAAACACTACTTAAAAAAATATTGTTTCATAAAATTTTATTGTATTGTTCGTAATGGAGAGAGGGATTTTTATAGAGTGGTATTATGTATCGTAAAAATTGACGGTGAATTATTATGGTACCCAATTTTTTTTATTGCGATATATTTGTTTCAACCGTTGGTTATGAAGACATTAGTCTTCTTAATTCACTGCAGCACGGAATTAATATAGGCATTTGTGTTCAAAGTTTTGTCTTAATAAAAATAATTCATCATGAAACATTTTCTTCTGTTCTCTTACAATCTGGGGACTTTCAAGGCTAGAGTGAATAGGTTTCTGGTCCATCTTAGGCTTCGTCGTCGTCCTTTATCAGTAGTAAAACACAAGCTAAATCATGTGCTCGAACAATATATATGATTCAATTGCGACCAACTGGAACGCGTGGAGGTGAGGTGTCAAATGTTTGTCGACACTTCGGCAGGCGACACTGATTGCGGTCTAACCACAGTTCACTTACTAATGGATCTTGCGTAGGTGGCGTACGACTCAAATTGATGCAATCAACCACCTTTTCAATAATTGTCTGCCTACGTTGCATCTGGAATATCTCGATATGGTACAGCTAGGTCTATTAACGTTACATTCTCTTAGAATATATATTTCTGTACATGATTCATCTCTAAATCAAGAGCTACAACATGTTTGAGATCAATTATGGAACAATCTATATATTTTTATTTTGTTATTTATCTATTATTTAGTTTAGTTTTAGTTGTTTTATTATTAGTCTGAACATTAATGCTTCTGTTGATATGAATAAATACATGCCCATTATGGAACTTTTAATACAAGATAAGGTCAAGAATGTATCTTAGTCCATTACTCGATAAGATTTAGCTTTTCAGCTAAGACAGGCGGTATATTTCAGTTCTGTATTTTATTCGCAACGATAAGCCTATTTACATCTATATGTTCCGCGAATATGTTTCGTTTCTGTATTTGAAAAATGTATAAAGTATAAGAGATTCAAGTACTAGTCAAAGGTTTTTCTTACGATATTCTAAACAGATACACAGGTATGTATTGTGTATTCAAATCGCAACGCTCGATCGAGCCCTGTGTTTACTTTGCAGAGCGTGATCCTAGAGTACTAGAGCTAAAACTAGTCAGTTAACTATTCATGAAAGTTGCTCCCGCGCCCGCGCTCAGACAAGAATGTATGCTGGCGCCGCGTCGCCGATCTGGTGCCGCTTTAAGTATACAGGACAAGCTTGCATTACGTAAATCTGATTATTTTTTGCTTAAAGTAGTAGTGGTAGCTAGAGTGGCTTTGCTACCTTCGACATACGGACCTATTTTTCGAGACGCGTGGTTTTTAGGGTTCCGTAGCCAAATGGCAAAAAACGGAACCCTTATAGATTCGTCATGTCTGTCCGTCTGTCTGTCTGTCCGCCGTATGTCACAGCCTTTTTTTCCGAATCTATAGGAACTACAATGTTGAAACTTGGTAAGTAGATGTATTCTGTGAACCGCATTAAGATTTTCACAGAAAAATAGAAAAAAAAAATTTTTTGGGGTTTCCCCATACTTAGAACTGAAACTCTTTTTTTTTTAATAAAACCCATAAGTGTGGGGTGTCTATGGATAGGTCTTCAAAAATGATATTGAGGTTTCTAATATTTTTTTTTTCTAAACTGAATAGTTTGCGCGAGAGACACTTCAATGTAAGTCAAGTAAAATGTGTGTCCCCCCCTGTAACTTCTAAAATAATAAATCATATAGATAAATCTATAAAAAATATATGATGTACATTACGATGCAAACTTCCACCGAAAATTGGTTTGAACGAGATCTAGTAAGTAGTTTTTTTTTAATACGTCATAAATTGAAATTCATGTCAAATACTCAGGTCTATACTATCATTTACTTATACGTACAGGTTTGTACGGAACCCTCAGTGCGCGAGTCTGACTCGCACTTGGCCGGTTTTTTCTTAATTAGATTCGTATTATTGAGAACTCAACGGAAGAAAAACATTTACTTGCAGAATGTATTTGACAATCCAAAGTAATGAAGGAAGGCAACAAAATATTTAGGACAGAAAGTAAATGGGTTTTCATAATAGAAATGCTGGAGACATAGGTATGAAGCAAATTTAGATTTTTTATCGTATATTTGATACTGATAACCCTTTTACCTACACACTATATAAAATTGACACGTCTTGCAAGAAATAAGTGTCCATGGTGTCCATAAAGAATGTCCGAGCAGGTAGGCTTGTTTACAGCGCTTGTCACCTATCACGTTGTGATAATATAAAGGGAATTTGGTCCCTTAGACCTTACTTTTCGTTGTTTTATAGCTACAACGTGACAGTTGCGAGGTAAGAATTCAGATACCTACTGTTATTTTTTTATGAATAGGTTTATTAATTTTAATAATGAGCAACGTCCAAGGGATATTTCTGACGAAATAGATTAAGTTCGCGCATATTTGGGCATTTTTCCAAGATGATGTTATAATCGTCTTCATAATAGGTACTTATGGAAATACAGTTGCGACTAATATTTAAAAGACATTAAAATATTAAAGAGCGGCGTAAGTACCTTCCTCGCTCACGTCAGTTCTATATGGATAAAATGAAGACAGTTACATTACTTTCTAGGTTATACACCTAAGTATACTTTATAGTCTTAAAGCATTTTTTTTTTTTTACTTTGCCTATATTTATGGATACTGTCTGTCTATTTTTAGAAGAGTTCAATCTTTTCTTTTAACGAATAGTTAAAAATTCACAAACGAAATATTGTAGAAATTTGATACAATCTGATTTCTAATATTATTGGAAGTCTACGTTGGAAGTACATTTAATTAACATTCGTCTCGGTTGCAGGATCAATCAGCCTCATCGCTGCCACTGTGGAGATCTCGTCAACGAGCTCGGCCACCATGGGCTTTCGTGCTCCCTAAGTTGTGGTCGAATATCACGGCACTCAGCTATTAATGACATTATCCGCAGGGCTCTTGTTGTCACTAACGTGCCTTTCTTATTGGAACCAGTCGGTATTGCGCGGGGTGATGGCAAGAGACCATGACCATGGGACCGTGGGGGCTGTGGTGGGGGTCCGAAGATCGCCGTTTTGCTCGCACTTTGTCATCAAAATTGATCGAGACCTCCGGAGACCAGCGGGTGGGGAGCTTTTTCCGCCAACGCGTCAGCTAGGCTATCCAAAGAGGAAACGCTGCCAGCCTTCAGGGAAACTTCCCGTCAATCGGAGGCAGCGGCAGAGTTGAGGAAATTTTCTATATATATATAGATTGTATTTTGTACATATTTGTTTTAACATTCTTATGTCACATGATTGGTACCGCAGATAAGACGAAGTACAACCAATACAGAGAAGCTAAGCCGCACTACTGGCTTTTTATAAATAGTGTCAATTCTCATAAGTCTCTGCTATATCTTGCTCTCAGCTATCTCGATTCTCAGTGTACATTTACATGGAATGAAGACGAGGCAAAAACACATGGAGCTGAATAATCATCAGCAGGCTATCTATACAATGTAAAATAACGGCTTTTCACGTCACGCTCACGTAAAAATCTGATCATATCTACAAACTAATCTTTGTGTAAAATTATAGGCATGATGAGGAAGTTGATTTATATATCCGTATCAAGATGTTCAAGGTACCTATTCTAAATTATGTAAATTAACATCATACAATACAGAAGATACATCTATAAGGCACTTCTATTAAAATTTGCAATTTCTTTTGTGTTCTTATTCGAAAGATACAAACACAAAGCAAATTATCAAGAACTGTATGTTCTTTTCTTAGCATATTCATACACTACTGCGGACACACGATCGGTCTTCTCTAACAGGAAGAGGAATTTGAGGTCTGTCCCCCGCGTTCCCGGTATATAAAGTTACCTATCTGCCAAATCAATAAAACATTTCTTTCACCGGGAAGCCTAACTTTTCCTTCAACAATACAGGTTGCGATTCTACAATCACGCGATATTGCGCGGATGTGCTTTAAATAAAAGACGTAATACAATTATTTTTATGATGTCTTTAAGATATTGCTAAAAAGCAAAACGCTCATATTTTATACTGTCTGTCCCCCGGTTTCACCCGCGTTCCCGGCATCAAAATAAGTCTCTAACCCTCGGGGATAATGTAGCTTCCTATTAGTGAAAGAATTTTTCTAATCCGACTAATAGTTCCAGAGAACAAACAAACAACTCGAATGCTAACCTAGCAGTATAACTTTAGTCACGTTAAATATACTCCACGAGCTCATCACATCGGTCCATAAGAGGCGGGGGCGATTACAGCACATCAATGCAATGCGGTTCACTTTCGCACCTATTGCTACACAATACATTATTATATCACTATTAGGATACCATTGTTAACTGATATTAAGTAGGTATTCATTCAGACCGGAACGAAACTATTGTCAAGGAGCATCAGGATCTAACCTACAATTTCTACTTTTAAAAGATTGGTAAACTACGTAGCGTTAATTGGAATCATTCCAAGTTTGAAACATTTTTGTTGAAATTCGAAATAATAAACATTTTGTGATTTATAGTAGTACTTTGCAATTGTAAAAATGGACATTAAGTTGTCGACAAAAAATGATAAGTAGCATTCACACTGAATAATTTACACGGTAGCGGTTTTCACTTTCGTCTGTAAATGATAAATGAGGCGATTAACAATTCCGCCCGCGGGCAGGACGTCACGTTGCAGCTTCCGCATTAGCATGCCCGTCCCTTGACGAATGCGAGACAATGCGCCCAGTGTGGACGCGCCTTTACTTTCTATTCTCTGTGCATGCAACATAAAATGATTGCACTGCGACAGTAATTAATGTTTAGCTCTCATTACAATTTCGAATGTGTCAAACTGCGATTGTAACACGTGGGCGGGCAAAGCTTTCACTGTACTTTTTTGCTTATGATTTGACATAACATTTTTGTCGGCGCTTGTCCATCAATTAATCTGACATAAACAAACATCTTATGATTGCAATTAATGTTATTGTTTATTTGCAAAATAGACACATAATTGTATTTTAATAGTCAACATCAAAATTTTACGACATTAGCGATAGGCTTTTAGAAATAAACTCTCATATGGCCTTCACTATTATTCGGTTCTGTTTATTCGTTCCAAAATTCACTTACATCATAAGATGTTGTCCTCTGTGGAAATTTAACAGCCTTATGACGGACATTGATAACTTGATAAAAATAACTCTGATCAAAATTCTAAATTGTCCATTAAATGACAGATCCTGGTGCCAGGCATCACTACCCATACGTTTCGGCGGCCTTGGAATCAGAAAAATTTCTAGTGTTTATCACTTGTTCCATTATTTTTTGTTAGTTAGTTAGTTTTAGTTTTATAGTATGTTATGTATATTAAAATGTCAATATATAAAACTAAAATAGGCTGATAGATACAGACTTAAATCAGATATATTGCATAAGAACTGGATCCAAAAAATCACATAAAATGTTTCCGTATGCTCTGCATAACGAACTCTTCTATACTAGTTTTGTCTTAATCCTCGAAGGACAATCCAAAAGCGTCTCTCATAAGGTTCATTCACTTTGTAATATGTATAATAAATAAAAACAAGTATGTCAGGAACTAACACGTCGGTATAATGTAGGTACTTACTGGTACAAGGTACGCATCAGACTGAGAAGATTATTTAGTATTCTATGACAGAACACAACTTCCTTCCGCAGTCTACTCCTGGGGGCCTACCCCCATCTTTTACAAAACAACCTTATTGCAATACTGTTTTGTTTCCAGCATATAATAACCTTATTTATATTCGTACCATGACCTCTACCAAACACTATTGTTATATGATTGTTATATTCCTGCTAAGAACGAATGATTTTTGAGAATTTGTCTATGGGCTCATTAAAGATGAAAAGAAATAACGCTATGGGCCTAAGCAACTTTCTCTCTCTTAACAATTCTCATCTCTGTCACTCATCCATACTCTCTCGCTCTTTCAAACAACCTTATTCTTCTTTTCGTACCATGATGTCCCTAAAACAAGCTTATTTTATGCATGAAAACAACCTTGTTTATTTACCATAATGGTTCATTCAATTCGTACCATGAGCTATTTTTTATAAGCTTTTGACAATTAACATTATTGTTTTAATGTCAAATTTAGCAATCTTATATACGTTGTATTTACAAGCTGAAAATAACATTGTTTTCCAAATTTATGTTATAAAAATCTATTATAGTGTCATATAAAGTAATTATATCGAATTTATTTACTTATAGAATGAATATATCGGGATTGCGAGATTAGGTATCATCCCAAAATAATATAACCGATTGTTTATAAAGTTTTTAATTGCACTTGTCGTTCACTACACAACTATGCATCTACGTTAGTAATATCGATCCCTCGACCCTTAGCCTTAGATTTATTTAGATGAAGCGGAGCTTTAAATAGCGTGTTTATATATTTAGTGATTTTTCATTTAGGTACCTACCCACTATTAATATCCTGTTTACATTATAACCAACGTACATCGAATAACCCCAGATTAATCCATAAAGTCCTGCAGTGTTAGTACACAGAGTAGTCCCTGTGTTCCTGGAATCTAAACTACCTAGATTCTCTGGCAAATTTTCTAAAATTGGTCGTAACCTACATTAGCCTGGATGGAATATATTATTGTCAACAGACGGACAGACGACAGACTTATAATCTACTATATAAATATAAGTCGGGGTTTCCTTCCTGACGCTATAACTCCAGAACGCACGGACGGATTTCCACGGTTTTGCATTCGTTGGAAAGGTCTCGGGCTCCGTGAGGTTTAAAGCAAAGAAAGAAGGGTAGGGTAGGGTAGGGTAGCGTAGGGTAGGGTAGGGTAGGGTAGGGTAGGGTAGGGTAGGGTAGGGTAGGGTAGGGTAGGGTAGGGTAGGGTAGGGTAGGGTAGGGTAGGGTAGGGTAGGGTAGGGTAGGGTAGGGTAGGGTAGGGTAGGGTAGGGTAGGGTAGGGTAGGGTAGGGTAGGGTAGGGTAGGGTAGGGTAGGGTAGGGTAGGGTAGGGTAGGGTAGGGTAGGGTAGGGTAGGGTAGGGTAGGGTAGGGTAGGGTAGGGTAGAGTAGGGTAAGGTGGGTAGGGTAGGGTAGCACCATAGGGTAGGGTAGCACCACGCGAACGAAGTCGCGCCGGGCAGCTAGTAATCTATAAAGATAATCATTTTAACCATCTAATGTAGTAAAATATTAATTAACTAAGTATTATATATTTGTATTGAAAACTCAACTCACAACAATCTGCAATACTGTTGCAGAGCAGATGCAACCGTGCGGGAAATTCTAAAATACGCATCCATTGGACCTAACTTTCTCTAGCCTTTGTGGCTGTGGATAGAACCGTGGGGGTCTGAAGCTCGCTGATTTGCTCACACATTATCATCAAAACCTCGGCAAACCGGTTGGTGGGGAGCTTTTTGTGACATCGCATTAGCTTGGCTATCCAAAGAGGAAACACTGCCAATAACGAGCTTGAACCTGGAACCTTGTCGATGATCGACAACAGCGGCAAATATTTATATACCTAAATACACATAATATGTTTAATTCCAAGACCTGCAACTACAGTAGGATTCCCGTCCCGTCAATAACACCATGAATAAAAACACGAAAGTATTATGTACCTACATTCTTTATTCACATAAGTTTAATGAGAGTAAGATAATTATACACAATATAAGTATGGCATTAAACAATCTTGCAGATACAGATTCAAACTTTATTTCAGCGTTTATAGGTTCTTAGACTTCACTTTAGACCAGCCTCTCCATATCTACGTACACTTTTTTGAGAGTACTCCTTCGCTTGTAGATATCGATTGAAGGCGGTATTTTTGGTCTGTTTGTATTTAACCATTTCTACCTGCTGACTGGATCTCTGGCGAACTCTTCGGCTACAACTCTACAAAATGAATTGCAACATTTGTGCAACTTACAAATGTTTATAACCATGACATCTTAAATTTCATGCACTGAATATTACTGTCGAATATACTATTAAGATGTTTCCATATTGATTGCACTTTGTTTGTTATTAAATTACATAAACAAATATATTTAATAACTAAATATCTTGGATATCTTTATTAGACATTTGAGTATGACAAGAATGACAGGTAAATATTTTGTTCCGATTCATTTCATTTGATAATCTAGAGTCGGCAGTCTATATATTTTTTCAATTAATTTCCTTACTCTTCATAATAACATTTTAAAATATTTGTATGCATTTTATAGAAATTACTCGAAAATATTTTATTCTTTTAGTTACTTATACTTTACAATTAGTTTAATTTAATACTTAGCTAAAAGATGAAGAACCTCAAATCATTTCGGTCCAACGTGTGAAAGAAATGGCACTATACAGTTAATATATCGTTATTTCTTTTTATCTTTTATCAGGATGTAGCAAGCCATAGACAAATTCTTACAAATCATTCATTCTTTCTCGGCACTTAGCAATGTTATATCAATGTTGAACGATTGAGCTCATGGTACGAATCAAAGTAATATTATTATAAGGTGAAAACAAAACAGTCTGGCAATAAGGTTATTTTGTGAGAGAAGATGATGGCCCTATAGGATGGAACGGGACAAAAAAAAATACTTGTCAATTGTGACGCACGAATTTTGAAACTCAATGTGCCCTGTTGCACTACATATTTTGAAATAATACAAATATTTATTTTATGTATATCGACTTTTATATTACTTGAATTAATATTACTTAGGTCAATATGAAAACAAGGCAAGGGGCCGCCGTTCAATAGTGATATTCAGTGAATGAAATTTAATATGGCATGGTTACAAACAGAAGTAATTCAAGTATTATTTTATTCATTTTGCAGTGAAGAATTCGCCGGAATTCAAAGTAACTACTCTAAGAAATGTGCTGGAGAGAAATAGGTACCTAATCCTCAACTAGCAAAGCAATGGAGCACTTCTTGGTCATTACAAAAACTGAGACAAAGTTCATACATAAATATATACCTAGGTAGGTTTATACTTATGTATGGCACTTCAGTCTTAATTAATACCTATAGTCTAGGCAGGTACCTACCTATTGTCTTTAAATTATATGAATAAAGAATTTACCACAGGAATCAACACATTTTTATTTATTACCTTTTGTCAGGAATGCTACTGTAGTTGCAGGTCATACAATGAAACATTATGTGTATTTAGGTATATAAACGTTTATGAATACAGTACAATCACAGTAAAGCTTAATCTATACGATATTAAATATTTACAACAAATAAATGAAATACAATCTAGCACTCGTATATAAATTTTCCTCTAGGCTGCCGTAGATTATCGGCAAGGTTCCCAACAGGCTAGCCAAGCTAATGCGTTGGCGGAAAAAGCTCCCCGCCCGAGGCCTCGATTATTTTGGTGACAATATGCGAGCCACTCGGTGAGCTTCAAACCCATACGGTCGTATGGTTTCGATAGCAAATGGCATTTTGGTCCATTGCATGCGAAAGTGTTGATGCCTCACGTAGCATAGATGCATACCACGTCGCTTTCGTGTATCTATTATTGGCTTCTTTGGTATTTGCTTCCAAAAACACAAATAGTTCATATTCATTTGCCATCTTGAAATGCTAGATGGCAAAAGCTAGAAGGCTAGAGATACACAATTAATTCGATAAGTTAAATAAATACGATCTACTGACTTTATATCACTATAATAATAGATATTTTTATCATAAATTTGGATAATTCGTCGCGTATATAATGTTATATTTTGATTGATATATGCAATTGACATAAAAACCATAATGCTAGTTGTCAAAAGACACATCATGGTACGATTTGAATGAACGATTAGAGGTGACGTCATCAAACCTGCTAACAAAACAATATTGTTTTATGCCTATAATAAGCTTATTTTTAAGGATGTCATGGTACGAAAACGCAAAATAAGGTTATTTTAACCTTGTTTTAAGAGCTTGTGGTAGGCCCCCTGGTCTAGCTAAGCGTGCCACTAAGTTTATTGTTTCTCATAAGTAATGTTAACATTGCATAACTTTGTCAGTGGCTTATTATTCAAATTAGTTGCAGTTACTTTCTAACAATGAGTAATCTTTATACAACATTTGAAAATATTACAAACTTACTCTGACGGAACCAGACAATATCTGATTTCATAGGATATCCTAACTTAATATTATAAAATGTGAGTTTGTTTGTTTGTTTGTTTGGCGTTCACGCCTCAACTACTCAACGGATCATCATGAAATCTGGCATGGAGAAGGACATAGGCTACTTTTTATCTCGGGAACGCATGTGAAACCGAGGGGGGCAGCTAGTTTAAGTATAAGGAGTAGGTACTTTAAATATCCTATCCATATCTATTTAAATACTAATCTTATAAAGCTGAAGCGTTTGTTTGTTAGTTGAAACGCGATAATCTCTGGAAGTACCTGGCGGATTCGAAAAATCCTTTCACTAATAGTAATCTACATTATCCCCGAGTTTTAAAGGCTACCTTTTAACCCGGGAGTGGGTGAAACCGCGGGGCACAGCTAGTCCATGTATCTGTCCTACACAACCGTTGTGTGTGTTGACTAACACAATCTCCAGCTTTCGCTCTAGTTGTTCCATCATTGATAATCCGGGGAAATCGATAATTTAATCATCGACATCTGTTCAAATCCAGTTTTTTGTGTGAAAGTACGAATTGCAGGGAGTAGATGGGAGTAGTCCCATTAGTTTATTTTTGCGATAGATAGCACATTAGTCGAGGAAGGTTTGTTGAAGAGATAGGCAACGTCAAGCGGATGCAAGTGAAGCCGCCGTTCACATATACTATATTTTCATCAGGTCAATACACAGGAAAATAATTTAACTGGTTTTCTTATCGATGCAATGGGTAAATAAGTCTGAGAGGTTCAGCACTTTGAAACCGATTTCATATTTACAAAGCGTAATGCACTCACTGACTTTGGAAATGTTTGGAATGCTCATGCGCAGCCAATTGCATGTTTTATCAATAACAACTGATTCTAATGATTTGCTCTGACAAATCATTCCAGTTTAATCATATGGAAGTCTATTTGTAGATGTTTATGTTCGTAATAAAATAATTATGTAATGATTGTACATTGATCATATATCTGGACTCGGTAAGCACGTTAAATGTTTGCTCTCTATGCTCTCAAAGAAACCGAAGAACCGAAGTTCTACAGACTACCTTATTAGAGGCGTAGTTAGGCCTAGCATGGGCACCCGGTGTGGAAATCATGGCGTGATTGTTATTGCAAAAATGAAAACTGTTTCAAATAATAAAAATTGTATAAACGCAAACTATGATCTGAGTTTTATTTTATTGCTTCTTCTACTATATGACTTCGTTCGTATCGTTTCCGAGATAAAAAGTAGCCTATGCTATCCTTCTCCGTAGGATATTATTTTATCTGCATGCCAAATTTCATTGGATCGGTAATTTTTTTGAGTTTTGATTGAACAAACAAACGGACAAGCATTTTAAAAACAGCTGTTTTGGAGTCTGTGTTATTTATAATACATACCACTTAATATATTTGATGTACAGGTGATTTTATTATATAAAATTCTTTCTACCAACCCTACCCTACCCTACCTACGGGTATTCTTAAATTTTCTAAGTTTCTGCGCAAATTTTCTCTTTTTTTATGTAAGAACTTTCTACGAAGGTATTAGAAAATAAAAAAAAAAGATGAATGAAATCGGTAAAGCCGTTCTCAAGTTATAGCGTGATCAGAAGAAATAGGGGTTAATTTTTATATATGTATATAGATGTGTATAGTGTACTAATGTCTTGCATTTGGATCTATTCATGCTGACTGTACATGTTAATCACATGTCATAAACAACAGGTATATACTCAATTGCTTTCATTAATGTTTTCCCTGTATCTATTAAACCCGTGGGATTTATTTTAGTTTTGGTGTCGTTATCTGGGGGGCTAAAAAGGAAGCTAAAGCAATATTGCTAAGCAATTCATTTTTTCGAATTCTCGGTAGATCCTAAGTGATTCCATTATTTTTTTTGTTAAAAATAGTAACTATACAATTCAATTCATTTAAAGATTTGGAATTGATGAATTGCATAATATCTGCTTTAAATTCGAGAAAATGAATTGCGTTAGCAATATTGCTTAGCTTCCTTTTCAGGGGGCCTGAACTCGTGTAATATAAGCGTGAAGTTGCAAATCTGCCCGCGCTGTCAATAGGTTTGCGTAAGTGTTGCCAGCACGCGATCACAACATGACGTTCTGTTTACGCTCGCTATTTGTTGTTATGTTTTCATAACATGTACGCTGATTTTCAGGTAGATATGTAAGCTACTGTCTATAGTGCATAAATTCCTCAGTAATGCTCAGTTGGATAGGTAGGCTCCCTAGATAATATAGTGACCTTGAAATATTTAGCTGTTGAATACCTATAATAGCTGTCGGTTTATGCTTGTATCACAAAAAGCCAATCGATTAATCTGATCCCAGGCTAAAAAAAGTCACATTTTCTTGCTTAAATTAATTTATATTAGGTATATGTATAAATATGTGAAGTTATCGAGTATTCCCAGCATCAATCAATTATTTTAAGAAGAATTTAATTGCGAAAAGAGCTTTGGGACTTTAGTTTGAGGCAACGAATGTATTCATCATCATCATCAACATCAGTCTATAATGTCCCACTGCTAAGGATCCTCCTTTCACAAATGAGGGTGAAAGGGAATGGACAGATTCTCCAGCACGCATGCCTACATACAGCCGGTCGGTGCTGGCTCAATTAGTGGTGAACCTACTGTTGGAGTTTTCAAGCCGCCTAGGAGGCTTCCAACTAGCTTAACGACTATCGGGATAGCCAACGGCTTTACGTGCCTTTCAACGCACAGAAAACGTTCGATTTGAAATACCACTAGGCGGTCACCCATCCAGGTACTGGCCTCACCAGTGGTAGCTTAACTTTGCCGTTCGATTAAGAACGGCTACACCACGAGTGCTTCCAACGAATCCATTAGTATAGTGTAATTAAGTGATACAACGGACAGAGGCTGCCGGAGTCGATTTGTTTGTTGAAACGTTTAATGTTTCGAGTCGAGAGACGAGTCAGGCAGTGAAGTTCAAAATGTCCACAATAATCTTTTAATCAGGAAAGGTATTTCAATAGTTGTTATATTGAAAGGAAAACTCAACTCAAAACAAGTTTGGCATTTGAACCTTTTTTTAATGGTTATTTGATTTATCATTATGTAGAATTGATCACTTATACATAAATCATAATTGATATACTAATTTACATGGTTAATTGCGTTGATGTCATGCAAATACAAATTACTCAAATTGGGCATAGTTCTATCATACTTTTGTATAGTTAGCGCGATATCGCTTCATGATACGTCTCTGGAATACCACCGAGACATAATGTTATTACAAACAAAATAATACCTTGTGAAAGTTACAGTGTTTTTCATATCAAATGGTAGCAGGCATTTGTTTTTTTTCTCGGATGCTATGTTGCATAGTCGATGCTATCTCGTTTTATTTTAGTTGAATCAAATAATATAGTCGTAAAAATCTATAATTAAAACAATTATAGATTTTTTTGTCAATTAATCTCTGTATTTTACTTACGTTTATAAAGCTGGGCGATACTTAATTTACAAAAATATTGTTTGCGAATTCATATCGATTCTATATCTTTTGCAACTTCCAGTAGGTAGGCATATTAGCACAAAGTGTACCTAACTACAGGCGTCAGGTAGATAGCTATAAAAGCAATAACAAGATTACGAACACCGAGGCTCGGTCACATGGTCGCCGAACTTGACTCATTAGTATTGCATTGAATCGATACGAACAGCAGGTTTCTCGACCGCAGTCCAATAAAAAAAAACTATATCGATCGTAAGTATTACAGGCTATTAAAATATTAAGGTGTATTTTATGACCTTGCTGAGATAAGAAAGTTAAGTGGAATACTGAATTGTAAAAAAGTTAATATCTGTGACCGCAGTCACAGTATTTAAAATTTGGAATGTAATTGGATCTCAGATAGAGAGATAACTCTTTATTGTACACCAAAATTTTTAATTTTATTAAATATTACATGATTGTAAGTAAAGAAATAATAATTAAGTATATATTTATATTTCATGCATTCTAATATACATCTACCGTTTTTTTTTTGGAAAGAAAAGATATTCTCTGCAGAGGATGTACCTAATCTACCATTTAGCAAATCCAGTCTTTTGAAGTCGCAAACGTAATGTTCCTTGACCCACTCTGATCCATGTATCTAGTCTTATTACTCATCTATCTATTCAAATACATTTATTTTTGTTCTTGTGGCGTTTGTCGGCCTTTTAATTTTTTACCGCGACGCCGACGGTATCTTCTACCCAATAGGTAACTAACAGCAAAGATTTTTTCCAGCCTGAACTGTCGTTGATCCGTGTAGATTGTTGAGCGTTACGTTAATAATCGTTATGCAATCATTCATATTTTATCACAAACCTTACTACAACTTATAAATTTAATACTAATTATGACTGTTTAAATAAAATATTTGGGGCACGGATAATTAAGGTGTGAGTAAATGGTAGTTACCTATGAGTAGTTAATGTAGATACCACAGTTTAAATAATTTAAAATCAAGCACGGCCACCGGAATGGCAGTAGGCAGACGTATAACTAAATAGGATAAATACTTAAGATTGTAGGTGAGGCGTCACGTTTCGAGATACACTAATGAACGTAGATAAGTTTTATATTAGTTTTGTGGCTAAATGCAATTACAACCAAGTGTTATAGAAGCCAAGGCCTTTAATTTTCTCAATGAAAAATTACAGAGTGAACGTAATTAGGTCCTGACACAAAAAGGCGACACCTAATGTCGCAGGAAAACCACAAAATGAAATGAGGAATGGAACTTTGTGTGAAAGTGCGACTAATAAAGACAAACAATTCAATCATTTCTCGCGAAGTTGTTGTCATAATGATTTAATTTATCTATACCTACATGATAAATACATATCTTAGGAAATTGATCCCAAACTAAGCAGAGCTTTTACTATGGAAACTATTGGAAACCAAATAACTGATGTACTGAATAAGTAGTTATACCACGTTTTGTGTGTAAATACATACACCCAGACTCAGGACATAAATGCATATCCTGTGCGGGAATCGAACCCACGACCTGCGGCGTGGTAGGTGGAATCTTGACCAATCGTGCCAACCAGCCGAGCCTGTCCTGTGTGTATTAAAACGAAATTTCCATAATCCGATTATACGTAGAACAATTGTAGGGCTTGCAACAATGCATCAGAACCAATGATCTCACCACGGAGGAAGTAAACAACCGGCTGAAGAGAAGGTTGTAGTGGAAACTGGTACCTATTATATGCTCGCAACATTACCACTAAATACCACGTGTGGATAAGGCTTCATGTGTTATTTAAGATGAATCCAGTAATGTGGTTAATTGCCGACTTGTACGCAAAACATAAAGGTGTCAAGGGCTATCAATTTTCACATTAAAAAATTACAATTAGAGTGATACTTAAGTGACAAGATAAATTAAAACTGTTAACTTAAATAAAGGATAATTACACCACAATGTCATGTTTCTTGCTAAGTTTTTTTTTTTTTAATGTGAACTTGGTAACGTTTAACTTGAATAGGCGTATTTGTACACATCTATTTTATTATAACATCGTATTTACGTCATGTTTTACATTTTAAAGGAAAATATAATAAGCTTTTCGGTTCTTAATTTTCCGACATAAAATAGACATCTCATTTTTTCTGATAGCAACAGCAATAAATATCATTTCATAAAAAAATATTTAAAATTTATTCCAAGATTATAATTAGAAGTTTGACGCAGTTATCGGAAAAGTCTGTAGTTTTGGCATGAATCCACTTCGTAAACGAGAACGTTGTTATATTTCAATCCGTAACCACAGTTTTACCATTACATAGAGAAGAGATGGTAATTGTACGTAGTATTTATCTACTCTGAGGTAATACTGTGCCGTAACGATGTGTTCGAATGTTTTGATAATAAATCCATATGATACAATTTTACTTTCAATAGGAAAAATAATCCTAAGCTTTAGTGTTGGGGTTAACCACATTGCATGGAATTGTTATTTTAGTTAAAGTTTCTGTGGTCTAATATCGTATAAGGTATATCGCATTACCTTTTCGTGTTAATGTGCATGAGCTATGAAGTTATAACAACAAACTTGATTAAATTACCTCAGGGCGAGGTTTATTTTCAATCTATACCGAGACATAACATTCGTTGTGTCTGATTATAAAAAAAAATGTAGATAGAAAAACTTCTTTAAAATATACTAGGTGGAAATAATGCATAGAGAAAGTACCATAAAATGTTTGCCACTAGATTTTTTAGAATATCAGTTCCGCTTTTTAATCTGCAGAATAGTTAGTTCTTAGATGTGAAGGAAACGAATAATATTTTTAATCGAGGTTTTTCTTCGTAGATTAAAAATACTTTAAAGATTAATTCTAAATTCTGATATATTATTCGTTTTGTAAGTGAAAATGAATATAAGTACATACTTAGTTCTCGATTCGGGAAACAAATAATGGTGAAATTTGGTAATCGGCTTTAAAGAAGACCTCGGTTCGTAAGTCATTACAATAATGTTTAGGATTCAGATCTGCCGGAACAACATTATTACGAAAATTCGTTCAAGCAAACTCAACAAAAGGGAAAGCACAGAATCAAATAGGCATCGATTCCATTGTTTGTTCGTACTTTTACCTCGTGAAACACGTCTGCCATTATTGTCGCCCGCCTCGTGGCCGTCTCTTGTCCCCGCAGTATTCGCGCACAATGCTCGCGATTGTTTGCATCGAACAATTAGTAAGAAGCCGATCACGAGATAATACCGGACACTACGCGATATTGACGGACAGATGACAGTGAGCAGAAATGATCTGGATTCTGTTGGCCTGACATGGAATGCTTCATTAATATTATTCGTTTATCTAGTGTTGGTATAATATAAAAATGTTTTTTTTTTTTTTATACCACTAAGTTGGCAAACAATCATACGGCCCGCCTGATGGAAAGCAGTTACCGTAGCCTATGGACGCTTGCAACACCAGGGGTATCACTCGCGCGTTGCCGACCCTGAAGAAATCTCTTCACTCCCTTTTTGAAGAACCCCATGCTGTACTCCATTGGGAAAACCACGGCGGGGAGCTCATTCCACAACCTGAGCGTCCGCGGAAGAAAGCTCCTTTGAGCCCGCACATTTCGAAACAATTCTGGTTTCAATGTGCGAGGATGGATTCCCCGTCGATGGCGCGAGTTGCGATGGTGGAAGGTAGCCGTGGGCAACAAGTCGAACAATTCGCAATTCAAATTGAGAAAAGTTATCATGATTGAAATGATACTCACGCAGTTATCTTTAATTAGGTATAACTGTATGGAAGCACAATACAGCCATCGTAGGTATCCCGTTACTGCTTTACCTGCATAATTAGGCGTATGTACATGAAACGCAACATCCAAGACTAGCCCGTGAGAAATGAGCACTAGGACTTGAGGAGTGGGTGTGTAAGCATCATAAGTACAATGTAAGATGACAGTAGTCATGCCAAATATATATTGACGAAGGTCGCATGTAATGTGGGTTGGCTTGGGAGTGGATCCTGTATCAGTTGACGTTTCTGTTCTCAATTGACAACTACAAATCGGAGTAAGTGATTTAGTAAGATTCGATCATTCAAATGCATTCATGGTCGATTCCTATAATTTACGGACCGTAATCGGTTAAAATTAAGACTCATATCTTTACTAATAATGAAGCAAAGACCTAAAAGCTTTGCATAGCAGACCCTCCCATATGAAAGTAGCTATCACAGGTAAAATTAGCTTACGAAATGATCTATATGCCCAGTTTGGCAATAAAAATACCCACCATTGGTAAGCAAAACGATTCGTTTTTGTTTATAGAAACCGGGCATCAATAAGTTAGCTGTTTGAACTGATCTGTCAATAGTACATACTTAGTTGAGTTAATCTTTTTACAATGTCAACATGACTTCGTAATTATAAAAGATAAGTAAATTTTGGACTGCGTTTGAAGTATTCATTTGTTGACGAAAATACTGTTGTTAGCCAGACGGGAACATTTTAGTATGAAATTGTGCATCACACGAGTAAAGTCTACAATAAAAAATATCACTGAACCGATCTACGGAGATTAATCTGTAATGATATCATTCGCTTTCCAGGTTTCCTTGTATGGCGAGTCAAAGGACTTTGTCGTTGAGCTTGAAGCGGCGAACTTAATAAAAGGTTGCGGACTTTAATCTCTGCTCCTATGTCATTATGGTGCATATTGCTATATTTATACTTATACGTCCATTACACATTATAAAAAGCTTCCAAGGCAATGTCTCGTGCGGTAGTCATACTTATTGACAAATTGACAAATCCGTGTGCGGAAAAGCAGGCTAGCATACGGTAGAATATTCAATTGATTGATGGACGTGACTTGACGACGGTTCCTTCTCAATAGGACTAAGACGATGGTGGTATCGACGTCATATGTCTGCATTATGTCTGTGACGAATGTCGTGGTTTTGAATCCAATAATGACCTTGAGCTTTTAGTGAAGGAAAACATCATCATACCACGGTGGTAGGGTAGTTGGCGGGCTAACACTCTCAAGTTGAAAATTCTATCCGTGTTGGCAGGCACAAGAGACTCCTTCTTGGCTGTTTGTTTGCCAATATTTGGCCACATCACTACTAGCCATTGTGAGGTTGTGGTCAAAACAGCCAAAATAAAAGAAATGACTAGTTGGCTAATGTTCATTGTGGAAGGTAATGATTAGTATCAGTTTTATTAGAATACCGGCGTCTCGTTTTTACGTAGTATTAAAACTACGCGTTGTAAATGGACCGATATAATTATACCGGCAAACGTTATACAAAAACTCTAGGTAGACGTTACCCATATTAAACACTTTAGTCAGATTATCCAGTAAATTTCTGGAGACGTGAAAATTAATGAATTTGTTAGTAAAATACGAATAACGACCTTCACCATTTTTTTTGGTTCGTAACCACAATATTAAGCAAGTTCATTGACTTTTGAAGAGGGGTTGAATATCGTCATAATGACCGCCATAACAGTGATGGAAGCCGGAACTTGTCGAGTTTATTAAATCACGTTACTTTGCTTTAACTCGTAGATTGATCGATAGTGCGGAAGCTAATTCGCTCGTAGAAAAAGATCAAAGCTTCGTCAAAGTTAATTTTACTTGTTATAGATTTATCTATTTCTGCCATTTGCATGTTATTTTTTTGAAATATTTGATTCTTTTACTGAGTATGCTTTCATAGGCTACTGTAATTTTTGTCATTATATGTCTTGGTGAGAATCAGATTATATGGCGCAAGCTTTGATTAAGGATACATCCAGATAGAGTGTTGCAGCTGTGCACGCGTCGATAAAAATAGCCTCTAACAGTTAGAGGCTAAATCAAATAAAAATTAATAAAAATGCAATATAATGTTCAATATTTAACTTTCTCCCGATTTTAATTGGAATATTTCAACAACTATTATCATTATGAACGTCACTATAACAAGCAGAATGACGCAGAGGGAGCGTAAAACGTAGCTGTTACGCGCAGCAGCCTATAAAAGTTGGCCTGTTTTATATATTCGTGTGGTATGGCAACGTTCTTTCTAGGTATATTTATTTCTATGGGCGCAAGGTAGAAAATATTCAGTTAAAATGAATCTGAAAAATATTTTGGTTTTCTTATAGGTTAATTTCAATCCGAATTGCTCGGCATGTAAATTTGGAATTGGGTCAGATATAATAATTAGGCCAACTGTTGCCGGTGCCGGCATTCAGGTATCTTCTGTATTCGATGAATTCCAGCTTTGCCCAATGAAACGTGCGAACTATGACTGTTTGCGAGAACTGAAATGTGATGCCATTGTTAGCGTGACCGGCACTACGCGCCGACCGGATATTTGCAATTCAATTGCAAATTGAACTATCGTGTAATTTCAATACGCAAGTTCCGATCATATTTTGAGTAGTTCATTTCAACAAATGAACAGAGTTTAATAATTTTCAATTAAATTCTATTTTATTTATTTGTTTACTAAAAATAAAGTAAGGAAGCTCAAAATAAAGATAAATAAGTGGCATAGCGAATTGCTTCGGTAAATGAACAAGCTAGTTTTGTTTGAGGTTAAAATCGCAATTACAGTGTATTCACCTCACCTCAGTGAGATGCCTTCCTGTGTCGTTCGCCCATTAACCGCGGGGACCAAACGAAGCGCAAGATGGGGGAAGCTGACAAATATCCCCCAAGGGAGTGAGAACACGTACACTCGTTATCTGTTGCACTTTGCCCATTCTGTATATACAACTTTCTAACTACCGAATCCCTAATGATCTTAGGGGAGATGCATTTTAAGTGAGATCTAAATATTTTATGCAAACACTGGACTGATGCCGTTCTTAATCGATCGGCAAGATAAGCTACCACCGTCGTGGTCGGTACCTGGATGGGTGACCGCCTAGTGGTATTTCAAATCGAGCGTTTCCGTGCTTCAGAAGGCACGTAAAGCCATTGGTCCCGGTTATTACTTAATTGTGATAGTCGTTAAACTCCAACAGTGGGTTGACCACTAGCCTACCTCCACCTCGCCGCAGTTGGCACCCGTGGTGGAGTATCTGCCCATTCTCTTTCACCCTGATTTGTGAAAGGAGGCCTGTGCTCAGCAGTAGGACATTATAGGCTGATGATGATGATGACTCGACAGAAACTCTGACGCAAGGGCGTCACAAGGGAGTAGGAGTTAAAAAAAATACCAAATGCAAAGCTACTAAAGTCCTAAGTCCACTCACTGGACTTGCTTGACCTTTGTACCGTTCTTATTACAATCGCGTAGATAGAGGTAGTGCATGTGCATGTGCCCTTGACTGTACCTACCATTTTATCCTTTTTCCAACTTCCCTCTGGGCCATCGGCTGGCGACGCTATTGAGTCTACGATATACATATAATAAGCTTATGTAATTTGTACATATGAGAAACATTAGCAGTGGTAAACTGTAAAATAAAGATACATCAAGATAGACTAGTAGATAAGCGTTTGCGGACGATGAACATCGCAAACGTAGTAATAATAAATATGTTAGTTATAACATATGATTTGCCATACCTACCCAAAACTTACATAACTTACTAGAAATGTCTATGAATCCAAACAAAAAGTGTTTTGTACAAAACTAAGATGTTTATAAAAGTGTAGATACATTTCCCGCGCTCTATATTAGCAATATTACAACAAGATGACTCATGTAGAGTCACGCTACTAACTCACTAAACAGTGTCGCTCTTTCAAGCCTAAGTCTTGCAATGTTTTGGAGAAAAAATACCTGCCTGTTTATAGACGATGTGCGAATTCTACTGCAACTGTGAGAGAAAAAACGTTTATTTTTTTCGTAAGTACTTACTGTTATCTGGTGCTATTGTAAAATTTCTGCTGTTTTGTAGAGCAAATGGTGGTATTTGACGTGTCTACTTGTAAAAAGTCATTGGCGCGATGTAGGAACAGGGTGTACGTTACCCTCACGTACATATATCTATATGTATGAGAATATTTATGTCTGTCTAGGAGGGTAGAACACCAACGAGCGAGGTTTAAATGCACATATCAATGAATTTTTGATTCTAACTCCTATATTTTATAGCCTCGTAAACTATGTGGATAGTATTCAGGGTTCCGAACCCGAAGGGTACCAAATGGGACCCTATTCATAAGCCTCGGCTGTCCGTCTGTCTCTCAGTGGGCTGTATCACATGAACCGTAATCAGGCTCGGATTTATCTTGGGCAAACCAGGCACATAATGCGCCTAGCATCCAGCGCCCCTTGTTCTATCGATTATTTATTTGATTTTAATACACCCAGTTGGTTTTTGAATCGTAGATCCGGGGCTGGCCGTAATAGGTAAGTAAACACTTGAAAATGTCACAGAATATGAATATATATTATTTATATTTTTATATTTTATTTCTAATAAAAACAGAATATAATTAAAAATTAAGGTACACCTCTTCCTACTTTACGCCAATGACGTTTTACAAGAAACGTCTTCTTCGTGTTTTTTTTGTTGCACCTACTACTATAAATGTCATAGTCAATTTGAGTTAGTTAATATTATTATTATTGTATGGAACCATCCGTTTGCGATTCCGACTCTCACTTGACCGGTTTTTTGTAGTATATACTACGTGCGTGACTAACGAATCCGTTTATTTAAATAAATAATTAGACACTAAAGTACAAACCTAGTAAGTAAAAACCTTGAATGAAAGTGAATGCTTTTAAAATCCTCTTTTAAAATTTTCATCACTTATTTTTGCGTTACTATGTATGAAATTTAGTATTTTTACCATTGATTTATTTTATAATAGATACTACGTTTACCAAGGACATCGATTTATTTATTCCTTCAAAACCTTTATTTTAACAAGTTTAAGAGTTAGAATAGGAAGTTATAACTAGCTACTAACTAGAATATTATATCTGGAGATACATGGGACCTAAAATTGTGTTATTTATTGCTTAGATTATCTCAGTGGTACTTATACTTCTGGCATTAAAATATTAGACCTATTTCGCGTGAATTAATTTATCGGTGCTGAAATGTAAAACTTCCGCAAAATTAATTTATTGAGCTCATTAATTACATCTGATTCAGAATTATGTGCTATTTTAATGCTGCTAGTATGCTAATTCTCTTCTTCCATACTTTATTTTTAGCAGGTAATATATCGTACTTGTGTGTTATACCCTCGGGATCCACTGGCTAATAAATTTATGAGCGCGCGCTTAACTACTGTATGACACGGATTTTGTTTCTTAGTGACATGGTACTGTAAAAAGAACTTCAGAGGAAACGTAAAATTTTCATTATATTCTAATCTTGAATTTTGGGTTATCTTACTAACACTATGCTACTAATATTATGAATTCGAAAGTGTGTGTGTGTGTGTAGTATATTTTTTACTCATTAACGCCAAATAATCAACAGATGTAGATACAATTTATCTCATACTTAGGTATTGGAATAAAACATAAGAATCTTTTTCCCGGGAAAACTTTAGATCTCTCAGGGATTCAGAAGCTAATAAATAAAAAAAAAACATCAGTACCTACGTCTTCATTTAAACTCAATTAAATTGCGATGAGATAATTTTTTATGCTACAATACAATTAATATTGATTAATTTAACAATTAATAAGTGTGTATCTGGAACGCATTGAACATTTAAATGCATTGTGGACACGTCTAGGTGTGAATAATAAATCAATGGGTACGTGATTAACTATCCGGTGCTGTGCTACTGCTGTCATTGGACAACAGGTTCCCGGGTAAAGTGGCATGTTAACATGCTTGAGATATCCACCTATCGAAACAATCTTACTTTCTATAAAAGGAAATCGAAATTATCTTACTACAGGGGCATTCCATTTCTCTCTCGGTAATTTTGATAACTGACCCCACACTCGTTCGTTTTTACTTTTATCGTGCAGTCGTTCAAATAGTAAAACGGTGCAATCAACATTCCTAATATACGTAGTTTCCCTGAGTTTTGGGTTTTGATTTACATAATAGGCGGTGTTGAGCGGATAAAATGTCAGTTTTTTTGGAGCACTTTAGTAAGTATCGTATACATACGATATATATTTGTAGATAGGTCCCTTCAATCACATTGAGTGCGACATCCGATTACGTTAGGCACATACTCAATTGGGCGCACTTACCCACTGCTTACGAGTCAATCATCGAGGCGAGTAGCAGTTGCTCCATTTGCGAGGTTATGTTTTGAGGCTGACCTGATGTAAGTAGTCAAACATCCCGCTTTATAGAGTTGGGTCTCGTCACAGGTCACAACCGCAAAATTCGATTTCCTGTTTCTATTACCGGCTACGACCAACCGAACGGCAAGTTTCTAGTTTTATTGTCTCGTATCGATTCACGTAAAAAGGGGAGGACACCCGATAGAAATTGTTTCAGTTAACTTTGAGTAAGTACGACAAACCCAGAACTCGCATCTTGTAGCATTGTTTACAAATAAACAAAGAGCCTTTATAAGGTTCGATGACCTCGCGTAAAAAGTGAGCAGTTCATTCGATATGGACATGTGAGTGAAAAAATGTAAGCAATAAGAAACGGTGGTCAGCAACTCATTTCGAACAAAGAAAGGGAATAAAAATGTCTTAATGCACAATGTAGGCGGCCGATAGGCGTGGTGCACAGAGCACATTCTATGTTTCTAGTTTGCCGTAGAAGGCGGCAGATCTTTGCCTGGAGCGATATAAATAGCGAGTCGGACCGGGCCACAGATGTAAAGTGGACACCAGTTTTAGAAGTGCTCGCATCTATTTCGAACAAGTGTAAATAAATCTAGCGAGTCACTTTCGTACACGGTTGTCACTTTCATTGCTAGTCGGGCGGCCCCGCCCTGTCCTGTCCCCGCACCTGCACCGGCTCCGGTGATAGTGCAAGCCATCACACGATTAGGGAATGCAAATCTGTATCCTATACATAATCGGCATTTCAAAATGAATCCGCATATTGGGGTCATTTGGATTTTTCAAATTAAGTACCTGTATAAAAACTATGATGGTCTCTTATTGACCATTATCTTCCTTTTGTTCGCTCTTTCTTTGTAAAAGTTACGTCTACGACTTTACGTTATTATGCATAACGTAACGACATAAAAAAAACTATTTAAACTGTCCCAATACTTCTTTTCGTAGCGCTCGCACTGTATGAGAGGAAGCATGAGATTTCTTTCATAACATAATTCATAGGCTATACAATAATTGGCCAATCTCATATCAGCATAGAGTACACACATTAATGTCATGCATCGCAATGAATTGATAACCTTCGTTAATATTAATTAAATGTTGAACTTGATATGTGGTTTATTCAATTTGCCCGTTGACCACTGGATTGGAGCATTCATCATTATTGTATAAACATGTCCTTGATCGATTATACCTACTGTGATTTGTGATAATTAATTAGAATTTCAGTTTCTATGTGATTATTACTCCTTTACAGTTTTTCCGCAAATGTTTCTAACACTTGGATTGTGAAATAAATGTAGTCTCTAATGTAACTACGCAATCATATTGAGATTTCAAAGATAAGGGATTTATATTCTGAACGGAGCAAATGTTAATATACTCATGTATAAGGAAACTGCATAATGTGTAGAACTTACATGGAATTTATACGAGGTCCGATAGCGAGCAACCGTAACTTTAAGAGTAGTTTCCAGGTAATATTGAATTAAACTGTATCGTTTATGTTTCAATGCGTGAATGTTAGGCATCCACGTGACGACTTCTGGTCACATTTCACTCGAGTCGGTGAATTCCTTACGCATTGCACAAATTAATTCCCACGGAGTAGAAATGTTTAAAAAAATAGAATTTTCTATTTAATGAGTTATCCTAGTTTAGAATCTTTTAGAGTAAGGTCTTAAAAGTTTAACAGATAAATAAAAAATATAAGTAAAAACTAATAATTAGAAACATTGAAACGACGTATGATATAATAATGCGCGTGCGCATGCTTAACTTGACGCAACGCGAGGCGATGCAACGATCACCACGCCTCGGTAGCAATGGCGAACCAAAACAAATGGACGCGACACCGTTACACCACTTCGCAGAATTAAATAAAGAAAAAATGACAGCAACCAACGGTAATCTTTGTTCGGCGAGTAAGTTTGGTACACTGTCTTCACGGTAAGGTACAGCCATCACTCGAGAATACCCGAGATGCTACATCACGATAATTTGTCTGTAATTAAAATCAAACCGAGACCGGAACGTTACTTTGATGTCATTGCCCCATGAATGCTATATTTATATTTATCATTGATACGCACCTCGAAGCCAAATTTATAAGTGAAGTGAATTAAAATATGCCATTAAGTAGCAACCAGATTGCGATGAGTAGAGCTGCGTGTGATTTAAAAGGGCAATAAATAACCCGAAGTCGGTCGGTTGTCACCTTTAATGCACCCAGATGGCACAGTTCCCAGTGAAAACTGTTTTGGCTTCTCTATACTAAATAACAAACGCAAGTGGGGATACGCGGCGCCCGGTATCGTCATCCATCGCAAGTTTACTAAACCCGGCTGCTACAACGTTTATAACCATTATCATCATAATAAGGCTGTCGTGGGTATCATAATCACTCGACAAATTAACGAGCTTATTTTGACAAGAAAGTGACATTAATTTGACAACTATTTTGTTGAATTGCATGTGCATTAAAGGTTATCATGCACGATATAGTGCTCCATATCAGAATTGGATCAGGTCAGTCGGCGCCCTGTCCCAAAAGACTGGTATCAGCAGTATTCATTGCAAAAAATCAATACACGGAAGCCATCTCGGTTCTACAATACATTGTAAAAAGACAAGTTTTGCTACGAGGAATTCTCGTTAGGTACTTACATGTTAACCATTAACGTAAACAACAAAGCCAGAGAAAAAATAAGCAGTAACGAAGCTATTGTGTGTCCATGAGGTGAAGACGGAAGGCTTGAGCCGTGGGAGAGAGTGCGGGAGAGCCGGCGCGGGCGCGGGAAAATACCGCTTTATGTCGCTCGTTCACATGAACACACATATAAAAAATTAAAACCTCTGATGATTGAAATTGTTGAATGAGGAACTAGCTTTGCACCGAGCATTTTCTCAGCTACCGAACCGCTGGTTAATGGATATAGAACTGATTTTAACGAGCTTTTAAAAGCACGGTGTTTATTGGTATTGGATACCATTCGCAACTGAATTAATTAAAGGAAGTATATTCTCATGTGCATCGAAGCAATCTGAGCGTGCGTCTGACGTCTTTCACGAGTGCTTTGAAGTTATATCGGTTTACGAGGCCTGCCTTTACGTTATTGGAGAACTAATTAAGCATGTTGAAATCTTTCTGATTTTGTATATTTTGAAAACTATACCAGACTCTTTAAGCGCGAATGCATGGGATGGCTACAAATGGTTTGCAATAAGATAACAAAATGTAAATGGATGTTATTAACTATTGCGCTCCCAACGGATGCCCTGCCCTATAAGTTGACTTACGCAAAATGCAGTGGTGTACTGCGGTGGCATACCGACACACGCAATTGTAAAGACAGCTAAGAAACATACGGCAAACTCTAAGAAACATAGGGCAAACTGTGAAAGTCCACCCAGTGTCAGCGAAGGTAGGTATCAACCAGTATACTTATTGGAGTATTGGACTGAGAAACGTAAATAAAATATTTCCTTAATTTATTCGCATCCGTATTCGCGAGGTTTCAATTTCACTTATAATTGCGATAGAAGTGGAGGATCATCGATCAGGTGGGTTTGTCGGTCGCGCGGCAGGTGCGCTCGCGGTGATTTCGTTACAGGTTCCTACGCCTCAGGCTCTTGTGCCAATGTCAATGTGACTTCATCTGGTTCTCGGCCTTGCTGTATCTTTATTGACTCATCATTGGTATGGCTCATAATCAAAATTCGCTTTGATGTGAATCAGAATCCTATTTGTTTGAAGTTGCAATATCATTTGGTTTATACTCCATAAAGTGTATTTGCTTACGGCGGTATAGCCTAATTTATATCCTTATCACTGTGGCCCCCATCAGGCTACACACCTGCGGGGGCCACAGTGATAAGGAGATTTATCGCTAAGACCTTAGGGATATGTTTCCGCAGCTGCGAATTAGAGCCAGTTCATTTGGCGCTTTATGGAACGTGAAGTGAGTGTGATTACTAAGGGACTAGAGAAAATGATATCATTGAACAGTGCATTATCAATATGCGAGTAAATTAAAATATTTAATTTGGCAGATATGCAAACATCGCAATCTGTTTGTGTGCTTCTTGATATTGCTGTTTAAGATGCGCGATGAAGGCTTAAAAATAATAATTAGAAGCGATATTCTAAAGAACCAGTTTATTCTATTTTAAAATAGAGCTATTAGCTATTAATTCAGTAGAAACTCGTCGGAGTTAGTCTTTGTATAAGTATAGCTATAGAAAATGGTGCACCGATTCATAGTAACAAACAAGTGAACAATGATCGTATTCTCGTTTATCTGCCTAGTTTCTGTAACCTTACCCGCGAGTATGTGGCGGCCGACGGCACGCATTGCATGCATCCAAGTTTACATTACGGTTGTGCTGCAGGCACCATTGTGTCAGCCAACAGTCCCACTAAACATCGGCCTAATGTGTACAAACACTAATGTTTGTATTCAATAAATCAGTAGTGAAACTTATTTTTTATTTACAACAAATATGTACAAAATACAATCTATATTTACAAAATATAATCTATATATAGAAAATTTCCTCAAGCCTGCCGCTGCTTCCGATTAACGGCAAGGTTCCCAGAAGGCTGGCAGCGTTTCCTCTTTGGATAGCCAATAGCAATTCAATAAATTATATGTAAACACTAGTTTTTGGCTCATGGTTCACCCGCATACCCTAGGGATCTTATGTTTTACCGGGGTCAAAATTATCATATATGCTATTTTAGATTATAATCTATCCATCTGCCAAATTTCATCACGATTGGCTGTCCGGTTCGTCGTTGACGCGTCAAAAGTTTAACCACGCGTCGCCGGCGCAGACACAACAGACAAACACATTTCGCATAAATTATATACATAATACTTTATTTTCATGTCGCTTTAGCGAAAAACTAAATATTGTGCAACATTTAATGTTGTTACTTGACCCTTTGCAAATTCAATAAATATGCTGAAAACCTGAAGCCAAACGACATCTATCTTTGAAACTATTAATGTTAAGACTATTTTGATTTAACATTATTGAGGGACATCGATTTATGGTTAATTTTTCCAAAGATTGTCATGTGAACAAAGCAATAAAGAGATATATTTTTTTAAAACTTTGTTTTTACTCTACTGAAAAAAATGGTCTGTGGTGGTTGACTCCTTTTGCCTTTTCACCATCGATATATAAGATTGGATCATTAGATTTAGATCATAGAGTTATGAGCTAAAGTTCACTATCACTATGAAAGAAATGAAAAATATTGATGTCGAAATTATAGAGAACAAAGAAGTTGGTTGGTTATTGTGTGACGAAAATGTATTCCCAAGGTATACAGTTTCGTACATTTTGTAAAGAAAAGCGATAAATCATTGGAATTATTTGCAAAATTCCAAGTTTAAATCACAAGATTTGGTTCATTTCATGCTCAATTAGGCAAACATTTGAAACTTAGGAGTTGGAAAGAAACTAGCTTTGAACCTAGCATTAGCGGCGGTAACGGTAAATTATAATAAAATAGTAAATTAAGCGGTCGATATATAGCCGACAAGATCGGCCCAGCAAAATTTAAAACTAAACTGGGTTTAATCAAACATGAAGCAATATAGACAAAAGCCTAAATGATGTCAGCATGTTTGATGACAGCTTTTAAATTTTAGCCAATGGAAACCCAAAGACTGTTTGGAATATTAAATTTGCTTGCACAATTTTGATATTCAGTAAGTTAGCTATCTAATGTTGGTGCTAACAGTGACAGGTGTGGACTCAGTGCGTCCGTGTCAGACATGTCTGATTAGTTGAACAATGTTTGCTGAGGCCTAGTAGAAAAGAGGTCATTTATTAGAGCGTCCAAGTTTCACACGGGTAACTCTGGCTGCGTTCTGCTGACCAATTAGCACTTATTTGTTAAATGATTTTACTCTCTATATTTCGAATACTGTTTTAATAATGTTACAGAGTTTGGAGGGGATGATAAATATGAAAATCATCATTAATAATAATTTGTCAATTAATATCGTCATTTTCTTTTGTTTTTTTTATTCCGACTATGGGGTCTTTAGTCATTATGTCCCACTCGCGAATGGCCCGCGCCTATTCTATTTTATTTTCAAATTTTGCTTTAGTCATTATGGCCCGCTGTCAAAACACTATCCTATTTTTGGTACAGATGAGTGGAAAAGTGTTATGATAGAAATAATAAATAATTATTGTCCATAGAGTCAGTACACACACAAGCTCAATGCTTTATGATAAACGGTATCTCATATCATCTTACTAATGTAAAAGTTAGGATGTTTAGATCGCACACAGAATAACAGTTTGTATCCCAGGAAAAACATAGCTAAACCCGCAGGAGCGAAGCTAGTTGAATACATATTTTTGTAACCGTAATTCTTTAAGCACAACTTTTGGTTGCGTGATGAAGGTTGCATAGGGAACATGAATTGCTAATTGCTGTTTCTGTGTCAATATTCAAGTTAAAATTTCAAACCAAGTAGGTAAATGTTACAAGTAATTATGCAAATCATTAATTGTTTAGTTGACATTTGAAACATGTGTAATGTTTAAAATGTGAAAAATGTTAACATTATTTTTATTGACTTATCGGCTTTTGTTAACGATAACATTGCCTGCTTTTGTAAGAAGAATTTGATCAAAACTTGTATATTTTTAAAGTCCATTAACTAATGCTGTGTAAGGGCCAAGGCTCGTTCGGTGAGAGTGGCAAGTGCAAGACAAGCGATGATAACAACTCATAATATTTACATCATTGTAAACCCTCGCTGACATCGTGTTTACAAACCGTTTTTATCATTGGAACTATAAAAGTTACCACCTTATTATTGAATACAGTTATATTAGGATAATACGTTAAATTAAGATTTTGCACCTAGCCTGTACTCCGCTAATAAAAGACTTCAACGCACGCCACACAAAAGTACCTATTGTAAATGCAATGACATAATACGCCGCAATCACCTCCTAAAATTATTAAAAATACAAAGATAATTTACAACCATCATGTAACATAATGTACCTATTTAGAACAGGCTTTAAATGTTAAAATAAACGATTCTTTTTATTAATATTATTTCCCATTTGTTGTCCATTTACAATGATCAATTGATTACAATTTTATTACCTCTAATCCGTTGTCCATGCAACTAATACTATAATTAAATTAAGATCTTTTGTTGTACCTGTTGTAGCAGCGATATAAATTGTTCATTGTGTGATTAATTAATGTAAATGCATAAACCAGAATATCAATTAATCGACTTAACTAACGATGTAGGTAAATAACAACAGTTCGATAAGTGGAGTGACCCAATACGAACAGTGCAGTGAGTACTTATTGAAGTGAATGAGTGACATAGAAACAGATTCGATTGCAAGTGTTCGATCGTGCGACCTTCGTCCAGTAAAATGCAGTTGATGGCGCGATCTCCTCTCGTCGCATAAATCAGCTGGACGAGGCTCCTACATAAATAAATTAAAATTCAACTCGTACTCACCGTAAACAGACGGCAGTATTGAAAATAAACGGATCACCTCCAATGTGCGGACACAAAACAAAATAAACAACACAAAACCAAAACCCAGTTCGTTCTCAAAAGAAAGTATCGGCGATTTATATATGAACGATCGTTCAAAAACAGCACTTCATTCACAATAATTTCGAACGAGTAAAGTTTCGCTGGCGAAAGCGTACGCGGGGAACGTGCAGAACGCTCGGCTATCTCGAGTCGAATGGTTGCAGAGTCGGCTCGGGCGGCGATGAGCGCTCGTGGGTCGCCCATCGCCGTCGCCGCGTCGCGTCCGCGTCGCCGCGCCGTCGGCAGCCGTGCTCGCTGCGTTGCCCAGACACACCGTTTCCGTACGGCGACGCATCGCAAAAGAAAATTGACTGCATTCGTGCTAATATGCATATAATCGGAGATCTCACGACATCCGGTGGCAAGCGAATCTTGACGCGTGATCCGGCCCTAATGGTCACATTTTAGCATGATTGTTCTTTTGTATGCGCCCTTACTAACAACGAAGTTTATTCTACTCTTCGATCCTGGCATATGATTACTATAAGATGGCACAAGATTTTAGTGTTTATGGTGATTTATGGCGACGAAAGCTAAGTGATAGCGAGCGAATACCATGAAGGTCGAAGGTCGTGGGTTCGAATGCTAGCTTTCGGCGAAGAAAAAATCGTGAGAAAACCATAACTCAGTGGTAGGGTACTTTGTTGTACCTGCCAGGCGGGCTACCACCACCATCTAGTTGAAAATCTGTCGCCAAGTGCTTACTGGTATGTTCCGCCATCTGCACTTGAGAGCCAGTTTCATTTTAGTATGTGCTTATCACCTTTAGCCACGTTATCACTTACAATGACGAAATTATGGACAAGTATAATTAAAAAAATGGTCTTTGGTGACAATAGTAATAGTTTGTCATAATAATACTACGAGGAAAGTTACAATGAAGATGGTAAGCACAATAGGTGCAAAAAACATCTATGGTGAGCGAACTACCCAATACTTAGTACCCAGATTAATAAACAGTCTCCCTAATGAATTAAAAAAGGATCTAACTCCAAATAACATAAATAGAAAATTAAAAAGTATATTTATTAATATAGAAAATAAAAGTTGATTGTGATGTATTTAACTGGTTTGGTGCAGCCTGTATACCTACTACTTACGCGAGTCATAGCTGCGCAGAGTGATCGAAACAATATTATAAACTACCTACATTTGTATCGTTTTAGATTTAATTACCTTCTTGTTAGTTAATTCATTTTTATTTTTGTATACCTACTTATTTGAGGAATTGCAACTCCCAGGCAAACCAGCACTGGTTTAAGGGGGTGAAGAAACAAATTTGTAATTATTTTTAGAACAAATAAATTAAAAAAAAAAAAAAAAATATGGTGTGGTATATTATTTCATGTTTGTACCCATGTGTTATACCTAATTAGTTAAAATAAATTAAGGTTCGATTAGGTTAGACATTTTAAAAAAACTAGCCAAATGCGACTCGGACTCTCACAAGGAGGGCTTCATGCAATAATGATAAAACCAACTCAATTTATAGCGTAGGTACAGCGACGGACGGACGGACAGCGTAGCCTTCGTAAAGGTGCCCTCTTTTTAGAAACGAACGCGAAAAAAAAAATATCATTGTACTAAAATTTTTGGTGTTATGTGATGTTCATGTCGAATCTTAGGCAAACATACTTTTCAGTGCCTTATGTATAATGCGAGGGATGCAAGGAGACAATCTAAGTATTTGAATATAAACAAACGAGAATTTCTAAACACCTTTCTCGACATGACAACATAAAGGTGTCCCTCGTGATCCTGATGCAATTAATTTACGGCGACGTAAAAAAGTTGCCTTCACTTGAAGGTCGAAATTTCCGAGGAATGGGAAAATGGGACCTACATTTGTAGGACAGGAAAATTGAACGTATTTTTTAAACTTCAATTACGTAGGTTTTAAGCGACTTATATACAACCAAGCCCATTTATGAAATTGGTTCCAAAAAATATTACGTTACCATAAGCAAGCTATGAAGGGGAATAAATCCGTTCATTCATAAAATTTTGAAAAATACTTATATATGATATAATATAAAAACATACGTATCGCTTACAATGCATCTGTTGCCAATATAAAATACTGCACTCCTTATTCCTAACTCGAAAATATGCAAAGAACTTTCGCATAACTCAACGGATTGCCAAAGATAACATCATGCACAAAGAATAACAATGTCAACAGCGCTCGACGTGTATATCTGAAATCATTTCCATGTCTCCTCGCCTTGGCATCCCTGAGGCGTGTGAAAGTGTCAGATTAGGTGCCTTTACGATCATCTCGTAAATATACAATGTGAAGAAAGCTCCGGTCATTTGTTTTGTTATTACATATCTTCGCGTTATTCCGCTCGTTAAATTGACCACTACCATGCATGTAGTGTATGCATCTTTGGAAGAGAAAGGTAGATAAAGATTAATAGTAGTACCATGTCTTTTATATAGTAAAGTCTTGCTAGAACGGGGTGTTCGTTAACGGAATTTAGGTTATAACCAAAAATGCCTTGCTGAGTTTCTTGCCGGAGTCTTCTCAGTTTAAGTGTATTACTAACAGGTGTGGTAGATTCAACTGTATGTACTTTAATGTTCATAAGTGCCTTACCAGGGTCTAAACTGAAAAGATAACTTTTTGATTTTGAACAATATGATGGGATCTTCATGGTATGGTGTCAGGGCTTATCTAAAAAAATTATACACACAAATAAGTAAAATTGATCTGATGAATGTACATACGGTACTTATAGCACAAAAGCAAGTTTATCCGCTAATCTCCGAAACGGTTGGACCGATTTTCACAGGAATTGCACTTGCAGATAGCTGATGTTATAAGGAGTACCTAAGGCTACTTTTGTTTTAGAAAAATAATTAGGGGTCCACGCAAAAAAAGAACCGTACCTTGGTGAAACCGCAGGGGTCAGCTAGGATCCGAAGATTTAGTAAATTATTAACCCTTTCTTTATGACGGCCGTTTTGGCCCTGCTTGTCTACGTAAATATTGTATTTTTTAATGTCAAGAGGTTGAAAAGTAGGGAGACGGTCCACATAATTGTAAGTGGTCACCGCTGCCAATGGACAAGGGCATAGCACTTATTTTTTTTTCATTCATACGGGCCACCTGATGGTAAGTGGTCACCGCCGCCTATGGCCATGCAATACCAGGGGGAGTGCCAATGTGTTGCCGACCTTGTAGAGCTCAATTATAAACGGCTGTCTCCCCTTTTATTATTTTGTTTCTTTTTTTTTTGTTCTCTGTTTACCTTTCCTTTGTGAATATTCTTTATATTTATATCTCATTTTATCTAGTTTGTATACATTTTATAATTAATATTTTCATCTAGTTTGTATAAATAAAATTTGTAGGTTACTTAATAATAATAATATTCTTTTATTCAGGCAAAAACCCACTGTACTTAATACATGATATATATAAAACATGTAAATTAAAATAAACCGTATAAGTCGGTACGTAAAGCTGAAAATAAATAATTATAAAAATATACAATAAAGGTTATACAACCTTCTCTTCAGTGCCTTTATTTGACATTGGCATTCTGGTGGACAGATAACCAGTGTTTATAATAATACCCTGTCAGGTCGTCACTTACAGTTCTTATGATGCTGTTGTCTGAGCTACGCAACCTACTCCAAAAGGAACAGATGCGCGCCCTCATTATAGCAAAGAAGTCCGGCACCCTCGTCTCCGCGAACATGCCCGACGCACTGCAGTACCTTGGATGTTTCATAATAATGCGGTATGCATCATAATACTGCACCCTTATATTAAGCGACGACTTTTTAAATTTTAGCCAAAGCGGGCAGGTGTAAAAAAACTGACAGTGGGCCCTAAATAGAGGGGCTTTTACCTCCGCGCTGCAATTTGCAAACCTGCGCGCGAGCATGTTGCACCGAACCGATAGTGCCCTTCTCTCTCTCTATATATCAAGGTCATCCCTCAGATCCGATTTCACCAAATGACCTAAATATTTAAATTGTTGCACCACACGTATTGCCGGCGTATCTAAATATTCTTCGGGCACCCTCTCCGGACCTTTTCCCGACCTAAAAACTATCATTTCAGTCATAGCAACATTATATTTCAGCCCATGAAAATTAGCATACTGAAAGCAGCTTTGTTAGACCGCAGATCGAAGGACTGAGGAGCACCATGTCGCCAGCGTAACTTAAATTATAAACGCATGTACCACCGGCATTACAACCGACTCTAGTACTCCTCAGCTCGCCGAACAGCCCGTTTACGTACATGTTGAACAGAGGGCTTAGTGCGAGTTTTAGACGCGCTCGATTAGGTAAACGTTAACTCTAATTTGTATGGCATGGGACTAGCGCCGCCTAGCGGCAATTGGCGGGGCCTGGTCCTGCGCCATAGAAATTAGAGTTAACGTTAACCTTATCGAGCGCGTTAAAAAACTCGCACTAAGACCACAGGTCCGGTGAGGTGTGCCCGCCCTGAATACAAGGTACATTTTCTATGTAAGTTCAAAAAAAAACAAGTAGACCTTCGCAGGCACTTATGTGTACTTTCTTATTATTGTCTCAGTGTGTAATTTCGCAGGCACATAATATTATTAAAGACCTTGTCAACTGCGGTTTCTCTAACCGCAGACCCCACTTTGCAAAACCGGACCTACTCAGTTAACGAGGGATTGCTGTTGGTATCTCTTGATTAAAGTTGCATGCTCCAAACTTCATTGCTCAGGCAATCTGAGGTTACTGCTTTAGTTCCATGCTTAAATGAGAACATGGTCAGCCATTTCAATTTGCATACACCAGTTATGTTCCCTGCTATGTAGAAGTATGTTAGGTACATCGGATAAAATGTGAATTACTTGAGGTAATTTATTAATGGCGCATTTTGTTATATGTCTGCAACATAAACATAATAACAATGGAAGATAAACTGTCGCAGCATTTGATTAAACAAATATTTTTTTATCGGTAACAAATGTTCCAAAGTAAACAGGAAAAAAGTAAACATACTTAATTCTGATTGTTCCGCCGCCCGTGACTATAATAGCTTAAACACATACAAGTGACTCGGATAAAATGTGATTCTCGTCTAGGTATACCTACAGATCTTTTTTTTTCTAGCCAGTATGGGGAAGTTCACTGAAAGGAACCATGAGCTGAAGAAAACAAAAGAGGCATGTATTTTCGGAGATATGGAATTTTTCCAAAAACGTGTTTTTCGGTATTCTGTTTAACAAATTTATGTATGACAATCTTGGCCACAAAGACCTAGACCTAGAACTTGCCCATACTGGCTAGAAAAAAAAATACCTGTGTAGGGTGTCGTGGGGTGTAAATAAATTAAGTACATGAATCATTAACTTTTTTAATAGGTAATCTTACTTTAGTTTGGTAACTTCAAATCCATATTTATTGCATATTTGCATGTCACTAAACTTATTTGATGGCAATAATATCCTTTTACCTGATCAATAAGATACAGGTGTGTTCTCGGCCCCAGACATATAAGAAGTAGGTATATGCCTGTGTCTCGGCCCACACAATTTAAAAGTACAATAATAAAAATTATAACAATAGTTATTTGTGTCATATTGCCAGCTAAGCTAACAACTGTAACATTGGCAACAGAGGTCAAAGTTAAAATGTTGATCAAGAAGGACATTTTTGCTGAAAATGGTGTCTTATTTTCACAGCTTATTTTCAATGTGATATTCCTGCCATTAAAATTGGTCGCGTCTATATTTAGTGGTAAATCAAAATGGCATTTATTAATTTGATAGCTTTTAATTTTTTCTCTCCTTTTTAAGGGTTCCGTACCCGAAGGGTGTCAAACGGGACCTTATTACTAAGATTCCGCTGCCCATCCGTTCGACAGTCCATCTGTCTGTCAGTGGGCTGTATCTCAAGAACCATAATAGACCGCGGACATTTTCACAGAATGTAAAATCTACGACGACTATTGTCGCTATAACGACAAATAATAAAAATGAAATAATATTACGGAACTCTTCGTCTGCGAGTCCGACACGCACTTGGCCGGTATATATTGTGATTCATATTAATTCAATACGAACCGACTGCAGTATTAGCAACGAATTTAAGTTAATTAATTCACTTATAGGGTATATGCATTTGCTTTCTCCACGTTGAAAATCACAGAAACACAAAATGTGTAAAATCTAAACTGAGTACTAACAAATCGTTCGCAGCTTCATTAGTGAGTACACGCGAAGTCTTATTTAAATACTAAACACATTATCCAACTGTAAAATAGTTATTTCTAATTACAAGCTAACTTTCCACTTTGCTTATTCAGCTGTTTACATAGAATATTATCCCGTAAAAGTTTAAAGTAGCTTTTAAAAGTTTCGTTACACTTATAAACTCTTCTCAACTTACTGTATCGAAAACATGCACTTAATAAAACCTTCATAAGGCGGCATTAGTAGTTAAATGAAGATGAATTTACTTCTAATAAGAACTTACTTCCTGTGTAATAAGACTTCAAAATATTAAGTCTAAACAGCACATATTAGTTATTCAAATTAGTTATAAATAATTAATTATAGGTACATGCCAAGATACCGGGAGTGCAATTTAGAGTAATACGCGTAATTGCATTGCAAATACAACAATTTGGGCTGGTAGAAAGCCGCCCGCGCCGTTTCTCCGGTAATCCGCCGAGAGTGGCGACAGATGTCACGATTCTACTTTCATCCATCACGCATAATATTCAGGTATTTATAAATAGCTACATTATTTTCTCTACAACGATGTACCTATATATACGTCATTTGTCGATTGTGGACAGTTGTTTCATGATAAACAACAGATATAGTAGGAAGAAAAAGGTGGCTTTTCGACAAATTAATGGAAATTTAATATACATGTAATAATGTTATTTGTGTGAATGTTACCTACAACTTTTAAATCTAGTTGCGCCGGCGGCCTAATTTGCGCGGACTTTGTGACGGATCCAGTATCCAGGACATGTATCAATGTGTTCATTTAACTACAATTAACTGTTTGCACTACAATAGAATTTTTGTTATATTTTACTTACTTTTTACTTATTAGCCTTACTAATTAATTATTAATATTGTACAATATACTTAATTGGTATTTTTTTTTTATTTTATTTACTACTGGATTCAAAAATACAAAAAAATAAAAACAAAAAACACGTGCGGCGTGTTTTTTGTAAAGTGAGTAGAAGGCCTCTGATGGTGTTTACATCCTTACCGCGCTATGTGATCTCTGATTAGTGCAGATGGACGGACCACGCCACGATTGGTCAGTTAACTAATGGAATGGGTATCACATTGAATAAAACAAATGTCCTCAAGCACAGTCGCTGCTTGCTAAAAAGCTACTTATGTGCCTAAGAAATACTTGAATATTTTATGATGAAAAGTTTTTTTTTACTGAATGGCTTTGTTGCTGTGCGATGCGACCTACCGGGATCGAATACAAAAAAAATACTGTTATGTTACTGTTATGATGATATTTTTTTTTTGTAATTAATGAAACATGAGCATTTTCTACCCATTTCCAAGTTTACATAATATTTTCGCGGTTATAGTTCTTAAAATATTAATTGATTTATTTTATTTTTAACCGACTTCAAAAAAGGAAGAGGTTCTCAATTCGTTTTTTTTTTATGTTTGTTACCTCATAACTCCGTCAGTTATTAACCAATTTGGAAAATTCTTTTATTGTTTGGAAGGGTACACTTCCCACTTGGCCCCATTGTCATTAGACCAGAATTTGATAACTTCTTAGTGTACTTGTTTTTTGAAAAACAGTTTTCAATTACTTATGTACATATTTATTTGAAATAGTTAATTAATTTTAATAATAGAAATTAATATTAGAAGCAAAATAATCGTAAAAGTAGTGATGAAATCTCTGTATCACGTTTTCAAGTGAATTTTCTTGTGTTTAAGCATAGTAAGAGCGCATGCAAATTACAACAAACGAAACATCCAAAATCCCTTTTTTAAGCCGCAAAAAACATTACATAATAATATGCAACTTTATGTTGCAACTTAGCACGAAATGTAGAATAGCATGACATAAACTTAACCCTAACAGGGCAATATACTCCGCAATGTTGACATGTTCAATGAATCAAGCGTGTAAAACAAGGGCTTTATCAATTAAGTGTTGTTTTTCAGCTGACACTTTTTTCATGTTATGAGTTTATCATGACGCATTTAAGTGTTATTTTGTTCAAGCGTTTTGCAATCTTATCTCTTTGAGCTTTTAGTAATGAAGGTATGCTTGTTTGACAGGAGTGTAACTCTGTAACAGTGGTGACGTCGAATGAGGTTGAGCTTTCTGTGAAGGAAAACATAGCACGGTGGTAGGGTACTTTTTAGTACCTAGGTATAGGTACCCATCTGACTAGCTACCACCCTCTATTTGAAAATCTGACGCCAAGCACCTATCGGTGTGTTCCGACGGCTGCACTTGAGATCCAGTTCCTTCTAGGCTTTGTGTGCTTACCACCATCGGCCACATCATCACTTACCATGGTGAGATTATAAGAATAACGTATATCTAGCATAGTATTTTTTCTACTAACCTACTTTACTAAAATAAACAATATTATATTGGTTGATAAAATTCCCAGGGTCAACCCGCATTTTTTGCTCCCATTCTAGGTAATCCTATTTAAATATACCTCATTTAAAGACGATAATAATACTGTAAACACAAAATCTACTCATATAAGAATGTGAATTTTTAAGACAGGTAGAGAGAGCATAGCGTTTATTTGCACGAGCGCAGCTCGATTGGGGAAGTACCTCTATCCCCTTTGTTCTGTAATCTGAGCCACCACCTTACAGAATACCACAGCCAAATAACTTCATGTTGTGTTGCTGCGTGTGAGTAAGGTCGCCAGAGCATTGGGGAGCGCAAAGGTTGGTACACACGGCTACAGATCAAGCTATACATTTCCAGTATAAGCTGATCTCGCATTGTATAGGATTTCCGTACAATGGGAGGTCAGCTTATACTAGAAATGTATAGCTTGATCGGTAGCCGTGTGTACCTACCGCGTGAGTGATGCCTCGTGTGTTGCAAGCGTCCATATGGCTGCGGGAACCGCTTACTATCAGGCGAGCCGTATGCTTGTTTACCGACTTCGTCTTATATAATTGAACTGTTTTACAAAAAAAAACTTAAACCGACTTCAAAGTACAGTAAGAAGTAATCAAATCCTGATCTGATGACAATGGGATCAAACGGGAAGTATACCCTTCCATCAATCCAAAAAAAGATTTTTCCAAATCGGTTAATAAATGACGGAGTTATGAGGTAACAAAAAAAATAAAAATACAAACGAATTGATAACCTCCTCCTTTTTTCGGTTAAAAAAAAGCAAACTTACTCGTTCCAAATTCCATGTCGTTACGCGACGGTGTGTAGTGATGCCAACTTAATGCAGAGTCTCAATCATGAAGGACATAAACCTGCCAATTTATCAGTGTCGCCCTTCACCACTTGTTTGCACAGTCACTGTGATAAAAGGCTTATAGTAACGATCAGCTTATCACAAAGTAATTTTCAAAGGCTTTTGTCAATTGGATAATGGGTTTTGTTTCTAAGGTTATAAGGAGGTGATTGAACTGTAATGATAGTTTGGTGACTTTCGGATATTAATTTGTGGTATAGATCTTAGATCCACAAATAGCGAGTGAGTGGTACCACGTTGCTATATGCTGGCTCAATATAAGTCAGGTTTGCAATAAGTGATAAATCCATCTCACATGAACGTTTATTTATTTGCTTTACGTACTTCAAGTATGTATCTTGACTTTTATTAAGAAGACTGGACAATTTGAACCTTAATCCCACAGTTTAAAATTCTTCAGTGTTTACGACCGTACAAATAACAAGGTCTTAATTATATTGATTAGTTGTTGACACACACATTCATTTTCATAAAAGCTGTCTACTGTACGATTGAACTCATGTTGAATACCATCTTAATTATGACTTCGTTAGTTATAATATGAAATTTTGCTAATACTGATATTTGTACGTGTTAGGGTCACTGCTCATTATAACAGCACGGCTACGCCTCGGCATTTACTTTGCCATGTAAGTGAGGCCTTTAAATCGTATGCATTAAAGTGAATTTTACAATGAATACAAGCCACTAGTCCTGCTGGCCACACGCTTCCAGCGAGCGGTCCGCTTCCGTGACGCCAGCAAGTGGTATCTTGCCAAAGCCGCGCTACCAATTTCAACAGCGCCGCGCCTTCCGCGAGCTGCCACCTCGCAGGCGCCGCGCTTGCAGCTAGTGCTTGGATTGAGTTGAGGTGGTGCCGGGCCGTTGCTGCGATGGAGCGGTGCTGGCATAGTGAGCGATGACCCTCATGGTTACGATATTGATTTACACTGCAAGATTATTTTGCGCGGTAGCAGTTCCCGCCTAGCTGGTTACGATATTCTGGGATCGGGCAGTTGGGCTCGTCTTCTAAGCTTTGTTAAGGTCGGAAAAAATACCTACTAATGATACAATCCTTTGTTTAACTTAAAAACCAACACTGACTCCTCGTTTTTTTTAACTTTTCATACCAAAGGTCAGCCTTTGCTCGATCATAATGTTAAGAAAAACGTGTATGTTAAATGCATATTTATCCTTTGTCCTTTAAAAATCCCGAGAAAAATCTCCATACAACGTTTTTTCTTTGTTTTTAATAAGACCAAAGAATATTACGCTCATTTATTAATGCGCATAAAATGTTAACGCTTAAATATGAATGTAGGAAGACTGCAAAAGGTTCATTATAAAATGAACTTTAAATAAATGAACAGAGGGAATGGAAAACGACTCGTGCCTGTGTGGATGTATGCATGTGATAAACGCAATGTGGGCGGAAAATGCACGGACGTCCGGCGGCGAGTTTTAACGGGTGCCACAGATTTATGACATTATTGTGAAGCTCCAGATATCCTTAGCTTAGTGTTATACTATGGATATCACTGTAATTTAAACAATGATTTATAGTATTACACAACATAGAATTCTTTGTCTTGGGAGAATTTCAAGCTATGATTTCAGACAGGGATATTTTTTTGTTTCAGTTCATTATTTTATCACATTTTCTATAACTTTTTCAATAATAATCTACCTTCCTCATTAGCTAGTGAGTAATAAACTAAACAATTAAATTATGCAACATGGATGGCAGTTCCTGATGACTGTAAAGTAAATCAATTTGCTTTGAAGTGTATGAACAAATACCGCAGTGTAAACTGCACATAATATGTAGTGTTACTCCAAACTAACCTACAATAAATTATATAACTAAACTAAGCTAACGTGCTTATTGGAACTTCCTCAATTGCTAAATTGGCCTGTCACCCATATATGTATAATCTTTGTTGGTGATTCACATTTGCAAATGGCGTTGGGGGTCTAGAATCTAGAACAAACACTCTAGCTACATACATACTGTGTTACAAAATTTTTTTTTTTTTTTACCGTACACTATTTAAAGGAACTTGGAAGTTATATTGTTTTGTAATAATCCATGCTATATTAATAATAATAATTAGATTGTAACTAAAAATAATGCTTTAATCAGAATGTTTATTAAAGCACTACTTCGTGAAACTCGTGGGTATATGAGCAAGCGCTTTGATTTTAATTAACTACACAGGGTTTTAGATTTCCATATAAATTATGATCATTGTATTAAATTACTGACCATAAAGCTTTATTTGTTTTGCGAATTCATCTGCCTGATCTAAGTGTTTAATTTGACTGAATGTTATAGATAACAGTTGCCTATAATATAGATTTCTGCAAGTAGTCTCTCGCCATCGACGGGGAGTCCATCCTCACACATTGAAACCAGCTTTGTTCCGAAATGTACGGGCTAAAAGGAGTTTTCTTCCGCGGACGCTCAGGTTGTGGAACGAGCTCCCCGCCGTGGTTTTCCCAATGGAGTACAGCATGGGGTTCTTCAAGAAGGGCGTGAAGAGATTTCTTCAGGGTTGGCAACGCGCGAGTGATACCCCTGGTGTTGCAAGCGTCCATAGGTTACGGTAACTGCTTACCATCAGGCGCGCCAAAGTAAATAATGTGCGCCATATTATACATAGAGTTGTGTTCTAAAGAACATCACTTTCATTTTCACTTGAACTCTATGAAATCTATACTAATGTAATAAAGCGGAAGGGATTTTTTTTTTGTTTAAACGGGCTTATCTCTGAAACTACCAGTAGGATTCGAAAAATTGTTTTACTAATCGTTTTTTTTATACCATTTACGTGGCAAACAAGCATATGACCCGCCTGATAACGGTTACCGTAGCCTATGGACGCTTGCAACAACACCCATCACGCGCGCGTTGTCCAAAGAATGCTACATTATCCCCGAGTATTATAAGCTTTTTATACCGGGATCGCGGGTGAAACCGCGGGGGACAGCTAGTGTAAATATATATTAAGTTATCTATTTGATCTGTTTGAAAGAAAATTATTTATGCTCCAGAAACGATGTGATAAAATGTGAGACATTAACAGTTAGCATAATAAAATATTTCTAGAGTAAAAAAAAAAAATAACTTTTATCGCACTTCAGTGACATTAAAAAGCATAATACTAATAATATTTTACGTGATTTGTGCCTTCATGCAGTTGTATACAATTGAAGCGCGTTAAAACTTTTAATGGTCTCTTTGAGTCCGGATGTGCCACTTACAAGTGCACGATTTGTGTTGCATTTCGTTATGCATTGCATTTATCATCGTTTATTTTATTTCCACTGAAGCGTTCTCCATTACGGTGACTATTTTTGCTATTTTTGGATTTTGAGTCTTGCGATTGAGATGTTGGCGTATGCATAAATCAAACTAATTGGTGAAAATCAGGCTAAATCCATTATATATATTTGAAGTGAGTATATTATGTTATTATTATATAAAGTTAAGCTACGTCTGTCATGGTCGGTACCTGGATGGGTGACCGCCTAGTGGTATTTCAAATCGAGCGTTTCCGTGCTTCGGAAGGCACGTAAAGCCGTTGGTCCCGGTTATCACTTAATTGTGATAGTCGTTGAGCTAGTTGGATGCCTCCTAGGCGGCTTGAAAAATTCCAACAGTAGGTTGATCACTAGCCTACCACCACCAATCCGCAGTGGGCACGCGTGTTGGAGTATCGCCCAGTCCCTTTCACCCTCATTTGTGATAGGAGGCCTGTGCTCAGCAGTGGGACATTATAGGCTGATGACGCCTGATGATAATGAATTATATTATGAAACTTTGATCATGCCGACAGCAAACCACGATACAATACTGTACCTGTACTATATACCTATTTGATAAAAATGAAATTTTCCCAGCACTTATTAGGTGGGTATACATCAGTTTTTTTTTATACAAGCATACGGCCCGCCTGATGGTAAGCGGTTACCATAGCCATATGGACGCTTGCAACACACGATGCATCGCTCACGCGTTACCGACCTTTCTCTCCTCCCCTATGAGCTCTGGTGACCTTACTCACGGAACGCAACTTTACACAACATAAAGTTATTTGGCTGCGGTATATTCTGTAAGGTCTTCCCCAGTCGAGCTGCTCTTTGAGCAAATAAACGCTATGCTCTACCGCACTCAAATTAAAATAAATCTTGGTTTTCTTACATCAAACACGTGCTACCATCTACCTAACCTAAGTAACATATACCTAAGTAGCGGCGCACGTGGCAGCGCGCGCTGTACCAAGCATGCGCGGGCGCAGGCACAACGCGAGCCACATCGCGCCGCACGCGCCCCCGCGCCCCTTTACGCATTCCCACAATGCTTTGCCGCTGTTGCCTTGCCAGAGATCCATGACTCATGAGGGAAAAACTTCATCTCTGCACCTGACTCATCGATTAAGGTGGTATAATAAATAAGTAAATATACTACATATTTAAAGTAGGCTATCGATTGGTGAAACGATTCGCCTTGGGGCTTAGAGATTTTTGAATCATTGGTCAGCCAACTCGTTGAGTTATGAAATCCAGTTTTTTGACGTGGTGTCATTAGTACCTACTGGCTTATTTCATATGATTTTTTTAGGTACATGTTTTACTTCCTCGTTCTTAAATTAAATACAAGCTGTGTAAGTAATAATTATACTGAATTTCGTTTGTAACAATTTTTGAATGAAAGGAAAATCGTTTGGTAAATACCTTGAGTATATAACGTTCCTAATTCACAAAGAGCCTTAATTAACTATGCTCTTACAAACCGTACGTTTATTGGCTGTATAGCTCAAGAGGTAGGCTAGTACCTCAGAGTAGATAAATACTGCTAGTACTAACTTAATGATATGTTTAATTATGCAGGTTCACATCTCAACGCGTTACATGACCAATGTTTACTAAACACTGAAACTTAGCTAAACGTGATGAGATCGTGCCCACCACGCGTGCTCACTTTTCACACTTTACGACCATGTTTTCTTTCGGATGCCTATAAAAGAGTGATTTTAAGTCTTCCTATTTTGGTTCGTTCGATTAGTTTACAGTTACGATTTCGTAAACGTTCGCACACCGTCATTTTATAGTCCGATTATCCGCGTCATAATGGGAGGTAAGAGATTGGAAGCCAGTTTTCCGACATGACTTAATTTTCATTCGTTTACAATTGTAGCTTTCGTACGTTGTCGTTTTTCTTGTTTTCTTCTTTTGTCATTTTCATGCAAATTTTGTATTTCAAACCCATTTTATTATCTATTTTGTATATATAATCTAGAAAACAATGGTAATAAGATTCTTCCACAATTATGTCAGCAAATAGGTCTAGGTCCTGTGTCTCATGCAGGTACCCTCGAGGTAAGTAAAAGGTGAGCTGTCCACGTGATTGCGGCACGTGACGGCTTCAAGTGCAGACTACCGATAATCACGTCAGTATTGGCGGTTCCCCCTTGTTTGCAGGTATCGATTATGAAATGTAGGGTAATGGGGCTTCCTTGAAGTATATGAAGCAATTATATTAAAGCAAATGTATTAAGAGGTTTACTTTAACAATCATGGCCTCTATTGTAGTGCCGCCGAGCAGGCTGCCTCGTCGCCATGCACTTGTCGCCATGAGAGCAACACAGATATAAATCTAAATAGATGACGCGAGTGTATGTTACTTTACAAAACGGAGAGCTATGCTCTTCTTTTAACGCTGTTTCGGGGACTTTTTGGCGGGAAGTTGCAGAGTGACGTAGCATTTTCATTTGTATTTTCATAAATTTGTGTATTTTGAGTTTTATTGTGTATTTTGGGTGGTATTTTACCCAATAAAGATCATCCATGTGCACCAGTGAAGTGAAATGAAATGAATTATGTGTATCGTGACTTTTCAAGTTGTCTCAAAATGTCCGTGTAGAGTTTTAGTACAATGACCACCATTGTAGTAAAACATGACTTTTATGGACGGTGACTGACTGAGGACTATAATGTGAAGTGATTTATTGTGACTGAAAACTATAATATAACTCGACACTGGCAGAAATGAGCCCTAATTTGGGCTTGGTTGCCAAAATTAAAATAAGAAGAAGAAGAAGAACGCTGTTTCGCGCGGACGCGGAACTCGTATAAGGCTGCATGTCCTCCAGAGATATGTTGCGAGGGATTTGTTTTAGCTGACAAATAGGATCGCTACATTTTCACGTTCACGCTCCAATGCCAGCCTAACTAAAGCGCTCTTGTGACATTATGGTAGGTAGAAAAAAAGTGGCACGCTTGGTTTTCATACGAATGGAGGGACTTGCGTTATCTAGTGGATTGATGTCTGTGTAGAGCAAGCACCTACCTATCTCGGTAAGAATATAAACAAAAGACTACGGAAATAAAAAAAAATAAAAAACATTTTTCTAGTCATAGATATTTTTATGTGAAGTAAGTCAGCATGATATAATTTCGAACAAATTAAATACGTAAGTAAAAGTTGATAATTTAAACGTGAAAGCAAAAATACAAATACTGTACCAAGTTATCAGTTGTGTTCGGTGAAAGTGTTTTACTTACTTATAAGTTGTTGTGCTTTCCTCAATTAATTTGGCTGACAATCAAAATGGGGCAATTTGTTTAGCACAATTTGCACGGTGTTTGCGTTTGCTTTTTTAGAGCAGAGGTTCTCAAACATTTTTGTTTTGACCTTACCTACGTTTTTGATGTAATTGCCAAAGCTAAAGTAAAAAAAAAAAACAGACTGGCTTAGAACGTATCTTTTGTCGATAATCCTCATTATGTCTCGCTCCTGATGCGCTCCTGGTGGTACAGTGTACTGTTTGCCTAAACTATGGGTTTGCATGGACCACTTTGGGAACCATTGGAGTACAGCATACTTTTACATTGATTTTTACACAGCATTTTGTACTGCTTCATGACTAAATCATAATGTTCAAGTATGTAGGTATATATTTTGGTTTGATATGACTATTTGTATCAGTTCTGATATTTCAAATACACATTACGTATTTAACTAAAATATTCAATGTTATATAGGTTACAGTAAGAAAACAATGAATATTTAAATTCCATTCGCGCACTGAATATCAAAAATATTAAACTAAAATGACTTACAAAAATATGTTGAAATTGTTAATGGTGAATGATTTTTTCAATATTTCTTCGCTCATACATTATTGTTGAGCTATGTAAAGCGTAGGTAGCCAGCTTTATATGATATGCGCAGGCAATATCAGTCTTTGCATGCTCAGTCGATGTATAAGGTGGGATATATCCTTTTATTGTTCTGGCATTGTGAGTCAACCGTTGAGAAATGTTTTGCTCCACCATTTTACTATGTAGAGACAAAGGTGGCCGTTTCCTACAATTATGCCAATATATGATCATTGCTAATTGAATAGGTAGGTGTAATCGATCATGGCTGGCGACTGTCGGTAGCATCTGTTGTTTGTTGTCAAGTTACAAAGGCATTTGGCTTTACTGTAGGCGAAATTGTGGGTCTATCTATATTTCATGACGTAAAAGTATCGTTAAAAACTATTACTACAGCAGCAATCTAAAAAAAACATCTTGACAGATAGTTTTATTTTTTAATCTTACTCAAATTGAAAGTAATAGATTTTAATCACGTTTGGTCGTAATATTTAAGTTTTGTTAACCTGGATGACCGATGACGATTTGCTCGTTTTTTTTTGTTAAATCATAATAGTTTTTCTAACAATAGAAGGAATTTGAAAAAAAGGGAAAATAATAACATCCTGACTCTAATCGGGGTCTTTTGGTTTCGGGACCGCCGGATTTTCCACCTGAGCTATTATAACCTTGTAGTGTGTGGCGAAATTTAACTTCGTATTCTAATGATAATGAAGCAGTTTTTGATTGCTTGTAAACACGGATAAAACGACGTTTTTTAAAAATGAAACCTAGCGAGATCGATTTATCGCCCCGAAACCCCCTGCATACTAAATTTCATGAAAATCGTTGGAGCCGTTTCCGAGTTTCAGATTATATGTATACAAGAATTGTTGTAATGAGAGGGATTACATACCACTTGGTTTATTGAATTATTGACACAAATCCAGGGTTCGAAATTACAGTTATTTATACAATTTACGCCCTATGAGGACACTTATGAAGCTCAGTATAACTGAAATTACCACCGGTTCGGAACCCTCATGTGCAACAGGTAAGAGTATTGAGCCTTGCCAGCCCCGACCTTCACCTGTTGATTTATTGACGTCGTATTGTCACAAGGTATTATCTGATTATGCGCCACAGGAGCCGAGATGAATACGTGAATTGCGTGTTATCTATTGGCCTGATACATGAAGCAAATATGCAGGGCTGATACTTTATAAATTACATATTTTTCAAACCTACGTCGGGCTTATCTTTTTGCATAACATTTAATATGGGATCAACTCTGTCATCGCGAAAAGAACATCACGCTTTTGATACAAGAGAACAACCTTGCTCGTGTGATCTTCGCTCACACCGACAGGGAGGTGGGGGAAACTTTACACAGGGTCCGGTTGGCACTTTGTCGTAGTATCTTCTCGCCGCGTGCTATTACTACTACAATTGTCTCCTTTGATTTTTTTTATATGAAAATTAAAGTTAATTTCAGCCTATTGAAAATCTATGAAAGTTTCCGGTTTCGCGAAATTGGTTTGCGATTTTGTAGCATGAAACAACAACAAACAAATTTTTGTACATTGCTTTTTATTTTGTTATATACTATTTTTAATTCCCTTTATAAGCATATTCCCACTGAAAACAGGAAACACGTGAAAAACCAAGACATGGGAAAGTACCCGCAAATTTACGATAATGTAATTTGTTTTAGGTAATAAATGTTTTTAAGTACCTACCAGAAAACTCAACAAAATATCCACTCATCGGAAAATCATAGCACTTTGAAATATAATTAAAGATCCCATGAATTAGCTGACAAATAACCAATAAGCAGACACGCACTCAGCATAAATAACCTGCAACAAGTTGAGATATAAGTTCCTTTAGACTTGTCTAATAATAAGTAGAGTGTATTCTTATTGCATTTATCGGAGTACATGTGACTTCTCGGTAAAAGCGGTGTTATAGCGAAAGCATCGGCACGACATTGCGACGGGGTGACGTGTCCTGTCTCTGTCCTGGCACTGTGGCTAATGACAGGTGATTCCTGCCAGATGACGCGGGCATCACATGGACGAGAAAACTTTGTACCCCTTTTTATTAAACTTATTGCGCGCCCGGAGGAGTATGAAATTTGGCATAGTTTGAATGGAGCTTTATTTTCAACCCTATTTTATTATGAATTGCGGTTGAAATTCGACCACTGAGAGACCACTAGTTTAAACAAATAAGCACTATTTCTTATTAGTATACATCTTTGTAGGGTCAGCGCAGCGATAGATTAGTCGTGTAGAATAGTCACGTAGACAGGCCGTAACTGCTTTTATAATTTAGAGACTAACGCGCCAGTGTTGTGTTCTTATCACTTGCTTTTCTATTACGATTGTGAGCAATAAAACAGGTCCAACGTTTGATTTTTACTCTTATCGCAAAATCCAGTATAATTTATCAACAAAGGGGTTGTTATGTGTGCATATTAAATTCTGTCATTTATTTTAATTTTGTCATTGTGTGTGGGCCCGTTTAGTTGCCCAATGAGTATTCATTAGATTTACTCTTTTATAACTCATTCATAATTTAGCGACTGGGTAAACCCAGTTTGGTAACAAGGTTTTACTTCAGTGACAAGCGAGGTGGAAAAACCTTTAAACAAACTTCTGTCAGATGTTAGCTGTTGAAGAGGCATTTGTTGGCACTGAACACTGAGAATAACAGTAGGTTTTATCGGCCGTAACCAGTATACCTGTACTATAGTGGGCATTATTATTGAAGTGATGATAGCTAGTGGTAGTGACGTCGAATGGTGTGAACAAGGAGCTTTCGGTAAGGAAAACATCGTGAGGAAATTATAGCACGGTGGTAAGTACTTTGTAGTACTCACCTAGACAGTCAGGCGACGCTCTAGTTGAAAATCTGTCTCTAACAGATGTGGTAGGTTCTGGCAGTTGAACTTGAGAGCAAGATGCCTTCTAAGCTTTTACAATTCCACTGTTTATGAAATGAATACTTCTTTAGCGGCGTTGTGCACTTTTTTTGGGATGGGTAAAAATGTTAAACTCTCGTCAGGTGTCACGTGACCTGATCGAAAATTCGTAAGACGGAGGGAGAGTAGTTGCAAATTAGTCTGTATTTATACTGGGGTAATGTTCAAATTCTTATAATATTCTCTAGCTAGCCGGAAGGTAGGTGCAATTTTTGTTCCCATTTTAAGTTAATAAACAAATCTTATTCAAAAGTATTATATGTACATGTATCTTGAACTCGCTTTCCCTTTTATAAAAAAACTTTGTGAAAAATGTCTAGTTTCAAAAATGCACAACGTTAATATTCAAGTTTTCACTTCTGCCGGCACTCCCGGAGTGCAACCCGTTGTTTTTTTTTTGTCACACGGGGCATCACTCACGCTTTACCGACCCTTCTCCCCTCCCCAGTGAGCTCTGGTAACCTTACTCACGCGCAGAAACACAACATAAAGTTATTTGGCTGCGGTATTCTATACGGTGGAGGTACTTCCCCAGTCGAACTACTCTTTGAGCGAATAAACGCCATGCTCTACCTCTCTTGGTATTGATTATATCCATAGGTGATTGTAGCTGCACTTACTATCAGATGGACCGTCATCCTTGTTGGCTCGCGGAAGGGACGCGGGTATATTACAAATTTCATATATAAGAAACGAATTAGTGAAAAGCATTTTAAAAATAAAAATTTGATCACGTTCCTTCAGCATGCTCACACGATTACATTCAAACAATATATACTTTCAGAGCATTTACAAAATAAATAGAGATTAAACAAAGTGCAGATTACTTCTTCAAAGTTTTCGCTTCGTACTACAATAATATGCCGAGACTTGTACAAAACAGATTGGCCATTTTGAAATCAGCAATTTGTCAATTTCAAACAATACAGTGAGCATACAGACGGATAGAAAACATTTGAAATCTTGCATTTGATCTGTGAAACGTGTATATGTATTAACCGAAATCGTTAAGGTGCAGCGCAGACGACTGACCGCACCGCGCCAAACTGAGTCTGTGAAAAAAGAATCTATACAATTCTTAGCAGTGTTACGAGCTGGGGTTCAGGATAAATAATGGTACACGAATTTACCAAAACACTGGTCACACTTTTATTAAAACTCTAATTAAAACACTCAGAAATTAAATAGTTCACTAGCACTTAACTGTATTTCACTTCGATGTTTACTCACTGTTATACAAAACCAAACTCCAACTCCTCTGTGCATTGTCTCGTATTTATACTTCATAAACGGCATCTGGAACATTCTACAATTTACCCGCTTATTCTACATGCCTACAGTGCTATCGGGAATATTCCAGAAGCCGGTAGCTATTCGGCGATAGATGGCGTTGCTTGATAGATATTTACTCCTATACAATAACAGATGGCGTTACTGATAGTACCGCTATTCAATAACAGATGGCGTTACTGGTAGCAATTTATTCCTGATGTCGCGATGTCGTATCACTACCCCCTCCTTAGACATGCTCGTCCCGAGCAATGTGAATTCCATGATATAACGCCATCGAGATCCTTGGGGCTCTTCGAACACCAGCCAGCACCCGCCCCGCGGTCCTGGCGTTTACTCGTGTTCCTGTTGCTGTTGCTGAGCAGTGTCACCAGTCACCGCTGCTCTTCCCTCCCAGGGTCGATTTTTTTCTTTTCTATAATTTCTCCACTTCGGACAACTCCTCTGCGGAGGAGTTGTCCGCAGATGTCCCTTTTCTCCACAGTTGTAGCAACGGGGCGAGGCCACAACTTCTCGGGGTCGAATTTCTTCTTTTCTGTACTTTCTCCACTTCGGGCAACTCATCCGAAGGTGGCCCTTTTCTCCACAGTTGTAGCAACGGGGCGAGGCCACAACTTCTCGAGGTCGAACTTCTTCTTTTCTGTAATTTCTCCACTTTGGGCAACTCCTCCGAAGGTGTCCCTTTTCTCCACAGTTGTAGCAACGGGGCGAGGGCACAACTTCTCGGGGTCGATTTTCTTCTTTTCTGTTCCTTCTCCACTTCGGGCAACTCATCCGAAGGTGGCCCTTTTCTCCACAGTTGTAGGGCGAGACCACAACTTCCCTGATGCGGTGAGGTCGGTCTTCGCGTCGCACAGCCTCTACTTCTAAGGCATGGGCCAAAGCATCTTTCAGCGACTCGTGGTGCCCTAATCTCACGGCAGCTCTGACTTCCAAGTCGCGTATACCATCCACGAACGCTTGCACTAGATTACCGTTGATCATCGCTGGTGCAGACTGGTATGCTTTACGGACCAGCTTTTCTACCTCTAGAGCCCACTGTTGTATAGTTTCGGTGCTCCGTTGCACACGGTCCTTGAGTTGGGCACGGAATACGTGTTCCAGGTGTGCGTCCCCGTATCTAGATTCTAGAGCTTCCAACAGTTGCTCATACGTCACGTCCTTACCGAGGGCCTCCAGTATAGTGAGGGCCTGGTCGCGAAGACCCAAAGTGAGTGCTGTCATCGCCTGTGCACTAGTCCAACCATTCGCCTTCATGACAGCTTCGAACTGGATTCTATAGGCTGACCATGACGAGGTGCCATCAAATGGCGGCAACTTGAAACCACGTGAAGAAGCCACAGGTAAAGAAGTAGCAGTTCCAACCTTGAGTCCAACCAGGGCGTTCTTCACGTCTTCTATCTGTACTTCGGCCTTGGACATACGATTTTCGGATTCCGAGATACGGGACTCATGATGCTGAAGCTGTTCCTTCACCACCTTGAGATCTTTGCCAAGAGTTACTTGTAAATTTTCTAATAAAACCATCTGTTCCTCTTGGCGACGAGCCTGCTCCTCCTGACGGCGAGCCTGCTCCTCCTTATCCCGCTGTAGCTGTTCCTCCAGACGGCGAGCCTGCTCATCTTGTCGGCGAGCCTGCTCCTCTTGTCGGCGAGCCTGCTCCTGTAGCATTACCATCAAAGCGCCAAGATCTGGAGTTGCAGGTACTGCTCTGACTTCAGGTGGGTCGGTAACTGGCAAAGAGCCAGTTGGCTGCTGGCCACCCGAAGTCTGCGACGGAGAACCTCCACACCTCCTTTCATCCATCTCCTGCTGCCGCTGGCCCCTTGTACGGATACCCTCAGTGACTTCCTTTGGCATAACCGGCATTATTTATCCTACTACTTCTGACACCAATTGTTACGAGCTGGGGTTCAGGATAAATAATGGTACACGAATTTACCAAAACACTGGTCACACTTTTATTAAAACTCTAATTAAAACACTCAGAAATTAAATAGTTCACTAGCACTTAACTGTATTTCACTTCGATGTTTACTCACTGTTATACAAAACCAAACTCCAACTCCTCTGTGCATTGTCTCGTATTTATACTTCATAAACGGCATCTGGAACATTCTACAATTTACCCGCTTATTCTACATGCCTACAGTGCTATCGGGAATATTCCAGAAGCCGGTAGCTATTCGGCGATAGATGGCGTTGCTTGATAGATATTTACTCCTATACAATAACAGATGGCGTTACTGATAGTACCGCTATTCAATAACAGATGGCGTTACTGGTAGCAATTTATTCCTGATGTCGCGATGTCGTATCAGCAGTAACGCACACGACGCGCAAAAAGTCCGGCGCACAACCCTTTGTTTTCACACAGACTTTTTGTGCCGCAGACTCCATCGCACAAAAAGTCCGTCGTTTATGCGCTGCACCTAATAGTTACCTACATGCATAGTTAGTGTCTTAATCCTTCTTCTTAGTCTTGGTACTTTAATTTCTCGATCCAAACAGGCACCTCTGTATTGGTATATGAGATATGGACACCAATCGAATACTATTTCATTTTCCTGGGCTTATAAAAACCTGGGCTACTGAAAAAGACACACTTGCTAAATCACATGTCTCAATCTTGACAGATGGTTGGGTCATACGCCATAGACTAAAATAGGCCCCCGAAAAACGAAAACGCCACTTTTTATTAGGCTTCCATGGCGTTTCTAAAGTAAGGTATGAGGAGATATTAATATAGACCATCAACTTTGTTAGTAAATAATTATTCAACTAATTATTTCAAGTAGATGTAACTTACGTTACATACAGCTTCAGATATTAATATTGCCATATCTACAAAATGAAAAACGCACACGACAAGTTTATTATTTATAATTTCTTATCGCAGGTATTTCTTTGATAGCGATTAGAATTTCGCTTTTACAATCGGTCCAGATCAATGTTTTTATAACAATTTGTAAAGTTGTAGCTGATGTTTTCAAATACACTGAGTCACGAGTGAGGTGTTGCAGGTATCTCGCTCCCATTTGTCTTATCGTCTTTTTCTCTCCTGATGATATTATGCCAATGGGAAAAGAATCGTTTTTTTATCATTAATCTGTTCTCAGTGAGTCACGAGCGCGGAGCTAACCGCAAATTTTAAAAACTCGCTTTAATATAGACGTTTGTTGAAACTAAGATTGTAGTGGCAGGTATTAATGGTCTGAGTCATGATCAAGGAGCGTGATACCTGTGAATCGACACAAATGCGTGATATTCTGCGCATTGTTTCTGCGGACAATAATTTAGAAAGCGGCGACTTGATGAGAATAATAGGAAGAGGACGGATTGTGGTAATGTGTTATGTAAGTCGGTTATAACGAGTCTTAATATAATTAGTTTTAGCCGACTAACTTGCCGTCTATCATTCACAGTACTCTGGGATTGTTAATCATTGAGCATTTCCTGGATTTCCTTTATAAAAATACACTGGTAGTACTGTAATTAGTTAACTATTCAAACGTGACTCATGATAGTTCAGAGGTTGTGATTAGGTACTTAATTGGAAATTAATTATCATATGCCACTGATTTGCTTGTCATTACACATAATGGCTTTCACCAAGCATATAATTAGCATATGTTGCTAATATTAGTCTTATACAATGGGATCAGGTACACGAGCGTCACTTCAGCGTACACAGCGTGTTGCATTCTCATTTATACTTAATGCGGACAGCAAGGGAGTGAAACTTGCTTCCGGCGTCTGTGTTACCTGACTCTTACACTATAGGGACCTTCAAGGCCAGAGTGAATAGGTTCCTTCTGGGTAAGCGTGTCCCTAGTAATCCTAGGCTTCGTCTTCGTCCCTTATGGGCGGGCGGGTCAGTGGCCAAACGCAAGTACATTTAATTTAAAAAAAAACACTGTCCCCCGCGGTTTCAACTAGGTACGTTTTTTTTTTGCACAGAACCCTAATAATTTTTCTAAAATAAAAGTAGCCTAAGTTACTCCTTAATATTTAACAGCGATCTGCCTCGTGCCTGAAGTTTTATCCCGGTAATACATAAGATCCTCGGGAAAGTGAGAAACCGCGGGGCGAAATCTAGTTAGAACTAGAACGGGTCATAATTTCCCGGGCTAAAAACATTATGACCCGTCCTTGACTTGAATTTAAAGTGCACCTATATTTGCATCAAACAAAGCTAGTTCCAGCAATTTGCGTGCGTACAGCTTCCGGTGATGGCGTGTCCCCATTTGCAGGCTCGCTCCGGGCTCTCACTGAATTACCTCCCGCCGCTTCCACGATATCTTGGTTACAATCCATAAAGCGAACTCCGTCTAGAAATTATTGGGTCACATTGTGAAAGGTTTACTGTCTTTTTCTAATGTATTTACTTCTATTCAAAATATAGGTACGTCTCTCGTTGAATAAATGTGTTCATTGCAGATGCTTTAAATTCAATAATGCGTGATAAACTCGGCCCAAATCTTTTTAGTTAATATGTGAGGTGGCGCCTATGCTAATTGACATTCCAGAGCAGTGGAAATATTTGTTGACACTGTATACATTATACGTAGGTACCTATCATGTACAATTACGGCACTTACCCATGCGATAAATCCTAACTAATATTATAAATTCGAAAGTGAGTTTGTCCGTTTCGTTATGTTAATTGTGGGAGCTGTGTCTTGCTTTATAGTAGTGACGTATAATTTGCGGCTTCCGACACTCGCGTGCACCAGTTAGGAACTATTTTGAATATGAAATAACCTTAATCCGGCCGATAAGATGTGTACAGGAAACGGACTGTTTGTTGGTGTGATCAATGGATTCTACATTATGTAAATTCGACACTCGATTTGACGGAGTAGTGATCGAACATCCGTCGATTATACAGTCTGACATGTGAAATTATTTGACTGATGCATGCCAGTTATTTACAAATTAAACGCTCTGTTGTAAAAAATAAAAGAATTATTTCAGAAATGTTATGATTTGTTTTATTTCGGTATTCCATGTTTTGCAATAATAAATGGGCTTATCCGTTTCTTCAAAGTTGTTATAATATTTGTTTGTAAATGAAGCAATCGTGAACTTGCTCCTCCTACGAATATAATACCGTATAGGGCTTTGCAATCTTTTTGAATCCGTGTATTTTTGTGTTCATTGCACTTTGAAAGAGCTACTTTGCTGAGCCGAGTTACAAGTAGAGCAAGTTTCTTTCTAGTGTTCAAACTATGAGTGTAGCTTTTTTTCGTCACTCTGTTTCGTCTATCGTTACTGTAGACCAGGGGAAACTTTACCATTAATATCAACACTCTGAATTATATCAGTCAAGTAATATCTATTGAAAGAGTACTGTTCTAGTGAAAAATTTCTCAAACGCGCCAGCAACATTTCAGTTAGATTCTATTAATTATCGTTAATCATGATCAAAACAATAGAAAATAGAGACAGAGTTTGAAAAAGTACTTCAATATAGTCGCAGTTTACCTCTTCATTTGAATACAATAGACAAGTAAACTCTTCTCAGAAGCTTGGTGGTAGGTCAGGCCTTTAACAATCGCTAAATTAAGTACATTAAAGCTAACTGTTATACGTACCTAGTTACTCACAGAGCGATTTGTTTCAGTGTGTAACTCAGTGCTAAACAGGGCTTTGCATTAGCAAGAAGGAAGTTGTGTTAGATGTAAGTAATCGTGTTAGGATCTAGGCCATACGAGATGGGCCGTGTAAGCAATGTACGGGAGGAGGTCGAGACGCCTTCCTGGCGGTCTTCGGCTTATATTACCGTAAGGTAATTATTCATAGGATTCACTCGCTTGTTTGCTTAACTAGAATAGGTATCAATTATATCATAGACCTTTCATCCTCCTGCCATCGATGGATTTTCGGACTCGTGATTTTAATCCAATAGGAATTCGGTGCTATTATTTAGGCATAGCTTAGTGGCGATGGGCTAATGGATATTGCTCTTTCATAGAGTTAGTAAGCATAAGTGGAAAAAGACGAGTCATTATCACTCTCAGAGCAGTAACTATAAAATATAAAGTAACCTACCACGGATACAACACAGAATAGTAGGCCCCAATATGAACTTTCCTCGGACTTCGTTTTGCGATTCCCATTTTCCTAAACTGAGATACGTACTTTTGATTGCAATCGGGGCTTTATCTAGTCCGGGTACACCTTCCTGCCTCCAGTGGTGACCACTTGCAGACAGGTATAGCCTGCCTGCTTGTAAAAAAAGAGAAGAGAGATGTTTCAACAACATCCATTATGCCAGCCATCCCTTTAATAGTAGGTAGAGATTGTGGTCAAGCAAGCTTAACCCAAGTAATAAAAACTAAACGGAACTTGACTGACATTTCCCTTAATAAATATTAATGTTAAGGAGGCATTTACTTATAAACAAGGTGACTCACCTTAAAATAAAACCAATTTATTATGTTTAATTTATAAATAATAACAGGACGGCACTGGCCCGTGACGAACGATGACTAATTGGAACATTATGTCAGTGTACCATAATATTAACGGTACTCCGGCTGCATCTCACACCGACCCCATAAGTTATCCCAATTTATGGGCACGATTTGTATTTGCATAGACGTTATATGATTTGGTAGCGTCCAGCTGAGTTCCGATTGCCAAGATTCGGAGGAATGATTACAGTACTGTGACAATGTTTATTATGACCAACACTTTTATATACTATAATTATATGACTATACATTTTCCGATAGTTCAGCTTCAGGTGTAAAAAGAATTTTGATCGGGACACATTCTTATGTTATATTAACGTATATAGTACGTTTCGAAACCAAGCGAGAAAAGCATTTGTAGGACTTATTTTTCATATTGATTAAATTGCGGCGGGCAGCTTGTTGTAGGTATATAATTACGAAAGCTTCGCTTCTGTTGGTGGTGTCCCATGATGACACCTCACAATTTTTTACAGATGACCTTAAATGACATTTTAGTGGCGCAAATGCATTTCGGTAAGTATGAGTGTTTTAATACTAGTACAAAGTACTTCTTAGTTGTACTGTGCTTATATTTTTGCTATCTTCCAGGGAAATTGAAGTCCGATCGAGTGTCCGTAGACGTTGTATTGTGCTTAGCTGTTTTCGTTCTAAGCTGGTTCTAGTATGGAATGCTATTGTAACATGGTGAGCCACACCTCTGGACTACTCTGGAGCGATATTTCTAATTGAAGGTTCTGTGTATTCTAATTAGCGAAAGTGGACTAGGCTATTTAGGTATATTACCGTGTTGGCAGGCACTATAAGGTATTGACGTGACATTTGGATTGACGTAGTGGCTCATAGTAGAGCCGGTGAGGTACCAAATATTATATAGCTAAGGGCGATTATGAATCTAGGATATTTTGAGACTTCTGGTTGATTAGATGACCAGTGCACCACACGGAATTAAAACACAATCGGGCTCGTTGATTTTTTTAAATATAGGTATGTAAGAATAACAATATGTATAACAATCAACTCATTAGGATCATAGGCTGTCATCGTATAAAGGCATGGAGGACATAAAGGGTCATACTTACCTATACTGTTATCAACTCCAATAACTCAAGTCAAACGTACAAGCACTTTAACCAGCATTCTAATTGAATCTATTCACACGGATGGCAGTTGTGGATATATTTTCCTTCAACTTAATTACGTAAATGCGCCCAATTAACCAGTTGGCGAAAAATATAGAATTCCAGGAACTGCTATTAAAGTGATTAATATCGATGTGGGTATCTGCACGACCTTCGACGGTATATAATAACAAATGTGTGGCGTGCGATGAAGCAACGCGCGTCAAATCGGCGGCATTCCGGATTGTCCGTGGACCGTTACGGTACCCGGACGCTGCGCTTGCGCAATGGATGGAACGCATTCGCTTGCTGGTTATGTAACGCTTGTTGCATCGTTTGCTCACACTATGCGGAAGATCAAGTTTGAGTGTCCAATTTTGGGGGTCAAGGAATAGGATAGACTGATCCGGCTTACAAGTTCATTGGTTCCAAAATATTGTATGATTCTCTTTTTGGTTTTCCATTACTCCATTGTTTACAGAGATGAATAACCGAAACATTCCTGGCTGTTGCGATATTGATTTTTGGAAATAAGGCCAATGCTTTGCATGTAGAGAATGGAAGTGATGATAACCCAAATTATGTACAGGTATCAAATAAAAGCTTTTGACATGAATTTTCAATCGAAAGAGACAAGGGTCACTCATCTGAAAATATGTAAAACGCTTTTTTTTTTTTTTTTTTATACCACTTAGGTGGCAAACAAGCTTATGAATATAGAGGATTTGCTGTATCACATTTGGTGTATGTCGCAAAGTGAATCGCGCAGAAACAAAATCATTCAGCTATCATCTCTCATCTCACCTATTCATTCACACAACTGCCACATGTGAACTACAGTGTAGACAATGAATGGGACTGAAATGAGAGAGCCGTTTCCTTACATTTTTCAATACGCCTTCATGCAATCTGGTGAATTATCGGTTCGCGGGGACCTATGTTTCATCAAAAGTTGGGTCATCGTTCTTCTTTAGATACGACAAAAATTTAAGGCTTTTTTATTAAAATCCTAACTAAAGACACTTCAGATGATTCCTCAATTATGAAAACATTAAAAGTGACATTTGTAAATGAGCCTTTATTTAGGATTTTAAGACATTTTTGGGATGATAATTCCTATAGTTTTTTAAATAAATCGCATAGTGTGAATCGCGTATAATGGGTGTGCGTGCACAGATGAGGAAAGCATGCGCTGCGCCCGCGCCGCCCGCGCTGTGCGGCCTCGAGCGGCCTTGACAATGTCGTCCGTCGCCAGTGCAGGCGCCTTTCATTTGTTTACGCTTTTTTATACTACAATTAAAAAGTAAAAAATAAGCTTTGCGAATGCCAACTGGTTTCCCTCATAGAGATATCCAACCCACATACGTAATAGATTGTAGTGTCTTTATCTACTTACTTTATGAGCCTGGATTTATCAAAGAATTGTATGTGTCGGCTAAGAGTTAATTAACATTGTGTTCATATTGTTTAAGCTGACGGATAATGAGACTCAAAATTTTAGTAAAATGGTCCCTTATATTATATGTATGGAAAAGGTGAAAATTGACAGACAAAAATATTTTTTCGCTTTATAAGTTGATAATAGGCCAGGAAAAGGAATGATCGTCATGACAGGGTGACTGATCTAAACTGAATTCAGACAGACTCCGCGAACGTTTAGTCCGGTCAACTCCGGTCTTATAGATTCATCACTGGGTAGTCATAACCGGAGAAAGACATGCTCAAAATGGTTCGTGGAAAGGCCAAGGAACAATAAGGCGTTGATTGTGCGTGATCATCAACATCCGTCTGATTGTGTCAGCGCTGACATGCGTCAGTGAGGATCGAAACGTTATATCATCTCTGTAGTAACACACGGCGCCAAACCGTCGTCGCATGTCAAGGTGAACGAGTCCACGAATGTATACCTTGTTATTGTTGCATTTGTGTATTGTACTTGATAAAAATATTGCCAATCGAATGTTGCGCAAACACTTTAAACTAGATGAGACACTCACCACCCACCAAATCAAACGCCTGTTAATTACAGGAATTTTACGCATCTACTACCTATGTTACTATTATCTATATCTATTACCTATATTACTACCTCGTTTAGGTTAACAAAGCAATGTTGAAAAGGAGTTTTAAATAACATCACAAAAACGTGAAGATTTTGTTGAGTTTGTTCATATAACAATTTATGCCAATATGTAAAGTTATTCGCAAATGTATTATATTATCTGAAACAAAAGGATTAGAAAGCATGTAAATATAAAAGACTACCTCGAAGATTAATATCAGTTTAATGGGTCAGAACGAATTGCCTTTTGAAACCTGCTTCGGTACAAAATTGATTGTCCTTTCTGCCAATTTTGAGAGGTAAAAGTTGAATAGCCAGTAGTTGTATAGCTATAAGTATTTGCATGAGATTTATGTAGTGTTTTGAACACAGTTCCCAGCTACATGTAAATAATTGTGAACAGACATTTAGGTACAAGATTACAAGTAGGTACATGTTGAGATCAAACAACGTACGGAACGATTTATACATCAAATGAAGAGTTAAATGTAAAAAAGCAAGTCTGGATGGGGCTCAATAAATTTTACTTGTGTTTGTATACTTAAATTCGTTACGCCTGATTGTTTTATTGGAGTTCGGCCAAAATGCTCGAGACTGTACTATACGCTACAGACTGTACATGATACATAACGTTATGAATGTATGTTACGAACGGAAGTGTATAAGTATACGTAGTCGTGGAAATTATACGTTTGCACTTTGATTTCAATATGAAATTATTTTTGTTATTTGTATGTTATCGGATTCTTAAAAAAACGATAATTTTGTTTAAAATGGTGGATATTTGCAGGAAGGCTGTGCAAATACTTTTGTCTTGTTGGCGAACGCACCTACCATCACGATGTTTTAGGTTAATTTCCAAGTCTTTATGGTATTACTTACTTATCATTAATCGACAACATCAATTTTCAAAACTATAGCTTTTGAGTGCCATCGAAGGTTTGCACGCCAAAGAGCATTATACAAATAAGAACACTGTGCTTTTTATAATGGTAGTGATGATGCAGATGACTGTAGGTAGGATTCTATCTATTTTGGATATTTTTGAAACATTTTATCAATTATTGACCATATAAGTAGGTAATCATGTGTATTTATGGCAATTCGAGCATTAAGTTTTAAGGGTAGAATTTACATAATTTGTGTAAAATTGCACTTTTAGTCGAATTTACTGACTGACTTTCTAAAAAACCGGCCAAGTACGAGTCAGACTCGCGCACCGAGGTTTCCGTACAAACCTGTAGGTATATAAGTAAATGGTTGTATAGACCTGAGTATTTGATATGAATTTCAATTTATTACGTATTAAAAAAAACTACTTACTAGATCTCGTTCAAAACAATTTTCGGTGGAAGTTGGCATGTAATGTACATCATATATTTTTTTTAGTTTTATCATTCTCTTATTTTAGAAGTTACAGGGAGGGGACACACACTTTACCACTTTGGAAGTGTCTCTCGCGCAAACTATTTAGTTTAGAAAAAAATGATATTAGAAACCTCAATATCATTTTTGAAGACCTATCCAGAGACGTATCCCATTTTTCTTTTCTCTGTGCGTATCCCACACGTATGGGTTTTATTTAAAAAAAGAAAAATGAGTTTTAGTTCTAATTATGGAGAACCCCCAAAATGTATTGTTTTTTTTCCTATTTTTGTGTGAAAATCTTAATGCGGTTCACAGAATGCATCTACTTACCAAGTTTCAACAGTATAGTTCTTATACTTTCGGAAAAAAGTGGCTGTGACATACGGACTGACTGACGGACAGACAGACAGACATGACGAATCCTTAAGGGTTCCGTTTTTTGCCATTTAGCTACGGAACCCTAAAAACTGTACTTTCCAAAGCTGCGGAACTTGTTTTCATCAGAGTCGCCATCCAACTTACTGAGCTTTTACAAAACTTTTAAACAAGCGCAGGCGATGGCATACGCAGGCGGCCCGACCGCGCGAGGCGGCGCGGGCGGGCAGCGCGGGCGCGCGGGCGTTTAGTTGAGATTGAGATATAGACAGGTAAGGGAGAGTACATTAATTACGTGAGGGGGCGGGAGAAAGTAGATCCATATCTCACCCAATCTCACGGGGTGGGAGAGGCAGGGTCTCAGCCAATATCTTCATTTTCACTTAAAAAACTGTAAAATTGCGTGATAAGTGTGATAACTCGAATATTAATAGTTCCTTTTTGTATTTCATAGTAAGATTTTCTCACTGTGATTTTACACTACCTTCTTAGTAGTCTTAAATCATAATAATTACCTACGCAAATTATGTTTCAAATCAAGCACAGATTAACGTATACACAAAAAATACGCAATTTGAAAAATCTCTCAGGGAGACTAAACAAAAGGTGCTGAAAATCGCGAAAATCGCCTCACGTAATTAATGGACTCACCTTAATATATGCTCTAAAACGTACGTATTCTGGGAGGTACATGCACGATTATGACGTTCGCTTTAGGTGTTGAGCATAAAATTTGTTTTCGTGTTATTTGCATGAGGCATACGTTTCAATTGTTTTTCCAGGAATCAATTCGGGTCGGGAATAGTAGGGATTGCGCTATTGCCGGTAGTGGGACGAAGGTCGTCGCTCGCTCGCGTCTGTTCCAGAGTTCTCGACTGGACAGCGTGTCGGCGAGACGCTAATTGTTTGTGTTGAATAACACTAATAATAATAACACAGCTACTTTGCTTAGTGCGCATTTGTAGGAATATCACATCGTTGGTAAATTGACTTGCATACTGCAACAGATTCTATTCACATTTATTGTTATAAGACAGAAATGTTTTGTTGGCTATGGTTGAAGGAATTGAAAGTTGATTTATTTCCATATTTCCTTCAAAATAAAGGATAACCCGTATTGGGTTCTAATCAATATGTAATCATGCCTAAAAATATAATTATATCTTAAAACAACTTAATGCAACCTACTTTGAAGTAATTTTTTTTTTTTTTTTAAATAACTAATTATTATCAGTGATCACAAAGATATTATAACAACAATAAAATACTGTTGGAGGTATTTTTTGTTATATTTACTTGTTGATAACATGCCAACCCGCGATAACCTAATAGTTTATTTGTTATGGAGCTACCATGCTTGGCGAACCGAGCACGAACGGAGCCACGAACGAGCACACTGCGAGCACGATTCACGTAGCGTGGACGGGCTTGCGGGCCTCGAACGAGCATTCGTAGCGTGTTCGACTGCGCTCCGCCCGATTCTCAGTTTTTTCACGAACACAGGGAATCGCATCGCGCTCGTTGTAGGCTCTTTGAAGGCTCGTTAAGTACGTCCACGCTTGAAATTGCGAGCAACGAACGAATCCTATTCGTTCGAGGCTCGGCTCGTGCTCGCTTTGCGTAGTATAGGCTGTGTTTTCCCGCGAGTCTGCGGCATCAATTCGTATTTGCGTGCGTCAGACAATATGGCGCTTCACCGATACCTCAGAGTATATAAATACTACGTACAACCGATACGAAGGAAATCTTCCACGCTTGCCCGGCGTTGTTCGATTAAGAGTTTTATTTTATCGCCTAGTTGTTTAGATTTGGCAATGTGCCCGACGGCAGAGAAACTCCAACGTATCCAGATCCACGATGAACATTACAATACTCATAGATAAGTTAAGTTCTGATAAAGGCCACCACGTGGTTCTCCTGTATGAATTATTATTTATGATTTCACTATTTAAACTAATACATCTTAACATGATAGAAATACAGTCGCAAAAGTTTTGTATTCAATGATCCAGAATACGGATCTGTGTGACTCGTGACTTTACGTTATAATAATTGCACGTTTCAATTATTCGTCTGAGGTTTCAAGAACTTATTAGGTAGGTACATGTGTACCTCAGACGAATAAAAAATAAAAGACGGAGTGACATCTAACAATGACGTGAAACCAATGTCAAGCCATGTGTGCGTGACCAACATAAGTTTTCTTTTGTTTTGCTAGAGAATAATGTTGCGGTTCCGGTGTCGGATAGTAAACACTCTTTGTTGTAGCTCGCCGTAATTAATTTCAGTTTCGGTGTGAATTCCAACTTTTATAACTTCTAATCACTTTCAACATCGGAAAAAGATACCACTTCATAGTTGGCATACATATTTAAGTAACTGCAGCTGCGAAGTGAATCAAAATCGTCGTCACCTTCTTGGAGCGAAGAGGTTAGAAAACGTTAGAAAACGATTGTTGTGACAGTTCAAGTCTGTTCAAGTGCTAGTGCTACCAACCGCTCGGAGCATAGACTACACCACCTGTCATCTGTCAAGTACGGTGCGTTCCAAATACTAATAAATTTGAGTTTCCAACATAAAATCAGTGCTGCCATCCGAAAAAAAAAAAAAAAAACCGCTAAAACTATGGATATGGAAATATTTTGGCAAAAAATGAAGGAACAAATGGCAACGCAAACAAAAGAAATAACCGAGGCGGTCACCAAAAATGTAACTGAAAGCATAAACGAAAAGCTAACTCTACTCGTAGAAGAAAATAAAGGTTTGAAGATAGAAGTTAAGAATTTGCAAGAAAAGATTAAGTTTATGGAAGAAGATAGAAGAAAGAATAATCTTATTTTCTTTGGAGTGAAAGAGGAAAACAGCAGTGAGTCTCTGATTGAATGCATTGTGACCCTTCTTAAAAACGAGATGAACATCCACACCAACCCCCAAGAAATATGCAAAGTTCACAGACTGGGAGAAAAAGGCAATAGAACACGCCCTATCCTTGTTACCTTCACAACAACCTGGAGAAGAAATGAAGTTTATAAGAACAAAAAGAAACTTTCTTCGGATATTTATATCAAGGAGGATTACACTAAGGAAGTTTTGGAAAAGAGAAAGCAGCTATTACCTCAACTCAAAGAGGAAAAAGCAAAGGGTAAAATATGTTACTTCATTAAAGACAAAATAGTTGTAAAAGAGCCCAAGGAGGATAAAAGAGACAAAAGGAAAAGGGACTGCATTGATTCTCCAAATAAATCACCTAATCAACAAGAGGTGCTTGCTCCAAAGAAAATCAACAAAACAAACATGCTCGACTATGTTGCACGTGGCAGATCTGCATCCCAATCACTAGGAAAGACAAAAAACGATCAGTAGATATCGACAACCGAAAACCAAAACAACCCAACAATATATTTTCACCCAACGAAACTTCAAATATCACCCCAAGACGGCCGGTCACCGTGGGGGAAAGCGACCACTACCCTCCAAATATCCCTTTCACACATACACCAAAAACTTTTGAAAACCAGAAGCAAGATAACAAATATATATACATAGCAACATATAACACACTCTCACTGAGATTAGAAGAAAACCTAAAAGAACTGATTTGCGCTCTCGAACATGTAAAATGGGACATAATCGGCTTGAGCGAAGTAAGGCGAAACGGCGAAGCTATTGAAGAGTATAGGCAATTCATATTGTACTACAAAGGAGAAACACCAGGAAGGCATGGAGTGGGTTTTTTGATCAGGAAGGAACTGAAAAACTGCATCGAAGAAATAGTCGGCATATCCGAACGTATAGCTGTGCTGAATATAGTGATCCCACCTAGCAAAGAAAAGTGGTCAATAGTGCAAATCTATTCACCAACTGAGCAATCTACCTTAACAGAAATCGATTCCTTTTACTCTTCTTTAAATACTGCTATTAAAGAACATACACACAAAAACTGTATAGTAATGGGTGATTTCAACGCACAAATTGGAACTCTAAGAGACGGAGAAGACGCCATATTAGGCCCTTATAGTAGCGGTAAAAGTAAAAGAACCAGAAACGGACAAAAGCTCCTGGAAATGTCTTTTGAAAATAATATGGAAATTCTGAATTGCCATTACAAAAAAAGACCTTCAAGAAGATGGACATGGATCTCGCCGGATGGCAGGTATAAAAATGAAATAGACTACATCCTAACGAACAGAAGGAAAGCATTCGATGACTGTGGCACCATCAGTAATCTTAACTTTAACAGCAACCATAGAATGCTCAGAGCATGTCTAAACATAACTTCGGCTTCAAAAACAAGTCGACCTTTCAAGATTAAAACACTTACTACGAGCACAACGCCAACTGCCATTATTAAAGAAAAACTTAAAACTGTCGACAATTCATCTCTCCAACACTTAAGCACTCAAGAAAAATACAATCTAATACATGAAATACTGACCACAAGATCAGAAAGCAAAGTTAAAGGAGAACTAAAGAAAAATGAATATACATTATCAGACAAAACAAAAGAATTGTTAGAAAAAAGGGCCATACTTATTAATGTAAGAAATAAAACACAGAACGTAAGAAAAGAAATATGCAAAATAAGCAAAGAAATCAAAACGCACATGAGGAAAAACAGAGAACGTCTTAGACTTGGGACTTTTGAAAAACACATTGCCAAGACCGGAGGCATCAAAAGAGCTCTTAAGGTTTTGTCTGACAAAACAAACTGGATACCTAACATAAAAGACAAAAGTTTGAAGATAAGAACTAAAAGACCTGATATATTATCAATCGCTACAAAATTCTACGAAGACCTGTATTCAGGAAAGACTTACTCTGACGAAACCGAGCTAAACAAGACCGACAGTGTACCTCCCATAATGGTAGAAGAAGTAAATAAAGCAATACAAACACAAAAAAAAGACAAAGCTCCCGGACCCGATCAAATCAACAACGAACTGCTAATGGAGTGTAAAGACATAATTGCGCCAATATTCACATACATCTTCAACGACATCCTACAAAGTGAAATAATACCAGCACAGTGGACTACCTCAACGATCATATTGTTACATAAAAAGGGTGACAAGAGTCAAATAAACAACTACAGACCCATCAGTCTAATGTCCAATGTTTACAAAGTTTTTGCGAAGGTAATTCTTAACCGAATATCCAAAACTCTCGACGAGAACCAGCCCAGAGAGCAAGCCGGCTTCAGGAGTGGGTATTCAACACTGGATCACATACTCGTTGTAAGACAAATTTTTGAGAAGAACAAGGAGTATAATGTACCATTCTATTGCTGTTTCATAGACTACTGCAAGGCATTCGATTCGATCGAACATGAAAAAATCTGGCAAAGTCTAAAAAACCAAGGAGTGGAACATAAATATATAAGAATTTTAAAAAACATTTACATAGACAGTACGGCCAAGATCAAGCTAGAAAAAGAGGGACGGAAAATTCAAGTCAACAGAGGAGTACGCCAAGGCGACCCGCTATCGCCAAAATTATTCACAGCGCTTTTGGAACAAATTTTCCGTAAATTGGATTGGGAACGATATGGTTTCAACATAAACGGAGAAAGTCTGACCCATTTACGATTTGCGGATGATATTGTAATATTTGCCACCACAAAAACTCATCTCCAAAACATGCTCGAGGAGCTGGAAAAAGAGAGCCGTGCAGTAGGCCTAACAATGAACACGTCTAAAACCAAAGTCATGACAAACACGATAGAAGAACCAATTATTATAAACGGTGAACCCATAGAATATGTACAGGAATATACCTATTTGGGACAACTAATCTCACCTAATGATATAATGTCAAAAGAAATAGAGACAAGGATAGGAAATGCATGGAAAAGCTATTGGAGACTGAAGGAAGTTATGAAAAACTCAGAAATAAGCATGTTCTATAAGAAAAAGCTGTATAACACCTGCATATTACCTGTTCTCACATACGGTTGCCAGACTTGGGCTCTTACGAAAGCACAAACTAAAAAATTAGAAACCTGCCAGACGGCAATGGAGAGGAGTATGCTTAACATCAGAAAAATCGATAAAATCAGAAACAAAACTATCAGGAAACATACCAAAATAGACGATGTCACATCAAGAGTAAAAAAACTAAAGTGGAAATGGACAGGTCACATCTTGAGAGGAATAGAAAAATGGAACAAGCGAATTATATTTTGGTACCCTAGAAACACCAAAAGAAATCGAGGAAGACAGTTCCGAAGATGGGTTGATGATATAAAGGCAACAGCAGGGAAAACATGGACTAGAGTAGCGCTAAATAGAAGAGAATGGAATGAAATGGAGGAGGCCTTTGCCAAAGTGGGGCAAACAGACCAAGTTGTCGATGTCAACTCATAGCAATTGAGTCAACAATAGTATCTAATCTAATGTAAAAAAAACAAAATTGTGTCTGAATAAAGGCTTATTATTATTATTATTATTATAATGTTGCCAGTTTTGTCCAGAGACCCAAGAACACAAAGTTTAATGAATATAAAATTTATAGTATTATGGCCAAAGAAATCAGTCCAATATAATTAGAGTTTTTTTATGGATGAATTTAGATAATCTATAATAATATAATACAGAAGAGATTTTATTTGTTTAAACGCGCTAATCTCAGGAAATACCAGTCGGAATCGTAAATCATAAATGTTACTACATAAGCGTACCTATTATTGTTTAAGCAATGAAATGTTGGACTAGATTAGGTTTTGAAGATTGAGCAATTGAGTTTTATTAACGACTAGCTATTCCCCGCGGTTCACTCGCATATTATTATTATTATTATAGTATATTAGTATACAAGCGAAAAACTCTTCCGCGTTATTATATTAGTATAGATAATAATTCAAAAGAAAATCCCAGGAAATGAGATAGAAGGGAGTCAAAAAGTAAATATTAAGACCAACAAAAAAAAATTAAAAGTTATTTATTCAGTTTACGCCCTGGTGGGGCCCTTATGAACATACAGTACAGTACACATACAGATCATACAAGTACATACACAGGTTCGGAATACACTTAAACTGAGAAGACTCCGGCAAGAAACTCAGCAAGGCCTTTTTTTTGGATTTTTTTTGCTTTCTTTTTAATTAATTATTATTTTAAATATTAATACAGAATAAGTATGCTTACTCATACAATTGTCACACAGCCGGGGGATGCTAGTTCAGAAAGAAGCTGCTGCAACCATACGTATATTAGTTATTGTCTTCCAAGAAATGAGCCACCTTATCAATCTTTACTAGGCTTTATTAACTTCTCCTTTATAAAAGCTTTGAATTTATTATAAGACATTTTAGTCACCTCAAGTGGGATTTTATTATAGAATCGAACGCAATTCTAGAGAAAATACTTATTAGCTAGGTAGCCTATATCTAGGTGTCACAATTTTATCTTTATTTGTATTTGTTATGTCAGGAACTTTTTTTTTCTAGGCTGCTCATATAGTTAAATGTGTTAAAACTTGCGTTTGGCCACTGACCCGCCCATAAGGGGCGATGACGAAGCCTAAGATGAAACACGCATACCAAGAAGAAACCTATTCACTCTGGCCTTGAAAGTTCCTAGATTGTAAGCGTCAGGAAACACAGGTGCCGGAAGCAAGTTCCACTCCCTTGCTGTCCGAAATAGACATACATACATACACTCGAAAAACATAACCCTCCTTCCGGGTCAGTCGGGTAAAAACGAGCACACACACCGTACGCGTTGATTTGACTTAATTTGACCTGATTTGACTTGATTTGACCTGATTTGACTTGATTAGACCTGATTTGACTTGATTTGACTTGCAGTGATGTATAAACTCAGCATAATAATCGGGATTTATCATAAAACTGTGCGGTAATATAAAGTAAAAAGCACTATGCGTAATAAGCTGCATTATAATACTAAAAATGGTGCAATAAATGTCAATTTACGAGAAAGTGTGTTGAAAATAGTATTAAACAGTTAGTAATAATATCACCGCAGTATTCAGTGATTAATATGAATCGATTTAATTATAAACATTACAGTTTCCCTATTTTTGGGGTAAAAAATATTTTTATATTCTTGCCACACTGACACCATGACGTTGAGGTTTGTATTTAATAAAAATATTATTGGTAATCTGTTTATAATACGCAAATATTCAAATACTTACTTATGAAAAGTAATTCCGCAAGGCTTCTTTTGAGTACTCGAATTATTTTTGCACCATTTAATAGCGCAGGACGGCATATTTAATTTTTTTTGTTCGACGACGTGCGCTGTCTCTTATTCGCGACAGACTGGTGAGCGGGCGGCTTCCTATGACCGAACCGGCTTCCTATTACTTGCGTCACCTAAGTATAAAGGACGTGGTGTCTACCTTTTTTTCTTGGTCTGAGATGTGTACCTACAACGTTAAGGCGAAGTCCTTGTTCACCAGCAATGTCTCAGGGGCGGGCATACAAACTTCGTTAGGGGTAAGTTTCTATAAAATATTTTAAATTTTACGGTCGCAGTATTTATACACGGTGACGTTTTTTCGCTGTTCAACAAACGTTGTTCAGACCATGTTCTACTAACATTCTATAATATCAAATAAAAAAAAACTACAAAACAGGAAAAAATCAGGAAGTCGCGGACCAGCTACAAAACTGGCATGCCGCCGTGCCACAACTACTTTGAAGTGCAAGCGCGGTGTCTGGGTTGTAAGGACTAACGACAATCCCGACTTTCTAACTTTATTAGTGTTTTTCCACAAACCAATGATGTTTTTTTTTTCATTTGATGTTATAGACCACGGTCTGAACAACGTTTGTTCTAGCGAAAAAACGAATAAAAAGTCGATATGAATTATTGTAACAATATAGATCTTTGTTCTTGGTTAGGTACTGCCCGCCACTACGTGTGATGTTTGACAAAAGTTTACATAGATTGAGAGCTCATACGTGTGCATGCCACATAAAACGGGCCGTGGGAGAAACAGTCCTGCCGCAAATCAACTCCACCAAATTTCAGTTTTTCCCTGTGATTTATTAATAGTCATCACGAAGTGAACTGCGATCTTTATTATACAAACTCTTGTCCACCTGAGCATTAACCATTTTCCATTTACGAATATTATTATTTTTTACCACTATTCAATGCCAAATGAGAGTGAAATTATTTAATAACGTTGTCTCCATAAATAGTCCATTCATAATAGCTGTTGAGATACGAATAGCCGTACACAATGCGTCTAGTTCATGCCTTATCTACATAATATTATGTTGTGTAGAATGGTCTTCTGTTCTGTTGTACCGATATAATATACAGCATACGTGTGTATCTCAGCCAGCCATATTGTTCTCTATAGTTAGAAGATATCAATCTATGCAATAGTATAGTATCAATAGTGTCAATAGTATCTGGTATTCAATAACTTACTGAAACTTTACTCTGTGATATGAGTTTAATTTGGGATTCTAGAATTGAACATTTTCGATTCACATTTTGAATTCTTTTTATTGCTTGGTGCAGCGGCATTCGTATTTTTTTATATGTGTAGGCGATGGGGGAGAAATTAAAAGCAATATAAAATGTTAAACTTTGTATTTTATAAGTACAGAAAAAATGCAGAAAAAACAATAACTTGACAATTAAAACTTTTTAATTTTCAGAACATTCGAATTTGAGCGGCAAAGAGGTTATGGTCTTTACTTTTACTTAATAGTTTTATTTTTAATAGGTCGCATCGCAGCGCAACTAAATCTAATGAGGTTTTACTTATTTTTAGCATGTAAATATTTGTGTTTTTAATATAATTATGATAAATAAACTTTTTAATATTTCAGGAATTACTACCTACTACTATCTCTGTCGTCTACAATATGTGTATTATGGTTTAATAATACGAAAGATATAGGTACAATGTATAATCATTGAAGGAATTCCCTGTGTAAGTATAGTAATGTCTGAATATTATGCATAAAGAGTTGTAGCGGTGGTTGCCGGTTTGTACATACTTTTGAAACATCACAACAAATATGGAGTTCGATCACACTTTTTTTTTTCATATCTGAAGTTTAGTCAATATCTCAGCCTTATTTTTTTTTAAAGTTTTCGGTATGAGGTACTGTTTTAAAGATCCTATCTACCTATCTATATGTGCATAAAGTGTGTATAAAGACTGATCCAGACTGACTGACTGGACTTATCAGCGCACGGCCACCCCTAAGGGCACAAAGTACGTGAAGGGAAAATTTTTTACCCTGCGCGCACGGAGGAGTGTGCGATTTAGCATAGTAAAGTTTAAATCACAGGTTTAAATGTAGCAAAACATTTAAATAAAAATAGTTATTTCTCAATACTTGCTGTAGATTTTCGAGCATTGGGTGAAAAATTTAAAATCAAGTAATTGCTACGTAAATAAAAACTTTTAAACGTAAAAGCAAAAGTATAGGTACCTAATAGGAAGGTCCGATCCTCAGCAACTTGCTTGGTCTATTTGGGTCAAGATTCGGAATGCACCATTCATTTAACGAATATAACCTACGAAATGATTGGCTAACTAAATTACCTTTAGTTACTGCTGGCTGTGTGATATTATGACTGAATTTATCTTAAATTAGGTTGGCCATTGTTCTGTGCTTCTGGCGTTGCTAAATCATTACCGGTCATTGTTTGGAATACTTTCGAGATCACAAAAAGCAGCTTAAGCAGAACCGTAGTTACCAGCATATTCTGTTGCAGAACATAGGTAAAATAAAGTAGACGGTATCTCTAAAATGTAGATATGAATGGTGCGTCCATGCTTGGCGAACCGAGCACACTGCGAGCACGATTCGCGTAGCGTGGACGGGCTTGCGAGCCTCGAACGAGCGCGATTGTCAGTTTTTTCACGTACAAAAGTATTCGCATCGCTCGTTGTAGGTTCGTTCGTGGCTCGGCTCGTGCTCGATTCGCGTAGCATGGACGCACTATAGATTCATTCCTTTTCTTCACAGACAAGTAGAGTTCTTGAGTGAGCGACTATGTCACGAACAAGTGAAGAGATGTTCTTGTTATATTTTTTTCTGAATATGTTGATCGCCTACTTCGCTCCACTCAATCACAGAGGAGACAACAATCACGGATCAACAAAAGACATGTCTTGAGTCAAGATCGCAATAATTGATTCTATTTCTTTCTTTATTTTTGAATACCAATATCTATCTTGATTTGTTTTGATTCTCGTTATGTGATACGGTAATTTAAACAGACTTAAAATGTTTTTTTCTGATTCTGACAACCATGCAGGCTGTCGCACCTGATGGTAAATGACAACGGCTAGTATTTATATACTCTGAGGCGATACTAAAAGAATGGCCAATGTATTGCTGAACTTTAAAAGCTAAGAAGGCAGCTGGCGCTAAAGCTAGATAAGTAATAGTTTAGGGTAACCAGCCACCAATAGTTGCAGAATGTTCTCATGTCAATCATCTCACAACTATGTGGATCAAAGGAGCTTCCTTCCGCGGACGCTCAGACTGTGGAATGAGCTCCCCGCCGTGGTTTTCCCAATGGAGTACAGCATGGGGTTGTTCAAAAGGGGTGTGAAGAGATTTCTGCAGGGTCGGCATCGCGCGCGTGGTGTTGCAAGCGTCCATAGGCTACGGTAACTAGCTATTTTAAACTTCAGCCTATAATGTCCCACTGCTGAGCACAGACCTCCTTTCACAAATGTGGGTGAAAGGGTGGTGTATATGGGCATATACACCACCACGCGTGCCCACTGCAGATTGGAGGTAGGCTAGTGGTTCTCAAGCCACCTAGGAGGCCTCCAAATATCATAATGACTATCACAATGAAGTGATAACCGGGACCAACGGCTTTACGTGCCTTCCGAAGCACGGAAGTTTACATTAGGAGAAGACGACGATTTTCGTTCAGCAACTGGAAAGCCTACCCGGTAGTACAGAGTAGAGAATAGTACTAACGTCCGGTAGGACTACTTACCGGTGGCAAATAAAAATGTGGCGATTACTATATCACAATTGCCACATTTTTATTTGCCACTTGACATTTTATGTGTTTTGTTCTTAAAAATAATTGGACTGTTTTACAAAAAACTTAAACCGACATCAAAGTACACTAAGAAGTAATCAAATCCTGATCTGATGACAATGGGACCAAACGGGAAGTATACCCTTTCAGACAAAAAAATAATTTTCCAAATCAGTTAATAAACGATGGAGTTACGAGGTAACAAACATAAAAAAAAAAAAAAAAAAAAAACAACCGAATTGAGAACCTCCTCGTTTTTTTGAAGTTGGTTAATTAAGGTAGTTTAGAAATTGTATGTTTTTTATGTTGTTGTTATTACTATTTATTTATTCTTTGTTTTGTTTACACCCCCTGTTGTTTATTTTAACTCCTCTCCAGCCAAAGGTAGCCTGGTAGAGATCACTTTTAGTGAAAGGCCGCCCATTGTAACACTTTCACAATTAATATTAAGATTTGTTTGTTTTTTTTTGTGACAATAAAGTATTATCTATTTATTTTTTCTGCTCGCTGTTCTTAGGTGAAGCCGTTTTAAACTAATTAATTCCTATTGATACAGTAGGTATAGGTAAAACATTATCTAATCATTCAAGAATTTGTTTAAAGGGCCCGAGCAAAGGCCACAGGCGCTATCTTTCGCATAGTTAGGAGTTCATAACATTTGGTATTTGAATACCTCTGCCAAGTCTTCAATCCATGGCGTGAGGATACGGCGTGAGTGTACTTGAGAGATAATTTATACTATAATATTGGGTTACTAAGCGTTCGAATACATTTCAATTGGAAACGTTAACCATAGAGAAGCTAAGCATCGATAAAGACAATTCATTACAAAATATGGTTTTAAGCAAGTCTAGTAAAACCCAGGTTTTCAAATATATCCGCCACTTACTAACATCATATTATTATATGAAATAAAAAACCGGTCTAGTGCGAGTCAGACTCGCGCACCGAGGGTTCCATACAAACCTGTAGGTATATATATAAGTAAATGGTAGTATAGACCTGAGTATTTGATACGAATTTCAATTTATGACGTATTAAAAAAGAACTACTTACTAGATCTCGTTCAAACCAATTTTCGGTGGAAGTTTGCATCGTAATGTACATCATATATTTTTTATAGATTTATCATTCTCTTATTTTAGAAGTTACAGGGGGGGGGCACACATTTTACCACTTTGGAAGTGTCTCTCGCGCAAACTATTCAGTTTAGAAAAAAATGATATTAGAAACCTCAATATCATTTTTGAAGACCTATCCATAGACCCCACATTTATGGGTTTTAAAAAACAATTTTTGAGTTTCAGTTCTAAGTATGGGGAACCCCCAAAATTTATAGTGATATTTTTATTTTTGTGTGAAAATCTTAATGCGGTTCACAGAATATTACCTACTAATACTACTAATCTACTCACCAAGTTTCAACATTATAGTACTTAAAGTTTCGGAAAAAATTGGCTGTGACATACGGACGGACAGACAGACGGACAGACATGACGAATCTATAAGGGTTCCGTTTTTTGCCATTTGGCTACGGAACCCTAAAAAGAGCCGCCACGAATTACCTAACATCATAATTGTATACATCAGATATTCTTATAACGAAACGTCTATATTGCTTTTATCCAGTCTCGTATTTTCATCTACACCACTGCCGACTGCAGTCAAGCCAAATATGCTTTTATCAGTAAAGTTTAAGTAAAATCCTACTTGGATGCGAATGCGAAAGTTCGTATGGATGTGAAGATGTGGTTTGTGATGGTGTTTGTTACTCTATCACGCAAATACTTTATGAAATTTGGCACACAGATAGAATTTGTTCTGGATTAGGTAACACACAGGATACTTTTTATGCCGGAAAATAATACGACCGCTCGGGAACACGGGTGAAGCCGCGAGACGGAAGCTATAAGTACCTACACATTATTTTTAACTTTTGATCGATTGCTAAATCTAACATTTTAAATTAATTGTTTCAAAAAAGTAGTATGGAAAAATCCATTTTGATATACTGCATACACTATTATTTATTTTGTTGTACTTAAACTTTATACAAGTCATTGAGACGTTTGAAGTAGTGAATATTGAATGGCATGTATTTAACGCGGCGACAAATTAATCTGAATTTGGAATTTATAAAAAATTAAAGGAGGTACTAAAAATAATAGGTTGGCAGCTAAAGTGAAGGATCATTTTAAATAGAAAGCATCAGCTAAATAAGCTTTGTTTTAATTTAAACTGGCATCGATATTTTTGTTTTGGTAACTGAATTTATTGTTAGGCGAAGACTTGATGGCGGATAAAAAGTAGAAAATAGGCTTGCTTAAATTATATAATGAGGTTGTATATAAAGTAAACTAAGATGAGAAGAAAATATGAACATGGTCATATAAAACATATGTGCGACATTTTAAGAGCTCTAATTAAAGCAAATAGTGGCATGCAAAAAAAATAGTGTGTGTCTATATATTTATTTGTTGACTTTTATTCTCAACACGCTTTTATGAGCTTCACCTGGAAACATGGAATTGCTTCACATTCTATGGAATCACATATATGTAAGCCATGTTCGGACTTGTTGGAATTGTCTTGATATGCATGATGATGCATTTTAGTTTTAGTTTTAGTTTTAGTGTTAGTTTTAGTTTTAGTATTTTAGTTCCAGTGCTTACCCTCCTACTCCATCATCAGACCCTGAAAACCTTACATGGTTAAAGTTCATCTCACGACAATTCCAACAAACCCAAACCCGGCCAGAATACGATGATCCACTATGGAGTTCGAGTGCTTACCCTCCTACTCCATCATCAGACCCTGAAATCTATATACAGTCAAAGTTCATCTCATGACAATTTCTCGAACACGGGTAGGATACGTTGCTCCACTATGGAGTTCCAGTGCCTACCCTCCTACTCCATCATCAGACCCTGAAAATAATACATGGTCAAAGTTCATGTCACGACAATTAAAAAAAATATCTGGGTATTCTAATAGATGGTAGTCTCTGTTGGAAGGCCCAAATTGAATCTCTAATCTCTCGAGTAAGAAAGCTAATTTTCGTTTTTAAAACTCTAAGATCAATTGCCAATTTTCAGACATTAAAAACGATATACTATGCACTATTCCAGTCTATCATAACTTACTGCATCTCCGCCTGGGGTGGTACCACTAAGACCCTCCTCCTTCGTTTGGAGCGAGCCCAAAGGTGTGTCTTGAAGGTTATGACATCGAGACCTATGCTTTTCCCTACACACGAACTATATTCTCAGTGTAAGTTACTCACTGTTCGTAAATTATATATAGATTTATTTGCTCCCAAGTGTACTTAATAGTATTCTTAAGAAGCATGCTATGCTCCCGTTTAATCCACCTTTACAAAATAAAAGAAGACGCAGATCTGATAGAGTTTGCAAAATAATTACTCGGAAAACTGCTTTTGCTGGGAAACACTTCCATTACCTTAGTCCATACCTGTACAACAGAATCAATAAGGAAATAAATATATACCCGCTAACTCTACGGGAATGTAAGGTGCAACTTACAAACTGGCTGCTTAGCCTAACTTATGATGAGACTGAAAATATAACTAATACTAAAACATAAAAACACACACACATACACACCCCACACACCCCCCTCAACTCACACACACATACACAAATCTATGAATGTTATGTATACTTAATATTATATATATATAGGTATTTTTAATAATGTTTCAAGTAAATGTTAAATTCACATAAATGTTATTTAGCTTAAGAAATAAAAAACATGTCTTCAACATGTTATTTTATGTCATGTATTACTATAATTATTGTTACGTTTATCATTCGGAACCTCTGATCTAATATTGTTGCTCTGAGGTGGGCGTTAACAGCTGCGACACAGTTTTTAACTAATGCAGTTGTTATCGTTTTATATTTTATTGTATAATGTGTTTTTGTTCTGAATAAATAAATAAAAAAAAAAAAAAATTCTAACTACCCCAAACACGGCCAGGATACGATGATCCACTATGGAGTTCCAGTGCCAACCCTCCTACTCCATCATCAGACCCTGAAAACCATACAACATCAAAGGTCACTGTTTTCGGTCCCGAAACCAGAAGACCCCGGTTCGAGTCCAGCTGTTTTTTTTTAATTCGAATCTAAATATAATTTCCAAAAAACACGATAAGCTAAAAAGTAAAAACCAGGTTCAACTCGGTCATCCAGATACTAATTATGATGCCACAAACAAAAATACTGAAACCCTAATTCTTAATTATAGTACCCGTTTAAATTTTTACAGCTGCTTGCAAATCGCAGCCCGAAAGTGTATTTTTATATGGAAGTCTATAGTTGCCAATAATACAATGTTTGTTATCCCACTGTCAATATTAGTCGCCAAGTCATTATTTATAGTACCCCACCTATTATTTCTATGTGCCTGTTTAATATATTTGCTACCTTAAAGAAGCTGCCACTATTTGGTTTTTATGATACCTTGCAATTTGTAGCCCATCCAATTTAATAGTTACCAAATTATTTAATCGCTGCCAAGTTATTTTTTTAGTAACCAATAGTTAGTCGCCCTTTAATTTGTTAGTCGCCTCGAAAATAATTAGCCATATTTAATTATACAAGATTGTAATCGCCTTTGGCACGGATCGCGCATTAATTTTGCGTTTTGAATTCGCCACTCACGTGGCTACATAAAGCATAAGGCGGATTATCCATTGATCATTAAAACGCTGCGGTATTTACAAGGAACTCAGTTTGCTTTCAAATTATTACTTCAAGTCAAGAGATTGCTTAATTCCTTAAACCTTAACCTTCCACTAGCCAATTTTATATATTTTTTTTTTATTGTTTTGAGGTTAACACGTACTACTTAACATATTCTTTAAAACGTATGCCTGACGTAATTATTTTAGGTACTATGTTTTTCGGGTCAACAGCAGTCTATTGACTTGCAATCAGCTTGCAATATAGTTTCGCTAGAGAACCGTTTGAATTTCAATCACGTTGTTCGCGCGGTATTGTCAGCTAATAGATTACCCGCTTTATAATCGGTCCGTTAGAGGTAAATGTTCTCATGTATTGTAGTTTTGACAGCTTCTTTGATGTTTTGGTATGTACATAAAGTTTTTATAATAGCTGTGCATATTTTACTCTCAAGTAAAATACAAATAATGTCTCTTGCCACTAACGGATAACTAAACGGATAAAAGTATATTTCGCGATATGCAAACATCGCGAAATATCCTTTTATCCGTTTAGTTATTCCTGAAGATTCGACTGTTCGACCTTAGAAAATTAAATAGAAAGGTATATACTATTCAGGATTCTGTTATTAAATTTATTATTGTACAACATGTATTTTAGGTTATAACAAAAATAAGGATAATAAAATATTCAGTGGCATCAACATGATGGTTTTAGGAGATTTATTTCAGTAGTCACCTAATCCTTGTTGTGCTTGTGTCACTGTGACTATACCAGGTCACCACTTATACATACTATTGTGATCACCACATACATTAGATTTCACCGTGTTTGCTTTTATGCCATTTCTCTATAAGAATTGGTACAGCGCCTCACGCGGAATATTCATGGAACAAATTTAAACCATTTAATTTTATTGTAAAGTTGTAAATGCAAACGCAGTATTTTTTACCTACTAGTGTACTGGATGTAAGTCAGTGGGTATACCAGGATTTCGGATTGTGGGGGGCTGAGGAGCTTGATCCAACTAAGGGTAGCCTTTCTCAAGATTGATCAACGGTGGACCCAATATGCTTGAGCCCCTTACATCACAAGATCCGCTTGTGATGTAACTGGTGTAACTGATGTTTCCCCAAATGAGTATTTCGTTTAGACTTATGATATGCATGCTATCATTTATGTGGATAGCACTCACACGCAAGAGGTTATTGGTGTTTCATCTTCCTCACAACAGAATTTGCACGCCTTTGTGTCCACGATGATGGAGTATATAGCGATGGTATCGTTTGAGGCAAATATAAATGGATTACATTAGCAAAACCAATAAATTGGCTTCTGACAGTGAAACGCAAATCCTTATAATGCAGCATGTTATACAACAAAATAGCATTAGCATGCACACAGCTTAATACCTTACGGTGATAGACAAAACACAATCCAATAAGTTTACAATACAATACAATATTATTGTTTAATATGGTTTACATCGTCACCTTGTAGAATCGATGGGCGGAGCGCAATGGGGCATCTCTGAATCCTGCGAGGAAAATATTTTAATACCTAAGCCATAAGAGCAAGCGTTTATAAGTCTGATACTATGATATCTAAAAGAGCCATTTCTTTGAGAGTATGCTTATACCCAAGGTATTGGCACAGGTATTGGGAGAAGTTACGAGCAATTGCTAGAATGTTATAACAATGTAGGTTCAAAGTTAGGTAGTAATTTAGCATCGAGGTAAATTGTTTATCGATCATAACGCACCGCATTACAGGAAAAGGCTCTTGATCGTTGTATCTAGCCACAATGTGGTGTCAATAACTCTTTATTATATTTTCTTGACCCTAGTCAGTCTTCGTACTCAAGGTCTGTTAATAAATGGATTGAACCTTGTAATCCGATGCTTATTATCTTCCAGTAATTTGTTTGTGAGTGATGGAATTACTTCTGGCGAGAACAAAAACGAATATCCTTAATAATTGCTTATTTATTCAGTAACATTGAAAGGTTTTTCAACTGGTAATGTATTATCCATTATATATTATGAAGCGCTCGTGGTGTAGCATGATTAGCCGTTCTTAATCGATCGGCAAAGTTAAGCTACGTCTGTCTTGGTCGGTACCTGGATGGGTGACCGCCTAGTGGTATTTCAAATCGAGCGTTTCCGTGCTTCGGAAGGCACGTAAAGCCGTTGGTCCCGGTTATCACTTAATTGTGATAGTCGTTAAGCTAGTTGGATGCCTCCTAGGCGGCTTGAAAAATTCCAACAGTAGGTTGACCACTAGCCTACCTCCACCGATCCGCAGTGGGCACGCGTGCTGGTGGAGTATCTGCCCATTCCCTTTCACCCTGATTTGTGAAAGGAGGCCTGTGCTCAGCAGTGGGACATTATAGGCTGATGATGATGAATGTATTATCCAGTACAAAATATCGCATAGAATGATATGGTAAAACGATTTTCACTACAATTGGCACAATTTATGCAAAAGGTATCCACCTAAATCATGCTGAACAAAAGGTAATTAGGACCAAACGGTCTGCAACAAGACACCCGGCGCCAAATGCATATCTAATTCCTTTGTACTCTCATGATTTGCACTAGCATCTAAACATCAACAATACGGGCAAGGTGAGGCAACCCGCGAAAAGGGCAACCCAGCCCGATATAAAACGTGCACATCCCTGCATTCAGTATTCCGACACTGGCACCGCTCTTGGTAATATCGACACGATTCATCTGTACGCGCCGGCGATCTACCAAAATGTCGAAACTGGTAAGCGATTGTTTTATTAATAATATAATAATTTATCCTGAGTTTCAGGTTTCATGAGTTAGTATTTAGATGAAACATGTAAGAATTTATGTAAAACATCGATGGAATAAGAAATCGTTTGATTTATCATCAGTTTGAAATACCTACCACCTTGTTTGAACAACTTGAAATTTAAGGAATGTTAATCATTATCCTCTTCGAATCTCGCTTTAATGGAGCGGTTTGGGGGCCTGACTGACAAACACAATCATGTCTCGATTCCCACTCAGGAAAAATATTTGAGAGCATGAAATGTCTTTATTAATAAGCCTGTTTTAAAATTTCTAGTTATTATTGTCCATCGCCTTATTCGCGGCGGCGTCAGCAGATCGCCTGGACCACCTGGTGCCGCAGGGCTACGCTCCTGCCAGCGCAGGAGCCCTCAGCGGAGCGCCGTTTAAGTTCGAAAATGTTAACAACGGCGACGGGACTTATCGTTTCAGGTATTACTGTATTCATATTTATTTTGCAATACCCTATATTTTCGGGAAATGTTTTTACAATTGTCTCCCGGCCGTGCGTGTCAGTCACTAAGATTATTGGGTGACTAAATCGCGTAAGCAAACACAAGTGTGTTTGCTGACTTGCACTTGTCACTTTACGAGCAATTGCTCGTAAAGTGACATTTATTGCACCGTTTTTTGTATCATAATGCAGCTTATTACGCACTAGTGCTTTTTACTTTACATTACCGCACAGTTTTATGATAAGTATAATCCCGATTATGTTAAATTTGTAGATACTAAAACTGTGCAATGCAATAAATGTCACTTGAAAATAATGTTACATGATTTAGGTACCAATTTTATCATATTATATTCATTCTCAGGGGTGGGTTGGGTAGTGACTTCAAGCAGAAAAACTAATATTTCCCCAGTGACAGATATGTTGTTTTCCTCTTTCTAATGATAATACCCTCTTTACCTATCATAGTTATTGATACTTTTATGCTTTTATTCTCAAATTTATAAAATAAAAGGCTGTATGGTTAATGATAATGACCTTTGCCCACAGAACAATAAAAACAAACAATAAAAACAATGGAACTGCGAAATGCCAAAATATGTATCAGAACCGCTGTCGCCATAATTCACACAAATAAATAGATATTCATATATTGCACACCAATAAACAAGTCATTTGATTAGTCGTTTCTAGTTTAGACAATATTAGCTCAAGACACACATATCGTCCATTCAAAAATATATCTTCGCTCTCTAAATATAACATTTATTTTACGATAGTGTAGCAAGAATATACAACGTTTTGTAATCTACAAACAAACTATATTCAATTGAACGATCAAGTTCTGCCACTCAACACTAGATGGCGCTATTCTCAGTGGACGCAATTATCACCTTAAAAGTCATTAAAATAAGGTTGATAATTGCGTCATAATTCGATATATTCTGCTACTCAGCCAGTGCAGTGACACATTGAATAACATTATCGATACTGATCGATACCTTGGGCCCAATTCACTTAAATATTTTACCAAAAATGAAAGTAGTTGAAATGTGAATTGACAAAAACAAATCGGTAATAAATTACAATCTAACCCATGTATGATTTCAGTCCAGTCAACTTACAAACCCAATTTTTTTATGTTTTTTTTCGCAACGCGCGAGTGATACCCCTGTTCTTGCAAGCGTCTGTAGCGATGCATCGACACCTTTATGTACGGTGTGAGTAGGGACTTCAGTCACCACCATAGTCATAGGCTACGGTAACCGCTTACCATCAGGCGGGCCGTATGCTTGTTTGCCACTTAGTGGTATAAAAAAAATTTGAATAGGTATGTTCCTAGGTCAAAAAATAATAATTCTAATTTGTCATTCAGTTAGATTATAAAAAAATATTGGACACGTATTTTTTGCATTACCAAATCTTAAAAAAATTACAAAGATAAAGCGAGCCAAGTTCGGGAGTGGGGGGGGATCACTTTAGACTAAAAAGAGTATTCTAACGTGACGTCACGCGAAACTTCAACACACGATATCTTCGTAATTTTTTGTTTAATTAACAACCGAAAAATACGTGTCTTATATTTTTTGATGATGTAAACGACGGACTTAATAGTTTTTTTTTGTCATCTAGATTGTTGGGCGCCTCATCACGCTTATTGCTTGGTAAATTTTTTTGGTAATAATTTGAGGATGTGAGAGGAGGTGGGGAAAAAAAGGCAAAAAAACGAATAAGTTTAACGAATAGAAATGTATTAATTTAATAAAACTCACGTTAGATATAGTAGTATCATATAGGAACAAATTTAAAATGAGAAGACTCCAGCAATAAACTCAGCAAGGGCTTTTTTAATGTGGAAGATCTTTTAATGTTACAGCTTTTGTTCCAGAAACTTATACAATTCAAATTCCAGGCACGCAAGGTAAAGGACCTTCGCAGGCACTTATGAAGAGTCAGACTCTAATACTCTAACTCTCTAATACTAATACTCTTATACCGGTTCGGAAGGTTGAATTTGCTAAGAAGAGTTGGTTGCGTCTCGGAATCACCTAGTCTTTTTGAAGAACCTGCCGCTACGGCATCATTACAATTTTGTTGCTGAAACCAAAATAAAACTATTGGTTAACAACTAGGAACAGGAGAAAAAATAAAAAGTTAGTTTAATTTTTGCTGATATTGGTTGTTTTCGAGGCGATGATAGCTCAGTGGTAGTGACGACGAATGCCGAGATGAAGGCCCCGGGTTCGAATCCTACAATGAGCTTGAGCTTTCGCTGAAGGAAAACATCGTGAGGAAACCATAGCATGATGGTACGATACTTTGTAGTACCTACACACCTGGCTGGCTACCCTCAAGGTAAAAATCTGTCGCCAAGCAACTAGCGTTGTGTTCAGATTCTGACAGCTGCACTTGAGAGCCAGTACCTTTCTAGACTTTGCTTACCACCTTCGGCTACATCATTACTGACCATGGCAAAACACAGCGCTAATCATATTTTAAAAACGATACGTTGATTTCAATACGTTTTATAAAATAAAATATATAACTTTCTTGATTAAAAAACTTCACAAATTTTAAAGTTGGATACACTGAAGATTTTGGGTATCTATACCCTTTAGCAGATATTAAAAAATCGTCTTCTAAAAAATGCTCAGAGCATATGGTGCTTGATTTTGTTGGCATCCAGTTAGATCTACCCATAGCATCTATCCATTTCTCTTTAATATCAGTATCTAATGGAAACCTATTTTTTTTTAATAGGGATTAGTGGTCCTACTTATGTTCAAAAATGTACGCATGAAATCGCATTAAACACTTTTGCATTTGATGTACAAACATTTATAGCAGCATCTAAAGATTACGAATAAAAAAACTAGTCACAAATATCACAATATGCAGCCTATTAATGTTCGCTCATATTTTGTTCCAAATATGCATGTCGATAAAACCAGCATCCAACCAACCTGACTACATCACTAATTGAGTAGCGAAGAACTTTCGAGAATAAAATAGATGATGCCATTAAACCAAAATAAAATTTATTTCAAAGTGATAAGGTTGATTTTAGCTTGAATTTCTATTAAATTAATAGTGAATTGAAATAATTAGATTTTAATTGAATAAGTCTTAAATTGTACTTACCGATGGTATGAAACACCTCCATTATTTAGATTTTTCCTTCTACTATCATTCTGGCACTCCAAAATGGAGCAATACGGCATATTTACGGAAAACAAGGAAAGTGACGAGACTTCCGACTAGACGTAGTGTTAAGATACGACTAGGATCAAATATGCGTTGATTAAGCGTAACAACGCTTAATAGTGGCGACACGAGTCACGCCTACTTCGCATTTCTATTGTTTTTATTGTTCTGTGCCTTTGCCTATGCTTATAAGAATGAAATAATACTGCTCTATCAAATCGCAGGGTTCAAATTTTTTTTTCTCAATGTGTGAGCTAAATAGTTTTGTTCACTGGTTTTAGGCAACAAAGCCGCTTTTGAGCTAGTGAGTTAAAATAACAATTGAAACTACGGGCGGGATAGTGATCGATATTTGAGACTTGCACTATCTGTTTTCTCCGCGTATTACTGAGAATGTAGGTATCAACATAAAGTCCATTTTTTTCCAGTTATGATACTCCAAATGGTATCTCAGCACACGAGAGCGGCGCCCCCCGCGCTCAGGGCCCTGAAGGTCCCGCAGTGACGGCGGAGGGGGGCTTCTCCTACCGCGCCCCTGACGGTCAACAGATCTCCCTCACTTACACCGCTGATGAGAATGGCTTCCACCCCATTGGCTCGCATATCCCTACACCACCCCCTATTCCTGAAGCCATCCAGCGTTCTATTGAGTTCAATAGGCAGCATCCTTCTTCGTAAGAAGTAATTTTTTACTATAAAATTGGTGGATATTGAGATTACAAAATTTTCGTTATTTCATTTTTGTGCTTTGTGTATTAAATATATTTTTATAGTTGTATAATTTCATATTTTTATTTTGCGCGTCTTTGAGGTTAATTTGTAGACTATCTGATACAAATAGGAACAGCCAAAAAATTTGGAAAAACGAGATTTTAAAGCTTCTCGGAAGGCTTGCATTCTCATCCAATTAGGCAAGGTTGCTTATGCTCACTAAAATAAATAGAAACCGGCCAAGTGCGAGTCGGACTCGCGCACCGAGGGTTCCGTAAAAACCTGTAGGTATATTAGTAAATGGTAGTATAGACCTGAGTATTTGATATGAATTTCAATTTATGACGTATTAAAAAAAAACTACTTACTAGATTTCTTTCACACCAATAATCGGTGGAAGTTTACACGGTAATGTACATCCTATTTTTTTTTTAGTTTTATTATTCTCCTATTTTAGAAGTAACAGGGGGGGGGACACATTTTACCACTTTGGAAGTGTCTCTCGCGCAAACCATTCAGTTTAGAAAAAATTGATATCAGAAACCTTAATATCATTTTTGAAGACCTTTCAATAGACACACCACACGTATGGGTTTTATTTAAAAAAAAGAAATGAGTTTCAGTTCTAAGTATGGGAACCCCCAAAATTTATTGTTCTACTTACCAAGAATCTACTTACCAAGTTTCAACAGTCTAGTTCTTATAGTTTCGGAAAAAAGTGGCTGTGACATACGGACGGACAGACAGACATGACGAATCCATAAGGGTTCCGTTTTTTGCCATTTGGCTACGGAACCCTAAAAATTACGACAAATGATTTGCTCAGCTAAATTAAGTAAAGCTGGGTTCTGACATTTTACTATGATCACATTATAATTATATCAAAGAAAAGCTTCCTTTTGTTTTGTTGATTCTCATTAATATATGGATACGGTTATTAGCAAGTACACGTCCAATTTCTGTTATGTCTAATAATTTCATATAATATTATCTCTTGAAAATCAGTAGGTTTAGGTCTGTTTATTTTAACGAGCAATGAGCAACATGAAACATCGTTGTCTTACTACATGATTAATGCTATACATTTCTAGGTAATAATTTAATATATAATTAATCTATATGGGGTTGGTTAGAATGCAAATAAATTTAATAGTTAAATCTTTATTTTCTTTTTTCAGGGACAGTGGTTCATACAATGGTGGTCGGACCTCTTATCGTTATTAAAACCTGTAATTGTGTGTGTCAACGAAGTATATATCATACCTCATATATAACCCCATGGACTGTGATATCGATGTATAAATACAATGATAATGTATAAATATTTATTATAATGAATTACTTTTTGGAAATACTTTAAACTGTTTTTTTGTCGTTATCCCAGTGGAATTGACGACTCAGTTTACAAGAAAACTGTAAACTCGTTTAATTGAGTATTATTGCATGTTCTTCTTCTTCTTCTTCTTCTTATTTTTAATTTTGGCAACCAAGCCCAAATTAGGGCTCATTTCTGCCAGTGTCGAGTTATATTATAGTTTCCAGTCACAATAAATCACTTCACATTAAAGTCTTCAGTCAGTCACCGTTCATAAAAGTCATGTTTTACTACAATGGTGGTCATTGTACTAAAACTCTTCAGGGACATTTTGAGACAACTTGAAAAGTCACGATACACATAATTCATTTCATTTCACTTCACTGGTGCACATGGATGATCTTTATTGGGTAAAATACCACCAAAAATACACAATAAAACTCAAAATACACAAATTTATGAAAATAAAAATGAAAATGCTACGTCACTCTGCAAGTTCCCGCCAAAAAGTCTTCTTCTTCTTATTTTTAATTTTGGCAACCAAGCCCAAATTAGGGCTTATTTCTGCCAGTGTCGAGTTATATTATAGTTTCCAGTCACAATAAATCACTTCACATTAAAGTCCTCAGTCAGTCACCGTCCATAAAAGTCATGTTTTACTACAATGGTGGTCATTGTACTAAAACTCTTCACGGACATTTTGAGACAACTTGAAAAGTCACGATACACATAATTCATTTCATTTCACTTCACTGGTGCACATGGATGATCTTTATTGGTTAAAATACCACCAAAAATACACAATAAAACTCAAAATACACAAATTTATGAAAATAAAAATGAAAATGCTACGTCACTCTGCAAGTTCCCGCCAAAAAGTCCCTTATTGCATGTTATCAACCCGCCTGATCTAGGGTTGAGCGGCAGAAACGAAATGTGAAAATGTTTTCCGAATCTGAAAAACATTTTCTAGTGAATAATAAAATTTGGATAGCGTGACTAGCGACTTTTTAATACACAAGCTTAAATTTGTATACTGCATGTCCTAATAGATTGCATTTTTTTTTTTTATGTGTGAGAAACTTCAATTAGTTATGGTTACGAACTAAGGCATTATAGGCGGAACGACGAGAAGTCTCAATAGATAGGTCGTTGAGGCGGAGTATGCTGGAAAAATATTACCTACCTATTTTAATGAAGTGCAACGGTAAAAATAAAAAAAAGGTTATTTTTAAGAAAATCTTTGGTTGCAATTAGTAAGTAGGTATTTATAATATATTTCAGGTAAATTAAAAAAATATATTGTAAAGATTGGGTACTTATATTTCATCATTAAAACCTAATAAAAAAAACTAGATGTTTGAATATATAGCGCAATATTTTTACTTTCATAAGAAGTAAGCTTTACTGAAGTTAGTAAACACATCTTGGAAAGGAAATACCAATTTGCGAGGGAGGTTTGCTCATGGCTTTAAATGCCTTCATGTTTAATCTACATTACATATATTATGTTAGCATTAACATTATAGTATTTGAATATTATTTAATTTCATACCATTGAATATTGATTAATTATAATTAATTGTCAGCATTATTTATTTAGAAAGTGTAAAACGGTTTATTTTGATATTTTGTATTGGAATATCGAGGAATGGCAACACCAGAAAAGCATAATTGTAATAATGGCGGCCATTGGAGTGTTTTCATTCATTTTGTGGTAATTACCAAGTTTACCAACGGTGTAAATACAGATTTAGCTTGTTTAAGCCAACTTCTTTTCAGTAAATAAGGGATAGTTAATATATCAGAAGAGGGATTGAGAAATCAGCTCACCAGTATGTATTTTTTTTATTTTCTATTTTGTGTGTCTTGCTCGTGACGGATAATCAACTATGGCTAGTACGATGCCACTTACAAAGATTCTTAGATATATCTTAAGTAAACAGTTGTTTATGTAAATAAAAGGTTGATAATAGAATCATTCTACATTTAAAAAAAAAGTTATATCAACATACAAGTAACAATGAAAAATAATTATTGAAATACCTAGAGATACCTATCTTTTATCACTGAAACCTTCTAAGTGAAACATGCTGCTATATGCGGTGATCACTAAAATCTCCTAAGTGAAACATGCTGCTATATGCGGTGATCACTAACAACTCGTAAATGAAACATGCTGCTATATGCGGTGATCACTAACAACTCGTAAGTGAAACATGCTGCTATATGCGGTGATCACTAACAACTCGTAAGTGAAACATGCTGCTATATGCGGTGATCACTAACAACTCGTAAGTGAAACATGCTGCTATATGCGGTGATCACTAAAACTCGTAAGTGAAACATGCTGCTATATGCGGTGATCACTAACAACTCGTAAGTGAAACATGCTGCTATATGCGGTGATCACCAACAACTCGTAAGTGAAACATGCTGCTATATGCGGTGATCACTAACAACTCGTAAGTGAAACATGCTGCTATATGCGGTGATCACTAACAACTCGTAAGTGAAACATGCTGCTATATGCGGTGATCACTAACAACTCCTAAGTGAAACATGCTGCTATATGCGGTGATCACTAAAAGCTCAATATAGTCGAATCGACTCATGGCGAGTATGGCGACCTCTAAAATAGTATAAAATGATAAAACATGGTGATATTGCACATAATGCAAAAAATTATTAGACATACAGTATACGAATGGCCGAAACGGAACAGGGACATTCCGTTAAACAGGACGGCCGTCTGTTAGCATTAACATTATAGTATTTGAATATTATTTAATTTCATACCATTGAATATTGATTAATTATAATTAATTGTCAGCATTATTTATTTAGAAAGTGTAAAACGGTTTATTTTGATATTGTGTATTGGAATATCGAGGAATGGCAACACCAGAAAAGCATAATTGTAATAATGGCGGCCATTGGAGTGTTTTAATTCATTTTGTGGTAATTACCAAGTTTACCAACGGTGTAAATACAGATTTAGCTTGTTTAAGCCAACTTCTTTTCAGTAAATAAGGGATAGTTAATAATTATGTATGAACTAATGCTTCGGTTTTCTACATGCGGCACTGCCACATAACGGACGTAATAATGTCGTAAACGTTCGTATTTTTCCATCCGATGGAAGACCGTCATTACGGTGATGACACGTCAGACAAAGTAAAAATGGACGATCTTGATATTTCATGCACCGAAATCTATATAGAAATCTATAGCTATATCGAAAAATACGTTCGAAAATTATTGATATGGTCAAGCAATACGTAATGCAAATGGCGGCTCCGAATTTTTACATTACGGTGTCCACTAAGGCTATCCAGGAATAACCAGGTAATTTTGTTTACATGGACCATCATCAGCCTATAATGTCCCACTGCTGAGCACAGGCCTCCTTTCACAAATCAGGGTGAAAGGGAATGGGCAGATACTCCACCACGCGTGCCCACTGCGGATCGGTGGAGGTAGGCTAGTGGCCAACCTACTGTTGGAATTTTTCAAGCCGCCTAGGAGGCATCCAACTAGCTTAACGACTATCACAATTAAGTGATAACCGGGACCAACCGCTTTACGTGCCTTCCGAAGCACGGAAACGCTCGATTTGAAATACCACTAGACGGTCACCCATCCAGGTACCGACCACGACAGACGTAGCTTAACTTTGCCGATCGATTAAGAACGGCTAATCATGCTACACCACGAGCGCTATTACATGGACCACGTTCTACGAATAATAATTCGTAGACCACGTTTAAGTGACGTCATTCAGCGCTTTTGTATGGCCGTTAAGTGGCGGTGCCGCTACCATATAAAAATAATCCTCGTAAAAGAATCACTAATAGTTAATAGTAGTCCAAAACAATTCATACAGAACATGGGTTCTGTGAAGTTTTGTCAACGTCGCGTCGTATTGTGGGTTAGATATTGTAGGTATTAGGTGTTTTCCATAAACCGACTTTTCAGGAGCTAACTTAAAAGAAGAAAGAGCTTTTTAATTTGTTTATGTTTTTATTTTTGTATGTTTAGACCATGCAATGTGAGTAATGTACCTACCTACCTACTATTCAAATAGTGCTAATATTCTAAATGCGAAAGTAAGTTTTTGTTTGTTTGTTAAGCTTTCACGCCTCAACCTCTCAACGGATCATCGTGTAATTTGACATGCAGATAGCCTATGGAATGGAGAAGGAGATGGGCTACTTTTTATCCCGGATAACTGCGGGGGACAGCTAGTGTCACATAACATACAAATATCGAGGAATAATCCCCTAAGAATACCGAGCAATCAAATTCTGCAACAGTATAATCTGGCAATTGCACATGAGTCAGTTACCTACGAGGCTTTTTAAAATTTGGTAACGTATTGGCAATTCCCCCGGGTATAGTTAATATCCACAGGCGACAGTAGCCGCTTACCATCAGGTGGACCGCCTAAATACTTATCAGCCTTCTGACATAGGGAAAACCGATCTAGTGGAATGAGCTCTCCGCCGATAGTTTTCCTAATGGAGTACAGCGTGGGGTTCTTCAAAAAGGGTGCGAAGAGGTTTCTTCAGGGTCGGCAACGCGTGAGTGATACCCCTGGTGTTGCAAGCGTCCATAGTCTACGGTAACTGCTTACCATCAGGCGGGCCGTATGCTTGTTTGCCACCTCAGGGGTATAAAAACGAAAACTACGTAACAATTGAATTTGTAATGTAAATTTACAAACAACACGAATCATTTTGACTGATTTACCAAGTTTTTAAATTTTTAAGAGTAGATAACCCTTGTTGAAGAAATGGAAGAAAGGTTCTCGAGTGGTGACCACGTACTGGAAAGCGCCGAGTCGCTCTCCCACCAGGTGGACCGACGACCTGGTCAGCGAGTCGCTGGGCACCGCTGGATGCAAGCGGCCCAAAACCGTTCGAAGTGGACATCCATAGGCTGATATGATGATGATGATGAAGATACAAATTTTTAAACTTGCTGCATTCAAAAGGATAACCAAAAGTATACAGGATAAAATCTAGTTTGTAACAAAGAAAATAAAACGTTGATTTATTTACAAATCACTGAAATCACAACACTTTATTTAAAGCTTCAAAACAACAAAATATATTCACAACAATAATACTGCAATAAATAATGCACGCACACACTAATCTGATTCTTATATTTCATACAAGTCAAGTCATGGTTGGTTTTATGCAGGGGATCACAATTCTTCATTTAGTAGTGGTAGCCGTTGTAACCATTGTTGTACCGTCCATCGTTGTTGTAGTCTCCACTGAAAATAGTTATATTATAGTTTTAGACTATACTTTTAGAGAAAGATGCCCTATCTATACTGAGACATGATACATGCCGCCGTGCGCCATAGTTACTTGTACCCATAGGGTAAGCTCAAACGGTTCGATGAACACGATGATATCACGCGATTTATAAACGCAGAAAATAAGTCATTTTTCAGATGTGGCGAAAAAATATATGCAAAGGAGAAACATGAATAATATAATATAATCGGGGTTTCTATATAGATTAATCTTGTAACTTACGAAGAAGGATGCTGCCTGTTGAACTCAATAGATCGGAGGATGGCTTCTGGGATGGGGGGTGGTGTGGGGATGTGAGAGCCGACGGGACGGAAGCCGTTCTCATCAGCGGTGTAGGTGAGGGACACTTGTTGACCGTCAGGGGCGCGGTAGGAGAAGCCTCCCTCCGCCGTCACTGCGGGGCCTTCCGGACCCTGAGCACGGGGGGCACCGCTCTCGTGAGCCGAGATACCGTTGCCGGTTTCATAGCTGTAATGTTTAATAGAATCACAATTATATTTGTTTTGTAAACAATAAAGTACTGTAAGGTATGGTAAGGATAGAGTTGATATGTTCATATTTGCCAAGATTGCCTTTCCAAGATCAAATGTATGAGTAGGTCCAGTTTTTGATAGCTACACTTGAAAGCCAGTTTCGGACCAGGCTTCTGACACATAATCACTGAACATGGTGACATTGTGGTCAAACACAGGTCTATTTTTAGATAGTTCCAAATTGTTGGTGATTTAAATTAGTACCTAGTAGATTTCTAGTTATGAGAGAGAATATTTTTTGGGGCATTATAAGTAACTAGCTGTCCCCCGCGGTTCCCGAGATAAAAAGCGAGCCTATGTCCTTCTCCATACCATAGGCTATTTGCGTGCCAAATTTCATGTTAATCCGTTGAGTAGTTGAGGCGTGAAGGCGTAACAAACAAACTCACTTTCGCATTTATAATATTAGCTAGGATTTTCTCTTTCACTCTCACATTTTGCAGAAGATGGATTTTAGAATTATGGATATATACAATCAAACCTTAATATGGTGTAATCGTGACTTACTTGTATCTATATGTTCCATCGCCATTGTTAACGTTCTCATATCGCTGTATGGGTATTTGGGCACCTCCGTAGTTATTGTAACCACTATTAAAGGCTGAAGCTGAGGCACTGCTCAAGGCAGCAGCTCCGCTGTAATAGTCTCCAGTGTACTGGTGACCCAAGTGACCAGCTGATATGACCGAAAGTACGGCAAGGGCTGAAAAAACCTGAATAACAGGAAAAAAATTAGAAATCTGTCCATAAATAGAGAACCGACCTGATCTAAGTTAAGTAACAAAAGTATTGATGCAAGTATAATCAATGTGAACTTAAAAGAAATATCAGTTTCTACGTAGTATATTATTTACTCTATGGTATTATTAAATTTATATCGATATTATTTTTTCAATTTGTAAGTATTTAAATAATAGCACGAACTTATGATACCTTTAGAGCAATCATGTTGAGATCGTTGTTTTTGTTTTTAGATGAAATTATTCTTTCGAATGCTGTTCGGTGAATGATAACCTGCTTACTTTGCCAGTGTTTTTATATTAATGTAACCCTTCCAACAGGCTGTATCACCTTGCACGATATCAGTCAGGGCGTCGACGATTTGTGAAGAGCATTCAACACATTCTGCATTCCGATGCGGCCACCCCCTGCAGCTTCGATGATTGTTAACGACACCGCGCCGAATTCAGCAGGTGATATTCTTTAATATTTATGCCATTCAAGGTTGTATGCCTTAAAATGGTCTGAAGGATCATCGTGCAGTAGTAAATTTTGTATCGAATCGCTTGCGTCTTGTGAAATGCGATGAAAGAATATCAAGTGCATGCTCGATCAAGTATTACGAAATTCTTTTCTATAGAGGCATGTTTAGTAAAGAAATATAATGTTACGAATTAACGTTGAAGCGCTTGTGGTGTAGCTTGATTAGCCGTTCTTAATCGATCGGCAAAGTTCAGCTACCACTGTCGTGGTCGGTACCTTGATGGGTGACCGCCAAGTGGTATTTCAAATCGAGCGTTTCCGTGCTTCGGAAGGCACGTAAAACCGTTATCACTTAATTGTGATAGTCGTTAGGCTAGTTGGAGGCCTACAAGACGGCTTGAAAACTCCAACAGTAGGTTGACCACTAGCCTACCTCCACCGACCCGCAGGGGGCACGCGTGTTGAAGTATATCTGCCCATTCTCTTTCACCCTAATTTATGACTGTGCTCACGAAAGTTCGAGTCCTGAACATCTGATTGCTCTACCTTCAAGCTAATGTTAGGTTCGAAACGCAGGTTTATGCTTTTAGATTATGTAGCCTAGGAAGACAAATATAATATTTCTTTGTAAATATTGCTAATGTATCAAACTATTTAAATAAAGTCGTAGAAATAAAGCTTATACTTACTGCAAAATTAAACCTGATAACAGCTACAATTAATAGATACGAAGTGTAGTAGTTGATTGCTATACAAAGCAGCTATACGTGTGCGAGGGTTCGATTCCCACACAGGACATGCATTTGTGTGCATGAACATGTCTGTATGTCCTGAGTCTGGGTGTAATTATGTATATTAAGTATTTATTTACAATAAAAAGTCAGAAATCAAAGATAGTCAATAGCCCTGCTGAAACCGTGAAGCATCGCGCATTCATTCCTCCCGCGACTCAGAGTCAACTCGATAGTACCTAAATATTTCATGCGTTTCAGATTCTGAATAATCGGAAGCTTTTTATAAATTTTTTCTTGAAATATACTCCAAAATTAACGACCGAGCTTCCGCATCATAGACCTGTGCCCGTGCTGAGTACTGGAAGGGTTTCAATATACGCTGCGCCGAATATGAGTGCCTCAACTCGCGGCATTTCTTTTAGAGCAGTCTACTTGTGTCCACTTACAAATGAAGCCCGTTCAAATTTTCATTTCATGTTCCCGACATAAATAGTATCCAGTACGATAGTAGCTTCATTTTAGTGAAAGATTGTTTTACATCCGCCGAGTAGTTCCAGAAATTAATAAACAAACAGTCGAAGTCGAAGAAATTCTTTCCATTATTAGTATAGATAGATAGTATATAGATGAACCAGCTGATATTTTTATCGTGATTTTAGACATTGATCTTCCATTCCTTCCTACTAATACATAGTGTTTTATTTAAAGAAATTATAGTTTGCAAGTAAAATGCGGAGTAAATAATAGTTTGTTGTACTTTAGAAAATAAAACGTGCAAAATTAATTCATAAAACTTTATTTAAAGCTTCAAAATCATAAAATATATTAACAACTATATTACTGCAATAAATAATGCACGCACACACTAATCTCATTTATATGCAATTTCATACAAGTCAAGCCATGGTCGGTTTTATGAAGGGGATCACAATAATTCATTAGTAGTGGTAGCCGTTGTAGCCATTGTTGTACCGTCCATCGTTGTTGTAGTCTCCACTGAAAATAATACAATTTTAGAAAACTTCTCTTACTACTAAAAAGGAGGAGAACGAATATTAACTGTTAATTAAATAATGATGACAACAATTATTAGCAAAGTGGTTGTTTTTTAATATAAAGTTGGCTATATAGTCTCTTCGTGTTACCAACTCTTCCCCCACCCCGATGTCCAGGCAGCTTACGCACATCGGGCAGTCGAGCTGCTCTCTGACAGGAGCGAAATATATATCCCTATTGTCCCTAATAGATAGATAGGTAATCACATTTCTGGGTTTCTATATAAAATTATTTTGTAACTTACGAAGAAGGATGCTGCCTGTTGAACTCAATAGATCGGAGGATGGTTTCTGGGATGGGGGGAGGTGTGGGGATGTGAGAGCCGACGGGACGGAAGCCGTTCTCATCAGCGGTGTAGGTGAGGGACACTTGTTGACCGTCAGGGGCGCGGTAGGAGAAGCCTCCCTCCGCCGTCACTGCGGGGCCTTCCGGACCCTGAGCACGGGGGGCACCGCTCTCGTGAGCGGAGATACCGTTGCCGGTTTCATAGCTGTAATTTTAAATAGTATGTAATTTAGAAATTAAGGTACATGATATTAATCTAACTTTAATGAAGTATCATGTGAGGAAGAAGAAACTTTCAGGTCTAGTAATCGGTGATACTGAATCACAAAAAAATATCGCCTTGGTATTATTTATTTCCTGTATAGTTGAAAGAAATAGGTATTTAATATGATGAGAGACCAAATATTTTGTGGCATGTGCACTTTTCTCTCGCTGTCGTATATTCTGAAGTTAGATCTTAAAATCGTGATCGCTACTTGTATCTATATGTTCCATCGCCATTGTTGACATTCTCATATCGCAGTATGGGTATGTGGGCACCTCCGTAGTTATTGTAACCACTATTAAACGCTGAAGCTGAGGCACTGCTGAAGGCAGCAGCTCCGCTGTAATAGCCACCAGTGTACTGGTGACCCAAGTGACCAGCCGATACGACAGACAGTACGGCAAGGGTTGAAAAAACCTGGGAAAGAGGAAACAAAATAAGAGAACTGTTCGTAAATAGAGAAAGACCTGACCTAAAAAAAGTTAATTAACCAAATTATTGATGCAAGCATGATCTATGTTGATCTTATAAAAATATTTGTACATATTATTAAATTAATAACGTTTTTTTTTTCGATTAGAATTTAAATAATAGTTCATCGATAGTTTAACGAACTTATTATACCTTTAGAGCAATCATGATGAGATCGTTGTTTTTGTTTTCAGATGAACTTATTCTTTCGAATGCTGTTCGGTGAATGATAACCTGCTTACTTTGCCAGTGTTTTTATATTAATGTAACCCTTCCAACAGGCCGCATCACCTTGCACGATATCAGTCAGGGCGTAGACGATTTGTGAAGAGCATTCAACACATTCTGCATTCCGATGCGGCCACCCCCTACATTTTCGCGAAATCGCGCCGAATTCAGCACGTGATATTCTTTGATGTTTATGCCATTTGATGGTTGCCAAGGTTGTATGCCTTAAAATGGTCTAAAGGATCCTCGTGTAGTAGTAAATTGTGAATCGAATCGCTTGCGTCTTGTGAAATGCGATGAAAGAATATCAAATGCATGCTCGATTTTTGTCGATCAGTATTACGAAATCGTAATCTATAGAGGCATTGTTATTTAAAGAAATATTATGTTACGAAAGTTCAAGTCCTGAACATCTGATTGCTCTACAGGCTAATGTTAGGTTCGCAATGCAGGTTTATGCTTTTAGATTATGTAGGAAGACAATGAAACGGTCAACGGGTGCACTTATGCACAAATCTATATGTTTATTTTGAATGTGGTTCTAAATATAGTTTTGATTGCGATCGTCCATTTTCGCAGAATTGCAGATTGTAGAAATATGAATTTATATACCGCAAATATTTCTTTTAAAATATTGCTACTGTACCAAATGCTACTGCAAAAAATAGATACAATTAAGTAAGATAGCAGCTAAATGTGCTAAGCGAGTGAGGGTGTTTATAGTTCGAGGGTGTTTATAGTTCGAGGTTGTAAGTAGTTGATCACTGAAACCCTAGTTGAACACTCTACTTTCATCACTCATGCGAGGAAATTAAAAATAAAAGTGACTAATTAATACTCCACACAGCAAAATAACTAAGGACATAGATTTTTTAGATAATTCATTGAAATACGTGATGAGTACACTTTCCGTCAAATATTTCACTTTCCTTTCAGTCCGCCACTTGGTGCGTTCATGCTACGCGAACTGAGCACGAGCCGAGCCACGATCGAACGCTCCATCGCAGCAACGGCCCGGCACCGCCTCAACTCAATCTAACTACAGTAGTAGTAATACCGAGCAATCCGTACCCGAAACTAGTCAGTGATTTGTCACTAATTTTGAACAGTAAGGACCAATCACTGCATCGTGTGTTCTTGATTTGGCCAATCAGAGCGCATGTGTCCTTGTCTTAGCCAATTAGAGAGCACTTGTCGATGGTGGCAAATTCAACGTCATTACGTTTCTTTGGGTTAATACAATTGGCTACTTGACAGTTTTCGGAAACATATTTTAAAATTTACATACGTGTATTTTATACCACTTACAATTATCTTTTTATCAAAAAAATGTTATTCACAGGGAAAAAATAATATTTTTTAACATTTCATTTGAAATTCGCGCAAAAACACCCGGTCACGTGACATTTGTCAGGTGTGACGTCACATCACTATAAACAAAACTAGAGGTGTGTAACTAAACAAAAATACGCGAGCTGCATAACAGCTCACGGCTCAGGTGTGTGAGCCGGTTCAATGACTCAGCTCGCAGATCAGCTCAATTTGTACCTATAGTCCACGATGTAACGCGTACCACGCGTCGAATCGAGCCGATACGCAGTGAGCGTGCGCGCTTATCGTGGACTATAGGTACAAATTGAGCTGATCTGCGAGCTGAGTCATTGAACCAGCTCACACACCTGAGCCGTGAGCTGTTATGCAGCTCGCGTATTTTTGATGAGTTTCACACCTCTAGTTAAATTTGACGTCACAAACCTCACAAACAAACCATAGATTCTCAATCCCGGCCGCCCGCGTTTCGGTTCTTGTAATCCACAGATACAAAAACTCACTTTTTATTTCCTAAAATAAAATTTAAAAAAATTATTATTATGCAAAAAACATATTGTGTAATTATTGTTAACCTATTAGCTATCATATCTAACATATTTCATATTTTTTCATTATAACTGTCAAGTAGCCAATTGTTCGATGATCCAACCACTAGCTGCCAGCGCGCCGCCTGCGCCGATGAATTTGGTGGCGCGGCTTTGGCAAGATACAGCTTGCTGTCGTCACGCAGCAAGGGAGCGGGCCGCTCGCTGGAAGCGTGTGGTCAGCAGGACTACTGGCTTGTAGCGGTAAGCGCCCGCGAGGTGTCAACTAGGTATTTTATCTAGTCCTCACTGCCTGCCGGGACAATATTACTATGCCTCCGCTGTCCGTCCGTCCGTCTGTCTGTCAATGGGCTATATCTCATGAACCGTAATAGGTAGACGGATGAAATTTTCACCGAATGTGTAAATCTATTGCCGCTATAGGTAATAACCAAATAATAGAAATAAAATTAAAAATTAAAGGTGTTCGAATTACCTACTCCGAATTAAATAAACGTCTTTTTGTGGCGTTGCTTTTTTTTGCGCCTACTATTCATTTCATAGCAAATTTGAGTTATTATTTGTTTTTATAGCGGCATCAGACATACACATTCTGTGAACATTTCTAATAGACTTACTAATAGGTTTAGTAATAGCTCACAGTATATAAATACTACGTATAAGTACACATTATCACACTATACACATAACATATATGTACACATAACATTATCAACTCTGAAAGGGGAAAATACCAGAACAGTAATAAGCGTATTGAGTTAAATATTGATAATAACATTATTTCTGACGATAGTCAAATTGCACATGCTTTTAATATATTTTTTACTAATATACCGTTAGACACAACTTGCTCCTTGAATTCGTCACCGATAGATGCTGAATTGTAATATTTATGTTATTTTTTCCTTCATACATATAAATAAATATGTATAGTATATGTAAATTGTACTGTCGTTTCTATACTTCTACAATGATGTTTTGTTGATATTTCACAACTTGTTTAATGAATAAAGTTAGCAGGAAATGAATGAAGACCGACCGTTTAAAGGAAAATAACTTTTTTTTATATCCTCCTGTAGAAGCATTACTTCAAAAGTTTTTACTCAACTGAGAACAAGAAGTATTTCTAATTGGTTAAGAACAAGCTTTAAAGAGCTTTATTATTGTATGTATATTATATGTTTTAAATTAATAATAATACAATATGTTTATTTGTTAATCATGTTAATTTAATTTCTAATAGCTAGTGGACTGTAGACGGCCAGTCTTTTTGTAATTTTTTAAACAGAATTTTTACTAAAAAAATATATTAATTGATGATGCCATTTATTATCTTACCTATTTGATTGGTTTGGATAAAATGAATTCAATTTGAAACCATAAAACTTCACGTAAACAAACGTTTATTTATATTCAGTTCATACATCAAGCTTATTTACATTAATTACAATTATGTTCTTATTGAATAAATAATAATAAGAGTGCTTTTCGAGATGTGGTATCACAGTCCTAGTGTTCGTGAGGTCATGCATTATCGTGTAACACCGATTGCCTCAAAATCGCTATCAAATCGCATAAAACACATGTTTCTTAAAAAACTTTCAATAACTTCCAATTGCTAACAAGCTATCGTATATTTGCACTGTTACACCCCGGTTTCTTTAGAACTGATTGCTATGCAAAATATTTAGGGAAGGGTAAGGGAAGGTTTAATAAATCATTAGTCATTAATAGGTATGGAAATCTCCAGGAATTGATATTTGGCATCACAGTTGTTCGGGTCAGCTTCATTTGTATGTGCCTTTTTTCTTCAATTGTTTCTTTGTTTCTATTATTTATTCCATCAATAGCCTATGTGGGTTAAGTCCGTCGTACTCTTTCTTAAGTGTATCCAAGCGCCTTACTTAGTTTCGATTGATTTGCGATTTTGTTGGAGTGTTATAAATGAGATCAGTAGTGGTAGCCGCTTGAGCCGCCACCTCCGGATCCACTCGATCCAGATCCGCCGTTGTAGGAGCCCTCACTGGAAATAAATTGGGTATATTAGAACTTTCATTGATCACGACTATTAAAGGACCATATTCCAAGTAAATTCCTTGAGAATAACATAAATTGAGAAGGGATGTTATAGAAAACTTCACAACAACGAAGAATCTCTTATAAACCTAGATAGCAACTGGTGGAAGCGATAATTTATTTATGATTTAATCTATACACTGTCATAAATAATTTATATTATTCCAAAGTAACAAGAAAGTCTATTGCAAAAAAATACTAGAGCTTAGTAATTATTTCCTCATAAAACAAACTCTTCGAACTTCGTAGAACCATTTAACTCGGCTTAAAAGTAGCAAGTAGGAAAAGTTAAAAGATTCCACAGCTTTTCCCAGTTAAACTTCCGACGATTTCAACCACACACAGTTTTTATTTTGTATTCATCCATCAGGCAGAACTTCCGATTATTATACTTTATACTTTTAAACTTACGATGAAGGGTTACGCTTATTGAACTCAATAGAGCGGAGGATTTCTTCAGGGATTGGTGGAGGAGTGGGGAGATGAGGACCGACGGGGTGGAAGCCGTTCTCGTCAGCGGTGTAGGAGAGCTCGATCTGCTGGCCGTCAGGGGCACGGTAGGAAAAGCCGCCCTCCGCTGTCACTGCGGGACCTTCCGGACCCTGGGCGCGGGGGGCACCGCTCTCATGCGCTGAGATGCCATTGCCAGTTTCGTAGCTGTACAGAAAGAAAAATATCGGGTTCAAGAGATGGTGTGCTTTAATCTTTTGCAGTGGACGACAGTTATGCTACTTAGTTAGAAATAGTAACTTTCTGTAGGCCAACTCCAAAACTTTCATGGACTCAAAAAGAAAGGTAAAATAAATCTTAGACATTTTAACTCAGGAAATTATGTAAATTACACTTGGCTAACTAGGTGCTGTTTATGTATTTTGTTTGCTAATACTAAATAAACTATAAACTGTTTGGCACATCCCATTGTTATATTCCCAATAAAGATATAAATAAACTCCTTACTTGAACTTATAGGTGCCATCTCCATTGTTCTCATTTTCAAAGCGCGTGATGGGAATGTTAGCTCCACTACCCCCGCCTCCAGCTCCAAATCCTCCTCCAGATCCACCACCTCCTCCGGAACCGAATCCACCTCCTAATCCACTGTTACCCCCACCAAATCCACCACCACCGCCTGCTCCCGAGCCGCTACCCCCACCGCCACGTGGCGGGAGATATTGGGGCTCCAGACGACCGCATGAACCCATGGCAATTAATGCCGATGTGAGAAGTACCTGGAATTAGAAAAATATAGGTTAATTTTGGATATTTTCCCCATAAATAGGGATAGACACGGGCCCTTCTTCATGGGTAAATAAGTGCTCTATATTAAGGCATCAAAATCTATGACTATGCATTATTAATAAATGCAATTAGCCCTCGTTTAAAATAGGCAAACTTCAATGTACCCTTAGGTAGATCATAGACTAATTAACTTACCAGAGCAGTGGTCATGATGAGTTCAGTATATATTTTTTGTACTAAATAGGCGCTCTTTGTTGTTCAGCTGTTTGCAGAATACTGTTTGCGAGGATGTGCCTCGTTTTATATTGCTCCGATTTGCCCTTTCTCGGTTGCTTCACCTTGTGCGTGCTCCATCGATATCGGCAAGTGAATCCGAGTTTCGGTCCACGCCTCGAGCTTAGGGACATTTAGCTAGCCTGGAATTCCCTTTACGGATGTAATTCTGAATCTAAAACATTTCAACATTTCCGTGGGTGTTGCTCAGGAGTTTGAGTACCTACGTTAATTATTTTCCTTCGAATCTACTGGCAGGATAATAGATTTGTTCTGTGATCTTTCAATGATATCTACAAACTGCATCTTAAGTTTGGTTTGAGCTTATTTAATTGGGATGTTAACATTTCAAAATTGGTTTGCAACTTTTGTATTACAGTTATGATGCAAAAAAGTATAGTATTTAACCATCGCTTTATGTAATAAATTATTTAACCATCACTTTATGTTGCACATTCAATTTTAAAGATAAAACGGCATTAGAGTATTTAAACATTTAGTATATCTTGTACGTAGTATTTATATACTCTGAGGTAGACCACTAGGTACAGTTACATCGAACAATTAACCCAAAGAAGCTTTGTCGTCGATTTTGCTTGCAATGTATTCCGCCAATTTTCCACCATCGACAATGCGCTCTGATTGGCTAAGACAAGGACTCGTGCGCTCTGATTGGCCAAGTCAAGAACACACGATGCAGTAATTGGCCCTTACTGTTCAAAATCAGTGACAAATCACTGACAAGTTTCGGAATCGGATTGCTCGGTATTACTACTCTAAGGGATTGTTCCTCGATGCTTGTAGAACATGTAGGTACAGTCAGCAAATAATCACATAATTGAAACATTCCATCTTAGGTGAGCACTTTTGTAATAAAGCTTCAAATAGCGCAGAACTTTAGAAAAGTTCTTATTGAAACGAGTTAAATAAGTATCGTATAACATACTACAAAACGCATAGTCGGTCTGTCCTTCAGAGGGTTTTCTTTTTTTATTATACGACGGGTTCCCTGAGTAAAGTTTTAAGCTATACTAGCTGTCCCCCGCGGTTTCACCCGCGTTCCCGGGATAAAAAGTAGCTATAAGTAGCTAGTAGTAGATAAAATGTCTCCATACCATAGGCTATCTGCAAGCCAAATTTCATGGTGATCCGTTGAGTAGTTGAGGAGTGAAGGCGTAACAAACAAACAAACTCACTTCGCATTTATAATATTAGGTGATATTAGTTAGGATTAGGATAGTTAGGATTAGGATATCTGTATATAAATTGCTGTAGCCACTGGTTCAAATTTAATTTAAAGGACATCACGTGACAGGAATCACCCCTATTTTGTCTCCTTATGATGGAATAGCGGGTGGAACAGATGGGAAAGCTAGTTGATTCTAAGAACGCTATTCTCATGACTGTACATGTAAATCGCAGTTTGTGATGCTCATTGATCAAATAAAGCACATGTTTACATTGACACTGTATTTACGTATAGGTTGAATATGAATGAGCTGTTACTTTTACTTTATACTAGCTTCCACCCGCGGTTTCACATGCGTGAAAGAGGATCTTGTTTTCCGGAATACAAAGAATTCTATTATGTTCTATTCCATACTTTGATATTCAAAATTCAAAATCATTTATTCAAATAGACCTTCGCAGGCACTTAAAAGTCTGGCTCTAATACTATAATACCAGTTCGAAAGGTTGCATTCGCTGAGAAGAGCCGGCAATAAACTCAGCAATTACTCTTTTCAAAACAAGCTTCGATTCATTACATAATATTTACATTCGTATCGCACTGACAACAATTGCGTGCCCCGGCGCGGCGGCAAAATTACAAAGTAGACTGAATAAATATTAAACTTAAGCAGACCAGCCCCCACAAGCAGCACCTGTTCACAAGTATGACGCGTGTGGCAGCCATCGCCCTCCTTTCCATTTTGGATCTACGGGCTAAGTTCATCGAAATCCGTTCACCTGTTACGGAGCTGAGTGCTCACAAACATATAAATATTTCACATTTAGGTTTCACCCGCGTTCCCAAGGGTACGTATGTTTTTCCGGGGTAAAAAGGATCCCATGTGTTAATCCAGAACCCTCTAAATCCGTTCAGTCGTTTTTTCGCGAAATAGTAACAAACATCTGCACAAATCAAATCCTCATAACCGTACGTATCCTAGGATAAAAGTAGCTTATGTCCTTCTCCATATAAGGCTATCTGCAAATTTCATCGTGATCGGTTTGCGTGAAAGCGTAACAAACAAACTCACATATGCATTTATAATATTAGTAAGGATAGGATAGAAGAATAGAATATAAATACCAATCAATATATCAAGATTGGTGATGTTCATTATCATATAATTACTATTTTGTATTTAATATATTATTATCTCTGTGCTACTATTGATGCTCAGTTCAATTTGTAAACAGTAACTTGGTTGTTAAATCAAACCACTCTTCTATAAGCTCAAGGTCTCAATCGCGACCATCGTTTGGTGGAAGGTCGGTTCAGTCCGTATTTGTTAACGAGCGGAATGTTATTTATAGGCATTACCAGACGACCAAACGGTGCGGCCGAACCACCAAACAGAGGCAGACAACGCTAAACGTCAAAAAGAGAATGTGGCGCCTAGCTTTTCGGCCGCACCAGGTTTGGTCGTCAATCAGAGTCCGAAGACAAAGGTCTTTAATCAGTGCGTGTTACCAGTGATGACATACGCTTTTATATTTTAGAGAGGTAGAGTATAGCGTTTATTCGCTCAAAGAGCAGCTCGACTGGGGAAGTATATAGTAGTAAGATATCTTACAGAATATCGCAGCCAAATAACTTTATGTTGTGTAAAGTTGTGTTCCTGCGTGTGAGTAAGGTCGCCAGAGCTCATTGGGGAGGGGGGAAAGGTCGGTAACGCGTGAGCGATGCTTCGTGTGTTGCAAGCGTCCATATGGCTACGGTAACCGATTACCATCAGGCGGGCCGTATGCTTGTTTACCGACATAGTCGTATATAAAAAAAAAAAAAAACATACGGGACAGAGACGTGGTATTTTACTGCTGGCCGCATAAATAAGCTCAAAGTCATTCAGCAAGCTATGGAACGAGCTATGCTCGGAATTTCTCTAAGTTACAGGGTCTGAAATGAGGACATTCGTAGTAGATCAAAAACGACGGACATAGCTCTTAGGCCACATCGCTCTAAAAGCCGATAACCGCTGGGGAAGAAAGGTTCTCGAGTGGCGACCACGTACTGGAAAGCGCCGAGTGCGACGCCTTCCCACCAGGTGGACCGACGACCTGGTTAGGGTCGTTGGGAACCGCTGGATGCAAGCGGCCGAGAACCGTTCAAAGTGGAAGTCAATGGGGGGGCCTATGTTCAGCAGAGGACATCCATAGGCTGATATGATGATGATGAGGTTTGGTCTTCTGGTAATGCCATATATCGTAGACTGAGTGCCACTTAGTGATCGATGAGAGCTGAAAGCTGTAATTTAGAAGGCTTAAAAATTAGGTATACAGACATATAATTATTTTAAGATAGGCTCAGGTCTCTCGATCAAAATTGAGAGCAGCCTGACTGAACCTCCACTTTAGAGAAGATTGCAGCCAAATAACATTACTCGTGGTGTTGTTCCTGCGCTGAGGTATTAAAGTCACCAGAGCTTCATGAGGAGGCGCTGTGCTGGCAGTTTTGTACCCGGGAACAGACAAAGTAGTACCAAAAGACACTGCGCTTTGTACGTTTCGTTGGAGTATGCCTGTCTTTTTTTATTTTAATTCAGATAATAATCATCCATATATTGTTAGTACAGTCGAGGACATAAATATGTATACACTTTTTGAAATTCAAAAGCGATTTTCTCGCATGTTTAACATTTAAGTGTGAAGCTATTACACAAATCATAATAGTATATGTTAGAAGATTCTGCCTTTATAATATCTCATAATTTCAATCAGAAGTTTAAGAGGAAACCGTTGTTGAATTTTATTAATTGTATACATATTTATGTCCTCGACTGTACGTGCTTAAAAACTATGTTAATACGGAAAATAAACTAAAAACATTATTATTTCAGATTAAGAAGTACGATCCCATGTGCAAGGTGTTCCAATGTCGCACAACTGGACAGTCACATCTGCATAATATGTTGTTTAGGAGGCCGCTAGCACTATCCCGCACTCGACGCATCTGGGAGGCCACTCTTTTTCTAAGTAATGCTTGAAAACATTATATATTGGCCTCAGTAAAGGCCTTTTTAAATTCATAAATTTTATTTTCAGTTTCATTGAGAAAATTTCATGAGGATATTTTAATTGAGTGTTACCAAATTATAGGCTAGTGATGGGCTAGTGTTTAGTTTCCTGAAAATTCTATTCAGTCATTTACATGATCGTACATATATATTTCATTTGTCAATAAATCAAAGAAATACAAAGATATGGTGTGTTGAAGTTCCCCGTGACTACTGGTGCTACAATAAATAAGGGACCTATGAGACTTTCTATAGCAAGCATGTGGGTGGTAAACGTTGGTAGGTAGCTTTGGTTTGTGCAAATGTCACATAGCGAGGGAAGTTCACGTCCGTGACCGTTCGGCTGCCGTAGGCGCGGGCGCTCCTCTCGTGTCAACTGCTAATACTGCTATTACTTGGAAATGGTCTTGTTCCCATCACGATGATCGTTATATGCGTTAATTATATACCTACCGTCCCAATTTTACACCTTTCGATTGAACTATCAAGGATAATTGTATTTATTTTTGCGTGAGACGATTTTTAATGAGTAAATTTTTTCGGAAGTGCCTATTATAAAATAAAATGCACAAGGATTTGAGAATAATATAATATAAGTATAGAATAATATAAGTAGCTCGTGCATGGAGACTGACTAGGTAGGATTTGTTCAAACGGCATGTTAGATTGGGGATATGTATACTGACTAAATTCTCGCACCTATTTCGTAGAACCCAAGAATTCTCCTTATTGAACACACTTTGCTAGTTACATAATCACTATGTATATCAACATAGGTATCCCTATATATATTATATTTCTCTTGTTTAAACAACTACAGTAGTGTCATATAGCGAAGGTTTATAATATTCATAGCAAAAACCTACGGGTGGTTCTAGGCAAAAGTTACTTAAGGATATATGGAGAGATAGAGGGGTCCAATAGTAGAACCACGCCGCGTGGTAATGAACGCTAACCTAAGTCTAACCTTTAAGAAGTAAAAGTAGCCAACAGAAATAGTTTAAATGCATGCAAAAGTTATAGACCGGGAGATACTGGCACAAATTTTCTGGTCATTTGTACCAGTATGGCGACTCTTCGGGTGTCTAATTACGTAATGAAGAAAAGGAAAATGATGGTCATAGCGCTGGTACCGGCGGCCCAATCGCGTAGGCGTTAATCTCCCGGTCTATTACTCTTATATTATAAACATTTAGTTATTGTTTCATCACAATATTTCCTGAGGCGGCAACGCCTCCAACATTAGCAATAATAAGTTCGGCCTCCAAATGGCGAATACTTTGGTGTGATCCGTATTTCACGAAAACCCGATCACGCGTAGTACCTATATATAACAGTCTCGACGAAAACGCGCCTGTATGCAGAACCAACGCTTTTTTGAACTCAAGAAAAAAGATGGATCCTCAGAAAATGATAGGTAGCTTAGAACCATACTAAATGCAGGCCTGTCCCACTCCCATGTTTAGGTACGATCGCGCGCACGCGGACTACCGGAACAACGCTAGTCGGTTGCTAGTCCTTTATGGATAGTTACTATACTCTTTGGTCGGTTGCAACGCGCACGCAGCGCAAGACGCGTGTGGGTATAAATACCTACGTACTACCTATATAAAGTGTTTACTGTTCTTTTTTTAACACTATCTTGTGTAGATATCGTTGTTTTTATAGTACTAGATATTTTGTTGTTGTTTCATTGTATTGTCCTAAAGTCCTTATTATAATAATAGGCCCGTTTTTATAACATACCAGTGTGTTAAAAAGAGACAAAGAAAGAGCGACCAGAAGAGACCCTCTTGTATAAACGGGCCTCTTAGACCTCGAAAACTCATGTGAATGATTTTTAACCCACTTCAAAAAAAGGAGGAGGTTTCTCAATTCTACCGTATATTTTTTAACCGACTTCAAAAAAAGGAGGAGGTTCTCAATTCGGTAGTATGTTTTTTTTTTTTTTTTATGTTGGTTACCTCATATCTCCGTCGTTTATTAACCGATTTGGAAAATTCTTTTTTTGTCTGGAAGGGTACACTTCCCATTTGGTCCCATTGTCATCAGATCAGGATTTGATTACTTCTTAGTGTACTTTGAAGTCGGTTTAAGTTTTTTGTAAAACAGTCCAATTATTTTTATGTGTGTTCGCGGATAACTTCGTCGTTTATGAACCGATTTTGACGATTCTTTTTTAGAAACTGTTAGTAGTTCCAGAATAGAGAGAGTTCCCTCTTTAAATATTCAGTAATTCTACCTTACAACTCTTAGAATAACTAAGATTTAACATACCACTATTTCAAAAATCAGTAGAACAATATTCAGATTTTTTTTACAATTCTTATTGTTATGTAGGTAAGTAACTCAATATATCCTTTTTTTGGTTAATTCTTTATTAATTTTTATATAACAAACTTCTTTAATCAACATGAAGATTATTAAGAACAAATATTGTGAATTTCGGCTGACGGCTACTGGACTAGGTAATCGTACCGTTTCTTGTCGCGTCGTCAGTCATTCCAGATTTGATAAGCATGTATGTTACTAAAACCCTTCCCCAAAATAGTTGTATTCAGTTTCGTAGACAGAATACACATTCAGTATACAAAGTACTTATAGGTCTAACAACTTAGATTAAAGTATGTAGACATTTTAAAATAACTTTCTGACCTAATACTAGTTAGCTAGGATATTTTAAATGTCATTGTTCACGAAAGGAGAATAGCATAGAAATAAAATAAACACAGAGAATAGTAATAGGACATACATAGGCGATAAGGAAATATTGAAGATTCATAATACGTCATTAGACAACCCTACCGTAACACGTGCCGCGTCATACAGGATAGAGTTATACGATAGAAAGAGAGGGAAGTTGTAGGTGAATATAATTTTAGGCGCGCAGCGCTGCGCGAACTGGATTGCGCTTTATTCTGTCGTTCCAAGAGTCGATTTTTGTTTAAATGTCGTTTTCGAAGTGGGTTTTCTGTACGTAGTACTATTAAATATTCTGTGCTAAATGTGAAAAATTGGCTGAATGAATTTAAGAATAATTAATAATTTGAATGAAAAAAAATTTTAAAAAGTAAATGTTAACTATGAAAAATAAACCGAAAAGATATTGAACGTTCCTGGGGATTCTATAAAAAGAAAAAATCGTAATAAAAGAAAAAAATAAATCTAATCTTGGTCTGTACCGGTCACTTCTTCAGTGCGGCGGGCGCACAGAGGATTGTAGCTGGCGTTCCCGTAGATTGCGTCTATGTAGATGCGATGTGGACCTACACTAGATTGGATTTCAAGTAATAATTCGTATTGAAGATTGCCGGACTGAGCTGGTTTCTTTCAGATGTAACTCAAGAGCTGCAATTTTCATTTCAGTGACTCTACATGAGTATGTAGAGTCACTGAAATGAAAATTGCAGCTGCAAATGCAAATTGTAGCATACAATAACAGCGATAATTAGTACGAAGTGGTTGTGAGATGTGGGTTCATACATGTACATTAGTAATGGTACTTGATTGGATGCCTATGTGTGTAGATATGTCGTAGATGTGTTGTATGAAATATATCATCACTTATAAAGTTGTCTATAAACTGAAGTTCAGTTTATAAATTTAATTTAATAACACGCACTTTGTCATCAAAATTTATCGAGGCCTCCGAAAACCAGCGAGCTTTTTCCGCCAACGTATTAGCTTGGTTATCCAAAGATGAAACGCTGCCAGCCTACTGGGAACCTTGCCGTTAATCGGTAGCATCGGCACTTCGGCAGCCTCGAGGAAATTTTCTATAATATTTAGATTGTATTTTGTACATATATAAAAGTGGAAACTGACTAGACGCATGGCTAAAACCGCGGAGTCTAGGAACTTATTATTGTTATTTAAGAGCAGGCATCACGCTATACTTTTCATACAAAAACTCTGTACTTTTTATGGCGTTGTTAAACATTTTTCGTTAGATGTTTTAAGCAAATATGTATCTTGTGATGAAAAATTGAAACAAATTCAGTAAAATTGTCCGAAAAACAGCGTTTTTGCCCAAATTTTACCTGAACTTTGGCCATATCTAATGTATCTATAAATTGTAAAAAGTTAATAAAACATCTTGATCCGGCATTGCAAATTTATTGAAGATTCAAAATAACAAACATTTTCTTCACAAACTTGTAAGATTTTTTCACAAAAAGTATACTCCTGGAACAAGTTTTATGTTATGCGAAATCATGAATGACGACCTAGCGAAGCGGCCGCGAGTGGTCAGCGGAATTTAGCGACTGATAACCGACGGTTCTGATGCTGTCTCTCTTTTTTCGCAGTCAAACATTACGTTGCAGTTGGATGAAAGTACAAGCTTTTAGGCTATGCTTGCGTTGGCCATGAAGGGCCCCCTTAAGGCAGGGTTAGGCTTATGTTACTAAGGAATTTTCCCTAAGGGGGTAAAAAAGAAAATTGCGGGTGAAACCGTAGAGCGGAAAGCTAGTTGAATATAAAGTAAATCAAGACATACGTCAATAAAATACACGAAAAGATAAAAAATACAATGCAAAAAATTTACTTCTTTGCTTTTAACTTTTATGACATAAAATTCAATTTGGTCAAGATTTAGATAATTCCGTTCATCTTTTTGCGGAGCTCGCAAAATTTGGGGCAAATCTGATTGTTTCGGGATGTCGACAAAATTACTTTATATTCGCACACCGCTTTCATATTTCCGTGATCTCTTGGGTTTTATTCGTGTGACTTGGAACTATCTCAATCATTTATTCTTTGATGTGGGCTAGTAAGCAAGAATTTTCAAAGGATATCTTCTATAACATATTAATAAGTAAATGAACTTATAATTTTTTTTAAATTGCCTTTTAATAAATATTACAATCACTCCTGGGGGCCTACCCCTATCTTTTACAAAACAACCTTATTGCAATACTGTTTTGTTTCCAGCATATAATAACCTTATTTATATTCGTACCGTGACCTCTACCAAACACTATTGTTATATGATTGTTATATTCCTGCTAAGAACGAATGATTTTTGAGAATTTGTCTATGGGCTCATTAAAGATGAAAAGAAATAACGCTATGGGCCTAAGCAACTTTCTCTCTCTTAACAATTCTCATCTCTGTCACTCATCCATACTCTCTCGCTCTTTCAAACAACCTTATTCTTCTTTTCGTACCATGATGTCCCTAAAACAAGCTTATTTTATGCATGAAAACAACCTTGTTTATTTACCATAATGGTTCATTCAATTCGTACCATGAGCTATTTTTTATAAGCTTTTGACAATTAACATTATTGTTTTAATGTCAAATTTAGCAATCTTATATACGTTGTATTTACAAGCTGAAAATAACATTGTTTTCCAAATTTATGTTATAAAAATCTATTATAGTGTCATATAAAGTAATTATATCGAATTTATTTACTTATAGAATGAATATATCGGGATTGCGAGATTAGGTATCATCCCAAAATAATATAACTGATTGTTTATAAAGTTTTTAATTGCACTTGTCGTTCACTACACAACTATGCATCTACGTTAGTAATATCCACGGAGTAATATCGATCCCTCGACCCTTAGCCTTAGATTTATTTAGATGAAGCGGAGCTTTAAATAGTTTGTTTATATATTTAGTGACTTTTCATTTAGGTACCTACCCACTATTAATATCCTGTTTTCATTATAACCAACGTACATCGAATAAACCCAGATTAATCCATAAAGTTAACTTTCCTGCAGTGTTAGTACACAGAGTAGTCCCTGTGTTCCTGGAATCCAAACTACCTAGATTCTCTGGCAAATTTTCTAAAATTGGTCGTAACCTACATTAGCCTGGATGGAATATATTATTGTCAACAGACGGACAGACGACAGACTTATAATAATCTATAAAGATAATCATTTTAACCATCTAATGTAGTAAAATATTAATTAAGTATTATATATTTGTATTGAAAACTCAACTCACAACAAACTGCTATACTGTTGCAGAGCAGATGTAACCGTGCGGGAAATTCTAAAATACACATCCATTGGACCTAACTTTCTGTAGCCTTTGTGGCTGTGGATAGAACCGTGGGGGTCTGAAGCTCGCTGATTTGCTCACACATTAACATCAAAACCTTGGCAAACCGGTTGGTGGGGAGCTTTTTGTGACAACGCATTAGCTTGGCTATCCAAAGAGGAAACACTGCCAATAACGAGCTTGAACCTGGAACCTTGTCGACGATCGACAACAGCGGCATATATTTATATACCTACATACACATAATATGTTTAATTCCAAGACCTGCAACTACAGTAGGATTCCCGTCAATAACACAATGAATAAAAACACGAAAGTATTATGTAGGTACCTACATTCTTTATTCACATAAGTTTAATCAGAGTAAGATAATTATACACAATATAAGTATGGCATTAAACAATCTTGCAGATACAGATTCAAACTTTATTTCAGCGTTTATAGGTTCTTAGACTTCACTTTAGACCAGCCTCTTCATATCTACGTACACTTTTTTGAGAGTACTCCTTCGCTTGTAGATATCGATTGGTCTGTTTGTATTTAACCATTTCTACCTGCTGACTGGATCTCTGGCGAACTCTTCGGCTACAACTCTACAAAATGAATTGCAACATTTGTGCAACTTACAAATGTTTATAACCATGACATCTTAAATTTCATGCACTGAATATTACTGTCGAATATACTATTAAGATGTTTCCATATTGATTGCACTTTGTTTGTTATTAAATTACATAAACAAATGTATTTAATAACTAAATATCTTGGATATCTTTATTAGACATTTGAGTATGACAAGAATGACAGGTAAATATTTTGTTCCGATTCATTTCATTTGATAATCTAGAGTCGGCAGCCTATATAAGTAGTAGGTACTCGCCGGTTCTAGCACAGCCTCCGGGAATTTGGATGCTGCCGACTAGTCCCACATGGTTGCGTTTTCTACATGGCGCGTAACATACCGCGAATTAAATTGATTACATGTCGCGGTTTTATTCGCGTTTTGATCCGCGGTTTAATTCGCGGTTCCGCGGCTGTTCGTCGGTGAGTAGAGTAGTAGGTATTCGCCGGTTCTAGCACAGCCTCCGGGAATTTCGATGCTGCCGACTAGTCCCACATGGTTGCGTTTTCTACATGGCGCGTAACATACCGCGAATTAAATTGATTACATGTCGCGGTTTTATTCGCGTTTTGATCCGCGGTTTAATTCGCGGTTCCGCGGCTGTTCGTCGGTCAGTAGAGTAGTAGGTACTCGCCGGTTCTAGCACAGCCTCCGGGAATTTGGATGCTGCCGACTAGTCCCACATGGTTGCGTTTTCTACATGGCGCGTAACATACCGCGAATTAAATTGATTACATGTCGCGGTTTTATTCGCGTTTTGATCCGCGGTTTAATTCGCGGTTCCGCGGCTGTTCGTCGGTCAGTAGAGTAGTAGGTACTCGCCGGTTCTAGCACAGCCTCCGGGAATTTGGATGCTGCCGACTAGTCCCACATGGTTGCGTTTTCTACATGGCGCGTAACATACCGCGAATTAAATTGATTACATGTCGCGGTTTTATTCGCGTTTTGATCCGCGGTTTAATTCGCGGTTCCGCGGCTGTTCGTCGGTCAGTAGAGTAGTAGGTACTCGCCGGTTCTAGCACAGCCTCCGGGAATTTGGATGCTGCCGACTAGTCCCACATGGTTGCGTTTTCTACATGGCGCGTAACATACCGCGAATTAAATTGATTACATGTCGCGGTTTTATTCGCGTTTTGATCCGCGATATCGTGGAATGGGACATAGGAAAGGATCACCCATCTCAACTCTCTAAAGTTCTTTTGTCTTGTAGGTTCTTTTGTATTTTTACAACACACTTTTGTTAATTATATTGATTTTAATTCTATTGATGATATTTGGACACCCCATTGCGTAACTAAACAGGTAAAGACAATCTTTTCTTTTGTTACAACACTTCCTTTGTTGTTTAGCATGCCTCATAAGCACAAAAGATTTTTTTAATGTCTTTTTAAATAAGATAGCCAGGAATTATTTATGACTCATATTCGTGTTCATTCCTGCCCTGTTTCATGTGTAAAAAATGTGGTGTTTCCAATATAAAAGGGACGATCAAAAGTATACAACATCTTATTCTACTCTGCGCTCTACACCCTACATGTTCTCTCCAGTTGTTTATATTGTGAAGTGTTGATTTTGTGAAACAGCCAAATAATGGATGTAAGTACCTTCCCATACTTTATAAATAATGTTTACCTCTTTTACTGTTCCTTGTGACTTAATTGTTTATATGTGTATAACCGTGTTCCTATGAACTCTTCCCTTAACCAATTTCTAGAATAGTGTTTTAATGTTGTTACAGTTCTCTGAAAATACTTTCAAGAGTTATTATTATTCAGACACCATCGATGACCCCAGTGACGAAGAAGGTACACTTGCTCACAAAGTGAAAAATGCTATCGGAAAAAGATCATCCAATAACATTGATGACTTTTTCATGAAAGCCAAGAAGAAGAGGAAGTTATCAAAAAAGTCTTCTATTGTTGGACGTTCGGTGAATGGTGGGATGTCATACATCAGTTCCAATAAGGACGATACAGCGTATGCATCTCATCTAATAAAAATTGAAGTGTATGATTTAAACAAGCTGAAGAACATTGACCCAAGTGAGCACTGGAAACATGCAGATGTGCGTCTGAAACAATATACTCAAGTAGAGGATGACAAAAACCTGCAAGGAGTGAGAAATGTGATATTTAACATTACAAAGGACTTGGTAGAAAAAGAAGATTGTGTAAAATATTTTATTCAGACTGATAATAAATTAGAGTAAAGTGCAAGTGTTTAGATTTTAACTAGAGTTAATTTATATTATATTCATTCAAAACTAGGTTTAATTATTTTGTAATGCATGCTTTCGATGTTATTTTTAATTACAATTATATCATTTTATGTAACTTAACAACTCATTGTTTAAAATAAACATAATGTAAATCTGTTTGCTATATTCTAGAAATTAATGTCGTCTTTAGAATTATACAATTTGAATAACTTTAAAAAGCTCTTTTAATACTAGGTTTCACTAAACACAATGTATAACTACTTGTACTAGGAATTCATGTTGGTATACCTTTGGATTATTAACGTTATCTATATCTTTTGGTTAAATTATTTTATTAATTAAAAACAAAAGCTATTTTATTCAGAAAAGTATTATTTTGCGAAGACTTTGTGAAATGTATTGTGTAAATAGTATCTAAGCTGCAAAAATTACTTCACACCAATACATTCCTTGTGCATTCCTCACTATGGAAGGTCTAAGCTGTGATTTCTATAACTCCACACTCGCTGTGCTTGCTGAAGAGATGGAATCAATGGATTTACTGTCATCGGATTTCGATCATGGACTCTACGAGCTCTGCGAGCAAGTAGAACAAGACCATTTTAAAACGTGAGTATGCGTCATTGTTATAAATTAACTTGTCGTAACGTGTTTTTGACAGACAGAAGTAGGGATCGATTTTGGGGTACTTAAAGCGACAATGTAAACATTTTAAATCATTGTGTCTTGGAATTGTATTCAATTATATTCTACTAAAATGAATTGGGGTCTTGAATTTGATGGTTTATCTCAGAGTGCTATTGGGAGTTTGGGTAAAAGTCTGGTTTTAAGTAATTTCCATCGATTAATAAGATGTTGGTTTATTCAAAAAGTTTTACCGGAGGAAATGTTAGGAGATCCCGATATTACTCCTTATTATACTCCATGTAACGGGCATAAAATAATTAACAACTCTCAACCTGATGAAGATGTAATTGATGGTGTTTTACCAATGCAAGCATATTGTTTACATTGTAAATAAGTAATATGTTAGTATTTCAAAAGTATATACAAGTATCATTGTATCAACTGAGTTATTTTTTTATTATTTTATTTTGTATTTCAATCAGATCTCTGCAAATTGGACGAGGAAAGAAAAGACCAACGACGAGTGCATTGATAGAAGAGCAATTAACATCCAAGAGGTTACATCATCATGAAGTCCCTTCAACATCTACATCATCGACATCTATTTTTCAAAATGTAAGTACAGAAAATAATGATAAAATTGAATGTTCTTTGTGTTGCGTATCTGTATCAAAGAAATATTTCGCTAATCATTTAAAGAGTAATACTCATAAAAATAATGTTTTAAGATCTGATAACGAAATAGAAAATGTTGAAATTATTGAAAATGCATTCGGTAATAGAGTTCTTACATATAGAATAAAATCTGATATTATTTCTGACCAACCGTTTCAAACACCCGAAATATTTTTACAAAAGATTAAAGAATTAATATATAAATTACTAGAACGATCAATTATAGAACACTTTGTTGTGAAAGTTAATTTTATTCTTATTGCTGATTTTGTTCAACAAACTAAAAACATTTTTAACACTTTTGATTTTCAAATTTCCAATTATGTTATTTGTCAAGGAGATGATAAGGACATACTTTTTTCATCTATTGTTACTGAAATATCAAACAGAATTTCAAATTTTGAGAGAAAAGATAGTGGTTGGAGCTTAGTAAAAATAAAACACTTAGACATAAATGTTAACAAATTTAACCCATTACGCGGATCATCATATATAGATATACCATTAGATATAAAATATAAAAAAGCTGTAATTAATGTTCAAAACAATGATCATGAATGCTTTCGTTGGGCAGTATTATCGGGGTTGCACCCAGTTACGAGGAATCCTTCTAGGGTAACACACTATACACCTCATAAAAATAACATAAAATTTGGTAAACTTTCATTTCCTTTAAAAATTAATGATATCCATAAATTTGAAAAACTCAACAACAATATAAGTATCAATGTTTTTGGTCTTGATTATGATTCTATAACCAAGACTAATAAAGTTGTAGGTCCCTTACATTTTACAAAACATAGGAAAGCTACTCATTTAAACTTATTGTACTTATCTCAAGGTAGTAAGGGTCATTATTGTTACATTAAAAACCTTTCAAGGTTAGTATCGAGTCAATTATCAACATCAGAACATGCTGTTTACATTTGCGATGGTTGTCTATTAAATTTCACATCACGCGATAATTTATTAAAACATCAAGTAAATGATTGTTTCAAAGTTTGCACAAATTTACCTTCTGAAAGTGATAGGAAGAGAAACTGGTTTAATGAGTTAACTCCATCTAACCAAATCTCTTTTAATAATTATGAACGTAAGTTAAGAATTCCATTTGTAGTATATGCTGACTTTGAAGCACTTTTAAAACCATTACATAGTTGTTCTAACGACCCAAGTAAATCATCAACTGTTAATATTCAAAAACATGAAATGTACAGTTTTGGTTACTATATTAAATGTTCGTATAATGATAGTTTTTCTGTTTATAGAACTTATACCGGTAAAGATTGTGCACTAACATTTATGAATTTTTTAAAAAAAGATTTAGAAAGTATTTGCAAAAAAAATACTTTTGTTAAAAGTCCATTATCATTAACCAACGAAAATAAAATAAATATTGCCCAAAGCGAGACATGTTACATTTGTAACAATAATTTAAATGGTAGTTCCACTGTTTCCTACAATTGGCATACTGGTGTGTATGAGGGGGTCGCACATCCATTTTGTTCGGAGAAATACCGAACTCCAAATTTTGTACCAGTATTTTTTCATAATTTAAGTAATTATGATGCTCATTTTTTAGTTCATGGTCTCAATTTTGAAGAGGGTGACATAGAAATCATTCCTGAGAATAAAGAGAAATATATTTCTTTTTCCAAAGTTTTGCGAATTAATAATCGTGATATGAAATTAAGATTCCTTGATTCAGTTAAATTTATGCCCAGTAGTCTTGATAAATTAGCAAAAAATTTATTACCAGAACAATTCTGTGAACTTAAATTACAATTCCCCCGCGAAGACGACTTTAATCGTTTAATGCGGAAAGGTGTTTATCCATATGAATACATGACTTCATTTGATTCCTTAAAAATAACTTCACTTCCTTCTCGCGATGATTTTTATAGTACTTTAAATGATAGTCATATATCTGAAAATGATTACCGTCATGCACATGATGTATGGAATCACTTCAATTGTAAAAACATGGGTGACTATTCTGATTTGTATTTAAAAACAGATGTTTTGTTATTGACAGATATATTTGAAAATTTTAGGGACGTATGTCTTAAAACATATGGATTGGATCCTGCTCATTACTATACGGCACCAGGATTAAGTTGGGATGCTATGTTAATTGTCACAAAAATAAATTTAGAGCTTCTAACGGATATCAATAAAATTACTTTTATTGCGAACAATATCAGGGGGGGTATATCTCAATGTAGTAATAGACATGCAAAAGCAAATAACTGTTTCATGACAGAATTTGATTCTACTATACCATCCTCCTTTCTCATGTACCTAGATGCAAATAACCTATATGGGTGGGCCATGTCCCAATATCTCCCAACTGGTGAATTTGAGTGGGTAGAAATTAATACAGATTTTAATATACCTGACGATGCTGAACACGGTTTCATTTTAGAAGTTGATTTAGAATATCCGACCCAGTTACATGATTTTCACTCGGATTTACCATTTTGTCCTGAAAACATATGTTTAGGTGATAGCAAAGATCAGAGATTAATCCCAAATTTGAAAGATAAAAAGAACTATGTCATTCATTATAGGAATCTCAAACAATGTTTAGAAAAAGGTTTACGGCTACTTAAAGTACATAGAATTCTTAAATTTAAGCAATCAGCGTGGTTAAAAAGTTACATTGATTTAAACACTCACATGCGATCGTTAGCAACCTCTGATTTTGAAAAAGACTTTTTTAAACTTATGAACAATTCCGTTTTTGGTAAAACAATGGAAAACGTAAGAAAGCGTGTAAACGTTAAGTTAGTTGGCCACTGGTTAAATCGTGGAAAAACTCAAGGCGCTCAATCTTTGATTGCGAAACCTGAATTTCATAGTCTTTCAATATTTTCTGAAAATTTAGTTGCTGTACAGTTAAATAAAACAAAAATTTTATACAACAAACCAATTTACCTTGGATTTTGCATATTAGATTTATCAAAAACTTTAATGTATCAATTTCATTATGATTTTATGAAATCCAAATATCAAGATAATCTTAAATTACTTTATACAGACACTGACAGTTTAATTTATCAAATATACACCGACAATTTTTATACTGATATTAAAACAGATTTAGAATATTATTTCGATACCTCTGACTATCCTCATAATAATGAATATGGTTTACCATTAATAAATAAAAAGCGGTTAGGATTTTTTAAAGATGAAAATAATGGTAAAATTCTCAAAGAGTTTGTAGGACTTCGCGCAAAAATGTATGCAATGGACGTACAAAATAAATTTGTAGCTAAAGCAAAAGGTATTAATAAATGTATCACCAAAAAATATAACCTGAATGATTATAAAACCTGTTTATTCGAGAAAAAAATTCGGTACAGCGAAATGTTAAGATTCAAATCAATTAAACATGCTATTTATACTCAAAAAATTAACAAAATATCACTATCGTACAGTGACACAAAACGATATTTATTAGAAAATTCTACCGATACTCTTGCTTGGGGTCATTATAAAATAAAGAACATTTAATTTTTTCATTTCTTTCTGTATCTTTTAAAGATGTGTTTATAATGTATATATTATTATTATTAGAATTTTAAGTTGTTTTGTATTTTAGTTAGTAATAAGTATAAATAGTTGTATAATGTTTTACGTCTCATTTTTAATTGATTAGTTGGGTGTAATAGAGTTAAGATCATGTATTATTTTATTGAGTTTTTATGAAAAGAGTGATTGTTGAGTTTCTTGCCGGCTCTTCTCAACAAAAAACAACCTTCCGAACCGGTATTAAAGTTGGAGTTTAAATAAAAAATAATTTTATATCATTTATTTTGTTTCATTTCATTGTACTTACTAATATCAAACCTTTAAACTAATATAAAATAAAATGATCTTATTTTTAATTTGCATACTGTAACATTTGTAGAATTGTATCTTTTGTAAACAAATATATACATTTAATTCTAGTGAAATGTTTTATTAATTCCAAAACCCCTCTAGAGTTTACACGTACATTTAAAATGTTCCATTTTTTTCATCCGTTTACTGCCATAGTTGCTGGTCCGAGTGGATGTGGAAAGTCTAATTTTGTTACAAACTTTATTAAATACACTAAAGAGGTCTGTAATAGGAATTTTAGTCAAATTACTTGGTGTTTTGATGAAATGCAACCATTGTACAATTTACCAAATGTAAATTATTATCAAGGTATTCCTGATTTGAACATGTTTGATGGAAAGGAAGCTAACCTCATTATTATTGATGATCTTATGAGAGAATCTGATGGTCGCGTTGTAGATATATTCACTAAAGGTAGTCATCATAGAAACTTAAGTGTATTTTATATTACTCAAAATTTATTCCATCAGGGTAAAGGTCAAAGAGACATTTCTTTGAATTCAAGTTATATAATTTATTTTAAAAACCCTCGTGATAAGACTCAAATTCGCTATTTAGCACGTCAAGTCTCACCAGAAAATAATAAATTCATTGAAGATGCTTACAGAGATGCCACTAAAGAAGCACATGGATATTTGATGATGGATTTAAAACAAGATACTATTGATATGTGTAGAATTAAATCAAAAATATTTCCATCTGATGGTTATTGTGTGGTATATGTACCCACAAAAGAGTTTAAATATGTTAAGAATAAAGAAATACCTATCATTTACAAATGATGGATCGTCGATTGAAGACGTATAAAGATTTATTAATTGCTATTTGTAAACTTAAACCCAAACACCAACAAGCCCTTTTAAAAACCTGTAGTGAAAAAGAAATCAATTTTATTTGTGAGTGCATACATAATGTTCTGCAAGGAAACATAAAACTCGAAGAAAAATCAAAGAAAAAACTAAAAAAATTTAAATCTTTACTTCGCAAATTGGTGCGTAAAATTTCAAATAAAATAAGAAAAAATATAATAGTTCAAAAAGGTGGGTCATTTCTACCAATTATATTGGGTTCTATTTTGAGTGGGATAGTAAGTGGATTAGTTTAAAAATGGAGCATGCCAAAAAAATGATGTTAGTTGAACCAGGTTTATTAGATAAATTAAATCAAAAGAGAAATGAAAATCCTAGCTCAAGATTGGATACTGAAATGGAGAATATTTTGAATAGTCATATGGATGATCGAAAAAAATGTAAATTATACTTACAAATTTTACAACGATATCTCCATTTCATAGAAGATGATCGTAAGCCTCTTGAGTTTCCAATAATAACATCCAATATTGATATTGGCGAACCCACTGGTCAAAATGAAATTTCTAATATAAGTAATGATACCAAAACTAAAGATTTAGTAGGTGTTCAGACATTGAATGACGAAGAGAAACAGCAAGTGAATTCTATGGTTGAAAAAAATCCCCTATACACAAAAAGTAAAATTCTAAGTTTGATACCTAAATCATATGTGAAAAAAGGTGAGTTATTATTGGATTCGGTATCATTGAGTAAAAACAAAATTTTTTGGGATGATGATGGCACAGTCACAATAGATAACGAAGTAATTCCTGGAAGTAATATTATTGATTTAGTAAATGATTCACTTCGTCCATTAAAAAAAAGTGATCCAATAGGTTGGAAAAAATTTGCTAAAGCTTTAAAGGATTTAAAAATACCGCTAACTTATGTTGGAAATCCAAAACGAAGTGAATACATATCTCATCTTCAAATGGTAGGAAACAGAGAACCTTCCACAGAGAACAAAGAAGTTTATTTTTCACCAAAAAGTACACACATAACTAAAATAAAAAAGAAGATTGATTGGGAAAAATGGACGCCTTATTAGAAATAAATAAAATTTATTATGATGTTTCAAATCCAGCTGGATATAGCAGTATTGACAAATTATCCAAAGCTATGAAGGGTAAAATGAATGAAAAAGAAGTTAAAAAATGGTTACAAGCTCAGGAAACGTATACTCTTCACAAACCAGTCCATAGAAAATTTCCACGTAATAAATACATCTTATCCAATCTAAATGAACTTTGGCAGGCTGATTTAAGTGATATGAGAACTTATTCTAAATATAATGATAATTATAATTACATTCTTTGCGTAATTGATGTATTTTCTAAATATGCGTTTGTTAGACCTATGAAAAATAAAAATTCTGAAACCATTAAACATTGTTTTGAAAGTATATTTAGTGAATCCAAAACAACTCCAACACATATACAATCTGACAAAGGAACTGAATTCGTTTCTAAGGATGTGCAAAAATACTTCAAATCCAAAAATATTAACTATTATACAACGAATAATCCCGACATAAAAGCAAGTATTGTAGAAAGATTCCAAAGAACACTTAAAATGAAAATGTGGCGATATTTTACTCATAAAAATACATATCGGTACATAGATATATTACAAGACTTATTATTTTCTTATAATCATAGTTACCATTCCAGCATTAAAATGTGTCCTAATGATGTTAATTCAAATAACATAATGACTGTTTGGAATAATTTGTATGATAGAAAATCTTCCAATACTCAACAACCAAAATTTAATGTTGGTGATTATGTCAGAATAACAAAATATAAACACATCTTTCAAAAGGGTTACGAATCCAATTGGAGTGATGAAATTTTTATTATATCTTCAATAATAGAAAGATCACCGTGGGTCGTTTACACATTGAGTGATTTGCAAAATGATACGATAGTTGGTACGTTTTATGAAAAAGAATTACAAAAAGTTGATTATAATCCCACTGCAAGTTATAAAATAGATAAAATAATTGACACTCGACATTCTGGTGCCAGAAAGCAATTGTTAGTGAAGTGGAAAGGTTATCCAGATAAATTCAACACTTGGATTTTATCTTCTAGCTTAGAACAGCAATGAAGGGTGAAAGTTTTTATCTTACGTTACTTAGCAATAGTTCTATGGATTACTTTCCAGAAAACTCAACAACACGCTTTTCTACAAAATTACCAAAGTCCATAATAATGGAAGGATCATGGGTAGTTGGTGTTGTTGAATTTCAGTATCCATGCACAATATTTACTATCCAAGAACATGAAAATATTATTTCCATATCTAAGCAGATGACAATACCTGGTGATGATAAACCCTCTCTTGTGTACTACAATTCACATATACCTTCAACAAATTACGATAATATTGATCAAATTTTAACGAAATTAAACAACATAAATGAGAAAGTTAAATTTCAGTATGATGATATATCAAAACTTGTATCAGTTTCCGTAACGGATGAATCACTAAAGTCAATGAAGCTTTCAACTAGATTGTGTTTACAACTTGGATTTGAACCCAATACAAACCTCGCTCTTCAGAGTGGACCAGGAAAATGTCCAGCGAATTTACTTTTAGGGTTACCATCTCAGTTATTTGTTTACTGTGATATTATTGACCCTCAGATTGTGGGTGATGTGATGACTCCCTTACTGAGAATAATTCCATTAGACCCTTCAAAGTATATTTATGGTTCTAATAATATGCATGTTTTCTCACCACCTCACTACTTACCTCTCATGCGTAGAGAGTTTGATACAATTGAAATAGATATAAGAACAAGTACAGGTCAAAAAATACCATTCCAGTTTGGAACAGTGTGTGTTAAACTTCATTTTAGAAAAATATAATGTCTCCCCGTCATCATGTAAATAATTGCCCTTATGAACATTATTACTCGCATCAAGCTGGTTCTGGTATTGGAGTCATTTATAGAGGGGCACCATATCAACGAGGTAATGGAATTGGTAGCTTTTTAGGAGGTTTATTTAGATCTGTTATTCCATTATTCTCTAGTGGCGCTCGAGTAATTGGTAAAGAGGCTTTAAATGCTGGTATGGGACTTATATCTGATATGGTTCAAGCTCGTCCTATGGAAGAAGCAATTAAGAATCGGTTGAAAGAAGCTAGTTCAAACTTAAAAAACAAAGCTGATAAAAAAATTGATCAATTGAATATGTCAGGATCAGGTTATAAAACTAAAAGGAAACGTCTTTCTTCGTTCATTCTGCCACTAACAGCTAAGGTGAAAGCTACCAGTAAAAAGTCAAGGCTAAAACATAATAATATTAAAGACATATTTTCATAGAATAAAATATAAATATAATGTCCTTTCTACATAACAATTCTTGCGAGTGCATTAAATCTGAGTTAGATCTATTTGCTTTACCATCTACACAGACAAGCATAGAGAATGGAACATGGATATACTACAAACCTATTTCTTCCCTTGCTGACGATGGTCCAATCGAATTTCAAATACCTGGTACCGGTGATGACTACATCGATTTGTCTCATACTTTGATACATATAAAAGCTAAGATAAAGAATCAGGATTCAACGAATTTGCACCCTTCAACAAAAGTGGCCCCAGTAAATAATTGGTTACATTCACTATTTAGTCAACTTGATGTATTTTTAAATCAAAAACTTATATCACCTCCAAATAATACATATGCCTATCGTGCTTACCTGGAAACATTGCTGAACTATGCCCCTGTCGCAAAAAAATCTCATCTTACATGTGGACTTTGGTATGAAGATACGTTTGGTAAAATGAATTCAACCGACGAGGAAAATACGGGGTTTACTAAAAGAATGCAATTAGGAAGTGAAAGCAAAGAAATTGAAATGATAGGACATCTGCATGGAGATCTGTTCAACCAAGAAAAGTTTTTGATTAACGCTGTTGAAATGTCTGTGAAACTAGTTCGTTCCAGAGAATCATTCAATTTAATGGCTTCCGCGGATGATTTAAAGTTTAAAATAAGCATTACCGATGCAACACTTATTGTTCGTAAAGCTAGAATCAACCCATCAGTTTTACTTGCACATCAAAAAGTTTTAGCTACAACTACCGCTAAATACCCAATCACTAGGGCTGAAGTTAAAGTGTTAACAATACCTTCAGGGGTACAAGGAAAAACACTTGATAATATTTTTTTGGGTCAAGTACCTAAAAGATGTATAGTTGGATTTGTTGATAACGCAGCATTTAATGGTAATCTTACGAAAAATCCTTATGATTTTCAAAATTATGATATAAATACATTTTCTTTATATATCGATGGTCAACAAATACCATCAAAAGCTATACAACCTTCATTTCAAAATAAAGTATTCACTTCTGCATACCATACCCTATTCTCTGGAACGGGTATTCATTTTCTTAACGAGGGCAATGGAATATCTAAAGAACAATTTGCTAATGGTTACTGTTTATTAGCATTCGATCTAACGCCAGATTTATCGGCTAGCTCAACCACTCATTGGAACCTTATAAGACATGGTAGTGTAAGATTGGAAGTTCGTTTTGAAACAGCTCTTTTACAAACTGTTAACTGTATTGTATATGCAGAATTTGATAATGTTATTGAAATTGATAAAAACCGTAATGTAAGTGTAGACTATAGTAGTTAATGATTAATTATAGTAGTTTAAGATAAAATGTTAACAATTTTAATGAAATATAAATATCAATATGTACTTACCTTGTATTATTTTAACATCCTTATACATACTTATTATAATAACTATAAATGTCAGGTTCCTACATGTAATTTTCCACTTGCATCTTATGTATTGAAGTGATTAGATAGTGTTAAAAGTTATTTCGTATACATTAATTATGGATACAATAGAGATTCAGAAATATTTAAGTAAAATTCACCCACGTTTACAATATAATGTATATGCAGCAAACCGATTACCAATATACATCGAAGCTCCAATATATATAATTAGCAATTTAGATCCAGATACAAAGCCTGGTTCTCACTGGGTAGCAATACATATAAACGAAAATGGTGTTGGAGAATATTTTGATTCTTATGGTAGATCTCCAATGGGTCACCATCGAACATTCTTGAAGAGGAACTCGAGACATTGGCAATTTAATAGTAATAGGTTACAAAGTGATTGGAGTTCAGTATGTGGCAAATACTGCTTGATGTATTTATATTACAAATTAAATGGTTACACATTGTCTGATTTTGTAAGAATATTCGATCACAACACCGATTTAAATGATGTTTTGTTGTGTAATATGTTTCAATTGTACTTTGAGTAGAAGTGTTACGTTAGGTATGTTATAAGATTTTTTTTAAATAAATATTTTTTTAGTAAATTCATAAATGTTTCTGTACCTATCGATTATTTCACTCCAGACAGGAATGAACAGGAATAGACACGAATATGAGTCATAAATAATTCCTGGCTATCTTATTTAAAAAGACATTAAAAAAATCTTTTGTGCTTATGAGGCATGCTAAACAACAAAGGAAGTGTTGTAACAAAAGAAAAGATTGTCTTTACCTGTTTAGTTACGCAATGGGGTGTCCAAATATCATCAATAGAATTAAAATCAATATAATTAACAAAAGTGTGTTGTAAAAATACAAAAGAACCTACAAGACAAAAGAACTTTAGAGAGTTGAGATGGGTGATCCTTTCCTATGTCCCATTCCACGATATCGCGGATCAAAACGCGAATAAAACCGCGACATGTAATCAATTTAATTCGCGGTATGTTACGCGCCATGTAGAAAACGCAACCATGTGGGACTAGTCGGCAGCATCCAAATTCCCGGAGGCTGTGCTAGAACCGGCGAGTACCTACTACTCTACTGACCGACGAACAGCCGCGGAACCGCGAATTAAACCGCGGATCAAAACGCGAATAAAACCGCGACATGTAATCAATTTAATTCGCGGTATGTTACGCGCCATGTAGAAAACGCAACCATGTGGGACTAGTCGGCAGCATCCAAATTCCCGGAGGCTGTGCTAGAACCGGCGAGTACCTACTACTCTACTGACCGACGAACAGCCGCGGAACCGCGAATTAAACCGCGGATCAAAACGCGAATAAAACCGCGACATGTAATCAATTTAATTCGCGGTATGTTACGCGCCATGTAGAAAACGCAACCATGTGGGACTAGTCGGCAGCATCCAAATTCCCGGAGGCTGTGCTAGAACCGGCGAGTACCTACTACTCTACTGACCGACGAACAGCCGCGGAACCGCGAATTAAACCGCGGATCAAAACGCGAATAAAACCGCGACATGTAATCAATTTAATTCGCGGTATGTTACGCGCCATGTAGAAAACGCAACCATGTGGGACTAGTCGGCAGCATCGAAATTCCCGGAGGCTGTGCTAGAACCGGCGAATACCTACTACTCTACTCACCGACGAACAGCCGCGGAACCGCGAATTAAACCGCGGATCAAAACGCGAATAAAACCGCGACATGTAATCAATTTAATTCGCGGTATGTTACGCGCCATGTAGAAAACGCAACCATGTGGGACTAGTCGGCAGCATCCAAATTCCCGGAGGCTGTGCTAGAACCGGCGAGTACCTACTACTCTACTGACCGACGAACAGCCGCGGAACCGCGAATTAAACCGCGGATCAAAACGCGAATAAAACCGCGACATGTAATCAATTTAATTCGCGGTATGTTACGCGCCATGTAGAAAACGCAACCATGTGGGACTAGTCGGCAGCATCCAAATTCCCGGAGGCTGTGCTAGAACCGGCGAGTACCTACTACTCTACTGACCGACGAACAGCCGCGGAACCGCGAATTAAACCGCGGATCAAAACGCGAATAAAACCGCGACATGTAATCAATTTAATTCGCGGTATGTTACGCGCCATGTAGAAAACGCAACCATGTGGGACTAGTCGGCAGCATCCAAATTCCCGGAGGCTGTGCTAGAACCGGCGAGTACCTACTACTCTACTGACCGACGAACAGCCGCGGAACCGCGAATTAAACCGCGGATCAAAACGCGAATAAAACCGCGACATGTAATCAATTTAATTCGCGGTATGTTACGCGCCATGTAGAAAACGCAACCATGTGGGACTAGTCGGCAGCATCCAAATTCCCGGAGGCTGTGCTAGAACCGGCGAGTACCTACTACTCTACTGACCGACGAACAGCCGCGGAACCGCGAATTAAACCGCGGATCAAAACGCGAATAAAACCGCGACATGTAATCAATTTAATTCGCGGTATGTTACGCGCCATGTAGAAAACGCAACCATGTGGGACTAGTCGGCAGCATCCAAATTCCCGGAGGCTGTGCTAGAACCGGCGAGTACCTACTACTCTACTGACCGACGAACAGCCGCGGAACCGCGAATTAAACCGCGGATCAAAACGCGAATAAAACCGCGACATGTAATCAATTTAATTCGCGGTATGTTACGCGCCATGTAGAAAACGCAACCATGTGGGACTAGTCGGCAGCATCCAAATTCCCGGAGGCTGTGCTAGAACCGGCGAGTACCTACTACTCTACTGACCGACGAACAGCCGCGGAACCGCGAATTAAACCGCGGATCAAAACGCGAATAAAACCGCGACATGTAATCAATTTAATTCGCGGTATGTTACGCGCCATGTAGAAAACGCAACCATGTGGGACTAGTCGGCAGCATCCAAATTCCCGGAGGCTGTGCTAGAACCGGCGAGTACCTACTACTCTACTGACCGACGAACAGCCGCGGAACCGCGAATTAAACCGCGGATCAAAACGCGAATAAAACCGCGACATGTAATCAATTTAATTCGCGGTATGTTACGCGCCATGTAGAAAACGCAACCATGTGGGACTAGTCGGCAGCATCCAAATTCCCGGAGGCTGTGCTAGAACCGGCGAGTACCTACTACTTATATATTTTTTCAATTAATTTCCTTACTCTTCATAATAACATTTTAAAATATTTGTATGCATTTTATAGAAATTACTCGAAAATATTTTATTCTTTTAGTTACTTATACTTTACAATTAGTTTAATTTAATACTTTGCTAAAAGATGAAGAACCTCAAATCATTTCGGTCCAACGTGTGAAAAAAATGGCACTATACAGTTAATATATCGTTATTTCTTTTTATCTTTTATCAGGTTGTAGCAAGCCATAGACAAATTCTTACAAATCATTAATTCTTTCTCGGCACTTAGCAATGTTATTATATCAATGTTGAACGATTGAGCTCATGGTACGAATCAAAGTAATATTATTATAAGGTGAAAACAAAACAGTCTGGCAATGTTGTGAGGAATTTTATCCGTGAAAAATAAAACCAATTATTTTTCCTTTAGACAGCTAATGTATATATTTGACATGCTCTTTTATTTTTTATTTGACAATACAAAAACCATAGAGAATAGTCAACCTCTAACATCCTCCCTTTTGTATAGTCTATTATAAAAAATAACAAATACTAATTTAACAAACAATGTAAACCAATCCGGTTCAATATTGTTGTCATAGATGGCCTGCTTAGAGCCTTTGTTAAGAAATCAGCACTTTGAAGTTGAGTACCAACGTGCTGAACCTTAAGTCTTCCATCTGCAACTAGTTCTCTCACATAGAAGTGTCTGATTGCAATGTGCTTTGTTCTTCTGTGCAGTTCAGGATTTTGAGCCAATTTCACAGCGGCGTCATTATCAATTTGCAGTATGGGAACATTCTTCAGAGCAGAAATTTCATTAAATAGTCTATGCAGCCATACTATTTCTCGTGCTGTTTCACTTGCTGCGACTATTTCAGCTTCGGTCGAGGAAATAGCAACCGATGACTGTTTACGACTTGCCCAGGTGATAGGTCCGCCAGCATATAAACAAAGGATGCCACTAGTCGAGCGACCGTCCTTGACATCTCCTGCGTGATCGGAGTCACTAAAACTTTCAAGTATTCCCGACTTGTAATCCTTTTTATACGTTATTCCATAGCTTGATGTACCTTGTAGATAGCGCATTATTCGCTTTACCTTTAATACATCTTCTTTTGAAGGATTTTCTAAGTTTCTGGAAACGACACCGACAGCGTAGGCAATATCAGGTCGTGTTCCTACCATGAGGTAAGCTAAGGCACCTACAGCTTGCCTATAAGGATATGACTTCTCGTCTATTCCCTCTCTTTCAGACTGTCGTAGTTCCGAATCTCTGATAATAGGCGTAGTTACTGATTTACAGCTGCTCATCGCAAACCTAGCTAAAACCTTTTCAGTGTAATGTTTCTGCGTTATACTTATGGAGCCATCATCTTTGTATAGTAGTTGCAAACCTAGATAGTAGTCTGCAGGCTTTACGGTTATCTTAAACCTTCGTTTAAGTTCTGCCATAAACTTATCTGCATCCTTCTGTTTTGTTGCAGCTACGAATCCGTCATCGACATATAATGCCAATAAGATTTTATTCTGCAATCGCTTTCGAATAAATAAGCAAGGATCAGTTTGACTTTGTTGAAAGCCTATGGTCTTCAAGTAATCCACGATGCACTTATTCCAACATCTTGGTGCTTGCTTAAGTCCGTATAGACTTCTCTTTAACTTGCAAACTCGTTTAGTTCCGTCATTGATACCTTCTGGCTGTTTCATGTATATCTCTTCATCGATAGACCCATTTAGAAAGGCAGTCGTGACATCAAATTGAGTAAGAGATAAACCTTCGTTTGCAGCAACGCTTATGATCGATCTGATTGTCGTCATTTTTGCAACAGGACTAAACGTTTCGTCAAAGTCAACTCCGGGTTGTTGGGAAAAACCTCTAGCAACAAGCCTTGCTTTGTATTTGTCGATTGTACCATCAGCGTTCGTTTTGATTTTATAGATCCATTTGCACGAGATAGCTTTGCGATCCTTGGGTAGATCAACTAGAGACCAGGTTTTATTTTCTTCTAAAGACTTTATTTCACTTTTCATTGCTTTTAGCCAATGCTCCTTATCTTGACTCTGTAGTACGTCAGTATATGTTGTAGGTTCGTCATTTTCAGTCCTATCATCTACTGATATCATTACGTAGTCACCAAGTCTTGCAGGTGGTCTTAGCTTTGATCTGTCTCGAAGAGTTATTCGTCCTTCATTCTCTATTTCTCGATCTGGCAAAATCTCATCGTTTACTTCCAAGCGTTCTGGTAATGTTTGATCTGATAAATCGTTGTCCACATCATCAGTTTCATCACGCTCATCTTGAGTTTCCGAAGATAATTCTGGGATTCCGTTATTTATCTCTGTATCTTCAAACGATTCAGGAGGTATACACTCTTGAAATGTATCTGTACTTTCACCTACTTCCTCCCTTACATCATGAATCGTTCGATCATTCTCCTCCCTTGCAAAAAGATTCGTTGGTAATCGTAGACTTATTTCCATCTCAGAGTTTTCCTCAACAGATTTTGATCCAATATTCAATTTCGTGTCAGATCTGCCGATTGCTGACTCTTGAAATACTACGTCTCTTGATCGTACCAGTGAATTTCCATTAAGAAGACGATACCCGTCATCGTTATCATAACCGATCAATAAACATTTTTCTGCTTTCTTGTCCAATTTCGTACGCTTTTGCTTGGGTACATGGGCGTAACAAGGACTTCCAATGATTCTTAAATGACTTATCTTTGGTTTCTTGTTAAACCATAATTCGTATGGTGATTTACCATCAATAGGAGTGGGTCCTGTACGATTCAGCACATACGCTGCGGTATTTATAAGTTCTGCCCAACAGGCAATAGGCAACTCTTCGTGCGCGTACATCATGGCACGTGCGGCTTCGACAAGCGTTCTATTCTCTCGTTCACTACAGCCATTTTGCTGTGGCGTATATGGCATAATCAATCTATGCTTGATGCCATACCTTTGTAGTATTGTTCGAGTTTTCTCGTTATCGAACTCTCCACCATTGTCGCTTAATAGTTCTTTTACAACATGACCAGCTACCTTGCTTTCTTCTAGCATCAGTTGAAGCTTTGAATGGACTTCAGACTTCTGTTTCATGAAGTATACATAGCGGTATTTGCTGAAATCATCTTTAAATAGAACAAAATAGCGATATCCTTTGTAAGAAAATGGAAAAGGTCCACACACGTCTGAATGTATGATCTCGCCAGGAATGTTTGCTCTGTCTCTGGTTCCAAAAGATCGCCTTTGCATTTTTCCAAATTTACAACCTTCACAACATTCATGTGTATTATTCGGTACCTTAATTTGCAGTTCCCTTTCAATAAGCTTCTTTACATGCGTTTTGCTTTGGTGTACAAGTCTCTCATGATAAATCTGTAATAAATCCTGGCGTGTCAGTGCATTAATTTCGACTGGAATTGGTGGCATTACATTCTTCACATTAAGTTTAAATAGCCCTCCTCTTTTCTTTCGACAACCTGTTACTTTGACTTGACCTTTGGATTTTAATCTACAGAACTCAGGTTCAGATTCAAATAAACTTTGCGGTAATCTATCTTGCGCTGCCAATAATGAGAATAAATTTTTCTGCAGTGTTGGCACGCACCACACATCGCATAACGTTATCATTTCTTTATGATCTCCAACCATGGCCTCAAGCATTATGTTACCTTTGCCAGTAGCATTCACTTTTTCACCATTTGCTGTCATAACGGTATTCTTTGAACCAAAAACTTCAAACGTATGAAATAAATCTCTCCTGAATGTGACGTGGCTTGTAGCTCCACTGTCCAGATACCAATTATCTTTGTCAGGGTATAAGCATCTATCAACGTTCATTAGGACTGTACTATTTACATTATTTGTATCTGCGTTTGGCTTGGGAGGTCGTCCATCTCTCAACCACTTAGAGCATTTTCTTACCTTGTGTCCTTCTTGACCACAATAATTGCACTTAATCTTTTTATTGTAAGCCTTGTTTACTTTCTTCTGAAAAGATTTTACTGTAAGAGCTTGGTTACTCACACTTGTAGACGTAGAAGCCTGTGTATCTATATTTCTTTCAAAGGCACAGAGTTGTGAGGTTAGTCTCTCTATAGTCCTCTCCTTTTTACTCATAAGTAGCCAACTAGATTTGAAAGTAAGGTATTCCTCTGGTAAAGTATCTAAAATCTTACATATCAGCAGTACCTCTGGTAACTCATTGTTTCCTTCTAGCTTCGTAATTTCTTTGTTCAGTTTGAACCAAATATTCTTTAACTTTGAAAGATGTATAGCTATATTGTCATCCAGTTGCTTCTTGTACTCAAAAAACTTTAGACAATTGTCATAAACTAGATCTTCACTATCTCCGTCAAACAGTCTTTTAAGTTCTTCCCAAACTTCTTTTGACGACTCATAACGCATTATTCTTTGCACGATTTCGTCTTTCATGTTGCTTGTTAGAATGATAAGTATCATGCTATCTAGTTCTTGAAACTTTTCTGAAGCAGTTTTGTCATCTGTATCTGTACATAAAGTTTTTTCATATCTACCTTCTAATAGATCTATGGCTTTTGGGATTCCCTTCAGTAACATAGATATTTTATACTTCCATATCAACCAATTGGTGCCATCTAGGTTTCCAATGTTAAATCTCGTGATATCTGGTTTGGTTGCCATATTCACTAATAAACACTGTTATCGTATTTTATAATAAATAATATCGATCTTATAATCCTAAACGCTCTGCTACCATGTTGTGAGGAATTTTATCCGTGAAAAATAAAACCAATTATTTTTCCTTTAGACAGCTAATGTATATATTTGACATGCTCTTTTATTTTTTATTTGACAATACAAAAACCATAGAGAATAGTCAACCTCTAACAGGCAATAAGGTTATTTTGTGAGAGAAGATGATGGCCCTATAGGATGGAACGGGACAAAAAAAAATCTTGTCAATTGTGACGCACGAATTTTGAAACTCAATGTGCCCTGTTGCACTACATATTTTGAAATAATACAAATATTTATTTTATGTATATCGACTTTTATATTACTTGAATTAATATTACTTAGGTCAATATGAAAACAAGGCAAGGGGCCGCCGTTCAATAGTGATATTCAGTGAATGAAATTTAATATGGCATGGTTACAAACAGAAGTAATACAAGTATTATTTTATTCATTTTGCAGTGAAGAATTCGCCGGAATTCAAAGTAACTACTCTAAGAAATGTGCTGGAGAGAAATAGGTACCTAATCCTCAACTAGTAAAGCAATGGAGCACTTCTTGGTCATTACAAAAACTGAGACAAAGTTCATACATAAATATATACCTAGGTAGGTTTATATTTATGTATGGCACTTCAGTCTTAATACCTATAGTCTAGGCAGGTACCTATTGTCTTTAAATTATATGAATAAAGAATTTACCACAGGAATCAACACATATTTTTATGTATTACTTTTTGTCAGGAATGCTACTGTAGTTGCAGGTCATACAATGAAACATTATGTGTATTTAGGTATATAAACGTTTATGAATACAGTATAATCACAGTAACGGCCGGTTCACACATGTCTCCGTTTTACTGTTCCGTTTTATCGTGTACGTTTTTTTTTCGTCGATGGCGTATGTAGTTGTATGAGCGACTTCACACATGGCACAGTATTCTGTATACAGTAAAAAATATCGTTCCGTAAAAAAATTACATTCCGTTTTGTCATCGAATACTGGACGACGGAACAGTAAAAATATACGGATACGTAGAATTTTAACGGATAGATACTGTGTGCGTGGCGGGCGGTGTGTGCGGGGTGTAGGAGGGGGAGTGATGCGACAGGTTTTGTTTGACTCACATTTTTCTGTTCACACATCGCATCCAGTAATAACGGATTCGTTGAACGTTATACGGTGCCTATGTGTGAACAGCGCATAAATTTATGACGTATCCGTTAAAAACGTACCAGTAAAACGGACTCCCATGTGTGAACGGGCCGTAAAGCTTAATCTATACGATATTAAATATTTACAACAAATAAATGAAATACAATCTAGCACTCGTATATAAATTTTCCTCTAGGCTGCCGTAGATTATCGGCAAGGTTCCCAACAGGCTAGCCAAGCTAATGCGTTGGCGGAAAAAGCTCCCCGCCCGAGGCCTCGATTATTTTGGTGACAATATGCGAGCGACTCCGTGAGCTTCAAACCCATACGGTCGTATGGTTTCGATAGCAAATGGCATTTTGGTCCATTGCATGCGAAAGTGTTGATTCCTCACGTAGCATAGATGCATACCACGTCGCTTTCGTGTATCTATTATTGGCTTCTTTGGTATTTGCTTCCAAAAACACAAATAGTTCATATTCATTTGCCATCTTGAAATGCTAGATGGCAAAAGCTAGAAGGCTTTTAACACAATTAATTCGATAAGTTAAATAAATACGATCTACTGACTTTATATCACTATAATAATAGATATTTTTATCATAAATTTGGATAATTCGTCGCGTATATAATTTTATATTTTGATTGATATATGCAATTGACATAAAAACCATAATGCTAGTTGTCAAAAGACACATCATGGTACGATTTGAATGAACGATTAGAGGTGACGTCATCAAACCTGCTAACAAAACAATATTGTTTTATGCCTATAATAAGCTTATTTTTAAGGATGTCATGGTACGAAAACGCAAAATAAGGTTATTTTAACCTTGTTTTAAGAGCTTGTGGTAGGCCCCCAAGGGCTCTACCGCGTGACTCTGGTGGTAATCGTAACGAACACCATTAATTATTTCATCCAATCAAGGCCCACGAATGGTCATCGTCGCGTCATACCGCATGCGTGTCATTGGATGAAATAATTAATGGTGTTCGTTACGATTACCACCAAAGTTCCGAGGTAGAGCCCCATGTCAAACCTTCATCATAGGGGTGGCCTTTTCAACACTAAACGGTATAACCACTTACTAAGACTGTGGTAAGGTGTAGCGTTATATTCTTAATAGAGCCGCGTGGGCTATCTTTCAGTTACTCATTAACAACTTGGCGTCGTTAGTCCACTGATAGAGTCATCACACTTGTCACTTAGTTACGCAAATACCTACCTACTTTAAATATTTTGCAGAAAATCTGGTAGTCTCCAAGTATCTGTATATAGTATCTGATTTCTGTTTAAGACATTTTTATTGCCCAAATCTAGTAAACCCTAGCATATCTTTAGATAACAATGGTTTTTTCTAAGCAAACTTTATTCCTTATCCAAGTGAATGTAGTTAGTAATTTCAATGTCTTTTCCATGCAAATTTTATTATCTTTGAGGTCTCATGACGGCATTTTGGCGTCAAATTTAATCTGGCGGCCAAATGAAAAATTAAAAATGAAATTTCTCATTTCATGGTGTAAGTAAGAAGAGAAAATAAAAACAACTAAAAATGTTAAAACAACTAAAATAGCTGCGAAGTTATATTGGTAGTTTCTATAGATGAACGTAGACATATGCTACCTACTACATTCTGTACCTGTTATTGTTATTTTTTATCTTTACTAAACAACTATAAAATGTAAATTGCAGGCGGTCAAATTACGGAAACAAAAGCTTTGTTGTGTTGTTGTGCAAATGCTTTGCTGTTATCCAACTACAGTTTCCGTGTTTTTTTTTCCATTCCACGATGTTGATTAACATACCTACCTAAGGGAACCAATAAAACTTCATGTAACGTTGACGAAGGGTGATGTAGGTAAGGTAACGTTACTTCTCTTTCGTCCATTTGCTTGCATTTTTTTGACAATACCTATCTTGACCGTTTATTTATTTTGTCAGACCGGGACACATCTGTGGAAATATATAATAAAAAAAGTTTTTAGTGTTTATAAGTATTTTATTATAGAAGATAGAATAACACAAAATAATCAAAGCTCTAAACACAAAATAGTTGGCATGACTTACTAACTAAGCCCCCAGTAGTGGCGTGACTTCTTAGTCGTATTTTTGCCACTGCCTCCCCGTGTGGGGCGTCGGGCCACGCATTTCGAGCTGATTTTTTTTAAACTATCGTTAGGTCTGCTTGCAAAACCGGGACTACGTTGGCTTCACTGGGGACACCGGGACAGACTGCCTGAAACCGGGACTGTCCCAAACCGGGACGAATGGTCACGTTAACTATACCACCTATTGTAATGTTGTTTCACAATCGATTTGAGACAATGTTTTTGTTACCATTTATTCGTTAATGAAAAAGAAATAAAAGCAATATTGGCCGCAGAAACTCCTTGAACTTTCGACAATAATATTTTTGAGTGCAGTTTGTTTGTAGCGTAATATTGATATTTAATTCCCTTTTGATGGGAATTTCAATTACAATTCAATTACATTTCTTGATTGCTACATAAATGGAAGGAATTAAGTTATTTTTCATCATGTTTTTGTTTGCCAAAGTTATTTTTGATACATCTTGGGAATCTAACGCTGTTTGGAGTAATATATCATGGTAAATATGATATATGTACAAGTAATAAAAACTTTATGCAAATACCTTATTTTGTGAAAAACCAAAACTTCACATCTTGCAACTGTCAACTTTGGATGTCATGTAAAATCGTAGTGTAAAATCAAATGTAAATTGTGTGATTATTATCGTAAATTATTTAAATTTTTCTATAAGTTTATCAATATGTTAGTACCAACTTGTGTGATCAAATTCTTTGAATTAGTAAGTACCTTATTAATTTGTCCTATTAGCGTCATGCAGTTATATTAGATCAATCGGATTCTTTGCGAAGTTTCTGTTTCCCCATTTGTTATTGAAATAATTAAAAGAAAGAATCCTTGAACAATCTTTAGTAGCGAGGACCAAATTTTTTTTTCTAAGTATAGTTTCTCAACAAATTATTAACACGAAGATCTTGCTTTTCTCCATAAAATCGATATGGTATGCACAAACTCAATATGGAGCTCCAATTCCAGATGCTAACAGTATCATGTCTAACTCTACATCACTACAGCTACGACCTGACGGACGTGCCGACACTAATGCTGTGCTCCGGCACATACATCGGATTCGTGGTGGTGCTCTCGGGAGAGATTGTAGGTGAGCCCCAATGAATAGCTGATTGAGTGAGCTCGGACAGAAACGTTGCACTTGTAATTGAACTGTACTGGGTTGTTTTTTTATCGGTGGTGTAAGCGCTCCTGAACGCTTTGTTTCTAAGATCTACTAAAATATGGATAAGTCTTGTATCTTCTTTTGGCAGTATCAAAATTGTTACTATTTTAAAATTTTCCTCGATTTACGTATGTAGGAAACATAGCCAAATAAGAATCGAATAAATTTAACGAAAAAATTATTTTTTTTGTATATACGTAATAATGATAACAGCTGAATAAGACAATTTTAGGGGACTATAATGCAATTTTTTTTGGCAAACTTTTTGCTTTAAAACCTACAGCAGTAGCATTCTCTGATGTGCCATCATATTTTAGTAGTTAACGTTAACTAGGTCAGCATGGAAGTCGCAATTACACAGTGCTTTTTTTTAACATTTTTGCATTTTTAGGGGAAATTATATTTGCACCGCTGGATTTAGTACAAGACATATATTTTGGAATCCTTGGCATCGTTCTCTTCGCCACCAGTGGCGGCTTGGTGCTCTCAGGGAGAGTCAAAGGGTCACAGTACCCTAGAACAGGGGACCACACTTTGGCAATGATAACTGGCTCTTTAGCAGTCTTGAATGCTTTTATCATGCTCTTCGACTTAACTCTTGCATATTTAGACTCTGAGGAATATGATGATGAAGTCAGTGTATAGCGAAGGTGAATAAACCTATGCTAATGTAGAATATTTGTAAATTGAACTGTATAATTGCGGCTTTAGTGCTTTAATTCGCTTAATTAGGATTAAGTGATTATTTGGAATCTGTAGATGCTTTTTGCTGCTTTGTAGGTTTATGTTACTCTTATCCAACACCAAAAAAAGTCGCCTTTTTAGGTGGTAACTGAAATTATGATATTCTATAGTAAGCGGCACGAGCCATGAGCACAGTTTTAAACATAAAGTTTAAAAGTTATTAGTGTTCAAGCATTTAAATACATTTATTGAAATGTATTTAAATAAGGTCACGTGATCTTATTTTATATACACTTAGCTCTAAGAACTTTTAAACATTATGTTCAAAAGCGTGCTCACGACTCGTGCCGCATACTACCTCGGATAATATTTTCTTTTTTGCTAGTTCTCATTGATTCATCTGTGATTATCTACCTCTATAACATGACCTCATCTACAGGTGAAATAGTATCAGCAGCAGCAGACGCGTACGTGGACGCTTGGTGGTCTTCAGCAGGTGCGTTGCTGTACGGCGCGTGTGGAGCGCTCACGCTGCATTCATGGCGCGAAGTGCCCGCGAGTCCGCGGCGTAATCATGCGCAGGCGACTGCGGTATGTGCGCTCGCCGCAGCCGCGCTGTTTATCATCGACGCACTTCTCGCGATCTGCTCCGTGCATAAAGACGACCAAGAGCCCGGAACACGGCCGAGATCACACATGAAATCTAACCAGTGTCGTTGAAATATATTTACTCTTTTTTATGCCAGTACAGTTTTTTATTTGTATCTAGTCATTTCAAATATGCTACTGCTCCTCTAATTTGAAAGATATGAAAATGGAATATCAATTCTGTTTTTGGATCTTTTGACAGCAGTCAGTCTTACGAAGTGCATTGTGTTTTGATAGATATAACGATAATCATACGTTTTTCATGTGCTTTTACATTATCGTATATTTTAGCGCAGTGATGTTGCTCTTACTACAGACAGCAACAAAATTCGGTCACGTTTTGTAAGTTCACAAAACCAAAGCATTTGTGTCATTGTGTATATCATAGTTATTTTTTACTTTATAGGTAATCTCAACTCTCTAAGTGAATATTGTAAAAATGGAAAATATTGTCACGTATGGTAATCGAACTCAGGACCTGTGGCGATGATATCCTGTGGCGAGGATATCTTACCTCGTAAGCCCGGTCGTAGTAGAGCTTTTATGCACACAGTGCAAGCTATTGATGGGACCGCTGTAAACGGAAATGTGGCGTAATCAGCAGTGAGCAGCAGCCCAGTCGAATAGGAAATTTTGAACCTAACAAAAACTAATAAATTTAATTCAATATCTTAATAACAATATTTGAAGTATTTTCTATAGAAAGCAAAGGGCTATCGTAATTTTTTACTACTAGTGCCATCTTTCGAATAACAGCTGAAACAATTTATAAGGTTGTAATCAGTACCTTCACTAACGCGAAGTCGAAGCACGGGCGCCCACGGATACGTACAGTGAAAATTAGTTTGTCTAGTTACCGATAGATAGAGCCATGGGATATGAGCCCAGCGTTTCTGATTTCCTGAAATATGTCTGAAACCTCAGAGTAGATAAATACTACGTACAACTGAAACTAAAGACAGGTACCCCCAAGCATGTATAGGTACTCAAAATCGGTGGGTATATCAACTGGTGGCAGATCTTTAAAATGGAGATGGTAACCATCCGGAGCTAAGGTTTCCTCTTGAATTTTCCTTGAAAAAAGATCAAGTTTTGTGTAGGATTCGGAACCAGGACCTCCTTCGAGTCAATTGGAGTCAGTACTCTGCTATCATTGCATAATAACTCGGAACTTTCTATGATTCACGTTTGATTTATCGGGACTCCCGATTCTCAAATCTGAAGCAAGCAGAACATGTGCTCCTTAAGGTACAGCACAAACGACAGACCGCACCGCGCCGAACTTTTGAGTCTGTGAAAATAGAACCTATACAATTCTTAGCAGTAACGCACACGATGCGCAAAAAATCCGGCGCACAACCCTTTGTTTTCACACAGACTTTTTGCGTGTCGCAGACTTAAGTCCTTAATCTGCGCTGTACCTATCGCAGATATGTTATGATGCTTCAACCAATAACATAAAACAATACGATTATCTACTAATGCTAGTACCTATCTACTAACTAATGATCCATAGAAAAATAACTCTAAGAAATACAAAGTTCATGCTTATAGTTCCATAGATAGTGTAGTTAGTCATCACAGAGTAGGCATTACAAAACAAGCTAATTAATTATAACCACAAGTTCTACTGCGGATAGCGTGGATTCTGATAAAGTCATCACCAGCTTAGGCCATGGTCGCGTTAATTGGCCCACAAACATTATACCTACTTCTCTCGCGCTATTTGTGCTCATTCGATAAAAATAACGAAACACGTATTTTGAGTACAGCATGTTTTTTTGTTGAATTGATATCCTGAAAATCACTGCTGGTGGTGGAGGAAAACGTAGAATTTTCTTCAAATCCCTTTTGGGTGTAAAGATATAAATGCTGTGTCGGAAAAAAGTCTACGTAACTTCAGTAAATTTGGCCTTCATGCCATGCAAGTGCCCTTCTGGGGCCTAAATTGAATAAATGCCTTTGACTTTGACTGACTGTTACATGCAGCTGAGATGGATGTGTGGAGTGACAAGAATGGATAAGATTAAGATTGAGAACTTAACAGGAAGCTTGAAAGTAGCGGTATGGACAATGTATGATGAGGAACGACGTGACTAAAAGAGCTATGAATATGTATGTGGACTGTATGGAATGTGGTGGTTTCTTGTTAACTTTCATACGTGCCTTATCAGGGCCTAAATTTAATAAATACTTTTTGATTTAATTTGATTTGATTTGGATGGATATACGGGAAGAGGAAGACCGAAAAAGAGATGGATAGATTCTATTATTTGGAAGCAATCTTTTACTTCCATTCCAAGTACATAATTTCAAATCGATTATTATCTATACCAAAAATATTATAAAGCTGAAGAGTTTGTTTGTTTGAACGCGCAAATCTCAGGAACTACTGGTTCGAATTGAAAAAATATTTTTGTGTTGGATAGTCCATGTATAGAGGAAGGCTTTAAGGCTATATAACATCACGCTGCGCCTAATAGGAGCGAAGCAACAGTGAAAAATGTTGCTTATTCATATAGGGTAGGGTACGGTGGGGTATCACCACAGGGTAGGGTAGCACCACGCGAACGAAATCGCGCCGGGCCACTAGTTATTAATAATTTCTGATACAAAATATTGAACTAAGACTTACTTCGAATGATTATTATAAAAACTGTGTACCTATTTTCGTCTCTTTTGTCATACACTTGTTATTGCTCGAAGATAAAGTAATGAACTCATTCCTGACAAATAAAATGGTACCGCCATTGTTATTTTTAGATCTTATGTTATGAATGTATGTTCTAAAAAAATACTACACAATTTTTACTACGATCAACATTATTCGTAAAACAATGATGTCATGTTACGCGGGATTATTTTGGATTGCTAATGTGCTATAACTTGTTTTGTTGTTGTTGATACCTGTAGTATATTTGACTAATTCAACCTAGCACAATACCACGAAGAGAAGATGACTATTAAATTAAGTGTCACATCGAAGCATTAACGTCATTGTCGGGAATGCCCAAACACACACTTTTGCGCCTTAGCCACTTTATGCAAACGAAATAATTTCATTCATCATAATTTATTTAGTAGGTATTCTTTGTTTTTGTTTTAGGCACCTTATATTAGCCCAGTGTAACAAATCGAGAATGAACAACCTTCTTCTGCCATGGTAAGGGCCAAGCCACGAGGCAGTGATTGTACAGGCGGTATATCTTATGATGTTATGGTAACTTGCTATTTATAAGCATTGCGTAGGTGGAAGTAATCAATGCAAATGTTTGAGCGCCGGGCCACAATCCTCTGGGGCCGGACACCATGAAGCAATAATCCCGTGCTTCATGCCGGACACTAAGCAGACATGAAATTGTTGTAGATAGCAAAAAAAGTTGATAAATGTTGAGTTTATTTTACTTAAAATAATATAAAAACGGTAATCATACTTTTTTGAAATCAAGGAAAATTCTAAAAACTGTCAACACATTTACATTGCTCACTGGCATCACTCAACAGCTAGTTATTTGTTTTACACATACTGTATTATAAATGCGAAAGTACTTCTGCCCGTTTGTACCGGTAAATTGTGTACCGATTGCGATAAAAGTCACGTAAATACCTAGCCTATCTATTGTATAGAAAGCGAATGTGGGTCACCCGCGGGCGACAACCAGTTTGGTATATTTATAACAGCTTGCTACCTCACACTATAAACAAATGAATACAGTTTCAACCTTGTCAGGGTCGCTGCACAGGCAGCTGCATGCAACCGCCTCGAGGTCACTCCAGAGAATTCATTGTGACCATAAGCGAAGCCCTTAAACCAGCCCCAATATAAAGTAAAAGAAAAGTACTCAAATATCCAGAAAGCCTATATATTGACTTGAGCGTCATACAGATTGACGAGTCGATGATGTCACTCCCGAAGTGATTAAGGTAAGGAGTTGGTAGCTGAAGATTAGGGCCTCCATAAGTTTGTTATTTTATTAGGTGTTTGCGAATGCCATCTGTTTTTTTCTCCACAAGCATTAACACGCCTTTTTGACTAAATAAAAACAAAGTACCTACCTACCAAGCTACCGTAGTATAATTTCTTCTCTTTCCAATAAAATTACTTCATGGCGAGCATTTACTATACGCATTGAGAGATCGGTGTCGGGCAAAAGTGTGGACATAACTTAGGTTAAACCAGTTCAACTTACTTCAATACACGTCTCTCAAATCAAGATTCTCTTTTTTAAAGGAATATATGTTAACCCTACAAAAGTATGATCTCATCCATCGCCTTCGTTGTTCGTTCCGGCGATACGCACGACGCGCGCAGCCCGCGGCCCGCGCAGTCTCAGTGGCGATCTGACATAGCCTGCTCGCGTACCAGTGTAAACAAAGCATATTATAAACATCGTGTATTTTTCGAAATTCGAATTCGGCAGTGATTCACCATGTCTATCAGTAGATTGTCTATTGTTAAATTTTTGGAGCTGGTGAGTTCTTTTTTTATTGCTTGTACTTATACGAGTCGCTTTTCTTGCGACCTTTCTTGCGAACCTTTTGATCGTCGATTACTGGATGTCTTTTTTATTTTCAATTTTGATAATCCTAATTGATCAAGTGTATCTTCCAGAGGAGTCATCATAGGTAGGTATATAATTCCCTAATAAAATCATAAAAAAATGAATAATATACTGCTCTAGGTACCTAATTGAGAACATTATACTTAGAAATTATGAAGCAGTTGTTAAATTTCACACAGTTCTACCTACATAAATATTAATGCTCTTTTCATGACCTTCGAAAGAATGAGTAACTAGTGTTTATAAAATGTGGATTGCTTAGAGACTGTATAATATCTACTCTTTACGAGGATTTTAACTTTAACATGATTCAGTCTCTTCAGTTTTCATGTTGAGAAAAGAAGATGGAAAAGTTATGACTTTATAAGTCTTTATTACAAGGTGTAATTTTTATAGTAGAAAATTCAGGGATTTGTTAGTTATTTCCAAGGATGTTATAAAACTTCGGATGTATTCTTGCTAACAAAAAACTGTGTCGCTGAGAGTCGGCCACCTCGCTGTACATACAAGCCGGCACGCACACATTCACACACTAGTCGGCCATTACGCGGATAAACGTCAACAGAGTCAATACGTTTGCGGTGCCGCAAAATATTAAAATATAGCATCTCTTGTGTAGTGAAATGGTGTAAAAACCGTAGAGACCGGAGGAAAAAAATACCAGGAATCACGTTTCACAGTTAAATTAATAATTCAATCACTTAGTTCCCGAATTTATACATCAAAACAAATATTCATTCACCAGTACAAAAGAATTAATGACAAAGCCAGTGTTGCCAATATACACTTTTGTAAATTACCCGAAATATGGGAATTTTATATTTTATGGTTATCATTAATACGTATTTTATTATAAATTGATTTCAAACTGTCGCGAATAGTACACATACTTTATATCAGTGGTTCTCAAACTTTTTTGGCGAACGGACCACTTTTAGAAAGCGAATTATTTGATGGAGCCCTAAAATAATCAAAGAATAGTTTAGGTAGGAATGTACTTTCAAGTTCGTCGATTTAAGGGACGGAAGGGGAGGGGGGAATAGAGAGGGGGTCGATGTAGAACCCCCCCTCTATGTGAAGGAAAAGTTGCGCACCCCCCCTTTTTATTAGATACTATTATTTTTATTTTGTCGGGTGAGGGGAAAGGGTGGTCCCTTTTATAGTGCATAAATTTCATAAACTTTGTGTAGAGCCTTCTAATAATGTAATGTAACGTCAAAGTACAACTTAGCCATAGTTTATTGTGTAGGTATTCTTTATTTTACCGCGTAGGTTGTAAATATTGTATATCTTATTGTATTTAAAATGTGTGTGAGGAATGTCCCAGAATATTTATTTATTAATAGAATACTATTACGGAAATCTGCTGTACATTAAATGATTAATTTGTCATGGTTATTGAAACATCGATCTTTTTTGCAAATAACTATGTAACGTGATGTTTTAGGACATAGGCACCCCATTATTTTTATATTCGTATGAGTGTCCTTAATCGATGTATAAAGGTGGAAAGGGGATGAGTGAAGTTATTTAAAAAAAAAAAACAAATCGGTGCCTGATGAGTATGCCAGGCTCTGAACAAAAATCTTCGAACCCCTTTCATAGCGATCGGTTGAGTAGTTGAAGCGTGAAAGCATAACAAAAAAAATTTGGCCACCATTCACAATTTAAAATAGTACGGTATATTCTGCCTACATTTACACTTAATTTTAGCGATGGGCAATTGTTACTAAAAACAATCGAATTATTTGATTGGCCAATTTATTCGAATCATTCGAATAACAATCGACATCTTTCGATTGTTCATAATACGCTTCTTGCGGCACCGCGCGTGACCTATGCCGTGCGCTGGCTGTCCGTCCGCCGAATGAATTAATCTATTTGTCCCCGCGCTCACCCGTCGATTGTGCATACTATTACAACCTGCGTTGCGTGGGTCAATTTTCATTCGAAAGGTCGATTGTTTATTCCTTAGAACGAATGAATCGACAATCGAATGTAGAGTTTTACAATTGTCGATTCTTTCGATTATTTTTTTTGCAACAATCATCCATCGTTACTTAATTTTCATTTAAACATGTCTACCATGTTACATATTAGTCTTAACATAATATAATAAAACATAGGTAAATTTAGCCTAACATGGCAACCCTAAATTGAATCACACATAAACAGCCGCCGCCATTACGGTGCCTCAGTTTTGTAATAGCGAGAGCGGAGTCCGGGTAGTCTGTGGTTATTTCTTAGATTTTTATAATCTAGCTATGGGGTGTCGTATTCTTGTACAGTTATAACATTTTTTATTTATTTAGGTAGGTAAGTACCTATTTTACTTTATCTATAGCGCTGAAATAGGTATTTTGCTGCCGATCAGTGGATTAGTAAAAATTAGGTTATCCATAAAATTATGTACCTACCTATTTCACATCGAGGTTAAACTCATGACGTCAACGTGAGAAAATATTAGGTAGGTAAGTAGATGGCCCTATGGGCGTAGCGTAGTGGAATATTAATATCGGTTTTTATTTTATACTAGGTTAATTGACTTTATCATGCCCCTTCCATTTGAGTCAAGTTAGACCCTAAGATAATAAGGCTGTGCCATAACAATGACATCAATTGTTATTATAGGACGCGCGTACCTCGCGAGAACCAACGGTTTTATCTACTATTGCAACGTTGGGCATTTTGTCTATGTCCGACAGAACCATCGATATAGAATGTACACTGATCGAAAGACAGAACCATTCTCGGCCTGAGCACATCTCCAAAGTTGTATCGCTTGTTACAAACAAACAGAATAACAAACCAAGACCTGTACACACGGCTACCGATCAAGCTATACATTTCCAGTATAAGCTGATCTCACATTGTATAGGATTTCCTTACAATGGGAGGTCATTTTTATATATATAGTAGGTACCTACCTATACAGATATTGGGACCTACCTATAGTACGATTAGTAGGAAAGGCTACTTAATATTTTGGTTCGTAAGCATCAAGTGAAAATAACTCGTAGGTACTACAACTGGCAAAGAGCATGATTGAATTACAATGTGTATGTTTATAAACAGTAGTCGGTAGCGTGCAACGCGCTCGTAATGAAGGGAGGGCGTTGACTCTCACTTTCATAAATGCGATTGTACGATATCCATGGTTCTACAATTTGTTTGTGTTTCTGATTGTAATGTTCCTATAGCACTCCTCAGAGGCTTTGTAAAGCTCGGAGCCTATACATACAAATGTCACTTATACAATCTCATAATAACTACTCACTGAAATGTCGCAACATTGTTTGTGATTGAGGAATTCTAAAGCTTATCTTTGATTTGGAGTTAATTAATAATCAGATCATAAACATTCGTGTGGTAGATAATGTCACAGGATAGATAATAAGTAGTAGGTACGTACTATGATTAGCTTATTATACCGCGGCTCTTCCCGCATGGTTATTTTTGTAATTTTAAGTGCGGTCTCCGACAGAATGCGGTTCCGACACCTTTCAATTGGGCTAATTCTTGAAAACGGCTAATTCTATTGCGATAGACTTTCACAGGAAGGTTCAGTATTTTCTAAGGTATAGTTAAGTGAAAGTTTAAGTAAGGCGTTCGCACCGACGCACGACATTACACTGAAAGAGCCTACTAATGGACAAACACACGGAGGGACGTTGGGTTTTATGAAAACAATCGAATTCAGTCATTTGCCAAAGTTTATGGAACATTTACGAGTTGTTGACGAAGTCTTAAAATAAAAATACATTTGGGTCATCCTATCTATTAAAATATTTGTTGAAACCGAAACGCCTTGTAAATAGACATCCATTAGGGTAGGTATACACAATGATCAAATCAATTAAGACCTTCCTCTAATGGCTAAAGAATGGGTACGCCTTTTAAATTTAATAAAGTCATTAGTTTGTGGTGCGGGTTCCGACTCAACATCTTGAGAATAGCCAAACCCAACATCAAAACTCGTAGCAACTAAAATGAAAGCCTAGCAACAGCATTGCAAATTCTTACTGATTAACAAATAATTAAACGGAACGCTCACTTATTACTATGAATTACATCATACTGTTTTGGGTGTTTAAAAATCTTCATCTACCACTACGGTGATAATAGTTGGGTAAATAACTGATAATACTAACCAAAAAATAAACAAGCTTAATCTTATCATTCCCTCACTAATGTATTTGTTTTCGATTTAGAAATCCAATAGATTTTTTTATTGGATGGATTTATTTTCATTATTAGACTAGCTGCTCGGCGCGACTTCGTTCGCGTAATACTCTACCCTACATTTAAACCTTCCCCGGACTTTCACGAATATTTAAAACCCAAAATTAGCCAAAACGGTCCAGCCGTTCTCGAGTTTTAGCGAGACTAACGAACAGCAATTCATTTTTATATATATAGATTATGTGACAACACATTGGGAATTCGTCGATAATTTGCCAATTTTTTTTGGCTGCTGATTTACTTACTAATTACGAGCTTTTTTATTCAAAAAAAATGTTTTATCTAATGCATAATTTACCACTCTAGCGTCATAATCGACCTATCGCATGTAATTTTATTTTTTATATTTTTCATTATGTATTCGCTCTTAACTTGCAATTACAAATATTTATCGAAACCTTGACATCCAAACCATAGGTATTACATTTACTAGTTGCTGAGGTATGGCAAGTTCAACAACCAAATATATAAGGAGATATGATACAGGAACTAACACACTTTGAATAGTGAAGACAGGAAGGGTAACTTTATGTTAATCTGATTCGACATATTTAGCGCTGTCGTAAGCTTAGTTATGTTGACATATGTCGGTATTTATCGCAGATGTCGTAATAATACGCAGAGATGAATTTTTGGAGATTTTATACTTAATATATAAATTAACTTCAGAATTACTATAGTTTATAAAATATAGCTTGATACCTGAGAAAGTTGTCGAGTGATATGACGCATAAGGTTGTTTAATGCATGGTTAATTGTCTATCTCTATCTACATCTCTATCAATTAATGTTCCTTAGTTTCGCTAAAACACAAAAACGGCTTGACAGATTTGTTCGCTATAATACCCCAATTTATATATCAAATTACACTGAAGTACCTACTCGGCTTAGCTATAATAGCTATCACAAATTATCTTATAAGGATGCACTAAAAAGTTTGCCAATTAAATATTATATTATCATTGACATGTATATGTAGAGGTTGGTAATCGCAATGGAATGTTAATGACCAGAGTAACTTGACTTACTTGAGCTGCAACTTGATATAAGAGATCTTACTACTATTATAAGTGTGAAAGTTTGTACAGTCGAGGACATAAATATGTATACACTTTTTGATTAAGTGTTAAACTATTACACAAATCATAATACTATATGTTAGAAGATTCTGCCTTTATAATATCTCATAATTTCAATCAGTAGTTTAAGAGGAAACCGTTGTTGAATTTTACTAATTGTATACATATTTATGTCCTCGACTGTACCGCCAGACGAAGTAGACCGCCCGCGCGCCGGGAAAATTTTCACCCGTACCTACGTTGTTGACATTCCGAAAATACGGACACAGCGTTTTGCATCCTCATTTATATTGCGGACAGCAACGGAGTGGAACTTGGTTACGGCGTCGGTGTTTCCTGTATCTTACAATCTAGGGAGTTTCAAGCACAGAGTGAATAGTTTTCTTCTGGGTAAACGTGCTCCATCAGGCTTCGTCATCGCCCTTTATGGACGACCCACGAACTGCGGCGTGATAGGTGGAATCCGCCAACTGGCCCGTCATATGCCACGACATTTGACATCTTATTTTATGAACATGACCCTTCGTTAAAAAACAAACAACAAACCACTTGTCATAGTAAGTTGTCACGTACCTACTCGTTTCAAAGGATAACTAGTTACGTCGGATTCTTGAGTGAGCATTAACCTATTTTAACTAATCGTTTATCTAATTGTAAGATAATGAACTATTAGCGAGAAGCATAATAACATCAGGAAGGTACCTACCTATATTCACTTCAATATTATATTTGAACATGTCTGATTGTCCCTAGTCAGGGTGTAATTATATATCATCATCATCATCATCAGCCTATAATGTCCCACTGCTGAGCACAGGCCTCCTTTCACAAATCAGGGTGAAAGGGAATGGGCAGATACTCCACCACGCGTGCCCACTGCGGATCGGTGGAGGTAGGCTAGTGGTCAACCTACTGTTGGAATTTTTCAAGCCGCCTAGGAGGCATCCAACTAGCTTAACGACTATCACAATTAAGTGATAACCGGGACCAACGGCTTTACGTGCCTTCCGAAGCACGGAAACGCTCGATTTGAAATACCACTAGGCGGTCACCCATCCAGGTACCGACCAAGACAGACGTAGCTTAACTTTGCCGATCGATTAAGAACGGCTAATCTTGCTACACCACGAGCGCTTCTGCTACACCACGAGCGCTTCAGTAATTATATATACAAGTATCATAATACTCTTTTTTTTAAAGTAGTATATCAGCTATCTGGGGCCCAAGTCTGCTATTTCAATTGTGTTCCAATGAACTTTCAGTGGTGTCAAAATTGAGACATTTTACAGTTTTGGTAGTCTGCTTACTAACAGAATAGTGTCATTATGGCACAATTTTGACACCACTGAAAGATCATTGGAACACAATTGAAATAGCAGACTTGGGCCCCAGGTTCTCATAGTACAAGCTCTGTTTAGGCACAGAGTAGGTACTATATATTCTGTGGTTTGGGCCGGGTGTCCGTGTGTATTGACGAATGTCCAAGGATTGCATAACTCAATGATGCTGAGGATGCATGATAAAAAAATTACTTTGAGTGTTGCAAAACTCTTGAATGGTCTAAAATAATTAACACAAGTGCACTTTATGGCAATGTAACAAAACAATCTGCATAATATGTTGGCAACCATTAATGTTTTATCTAACATCCTTTCAGGGTTCACACTAAATGTAACCTTATTTTAATTAGTTTTATTTTCCATATTTGTAAGTTCAACCTAATCGTCAAGGTGAACGTGTCGACCTCTAAATCGGATGTTTACTACCGAAACGAATGAATTTCAAAGCGAGGGATTGTTCTAGATATATATCTGAATTTGAAGGATTTTCCTTGACTATCCGTGAGACTAGATAATATGTTGGTATTTATTGCCTTTATGAACTCGAAATCGAAGTAGCTGGCCCAAGTCTGCTACTACAATTGTGTTCAACTACAACAACTATCAGCGGTTATGATATGACTAATGTAAATTGTCATAATTTATAAATAAAATAACACACACGTTTTACTTATCTATTTGGTATTAGGTCATTAAGGCGTGGTGCATTTACTAATGTGTCACAATTTAATTATAACGGTCATGTCAAATGACTTGGAACTTACATTATAGGATGATGCCTGACATGTCAAAATGGATACTTTTTAACAAAATGTCTAAACAATAAGTGGAGTTTTGTATGAAATGGCGATTTAGTGACGTCATAATTTTACAGGATCATATATTAGGTATTATGATCTACTCTTTGCATGAAATAGGTGATAAAAAATATTAAAAACAAAATTGAGAACATTTTACAAGCTTTTATTAAGTTACACCTGTCCGGTGTCGTAATCGAATCTCGCAAGTTAAATTTGTCCCACTTCCCAGTGTCCGGTTGAGCCGTTTGGTATACATTAACCCCCTTATTCATAATCGCTTTTTAACTAAATCAGTGTAATAGTGTCCTCGGTCTCACTCTTTTGATCACCAAATGTCATGTGTCAGATAAAGACTTCAGAATTTTAGCTAATCAACGTTTGATAACTTCATTATGAATAAGGGGGTTAGTATATTGGATGGCAAGTACAGTCAACAAAAAGTACAGTAACTAAAAAACCTTGTTTCAAAATATTTTTTTTATTTCATTTTTCCATGTATTTTCAGTGTAGTTTTTAATCATTTATCTTAAATGCAGGAAATATTCCACAGAGTTTCCATAATTCGCATGAATAATTTAAATGATAATTATTACTTTTTGTTTTATATTGTAATGATAATAGTAGCAACAGCGGGGCGATTAAGTAACTAAATATCAATCATTTCAATCGCATTGAAATCGGTTTAAAATAGCGGTTTTGTAATAACTTCTTTACGTTCTGATAATTGCAAATAAGTACAAACAGAGGTTCATTAGAAATGGAACCATTTCCGATTTCGTTATATTTCTACTGATTCAGATGTCATTTCAATCTGAATTTCATTGCAATAAAGTTACGTAATCCACGTACAGTTGGGGATTGCAACATCACACACAGCAGTACCTACCTACCTTAAAAGGTTAGCTTATATTACTGATTGTATTAAACTTATTTAATATTCATAACAAGCTGTCCCCAGCGTTTCACCCGCGTTCTTGAGTTATAAAAATCTAACACACCCACTTCATACGATAGGCTATCTGCGTGCATAACTTCATTATCGTTTCAGAGGTCTAGGCGTGAAAAGATAACAGACAAACGGACTTACAAAGTTACATCCGCAATTATAATATTAAGTTTGGATGATACGTCGAGAGGGAATTCTGAGAGTAATCGATGGATCACGATTTTTTAAATATTCTAAGTTTTAACGATGCATGCTTGGCGAGCCGAGCCACGAACGAGCACACTACGAGCACGATTCGCGTAGCGTGGACGGGCTTGCGAGCCTCGAACGAGCGCGATTGTCAGTTTTTTAACGAACAAAGGGATTCGTATCGTGCTCGTTGTAGGCTTGTTGCAGGTTCGTTCGTGGCTCGGCTCGTGCTCGATTCGCGTAGCGTGGACGGGATGCGAGCCTCGAACGAGCGCGATTGTCAGTTTTTTAACGAACAAAGGGATTCGTATCGTGCTCGTTGTAGGCTTGTTGCAGGTTCGTTCGTGGCTCGGCTCGTGCTCGATTCGCGTAGCGTGGACGCACCATTAGAAATGAATTTCAACATAGATAGATAGATAGATATATTATACTTGCACACACCACATGAAAGAACAATATAGATGACCTTACATAGTAACACCATAATTTATTTCTTTATTTCTTTCTTTATTTCTTTATTGCACAATGTAGGTACACAAAATAACATATTATATTATTTAGGTATACATGGACCCTGTTAGGGTATTGCAAAACTTATTATCCATAACATTAAATTATATTATATTAACATAACTAAACATATTATATTTATTTCCTTATTTACCTTTAAAGCTACCTCGATATGGTGTTGATTGTTGTTAATTATCAGTATACCACGATTCCACTTAGCGAGAAATTGTTGATGTATCTGTTTAATGATGCCTTAATGTGTTCTCAATGTTTAAAAATGGCATGCAATTATAAAGAATATGCTTCATTTGCAATTATAGAGACCCTCCTATGAAATAATAGAGAGGTTCTCTTACTTCACAGATAACAGCTTGGTAAAAGAGCATTTGGCGCATTTGCGGGGGTGATAGTATTTATGTCCTCTCCGGGTGACACTCATGGTAGCTACTCCAAAGGTTTTCTTTTTTTATCCAGCTTAGGTACGAATTAAGCATATATACCCGTCTGGTAGTTAGCGGTTCCCGAAACCTATTAACTTACAAAGGGGTATCATTCTTGCGTTGCCGACCCTGCCAAAGTCTCTTGAAGAACGCCATACGCCCTTGGGAAAACCACGGCTGTGATGGACTCAATCTAAGCATCTGTGATAATAATTTCCTTTGAAACCGCATAGCTCGAGACCATTTGAATGTGTGAGGATGAGCTCCCCGTCAATGGCGAGTCTTATGAAATTTTTCATTCAGTTTAAAATTATTAGTAGATAGCATAAACATTATCACTAGATTAATACCTAGGCTCGCGGTTAAAAATATAACAATGATATAAATTTTTATAATAGGACGCGCGTCCCTCGCGAGAACCAACGGTCCAGAAGGTGCAATAAATAAAATACATCAATTAACCTCGTTTCGTGCAAGTCAATCCGCTGCTTCCTACAAGGTCTGTCGACTGGATGGCCTCGTGTATACGCGACCATGTTTTATATGGACTCTGTATTATGACATCATCCTCTAAAGTAGCTAAATGAGTTGTGAAGACTCCGTCATCGCGTGGTTAACGAAAGGAAATATGCGGTTATGACGTCATTTCTTAGCAGTAGGTGTGAGGAAAATTGTGTACATCCTTGGAACAGATATTTGTGTCAGAACCGAAATGTGTAGTTAAATTATTGGGCTATAAATGTTTGTTAAACGTTTTATGACTTTCACAGTAGAGACGTAGTAATAAAAATCTACACAAAATTTAAAACTACGGCATTCGTAGGCGGAAGTAAGTGGGTGGATAGGAATTTAAGTGTAATTACTGATCAATCACTTGGTATTAAACATCTTATGCTATAACTTTTATTTTACGGTGAGCTGAACGAAAGAAATTAATAAATGTATGTTTGTTTTTTCCAGGCGTTAACATGCTCGTGCGTGGCCCTCCACTACCACAGCTACAACTCGGAGCCTGACATCGGCATGCTGGTCACTGGCACCTTCATTGGCTACCTTATCATCTTCGCAGGCGCTGCTGCAGGTAAAATTATACAATTCCACGTTATATTTGCTGGAACTAAAGCCCTGAATTCTAGAAGAGCCTCCCCTAACGACCGCACCTCGCGACCGTAAATAAATTTTAGCTTTCTGCACTCCTCCATATAAACATTAACTATGCCAAATCTCATACTCCTCCGGGTAAGTTTTCTCATCATGGGATTTATAATGGTGCGTCCCTGCTACTCGAATCGAGCACGAGCCGAGCCACGAAAGAACATGCAACGAGCGTACAACGAGCACGATGCGAATCCCTTTGTTTGTGAAAAAACTGACAATCGCGCTCGTTCGAGGCTCGCAAGATTCCCGTCCACGCTACGCGAATCGTGCTCGCAGTGTGCTCGTTCGTGGCTCGGCTCGTGCTCGGTTCGCCAAGCATGGACGAACCATTAGATAGGTCTAATTCGGTTTTATCACTGTCGAGTAAACAGGGAGTCTTAAAGTCAGATTTCAACCATCATTCTACTTTTAGCCTATCTATATTGAGATCATCATTTGATAATGTATCTTAATACCTGTTATAAAAGGCTAATCTTGTATGATGTCGTATTCCAGGTTACGTCATGCAGACACCATCTCACAAGCGCATCGATATATTCTACACGATGGTCGGCGTTGCTCTCTTCATCGCAAGCGGAGCTATTATTATTGACAAGTAAACAAATATTTTACTAGAACACATTATTACTAACATTATTGCCATTATTATTACGTAAAACAATAAAATACTAACATTATTTTCACATGTGCTACATCGAATTTATAACAGGAAAATTATAGTAAATATCAGCTCATTTAGTACTTTAATAGTGATGTTATCAGCACAAGTTTATTTTTAATTTGAGAAGTAGAGCGTAGCGTTTATTCGCTCAAAGAGTAGCTTGACTGGGGAAGTAGGTACCTCCACCTTACAGAATACCGCAGCCAAATAAATTTTTGTTGTGTTCTGCGCGTGAGTAAGGTCGCCTGTGAGCACAGAAATCCCCTCCCCAATGAGCATTGGTCAGTAACGCGTGAGTGATGCCCCGTGTGTTGCAACTAGTGTCTATATGGCTGCGGTAACCGCTTACCATCAGGCGGACTGTATGCTTGAATACCAACATCGTCGTATAAAAATATAATTAACAGTGAGTCCAAAGTAAAAGATCATTGATTCGTTCTACCCCTGAAGGATTACCAAAACAAGTGGCGTCGACTCTACGAAATACAGTTGGAGTGAATAAGCATTTTCTAACCAGACAGCTAATAAAGTACATATTTTTGGTAATTGAGCAAAAAGACGTTGATCCAATTACAAACAATGCTTTATATAAATAAATAAATAGCTACATTACATTACATTTACAAATCAATAAGGAAACTAGTACAAACATGACGATATCTTTTGCTACTGCTGTATCAAGGACGCATTTAAAGAAGTAAACTTCGTCAAACTTTTTATGCCGTAGGTACAAAAGGCAATTTGTGTAACGTCCATCAAAATCTTTCAAAGAAATAACGTTTCCTTCTTCTTGAAATAATTTTCAAATACTTCTTTTATTTCAGATTCCAACACTACGGCAAGAGTGATTTCAAAGACAAGAATCTAGCGAAGGCCTCCCTGGCCATCATTAATGGCGCAGTACTTCTTGTAGATGCTGTTCTAACTCAACGCGGGGGCTAAGCCAATGTCTTCTACACAAAAAAAAAAAGTTTTAAGTTCAAGCCATTACATCTTGACTGTTAATAATGCTATGATTTACATCTTTCCATACATCTGGGTTAGAGCGACTGATAAATTATGAACATCCATCAGCATCTGCACATCTCATTCACCCTCGTAATAAAGCCGTAAGAAAAAGCGAGATGGGTAGTAGTAATATTGATCTTTTTATATCACCATATATTACATATTGAGGTGTAAGTGCAGGTACATACGAGAATTTGAAACAAAAAACAAAACAAAATAATTGTTTAAATATGAATCATAGTACTAAACCAAAATTTAATTTTATAAAAAAAAAATACCTCCACAGATAGATTTAAGAGAAATAATGCACTCCGTGTTAAATGTTAGGATATAATAAATATAAGCACTATACTATGTCAGTAGTTTTTTGATATTTGCTTATATTTTGTCAAGCCCGTAAGCTGTAAGCATAAAATATGAACTAGTCAAATGAAAAGTTATATAAATAACTTATGCAAAAATAACGAGGACTGCTTCTTTCTTCACAGCTGTAGAAGCTATTCTCGATTTCTGAGGTTCTCTATCATTCCAGATTCCATCTTAAAACAGGAGATTACATTGTAAAAAAAGAAGTTACTTGTGATGAATTTACAGAAAGTTTTGTGCCTTTGCTTCGATGTGCATTTTATAAGATATTAATAATCTAATTTATTTCTGTTTACCTAATATTTTAATTGTAATGTTATTAAAATGTACGATAAGAATATACATGCGGTTTATAGAAATTTTAAATATTTTGCATCAATTTTTCGAATAATCTTTGAATTGGTAAAACCATTAAATTTGCACTTTTATACACGCATTGTACAGTTATATTTGTATAATAAATAATACAAAATATATGAAATCTCATTTGTTACCCTCGGCCACAATAGAGAATAACTCTCCAGCAACCTCTCCAAAAATCGTCTGTCTATCTAATGGCATGTTGTTCCGCTGTTAGATTCAGATTATGCTCTTCGCAATCCAATTGAAGATAGGCCCTGATAACATGCACCTGTTCAAGTCCATGATATAATTTATAACCATGGACTTATAAAAAAATAAGGACGAAGCGTCGCCTTATACTAATTGAAATACCCCAAGTGCCGGGCCGTCTTGTAAATATAAGCCTCACGCGCACGTATACCATAGTATGCCGATTCCTTATGTAGAACATATTGTCCTTCAAAGGCGATGCTCCGTCATTATTTGACGGGCCGGTTGGCGCGGTTGGTAAAGACTCTGGTCAAGATTCCACCTATCGCGCCGCAGGTCGTGGGTTCGATTCCCACACAGGACATGCATTTGTGTGCATGAACATGTCTGTATGTCTTGAGTCTGGGTGTAATTATGTATTAAATATGTATTTACAAACAAAAAGTAGTATATGTATTATAATCAGTTATCTGGTTTCCATAGTACAAGCTCTGCTTAGTTTGGGATCAGATGAGCGTGTGTGAGGAATGTCCCAGGTTCCCAGGATATTTGATACATCAATATTTATAACGCTTTATTCGAAAATATACAAGAGGAAATTTGGCTATGCCTGAGCATTTATATATACTCTGAGGCCTGAGGTTGATAGGCGTCAAGCATCTACTCGAAATACCTATATAGGTACATTAATGCCAAAGTGATCAATGGGATTTGTCAAGTGATATTGAATTATCATATTGATGATGTAACTGTAAACAATAAAAAGTGCTTTTTATTTATATTACGTAGTGTATGAGAGTATTTTATAGGTAATTACACTGTCAAAATGCTTTCACATAATAAATTAGTTACGATTGATTACGTGATTCCTATAGCTATATCCCTATAAAAGCGAATCAATGGAAGCATTCACCCAGTCACTCATTTAGAAAAGAGAAGACCCGCCAGAATATTTAACCAGAATTATACAATTAGTTAGTCGTGGATTGCTGAAAGAAAGAAGATGAAATATAAAAATATTCTATATTTTCTTATAATTGTGTTCAATATCATGAGTACAGCTGATACTTCTAAATTAACTGATATGGTTGCATCCATTGCTAATTCTGTATACAAACATGATTTCGTAACTTCAGTGGTTTGGTGGCCCAACCACCGGGATAATGCTACCGACTTTTTAGTAGCATTTAATGGATCCTACGTAAGTGTTCCAATAAGAAAAGGTAAAAGTCCCAAAATTCGTGGGATCAACAAAGCTGTTGGATTCTACCAAACAGTTTTCTTTACTTCTACACCAGAACAATTTTGGTATTGGATAAGGTCACTTTATAAAGACATAGTTACTCCAATTCAGGTTTTATTAGTAATAATAGAACCTATAATACATCAATCTGAACTAATTAAATACACAAGAACAGCTTGGAAGAACGATGTAGCTGATTTTGTAATAGTGAGTGCCAGCGATGATGAAGACAACGATATCACGTTATCAACTTATTTCCCGTACGGTAATGGAATATGTGGCGATTATACGCCGGTGGCTCTAGATCTAAATGTTAACATTGAAAACATATTTCCAAATAAATTCAACAACTTTTATGGATGCCCTGTAAGAGCAACGGTCCTTGAATATTTACCCTATTTACACCTGAACTACGTGAATGATACTATCATAGATATCACTGCAATTGACGGCAAATTCGCTACATTAGTTTTTGAAAGTCTTAATGCAACTTTAAATATAGTATCAGTGGTAGAACAGAGCGGTATGGAATCTTATTCTAATGGCAGTATAATAGGTCCTTTTGGAGATCTTTTGAATCGAAAGTCCGACATTTTCATACCCGCAGATATAATAAATAATTGGAGATATTCTAAAACACAAATATCGCCCGTTTTTAGAACCTATGAAATAGCCTGGAGTGGACCAATGCGTCGCGAAATATATGCTTGGGCAAAAATCATCCTTCCTTTCTTCACCAGCATCACGCCTTTCATTTGCCTGTCCTTCGTTGTATTTATCACGGTAACCATGATAGTCAACAAGTTCGATCTAAGAAAACCAAAATTGAAGGACAGCGTTTTGTTTCAATCTTTCACAATATTTTTGGGTCAAGATACAAAATTCATGACAAACTCGCCATTGGTGAACAGCCTCTTCGTTCTGTGGATATGGTTTTGTCTGGTTGTACGTATCGGATACCAAGGGGATCTCGTAGATGGATTGCGAAAAGTCATCTTAGAACCGCCTTTAGGTTCTGTAGAAGAGGCTATTACTAAAGTAGATGGCTATGGTGGAATTGAATTGTACAAAGAATATTATGTTGGTTCGCCCTTAGAAGAGAACTACCAGGTTTTGCAACTGGAGGAAATGTTAGATTACTTAATAGATATAAGCCACGGTAAGAGATTCCTGCTGGCTATGAATACATTTGTTAACCTATTGTATTATGTGGAGTTGCAAGTTTCTCATCAGTCAATAAGCCGTCCGGCGGTATACTGGTTCATGAGACCTGGATGGCCCGCATCTGTTAATGTATTTTCGAGAATTCACCTCCTGATAGAAACTGGTTTCTTAGAGCGGATTGTTCAAGTTTATACAGAAGCATGGTGTGTTATATACAGATATACTGAAAAGATTGAAATCGTAGTTGACCCGCTAGGCATGTCAGTATTCGGCGCGTTATTTTACGCATTGGCCGCTTTATGGTTCGTTTGTAGTGTTGTTTTTATTGTAGAAATTGCTTATTTCAAATATAAAACGAGACAGCAATTTATTAGTTCGTAGATAATATTGCCTCGAGTCTTGTTACGACATTATCTAGGTAGCGATAGCACCAATTATATGTAAGTAGCTTGAATTAGCTCGATATGTTCGGCACCTTTAAATAGTATGTTTACCAAAAATAATTATTCTAAGCGATAGAATATAAATTCACATCTGTATAGTATTTTATGTGGTTTTCAACTCGTTCTTAGCACAGAAATGATTAAAATGTGAAGTTAATTTAGTATGGTTTTTCTTTCCTGAAATATGCCTATAAAAACATCATTATCTGCACTTATCTTGACATAAACTACCTACTTACATATTAATTACCTATGAGGTGCTAGTAAACGCTACGCTCTACCTCTCTTACACAAAAGTGTCCATTGTCCTTTAACATAACATTCTTTCAAAAGTGTCATTTGTCATTTACTGAGAAACAAACATTGCTGTAGTAACTTACGTAGAAAGACTAGCAATTAACTCACCACCCCGGCGCGGCGGCGTCGCGGGCGCTGTATTTGCGCGAATTACGGTGGTAACTTTTGAAGTATGGGCGCTGACCCTCTGTTGTACTTAGTATTTGTTTACTCTAGGCTTTACTTTGTTTTCTTTATTACCATAGTAATGAATTTAATTATAACAAGTACATATGTTATAAACAAATACAAATATTACCTTCTTCATAATGGTGCGTCTACGCCACGCAAGGTGTATAATAAATTAACAGAATATAATAGTACATTATGATCAATTCACACGCGTGTCATCGACATTTTTCAACACACTTGCGACGAAAAAACAGATTTTTTTGAAAGATTTTATTTGATATTAATTAATCAACCACACAATGAGAACGTTAACAAATATGGGTCGCAAGTTTTTTTACAGCCAGGCGCTGTCATTCTGTTTTACCCGTTTTAATTAAGAATTCGCTTCGTCTACAGTCTACTCACATATCACTTGCAGTGAGGTACAAACTTAACATAATCGGGATTATAACTATAATAAAAATGTGCGGTAATGTAAAGTAAAAAGCACTGGTGCGTAATAAGCTGCATTATGATACTAAAAACGGTGCAATAAATGTCACTTTACGAGCTAGTGTGTTGAAAAATAATGTAGAGATGTTAATGTTATACATATTTATATGTAAATCTAGTGTCCCACTGGAATGGTTTCAGTGGCTATCAAATTATTCAGAGAGAGTCGCATACGGCTGGCGGCAAGTCGGTCATTCGCCAAAAATATTCACCTATAGGACTGCCATTAACGTAATGAATTTATAACTGAAAAGGAGATTTTATTAGCTTTATTTTAAACGTGAACCAGAATAGAAAATTAGATAGAAGATTAGTTTATTACTACTAATATTATAAATGCGGAGGTTTGTGTGTATGTTTGTTCTTAATCTTCTATTAATAGCTGAATGGATTAGGATGACATTTAGTAGGTACAGTCAGCGTCAAAAGTAGCTCATCACTTTAGTACCGTGTTACTATTTTCATACAAATTGTCAAGAGAATGTCCAATCTACTTTTGATGCTGACCGCACATAAGTAGAATCATACCCAAGTATATAAATGTAACGAATGAAGCAATTAATGTATTCTACTTGTAAAAATCAGATTTTGATCTCCCTTCATGCCCAAAGCTTCCGCCCGCGACTACTGTAAAAATGTACTACTCGAGAACCTTTGTCGTCACAATTAGATATGTATGAACGTACATAAATCTAATCTTCCTTTAGCTATTTGGGTATACTATGAAATTTCACCAATATAACTAATATCTATATCTAAATACAATCAGAGAAATTGTACCACAATTTGAGGTGGAGCCAGGCAAACAAACTCCGCCGGTACCAGCTCCATTTGCCAATGAAAGGCAAACACAGGTAACCCACACTTGATCGAACCAATCTCAACTTAACATCCAGACATGCATAATTTAATTGCATCTAGAATATATTTGACTGATTTGATAGTGCTGATTGCTTATATTATTACTAATTAATCAATAACTATCATTTGATTGAATTTCTATAGCAAATGGAGTCTTATTAACAGTTATTGCATCCTTTGGTGCAGTCAAGAGTGCTTTGACAAAAATTACCATTATTATTACGAGACTAACTTTCCGCCTCGCTTGCTTTGTGATTTTTGATATTTCATCCCCATAGAGTCGAAATTTCCAAAAATCCTTTCACAGTGATAGCCTATGTAGTCTGTGGACTATTCAGAGTTTCTGACAATATAAGAAACTTGTCTAAGGAGTTTGAATAAAACGTAAAAAGGACCCATCTCTCGTATAGAAGAGACTACGAGGTCCGAAAAAAAATTACGGTTTTCAACCAGAGTTTTGCTCCAGATTTTGCTATTCTGTATCTTATATCTGTATACATTTCGTTGATTCTCATTACTATTCTTATTTTGTTATGAGCAACGGAAAATATCCAGTTTACACTTTGACCAAGAAAATGTATGTAAATGTTTCTCCATATTGTTCTCGATTTATATTCGACGGCATATATTATCTTGATATTGTGAATTCTGATACAATGTTGAATGTATTAAGATACAAAAATACCTATGTTTAAGATGTATTTGTATCATTTATTGCTTGGGCGAAGGGAAGCGGCGAAAACTGTTCTCTACATTACAATAAAGTATAATTGCAAAAAGTACAAAAGTCACAAGCATGAAAGCTTTATCAATCTTCTAACATATTAAAAGTCTTTTCCTTATTGACTGATTAATCTATTGGTATACAGCCTAAATCGGTGAAGTTGAAACTTGAAATTTTGCACACGGTTCCTGTATATCATATAGGGATGGATACGACTATACGACAAATGAAACCACGTAAAGTACTCATGTATACGATCAACTTTTACTATGGGACCAACAAGGAAATCGCAAAAAAAAAATACTGCTTTCATATGTCTCCTTGGCAAAAGTGTATGAAAAGCTGTAATGTTTTTTTGCGATTTCGAAAAACTTCCAATAACTTGTCTCACATAAATTGATGTATGATGTATGAAGGATAAATGCAAGCTCTAATATGAAACGGGTAGGTAAGAATAATGTATGCGGCCGTTTGGTCCGGGCTCATCCGTTAGTGGAGATATGCAGCGAGCGCGGGCTCGATAACCATAAATTGGAAAGTCCGGCGGAGGCGGGCCGCATGGGGCGGGCGGCGACCAAACTTTTGTCTCTTCAAACATTTGTATGCTCAATGATACGTCATTCATTTTATGATTGGTATTTTATTCCGTTCAAAGATATTGATATCCTGGGACATTCCTCACACAGGGTCATCTGATCCCAAACTAAGCAGAGCTTGTACTATGGAAACCAGATAACTGATATAATACATATACTACTTTTTGTTTGTAAATACATACTTAATATACATAATTACACCCAGACTCAGGACATACAGACATGTTCATGCACACAAATGCATGTCCTGTGCGGGAATCGAACCCACGACCTGCGGCACAATAGGTGGAATCTTTACCAGACTCTTAACCAACTGCGCCAACCGGCCCGTATTGTTTGTAAAGTTAAAGTAGTGACATTATAACACTAGCAAAAACCACCTGACTAACTTTAAGCGGCTTTTCTAAAAAAACTACTTTCATTTTCATCAAAGAACATTAATATATTATTAGATTTCATTATAATAGTAAATAATAATTCCGTTTAAAATAAATTTTGCAAATATGTATGTTAAAATGTAATTTTTTTAAACGGGTGTTTAGTTGTAACTTTAAATCTATCCTATTTTTGTCTTTTTTTTTATAGATATTTAATCATTTTAAAAATCTTTATGGAAAAAGTAACCATATCGGAATATCTGCGTAACATGAAGTAGGATACGTAGTGTATTTCAGTATTATAATGATTTGGTCGTTCGGGGCGCACATTTCCATACAAATGAATTTAGAGGCGGTGCGTGTTGTCGGTATCACGGTTACATATCTTTAATAACCATAAATCTACAGATCGAGTCGGTCAATTATTTATTGGCTAGAAAAAAAAAACATTCTAAATTGGTACGGCAATATCTGGAATCACAAAATATATTTATGAAGTAAGTAGGTGTTAGTTACGATGAAGCTATTCAAACTGTTGCGAATGTGACACTATCTAAAATAGATTTTTACACTAGTTTCATTTCTGCGGTTTTAACCGCATTCATTCTCGGATCTTATGGTGCGACCATACTACGCGAACCGAGCACACGTGAAGCACGGATTCGCGTAGCGTGGACGGACTCGCGAGGCTCGCTCCGCCGATATTCAGTTTTTTCACGAACACGGGGATTCGCATCGCGCTCATGTTGTCGTTGTACGTTCACACTTGATATCGCGAGCAACGAACGAATTGTAATCGTTCGTGGCTCGGCTCGTGCTCCGTTCGCGTAGCATGGACGTTTCCGAAAATATGAATCTACGTTTTATTCCAAGTTATGTAATAATAAGTATATAAGTTATACAATACAATTACAATACGAAATTCTTTGTTGTTTACACAAAAAACGTACATTACAAAAATACCAAAGAAATAAAAAGAGCAAACAATTAAGGCGGCCTTATTGCCAGGCAAAAGGCAAATATGATCTATCTGTGTGCCAAATTTCATCCAAATCCGTTCAGTCATTTATGCGTGATTGAGTTACAAACATCAACATTTATGATAAATAAAATACTGCTGGTTGAATCCATTACATCTTATCCTGCGGGAACTAACGCTAGGTCGCAAATCGACCATTAAAAACGCAACGGGCTGCCCCACAGCTTACATTCCCGGGAACTGGTCAAGATTAAGATATCAATTCACTTGCTGCTTAGTTCTTTATTGTACATTCTTAGCTGTTCGAGCAGATGCTCAAGTATACCTAGAGGGTGGGACAATAGATATTCTTCGGTATTTTTTTTTATGTTTCGTAAAATACACTTGATATGAATTATTTGATAAATGTTAACGTACGTTTATCAGACAATATATTTAGTGATGTATTGCGTTAAATGTGTCATTTTCAGCGCATGCCTCATTTGTAATATAGGAACAGCACAATGAGTGGACAATGGCGCGGACGCACGACACCATCAATGGACACGTTGTTGTCCAAGTGAATTGTTATGCCGACGACTCCTATACCGGCACCGGCATCGGCGATAAATCGTCCAGAAACAATAGTGCAGTAGGCGCCCCGGCTAACGTCGCGCCATCGGACAAACATAAATCAGTCGGTTTACTAACGTGGACCATGTTGTATGGACAAGCGGTGCAATTTGTATAAAAGCGGTGCTGGACAATGTTGCGGCTGTCACGGTACTCTTGCTTCTGTTTGATGAACAACTGTTCTACAACTCACTTTTCTGCGTAGCTGAAACTTCTACAGAAAATTTTAATCGACTTTTGTACTACATTTTCTGTCTTAAATATTTTCTGATAGGAATGGATAGTAGGGAAGGAATCTGATATCCTAAGTTTATTTAATCGTTAGAACCACTTCCTAATATCACTAAATCCTTATTATTCCCACATTGGGTTTCGATTGGAATCTAATCGTTCATAATAGTATTGGCAGTGAACATTTATTCCACATAGGTTCGCCTCACTGGGATCTGATACTAACAGCAGTTGGAAACTCTTTAGTTAGGTCTGATAGTTGCACAGTTTGACAGCTTGTACGAGCCACAGGGTTGGTCGGCAAAGCGTGGAGTGGATGGGTGTTCTCACGTTCTGAATATTAGGTACATGTTGAATTACGTTTCCTAGCTTATCGCAATACTTATTTTATATTAGGTGCAAGATTTTTTTCAACTAATTTGACGTTTCATTAGAAATCAAATAAAGAATATAAAATCCCAAAAGCATTTTTTTAATGTTGTCCAGAACACTTGAAATGATAGAGGAAGGAAACCCGTCACTATAACTTTTCACTTTATTAAAATCACGATTGTGTTGAGATTGTAAGGAACAAAAGTAATTCAAAATTAATTAAACGAAACGTTGAACAATGATGTCGACGCCGTTTTAATTCAATGTTCTTGAAGTAATTTGTTAGGACATTATGTAAATGACTATTTATTAAAAATATGTCGACGGGTCGGAATACTTACCATGGTTTCTGTAACAAAGCCAATGTCAAGGATTGTTAAAGCGAATTGTAACTGCTGACAAACTGTCGTTAGGCTCTCCGATAATTTTCATACCCTTCAATAATTAAAATATTCCATTTAATTCGTCGGAAATTTCTTAAGGCGATTAAATATTCGTTGTTAGTAAGGATACCTATCACAATTATATAACAAAAGCGATTTTGATGAAAGGAATTGACGTTTATTTTACGTAGGCACTAGATTTAGTTGTCGTATAGTATTGTGCTTTATTTAATAACAATTGCAGAGGTTATAATGATACGTAACGAAGTAGGTAACTAGGGTTCCAACGGTGCGTAGGTTCATGGACGCACATATTATTAATGTCACAAACTTTGATTAAGGATACATCCAGATAGAGTGTCGCAACTGTGCACGCGTCGATAAAAATAGCCCCTAACTGTTAGAGGCTAAATCAAATAAAAATAAATAAAATTGCAAAATAATGTTCAATATTTCAATTTCTCCCGATTTTAATTGGAATATTTCAACAACTACTATCATTATGAACGTCATTATGACAAGCAGAATGACGCAGAGGGAGCGTAAAACGTGTGCGCGCAGCAGCCTATAAAAGTTGGCCTGTTTTATATATTCGTGTAGTATGGCGACGTTCTTTCTAGGTATATTTATTTCTATGGTCACAAGGATCAAGATGTCAATCAATACAGACATGCGACAAATTCTTAAAAAATAAATTCAAACATGGAACGCGATATATCGAATAAAAAATCTCAAGTGTCATTTGTTATTCGGAGTATGGAGTGTTCATTGCTCGACTGGGGATATCTAACTTGATGTGAATATACAATTTCGTGGATCGAGCGCGGACGAGGCATAACAATAGCACTTTACCTTACCTTACCCACAAATAGAACAAAAATCACCTGATAAAGCTAAATGAATAAAAAGGTGCCATATCCTGTAAACATATCGTAAAATGTAAAATAAAATTTTAACGCTGTCGCATTAAAATATTATATGTATGCGTAAACGAAGCGAGATTGCTGTATAATCGATTGCTCGAATGTTTATAAGTATCTGTAGTTAAATATTGGATTGAGACTAAAAAACAACTGTTTTATTAATTATACATGGTGTAAATTAAAAACTATTGTTATTAATGTATAAATATTAGGGTATTGTCATAAGAAGTGGTCGCTCTAGTGGTAATTATTAGTTATTTACAACAAAATACAATCTACATAATATATAGAAAATTTCCTCGAGTCTGCCACAGCTACCGATTAACGGCGATGTTCCCAGCAGGCTGGCAGCGTTTCCTCTTTGGATAGCCAAGCTGATGATTTGGCGGAAAAAGCACCCCATCGCTGGTCTCCGGAGGCCAAGTGTCAAGAGCCTAAAAAGGGTTGGCTAAACAAATGGCAAATTAGAAAAAAACCGGCCAAGTGCGAGTCAGACTCGCGCACCGAGGGTTCCGTACAAACTTGTAGATATATAAATAAATGGTAGTATATACCTGAGTATTTGATATGAATTTCAATTTATGACGTATTAAAAAAAAACTACTTACTAGATCTCGTTCAACCCAATCGGTGGAAGTTTGTATCGTAATGTACATCATATATTTTTTATAGATTTATCATTCTCTTATTTTAGAAGTTAAAGGGGGACACACACATTTTTTTTTTTTTTTTTTTTTTATTTGGTCTACAAAACTGGGTACAATAAATATCATGCTTAAAAAATTGGTAAAATAAGTAAAGGTTAGATCGAGCGATTGAACCCTTCTAGGCGTAGACACAGCATGCAAAAATTTACAAAAAGGAAATAATACTACACAATGGTTACAGTTAAAAAAAATAAAAAAAAAAATTATAATAATAAAATTTTACCACTTTGGAAGTGTCTCTCGCGCAAAGTATTCAGTTTAGAAAAAAATGTTATTAGAAACCTCAATATCAGTTTTGAAGACCTATCCATAAACACCCCAAACTTATGGGTTTTATAAAAAAAAAATGAGTTTCAATTCTAAGTATGGGGAACCCCCAAACTTTATTGTTTTTTTTTCTATTTTTGTATGGAAATCTGAATGCGGTTCACATAATAGTTTCGGAAAAAAGTGGGTGTGACATACGGACGGACAGACAGACAGATAGACAGACATGACAAATCTATAAGGGTTCCGTTTCTTGCCATTTGGCTACGGAAAAAAGGTGTATTTCTAGGTCTCTCCCTGCCAAATTAGGATAGAGCTTTTAAAAATTAAAACTTAATTCAGTAGCATAGTATGTAACCTACCGTCTCACTCACATACAAGCTGTAAAGGTAGGAAGTAGGTATTTAATAAACAGCAAAACAAACGTAAACTCATAAAATGTTATATCAAATATCCGTACTATTCATATTCCAGTTTTTATGAGGGACGGACATATCTTTGCGTTTCTTGGGTTTTATGTGACCTTTATGTGCCGTCGTCAACGGGAACACTGACCCAACAAATTCGTTCTCGTTTTACGGCTTTATAATTCGGTTCTTTTGTCTCAAATTGCATTGCATAAATACTTGTAGATTTTTGTTTTTTTTATACTACGAAGTCGGTAACCAAGCATACGGCCCGCCTGATGGTATGCGCTTACCGTAGCCATATGGAAGCTTCCAACACACGAGGCATCAGTCCCGCATTACCGACCCTGCCACCCTCCCAATGAGCTATGACGATCTACACTCGCGCGCATCAACGCAACAAGTTATTTGGCTATTCTTACAGCTGGTGTAAGGTGGAGGTACTTCCCCAGTCTAGTTGCTCTTCGAGCGAATAAACGCTAAGCTCTACCTCAAAGTTTCTGAATTATTCTATCATTCTTTCGAAGTGGTTGAATCTTTGCTAGTACCTCTTACAGATTCTTGCTGAAATTGGTTGCACCATGTAACTGGATGGTATTCGGTGTAGCAGTAGACCTAGAGGAATTTGAAAAAAAAAATGCAAATATCTTGGAATCATTTATAATTTAATTTTATAAACAATCAACAGATATAATTCTAGCAGCATCACACCCTATACAACACTTTTTACATTATAACATAGAAGTAAATTGTAGGTACGTCTTTGGCAAGTCGACTCTAAGGGCGACACGTGCCAAAACTTTAAACTAGATTTAGTACGCGTTTTATTAAATGATAGATTCAAATTTTGACGCAAGTCACCCTGATGGAAATGCTGGTATATCTCACGCGAGAAGCTACTTATCTAACCTCATGGTCCGTAGAAATAAATATAGTTGGACTCGCGATACGACGGCATTTCATAACTATTAGATTAAAATTAACTAGAAACTATTCAATCAAGTTAAAAGCGAAGCTGTAAGGAGGTAAGCTATGAAAGAAAAACCAAATAAATCTCGTACTTTCATTAATTAATAAAACATTTACGTACCTATTAAATACAATATTTTCATACATAAAACCTAAATGAAATTACAATTTAAAGGTACAGGGAGTATGTATGAAATATTTGTATGAGATCAGCTATGAGAAATGATTAAATGCTCATGCTCTTTGTTAACACAGAGGTTACCACCTAATTGCATAAGCTAATGTAGATAAAGTAATGGATAGCTGCCCAGGGAAAAGTTAAAAGATTGCATTTTATGTTGTAGCCTCTAAAGTCAGTAAAAACTAAATCTTAAAATAGTTCCAGACGACGTCCGTGAAGATATCACACGCAGCTTAGAACCGCTTACTTATGATATGTTATTATTGAGCTTTCACAAATAGTAACAGATATAATAAAGAGAGAAGAGAATTATAGCAGATGATCTTATAATTATATCTAGGCTTAAACTTAAATCAAAACTGCATTTTTCTATTATGTACAGTAACATTGCACTTTCTCCTATTTAATAAGTCTCATTGAAATTCAGAGATTACAATATGATCAAAAATAATTATTCAGAATATACATAAAGAAAAAATTAGACTAACTCATCTATAATTTAATTTGTTTAACAAAACATGATCATGCCAATTTAGCTTACAGAAATTAAAATATTCGATTTTTGTCTATATTTGGCATACAATGGCATGTGTACAAAATCCAGTGGAATGGTACTTAAATTATTTTGAATATCTCACAAAATCATTTGGACAATCTTTGGCACTAAAAACTTATGTCTAACGAAGTCTTAAAGAAAGAACCAAAGACAGGACGTTTTATTGTTTTTGCATTGATTGATTACAACACATCTTATATTCTAAAGTCTTAAGTCACGGATTATATGAGAGAGTTCGACTAGCAAGTCATTTTCACTGATTGCACCACCCCATTCGTTCCCACAAATCTTGTATTCAGATATCACATTAACATCACTTTATTCAGTGGAGCACTTTTAAGTTCAATCACAGTCTCTCGACAGCTTCATCGGTCATACAAAGTCGTTCACTTCATTCTGTAGGGGATTTTCAGATTTCTCAACACATTTCCTAATCGCATCGAGGACTGTCACTATTCTTCTGTCGAGTGCCGCAAGGTGAGGCTCCCAAAGTATCGGAGACACTGGATCTATTTTCATGGAACTGCGAAGTTGCTTTGATAGAGGAACTCCGTTGTGGTATCTGTGAATTAACAAAAGAGTTATAATAAGTCAGAAGACTCAAACTAGAAATTTTAGAGAAGCAAAAATCTACTGACTTGAGTAGGGTAGACAACGTGGTATGCCGCACGATGCAGCACTGCAGTAATGGCGCCAGGATGCTCAGCTCGTCGTGGAACGCCTTGCCGAATGCACGGCCCTGGTCCAAGTGCAGGGTGAATGTCTCATTGCCGAACATTCTGTAAACATAACAGTAATATTATATGACAAACTTGCCAAGAACTCAGACAATAAGCTCAAAATTTAACTTTACGTCTTAAAGTCTAAAGTACCACGGTGGAATTTTTGGTCCAAAAAATAAAACTTGAATGCTGATAAAAATATGAATAACAACATTGCTGCATATTAAAGTGATTCTTTGAATATATATTACAACAAAAACAAAATAGGATATAATAATTATTAACTACTCAATATTCGTAACTATGTGCCAGAATCTAAAGAAACTCAGGTTTAATAGACAACCTGATATTATTACAAATAAAAGTAAATATAGCATACTTGAAAGTCTCATAATGATGGCGGTCCATATTCCCCGTGAGGAAGTCGAAGATGGACATGTCCATGAGGTCGAGCAGTCGCCGCCCGGAGTCGTAGGGCGGAGTCGTGCGCACCTACAGTACCACACAACACAGCACAATGTATCATGTAGCATTCTTATTGCATGCATGTATAAAGGATCGATAGGACAAACGAGTAAAATTAAAAATAATGCAAGAATGAATTTTCGAAAAATGGTAAATTTAAAGAAAATTTCAAATTCTTCACCAACGGCTATCCTATCTCAAACTAAGCAGAGCTGATACTATGGAATATTAATATTTATTTCTCATAATGTCCGCTAAAGATTGACTCACAAGTAACCGCGTTTTTTTCAAGATGGCGCGCCTCTTTATTGTTGGCAGGTTTCATACAACTTACCAAGTAATCGTGTTTCTTTTTTTATTCAAGATGGCGCGCCTCTTATGTTTGGCAGACTCCATACAACTGAACTAGAATTAGTAGGATTAATATTTACCGTATCACAGTAATCGGACTGTATCTCCCACTGTGCTTTTCTTCGCTTGTGGTACGATCTTCTCCATGGATGCCGCCACACCTGCCATAGTTACGAAGCGTTAGTCAATTGTTTCCATCATGACATTCTTTTCAATATTATGATTAAACTTGAAATATTGTTCTAGTAGGCTTAAATCTATTGCACTATAAAGTTATAAACTCACTTTACGAAGATCCAATCAAATTATGTATAATACTGCCATAAACTTATATGACTCTTTGTATGTATGACTATGTATCTTTGTTGGAGTTCCTTAATAAATAAATAAATAAATAAATAAATAAATAAAACAGTATAATTATTTAAAATCGCCTACACTAAATTAAGTATAAAAGGCTATTTTTGAATTGGTTTAGGAAATAGAAGCCGCTAAGATGGAGTCGGTCGGATGAACAGAGTTTCTTCAGCAAATGGTTTCCAATATTTTCTGGGCATAGAATCCTTATGAAATTACCTAACTTGTCGAATAAAATGAAATCAATTACCTTCCGTTCAGCTATATCAGAAGACGGTAAGAACGCGGCAAAACTTCCCTCCAAAGTATCAGGGTTGCCACAAATCGCGTGACCAGTATCACAATAGTACGAGCACTTCCCATGGAAGCAGAAATTGTTCGCCGGCGACACGAAGAATGTCTTAAGGATGTCTCCTTCAGTAACATCGTAGATCTCTGTAGTCATGTTGAGGACTCGGCCCACGACCGGCATCGCTCGCCGGAAGCCCAATATCCTGAATTAAAGGAGATTTGAGTTAAAGAGAATAGAGCAGTATTCTCGGTGAATGTGTGTACTTTAAGACATGTTTCAAATTTATATCACAGTAAAGATTATGCTGTTGTTACTATGTTTGAGAAGAAAAAAAAACTTGAGATTTTCCTCTGGTCCATTGGGGCAATAACGTAAATTAATCTTAATGTGGTCATCATTGAAATCTATAATCTAGAGTTTTGAATTGTAGAAAAAGGAAGACCATTTCAATCAGTTCACTTACGCGGTAGCCCCACATTGCAGTATGCAAAAGACTTCCCATCTATACTAATAAATAATCTATACTAATATCAATTCAAAAATACATACTTTTGGCGGAATTTTAAAACATAATTTCTTATTAAAATTTTAAAAGATATAATTTCATGTTTATAGTGACCTCATAAAAACCAGAAGTTCCTTCACCTCAGACACCTTTAATACACAACCAACTCCCACGCATTTTTTTATGTGGCTTATTCATGCTAAAACATTTTTTATTGCACACTAGCATTTGCCCCGCAGCGTCACCCGCGTTCCTGGGATGTAAAACACCGTATGTCCTATTCCAAGACCTAAAATAACTAAGGTCCGATTTAAGGACATATACGGCTCATATATGGCCATTGAAAAATCAGCCCTAGGAGACCTAGATATAGAAACCTAATTTGATGAACCGTTCACGCAATGGAGTAGTAACTATCGTAGATACCGCATTTATAATATTATTAGGATAGGTTTATGTGTTCTGACCTGTCTAAATGGAAGGCAGCTATTTCAGCGTTATGCCTCTCGTAGTCAGAAAAGTAGAAATGATTTGGCAATGTTTGTACATCCCGTGCAAATCTGTAAAGAAAAAATATGTTTTAAAAGGGACACGGGTACCAGGATCGATAAGTAGATTTAATAAGATAAAGCACGACTTGGCTCGTGTGCATCTTTGACGGCAATCGATATCCGTCATCATTTTTATTAATCATGCATTATACAACTCAAGTACTAGATGTTAAACACAGATTATCATATTTATCACTCATCCAATCTCTCTTTAAGGACATATCTTATAATTATTTATTAACGCATGAGAAGTTTTATTTTTGTACCTCAGTTGATTCAAAAGGCAATACAGGAATAACCCCTGCAAGGTAATACAAGAAAGGTCTGACTACAGTTTTATAAAATTACATAGTGACTGTGTAACCCCCAAATGGCAGGTATATTCATGATGTAAATTGAAACCGAGTAATATAAATCCATTAAAGAGCAATATCAAATATCGGTTCTCGGAGATAAGGGACCCCTGTCGTTTAAAATAAATTTATAACGTTGAAAAATGTAGTTACCAAAGGCGAATAACTCATTTGTCCTAACAAATGGAGGCGCAATTTCTTTTTGTGTCTAATGACTCGGACGTGGATGCTAATCAATTTCTCGGAAACAAAACGATTAAAGTGGCTCTTAAATCGTGAATCTGGTTAGATAGGAGCAATCCCGGTAATATACTGCACCGGGTGTCTTCCGATTTATTGTCCTTAGTGTGAGTCGTAAGTGAGATAGTAGAGTACACTTTTAAACGGTTGCATTCAAATGTTCTAGTTTATTTTAAAATATATTTTCCACATTTTCCTGCCAAAATAGACCTACACTTATAAATATTTTAGACAATGCAAATAATTGATCATTTTAATCGGAGCTAAGTTACTGAGACCGGCTAAAAATATAAAATCAAAATACAAGGAAAATATTGCACAGGTACCCCAATAAATTTATCTCGCAGAATAGACGATAAAAATAATAGGTACGTACACACGTATGGGAAGGGTTGCTATCGACTGTCGTGCAATTTATAGTTCCCGAGCGAATTGTGCAAGATCCACGAGGGGCTCTTGATATGTCGCCGGGATAACCCCTCGAGTCTATAATTTTCACTAGAAAACTTATCCTGGCTAAGTTATATAGTCAAGAGCAATTGGATAGTAAGCCCATATCTGTTTCAAGGTTACATACATTTGCATTTCTATGCGATGTCATTTCTCTTTGATCTGACATCTGCTTTATATGCTCCTTTATTTTACACAAAGGCAATATTGAGTTAAAGTTGAAGCGAAGTGCTAAGACGTTTGACACTCGATACATAAGTCCTTTGGGAGGTTCGTGAACATCCCACGAGAAAATTTTGGAGTCTTTTGTTACCGTAAAATTTTATCCGATAGTGTTTCATATTTGGAAATGATTTTAAGTCCGACAGACCTAACATTATAGAAAGAAGTAAAGGAAATATTATTATAATAAAGTTAATACACAAGTACTCGTATTTACAGTACTGAACGGAAAACACAATCAATAACAATGGCACGTAAGTAAAAGAACCTGGGAGAAACTCAGTACTTCAATAGCACTTGTAGTTGAGAACACAGTGGGCAAGCCGCTAAGCCGATCGTACGAAAGAACATTCTTAAAGTTTTGTGAATAGAACCGACGCACAACACGTCCAACGAGGTGACAGGGAAGTTTCACCAACTCCTCCGGTAGCATACGCGGCCACTCCAAACTACGCCTCTTGAACAAAACTTATTTGTATAACTAAATAAAACTACCGTACTGTTATCGACATGCTAAATGATAGACGCCCCAGGAAAACTCGTAAATTATAAAGCATTCAAGTCAAGAGAACTTACCTCATCGGCTTGAACAGCGCCTGGACACCATTAGAGTAGTCAATAATAAGTTTCAGCTGCGTACCTCCCTCTTTTTGCTCTGTCGAAAACAATTGATTATCCGATAAATTTTGATTAGCCACATTAAGGTTTAATGCGACCTTCGTAGCAGTAGTTTAGACATTATTATAATGTCATCTAATGCAATATATAAGCGAGATACTAAAAATAAATGATGAACTATACGATAAAGTTGGATCAACAATGAAATCCATTTAAGTGGTTTAAATATTTAAGTCCAATTCGAAGTAAAGGGCGAGATTGTTGTGGCACTATTGTCCGTCGGACCGCTAACCCCACAACTGATTGCAGACCCGAGTTCATTTAATATACATACTTCTACCTGCTTAAACTTTTCTATACATATAGTTATATATAAAGATATAGTGGGATTGTAAATATTTTTTGCTTTTTTCAAACGATGTCTCTTAGAAAAATTATATCAAAGACATTAGAAAAATTAAGAAAAAAAAAAGAAATTATACCTAAGTAGGTATCACGAATATCTATAAATCTTTGCAGGTAATGAACGCCCAGTCACATAGAGTAGGCGTTGTAAAGGTTTTCTGTCTAAGCGTAATTGCTTTTCTATGTCTGATCAACGTTATAGTGAATATTTTATCGCTCTACATACTTATAATTGAGATAAGGGCCTTTAGCGTCGTGGTTGAAATTGATTTAGGGTATATTTTATCAGTAATTATATTCAGCATAGCTTTTTTGACCAAATTATACGCAGATACGTTATTGGTACAATGTTTTGCAGAGGTATAATATTATGCTTGAGCAACAATTACATTATAATTAATTAATTTACCTGCGTGTATGACGGGAGATGTAGCCATTTCTTTGAGTATTGCATCTACTAATATTTCGCCATCTTCATATAATTCATGCTGCGCTATCCTCAATTGGAACTTCTCCAGGTTAGATGCATTCAAGCTACGAAAGCAAAAATAAATAATTATAATTCGGTCAAAAAAATTTTATGGTGTGAAACTTCTACGGTCAGCAAAGTAGGTAGCTGAACAGATCCAAATTTACAAAACTGTAATCTAAAATTATTCATGACGTAGTTTATAGTCTGATGGGTATTTGACGTCACTTTGCAAAATTTAAAGTATTTTTAAATGGATAGTTTAATTGCACAGGTGCTTTCTAAATTTGGAACTGTTTAGCTACTTCATTTGCTGACTAAACACCTTCTAATTTGATCCAAGGGTATGAAATGTCAATTCAACGACAAAAACGATTCTTCGGGTAGGTATGTGTGTACATAGCATGTATGTGTATTTTTGCAGTTTTTGCACACACTCCTAAACCTGGTCGTTAACGTCGAGATTTACATGGAAGATTTTCCGATGGCGGCGTGTTGGTTTTGGCTGCGTGGAACACATAAGTGGACGTGATTTGCCTACTAGCGGTAGGTGCGAGACTCCGGGCGACACGGCGCAGCACGGAACTGAATACTAAGGAGCCTACGTGTAACGTTCTCGATTTGTGGCATGCTCCGATAACCTGCATTTAGAAATCAAGCCGGCAGCTATTCTAAAATTTATTGACTCTCTTTCGGTGCGAATTGTGCTGGCGGCGACTGGGAATTCAAAAAAGCTCAATTGTTCAGACTCTTGTCAAATCGACGCTTAGTATTCTAAGCGGTCAATACGAAGCCTATTAGAATAAATTTACTCTACTTTCCTTTGTAACGACACGAAAAATAAATTTTATGCCGAAGAAAGACATCGTCCTGGTCTTAAACAATGAGAGCTCATCATGTTTCACATTCCGTAGATTACACCAATTTCGAAAGGAAAACGACAAAATTTTCTACGTATCAAGTAAACCCATTCCATAGACATGATACATGAAATTTTGCTATAAGAGGTTCCGTCATATCGCGAGTAGCATTTTGAGGAAGCCATCATGCATTCATTCCATTTAGTTTTATTGTGTAAGACCCGCGCCTATCTCGACGGGACCCCGTAACTGGATTTTAAATAAGATTTCTTGTAGGGCTTGTGAAATTTGCCTTACGAGATAAAGAAAGGTCGCCTCGTCTGTATCATATTATAGAATCCTTTCTGTCGTGTATGATATGAGCCTTTTTTATAGTCTCGTATCAAACGACATGCCGTTGAAAGTGTACCAAAGCGCGAAGGAAATGTGATATTCTTTTCATTGCTTTTACAGTGTCCCTATGTGAGATTTGGCCTAATATTTGGTTTTGTGAAATTACGTGAAGCAGTGCAGGCCGGTCGCGAGCACCTGTTTGATTTAGATGCATACTTTAGTACTCGGCGGATGAAAAGGCATCGCTCGTATGACGTGCACCGGTAATACGTTTCAGAACATTACTTTTAAGAAGAGTGGCGACCGTTTCGCGGAGTGCCGCGACCAAATAGCCGAGCACTGTTCCACCGCGATGTTCATATTATCAAAGTTTAATTGCAGTAATAACGAAGTAACTAACAATTTAATTTGGAGACTCGCAGCGTGCTACATAAATCGTACTTGTGGATGTCAGCTGTCGGCAACTTTAGAGAATTTTCCTTGTAATGTCCTTTTCGCGTCGTTTTTCGTGGAACATTTTAATTAATATTTCTTAACTGGCCGAATATTCTCGTTATTTTGTATCAACATTTTGCGTATTGCGTATTAAACAAGAATCTAGAAACAGGGAGAGAAAAGATTTTAAGAAACTCAGATAAATTATTCAATCGGACGTGCATAATGTGAATTAACATAACTCTCTCAGTATGATACTTGTACGTTATTTTTAAATTATATTTAAGGGGCCAGCGTTCATCTACCGACGTTGATTTATGAAATCCAAAGCCATCGTGTAATCAGTAATTATAATACATTTATTACCGACCTACATAATTAACTCAGATTAACTATACATTTCCTAAAACCCAGAATTAATAAATATATTATTATCTATTAATCTTCTAGCAAAGCATTTTACATACCTAGGCTCTAAATCTTCCATTTCGCCAATAGTAGGGTTTTCTGGCCTCAAAACATTAAGGTCTCGATGTGGGGGTGTGATCACGGGGTGTTCTTCACCCTTCCCTTGCAGTTGATCGAAGAGTATCTTCTGTAGGTCTTCGTACCGGTCGGTGGGCGGTGCTGGGGTGCGTGGCTCGGCGTCCACGCCGCCCCCACCTACGCCCCCACCACCACTTGTCTCACTTGGAGCTGACTGCTCGAATTCACGGGAGCTATTACTGCCGTTACTAGAGAAGGAAAGAAAACTAATATAGGAGAAGAATTTAAATATTGGACATGTTGGGAAAGTCATGCATGACCTCTTTTATTGAAATGGGCTATATCCAAATAAAACTATAATATTACTTTATATAAAATGTACCTAAGCATCGACTTCCGACCTACATCTTTCGTTTTTTCGTTGGTTAAAAAAGTAAAGAAGAAACTTACACTAATAGTTGATACGAAAATATTTCAATGGAATTGCATTCTTAATTAAAATTTCCATTTATAATAAAAACAATAAACTTAAAATATTCGAAGTAGATACAAAGATTCAGAATTCGTCACATTAAATAACAAACATTACTTCATTTACAAACTTTAAAAGCACTTAAATATAAATATTGTTTCTAACCAATGGAGAGCTTTTAACGAATCACAATTATTTAAATACAAAACAATTGTTCTCCAAAATACCGATACACAATGCCAGGTTGTAAAGATGGTTGTAATAATTAGTTGTTTGCTTCTGTTTATAGTACTTTGTAGCAAATCGTGGACTACCCTTTCAATATGAGTTTAATTTGTGTAAATAACCGCGTACAATAAGACAAGGCTATTGTGTATTTTCCAAAGCAATGAAAAGGCTTATAAAGGTCGATCTAAATTACTTCTCAATAACAACATTAGCTCAAGTGTTTGCGTAGAGCACGTAGGAGGTACAGTTATAATCATTTTACCGGCAAAAGTTACTTCAGCCATGCAGCCAATATTAAATCAATAAACCTTTCCCGAGACAATCTGCACTAGTTCTAACAAATACTATAACTGCAGCCAATAAATTATCAGAAGTTTGTATGTTAGTTCAAATCATCGTACACAATGAGTCATAATAGTGTAAATTTGGAGGTAGATTTTTGGATAATTGTTCACCATAATTTGATAAATTAAAGCTTGTGTATCTTAAGGATTCATCATAATCAGCCTATAATGTACCACTGCTGAGCACAGGCCTCCTTTCACAAATCAGGGTGAAAGGGAATGGGCAGATACTCCACCACGCGTGCCCACTGCGGATCGGTGGAGGTAGGCTAGTGGTCAACCTACTGTTGGAGTTTTCAAGCGGCCTAGGACTAACTCCAACTAGCTTAACAACTATCACAATTAAGTGATAACCGGGACCAACGGCTTCACGTGCCTTCTGAAGCACGGAAACGCTTGATTTGAAATACCACAAGTTGGTCACCCATCCAGGTACCGACCACGACGGTGGTAGCTTAACTTGCCGATCGATTAAGAACGGCTTATCATGCTTCTTAAGGATTACATAATTTATAAACCCTAGTACTGACTTTAAAGATAAATGTCTATTTATAAATGAAATTGTATGTTGTCTTTGAACTCGAGATGTATCCTGCGATAAGCCTCCATAGGAATCTTTAAGATACAATTACTTATCTGACTTCAAAAATATACTGAAAATAGAAAAACAAGCTCTGTGATCTATAGAAAAGAAGAAGAAATATACCTTGAATATACGGGCCAGTTGGCGCAGTTGGTTAAGAGTCTGGTAAAGATTCCACCTATGCGCCGCAGGTCGTGGGTTCGATTCCCGCACTGGACATGCATTTGTGTGCATGAACATGTCTATATGTCCTGAGTCTGGGTGTAATTATGTATATTAAGTATGTATTTACAAACAAAAAGTAGTATATGTATTATGTCAGTTATCTGGTTTCCATAGTACAAGCTCTGCTTAGTTTGGGATCAGATGACCGTGTGTGAGGAATGTCCCAGGATATTTATTTATTATTTATTTGTATGAGGTACTAGTTGCGCCCCGCGGCTTCACTTGCATATTTCCTACCCTACCCTTAAGTTTTCTTAAATTTACTAATTTTCTACGCAACTTTCTTAATTTTTTTCCGTAAGAACCATCTTCAGTGTATTAGAAAACGTAAAAAAAAGATAAAGTCGGTAAAATCGTTCTCATGTTATGGCGTAACCAAGGGAAATAGGGATTCATTTTTATATATAGAGATTGCAGGTGGGGACAAACCATAGGTTATTATTATTATTAATATTTTTGGTAGTGGTCTCGTATGGTATATTTAAAATTTTGCAAGAAATTTATTTCTCTGTAAAATTTTTTGTTCCCGACTTATAATATTCAAGGTATATTTAAAATTCTATAGATTATAGAGCTTGGTTTTCTTTTTTATTAAAACAAAACAAAACCTAGCCATTAGCTATAACCATTGCACGGTTTAGTTAAACTAATTGATATACACCTTATTCATACAATCATCCAGCTGTTGGGTGTTTCGAGGGTATAAGGAATCCCACATACCTACAGAAGATATGCATAAAAACATAACCCTGTCTTTGCTGTCGCGCAGCCGGGTATTATTAATAAATATATTATGTTAAGGAGGTTCTCAATCCGTCCGTATATTTTTTTTATATGTTCACTGATTATTCGCAAACGGCCTATCCGATTTGAATGGTTTAAACTGTATTGTGTTACAATAGATCCCCACGGTGGTCCCATATACATTTTATCATGATCGGACTATGGACTTTGAAGATATGACGGAATTCCACAACGGACAGGAGTTCAAACATCGCGATTGCGGCATATTAATCAATATTGTCGCCAAATTATAAATGATATCCATATCCTCGGCCAGTGAAAAATCTTGAGAGATTTGAAAACGCATGAAATGAAACTAAAATTTAAAAATGTTAACAAAAAATTTAACTCCCTTCAAAATACACTAACTCTAATCTACAGTGTTAGACTAGTAGATTAGAGTTCCAAAGTCATTATTTCATACATTTTAGTGTACTTTGAAGAAGTTTTTTTTAAATAGTTTTTGATGTTATTAATAAAACACTTAAATATGAATCTGTCGCTGTTATTATTGACTTTTCAAGTCTTAAATAAGAAGATAGCTGTAAGTCAAAACGTCAGACAGCGGTCGCTGGGCCAAAGTCGTTTTTAATAATTAAATACTTAAATAAATACCAAGTCGTTGAATAAAAATAAATAAATGCTATTAGACGATCATCTCAGTGTAATATAAACTTCATAAAGAGTTGAGCACCTACATAAAATATAAGTATAAATGCGACATTTTAAAGCTAAATAGAAATTATGAAAAAGGCGCATTTAGGAAATTGGGTTCCAGAATGAGGAATAATAAATAAGGCTTCGTTCATACGATAAATTTCTCGTGGAGCAAGTCGAACTTTGCTTAACTTTAAACATATGTAATGGAAACTTCTAGATTTTAAAATGCAAGACGTTTCCTACCTTTAGTTTTTTCTAACATAGTGAATAAAATTATAATATAACTGCTGTGATACGATTGTCTTTTTTATATTATTTTTGTTTGTGTACGTTTATTTACCTACTTCTTCATTGTGGCTTTGTTAGTTTGCTTGAGAGATGACAATCTTAAGATATTCTACCTTATTACGTGATATGGCTTAAAGTAAGTCTAACAACATCTTGGTTTTAAATATATCCGTCCCTTTCTAATGTCAACAAAAAGAGCCTATATATCTTATAACCCGGATTTAACTAGACTTGGTTTACACCATCTCTTCTAATAAGACAGTGGTGCCGATTCTGTTGTAAATCACACTAAACTATTTTAGTCACATCACATCTCTTTCTTACGAAAATTATTGAAAAAGGATAGAACATATTTAAAGCTGTAAAAATAGTCTTTGCCGTCTTCATTTGCGGGTATTTACACGTAACAGCGATAGATGTCGACTAAATTTATATTGAAAAATTAAAAGCATTGGACTAATTTGACAGGACTAAATTTCTTACAATCTTTTCTTGTGTTCTTTGTTAGAAAGAGATATAGTGAGACTAAAATTAGTTTAGTTGTAAACAACAGAATCAGCACTGCTATCTGTTTATTTTTAAAAAAGAACTTTATATCGTAGGATATTATTTCATAGCTCTACAACATTACACAGACGTTACTTACAGCCAGTAAGCTCACGACTATGGCATCGTCTCGAGATTTTTTCTAGCACTCTATTGTGAGACGCCACGGCGATGCGATTGTTTCCCATTGTCCTTATGGAAAAAGCATTGAGTGGCGACGAACTCATATTTCTTTTATCTAGCGTTCATATTTGTCCAGCCGAGGTGACAAATTAATTAATGTATTGTTCCATAAACAAAGGCTTTTATCTAATAGACACTCGCTATTATAAGGATCTGAATGCAGGACTACGGAATAATAGGCCTACCTACTTAGTTTACGAAATAGTGGGAACATCGTACTATCATGGCTCCTGGCTGAACGCCATTATGACGGAAAGCCATTATTACTCGATTCCGTCATAATGGCGTGCCATATATTTGAAGCCTTTTGGTAGCCCGTTTAGTGAAAAAACAGCTTTGTTATTTTGCCCATACAACATAAGTAATTTGATTAGTCTTATTCTATGGCCAGCTCTCCCATGCAATGAGGAGTAATGAACCACAAATCGTCGTTTTTAGGATTCCGTACCCAAAGGGTGACCAACAGGATCCTGTTACTAAGGCTTCGCTGTCCGTCCGTCCATCCGTCTGTCAATGAGCTGTCTCATAAACCGTAATAGGTAGACACCTGACATTTTCACAGAATATGTATTTCTATTGCCGCTGTAATAATGAAATAATCTTAAAAATTTAGTTTAGTTCAAAATTAAGTTGAGTTAGTTCATATTTTACGGAACCCTCCGTGTGCGAGTCTAACTCGCACTTGGCCGGTTTTTTAATAATTACTTAACTGCTCGATTTATTATTTCGACTGAATATTTATGTAGGAAAATTGTGTAGCTATTTCATCATCATCAGCCTTTTTTAAGTCTAGGTTTCTCTCAGAGCGCGCCACTCCTTCCGGTTTCTAGCCGCCCGCATCCAGCCCAGTCTAGCCACTCTTTTGAGGTCGTCAGTCCAACGGGCTGGGGGGCTCTAAGACTCGTCTGCTCCATCGACCATCGGTTCTGCGGCAGATTCGACCGGCCCATAGCCACTTCAGCTTGCTATATAATTCTTTGAACTATGTCGGTTCAAAGAAACCCCCGCTCTTTCCATAGCTCGCTGTCACTTAAAATTTTTGGTCCAGTTTATGCGTCAGTGTCCACGTCTGGGCTTCGTAGGTCATGACAGACAGGATGCACTGATTGTATAACTTTGTCTTGAGACTCTGCGGTGTAGGCGACTTAAAGATCTGACGTGTAGCTACTTACCAAAGTTATAATATCGATTTTGTACATCTATACTAATATATTCTATATAATAATAATAAGATAATAAAACGGAAGAGTTTTTGTTTGTTTGTTTAAACGGGCTAACCTCTGGAACTACCAGTCGGACCGAAAAATTCTTTCACTAATAGGAAGCTACATTATCCCCGAGTAATATAGAGGTTTTATACCAGGAACGCGGGTGAAACCGCGGGGAACAGCTAGTGTTTTAATAAAAGGGGGTTTGACTCTCCCGGACCTCAAAACGTTACTTAGGCTATTCAGTAAAATATTATCTGGAGGAAAACTGCATGTCCGATTTTTTTTATTTTAAAGCATGGGTTTCCATCCGTCTGCGCCGAGCTCGACTGCTTGGTACAAGACTTATGGTGCCCTTCCACCAGAGACGTTAAGCTAATGATGTGTATCAACCTGCCTATTGGCTGTCTATAGGAAAAGCTAAAGGTTTCTTCCTAGCTAAAGGGAATAAATGACTTTGACTTCATCAATGGATGATGGATCACCTACATTGCGTTTTAGACATGAAAAAACTTCCGAAGCAAACGGAAATTTAATAATAAAATATATAAAATGCTGAAAATTATAGGTAGGTATCTACCTAGTAACGTGTGTTTTTTAAATGATTTATTCTAATCACCAATGTGTCCCCAAAAGGTAGCCGTCTCATGTTGCAATTACTAAGATACATATCTATTTGTCCAGCCGATATATGACGACAAAAATTATTAAATGCATTGTTTTCAGACAAAGGCGGTAAGTGATATTTTAATAAAATGTACCAGTTTATATATAATATAAATAATTACGGAAAATAATGAGAACACTGACGCTGAAGACCTAAATAAATATGTAATAATATATGTTTGTAATAAAACAATGTAGATAAATAGTAAAATATAGATTTTACTGAATAATATATCTTGTAAAATATTGACAGACGAAAGAACAAGAATTAAAATTAAATTATATATATTAGGTACTAGCGGCCCGGTATGTACGTGCTTCGCTACGTATAAAGTGAAATAATAAAAATGTGATAAATGAAGAACCGCTCGACCGATTTTGTGCAAACTTCACATAAACCATCTACTAAATAATCCGAACAAAGCCTAAACATTTGTTTTGGATAGTTCTTGAGTTATAAAATTACAACGAAAATTGGCATTGATTTTTATATATATTGATTGATGATGATGGTAAACCTGTATGCTCAGTTTCTTCTGAACAATATTACATAACTACGTATATTCTACATGATCAAAATTTTCTTTTATTCAACTTGACCATGACGAACTCAATTTAACTGAACCGGAAAAATCTACAAATTGTTTTAATTCTTTGTAATTTTCTTTTAAATGAGACAAGCAAAGTTATGACAGTTCAAATAATGTAGATAAGTATGTATTTACATACTGACTCTCACTAACATCAAAATTGATGTGTTTATTAACCATCATCTCAGGAAAGTAGGATAAACAAATCATGAAAATTGTAAATGTTTAATTAAAATGTAAGTCTGTGCGTAGTGATTCATATACGCAAATGTCAGAAAAACAAAATTTTAAAAAAATATAGTGTGTTGATTTGTGTTACTTTTAAACTAGACTTTATTGATATACTTTTAATTTAAACTAATAATAATAAAGCTGCAGAGTTTTTGTTTGATTTGTTCTTTGTTTGTTTGAACGCGCTAATCTCTAGAATTACCAGTTGGATTCGAAAAATTCTATCACTTATAGGTAGCTACAATATCCCCGACTACTTTTTATCCCGGGACCTCGGATGACAACTAGTCCGAGTATCTGTACCCCACAACAGCTGATATGTGTGTGAAGACAGTGCAAATAATTAACAGTAATTTTTATCAAATCCTTTCAGCAAGCAGGTCTATCTACCGCAATTACGTACCTGCGTACGGTTTTAATGTTTTAGTAATAAACTGCTATTTTAACTGACACTATTCAGTACAACAGTAGGTTGTCACATACCTACTTATCGATCTCCTATATTATACTATTCATCATCATCATCATCCTATAATGTCCCACTGCTGAGCACAGGCCTCCTTTCACAAATCAGGGTGAAAGGGAATGGGCAGTAGGCTGGCTAGTGGTCAGCCTACTGTTGGAGTTTTCAAGCCGCCTAGAAGGCTTCCAACAAGCTTAACGACTATCACAATTAAGTGATAACCGGGACCAACGGCTTTACGTGCCTTCCGAAGCACGGAAACGCTCGATGTGAAATACCACTAGGCGGTCACCCATCCAGGTACCGACCACGACGGTGGTAGCTTAACTTGCCGATCGATTAAGAACGGCTTATCATGCTACACCACGAGCGCTTCATTATACTATTATTATCAAATAATATGACTTTATTAACGTGACCATTCAATCACACATCACAATCACATAAATAGCGTTTTCAAATGTATGAAAATTAGAAGTAAAAACTGACTAGGAAATACGCTAAGAATACTGACCGTTATATAATTATTATCAACGTAATTTATGATAATCATATCGATTTTGGGGAACAGGAAACATTATGCACCTTATTACAAAACATGGTTTAAAGGAAAACCAGGTTTTAAAATAGCCTCGTCCCTTTTTATTATATGACGTTAGAAAGTGACCAAATGACAGTAAAACCTGGCTTTACTTTAAACCATGTTTTGTAATAAGGGGGATTGAGTTGTGTCAAAATTAACGTTATCAAGGTAACACAGCAATAACCTGACAGATAATGTATTATGTACACTCCACTCCACTAGAGTTTGTTTTGTGATAGGTAATCATATGAAAAAATATGTCGTTGATCTCTTATGATATACATACCATTAATTAAGATTATGGGAAAATATTGGGAACTTTTAATAACACATACTAATAGTTTTGTTTGTAGATTACAGCTTGACTGTACCTATCCAATTGCATATATGTTATTGAAATATTACTTTACTATAGTCAGGAAGTAAGTACCAAAGACGAAAAACTGCAGAATAGCTCCATAGGTATATGTCCCAATCTATGATTTTGGGCTATCGGGGGGTGTGTGTGTGTGTGTGTGTCTATCACACTCAGCTTCACCTCATGTGGTAAACCCACATTCGTGTTTTAATACCCCCTATTATATAACAGTTTTACATAAATATCTATTATTTGTTTCTTTATTCCGCCTTCACGCCTCAATTACTCAACGGATCATCATGAAATTTGGCATGCAGATAGCCTGTGGCATGGAGAAGGACATAGGAAAGGATCTTGATGGAGTTTCCACCGGTTTCGATTAGGTATATTTATCCGTTGACGAATCAAGAGTTATTTTTTTTATGTGAATGTTTTTACTTGTTTCTTACTATGTGCAATAATGTGCATACCTGCATATTTTCATCATAAATTTTATTGCAGTACTTTTATGTACATTTTTATATTTGTTTTTTTTTGTCAATTGACATTACAAAAAAAACTGGCCAAGTGCGAGTCGGACTCGTAAGGGTTCCGTAAAACATTTCTTGTTTGGCACCCTATGGTTACGTAACCTCAAAAAAGGATTATTTTATGGCAAATTAAAATTAAAATAAATTAAATTTCAATCGTTTTATTAAAATTTTAATAAGTTGGTATCATCATCATCAGCCTATAATGAACATTATAGGCTGATGAGCACAGGCCTCTTTTCACAAATGAGGGTGAAAGGGACTGGGCGATACTCCACCACGAGTGCCAACTGCGGATTGGTGGAGGTAGGCTAGTGGTCAACCTACTGTTGGAATTTTTAATGCCGCCTAGGAGGCATCCAAATAGCTTAACGACTGTCACAATTAAGTGATAACCGGGACCAACGGCTTACTACCTCAATTAAGTGATAACGGACCTCTAGGCAGTCACCCATCCAGGTAACGACCACGACAGACGTAGCTTAACTTTGCCGATCGATTAAGAACGGCTAATCATGCTACACCACGAGCGCTTCTTAGTTGGTATACAATAAATGCGCAACTATCAAGCTACACATACGTTACCATAGATAATAAAATACCTCTACAATAGCATCTAATATATTACAATCTATTGTCATGAAGACATCTTCAAATAATAGTTGCCAATTGTTTCTGTATTGTTTTCACCTCGATTAATGAGGAGTTCAAAGTATGGGATGTTGCGATTTTAATATAGGTAAATCTGTTTTGTGCAAGTGAGGTCTTATAAAGTGACATATAGAGGTTATAGGTCAGTGATAGTAATATACTTAAATGTCATGAAATATTTGTAAACGCAATTATATTTAACTAGCTTTTGAAACGCAGCTTCACTTGCGCAGACTCCATAAATACCTATAACATTTTTCCCGTCAGCCAATCCGATAAATGTGAGCCCCGGGCTAAGTTTAACTTGAAAACTCCATGAAAATCCTTGATTTTCATCTGTCTATGTGTATGAGTCTTTCTGTTGTTGTCCATAGAGACAACTCTATGCAACAACAGAAAGACGAAAAGATACCATTCTTCTCTTGCATTCTGTCCCACTATCAGCTTTTTTTTGGTGAATTTTAATGTGACAAAATAAAATACCACTACCTACTCTAAATTGGGACATGTTTTCATACCGTCTGATTTCAATTAAACAAAGCTTATTCGAAGCGCAAACATGAGGACAAACACACAAACAAAACTTTTATTCTGATACTCGTCCTTCATTTAGGTATATTTATAATCTAGGCTTTCAAAAATCATAAAAATGCCCTTTACACAGCTTGATATTCATCATCAGCCTATAATGTCCCACTGCTGAGCACAGGCCTCCTTTCTCAAATCAGGGTGAAAGGGACTTGGCGATACTCCACCAGATTCGACTTAAATGTAACTAGGTATGTCAACTATCAATATGTATATATTCGAAGATTTTAGTAGTACCTTAATTAAATTGTAAGTATTTTTTTTTTAAATAAACAGATTTAAAATTTAAAAAAAAAAAAAAATTATGCGTGCCCACTGCGGATCGGTGGGGGTAGGCTAGTGGTCAACCTACTGTTGGAGTTTTCAAGCCGCCAGAAAGGCTCTAGGACCAACGGCTTTACGTGCCTTCCGAAGCACGGAAACGCTCGATTTGAAATACCACTAGGCGGTCACCCATCCAGGTACCGACCACGACGGTGGTAACTTAACTTGCGGATCGATTGATTGATTGATTGATATTATGAGCTAAAATTATGTTTGAGCCATAGTCTACATTTATCAATCAATAAGCATTATAGCTATTATATCAGATATCAGGTATACATATACAGGTATCACTGCTTCTTTCTCATGTTTCTCAAGGGATATAAAACGTTTGAAATTTTCTCTATACAATTTCATCAAAGGTATTTCACCGTCTTTTAGTAAATATACTACTACGATACTACATGAGAGCTATGTTACTTATTAAGAACTATTATATTATAGCTTATACTAAGTAGCCGTGTGTAGAATAATACCATGTTTCCGAAACAACAGTTGTATTTGATAGCCGGTAGCAAAGGTAAACTGCAACTTTGTGATACAATTTTTAAATCACGATATTGTATGAAGTTTTATTTCACATCATTGAATTGTTTAAATTTTTTAACATTTAAAAAGTCATTTTTAAATTTCGAATAAAAAACGATATGTAACTGGCAATTTTATTTTATATTTATGTCCCTTCTGACTTCAATACAGTAGTAGCTCAGAGTATATAATTACTACGGTAGTAGGTACTCTGTTATCTACAAGACGCTGTCAAACCCACAAACATTCCGATAAGGTAGATAACGCACATAAATATACCTAATAAGTAACTTTTTTTACAAGAAAATCGTGTTTTACTACTATGTTATATATCATTTTACAAAATAACCGCTAAGTCCTACTGACGTACTAATAGTTTAAAAAGAAATTTTACCGGCGTTTATGTCTTAATCAAATAACTTTTACGTCATTCCTTAAGGAATTTGAAAGTCAAAGTAATTAATGTAAGTCATTACGAAGTATTTAGAGTTTCCCGAGAAATACTAAATATTGTTGAAGTGCTCGTATTTATGTCATCTTCGAATGCTATCAAAGGGTCATTGTTAGTTCCGATAAGATAAATTTTGATTTATCTAGACGTGTGATGTATGCACGTACTTCTTGGAATTTTCTTATTATTATTCTCACAGATATTAATTATCTAAAATAAGTTGTTCTTCATAAAAAAATAAGATTTAGTAATAAAAATAGCACGTACCCATAACATAATAACAACACATTGTCACTCACGGAATTTAAAGGAAATCTACAAAACACTGAAAATCACAACACCAACCTTTTCTGTAGGAACCGCTTCCTGAACTCAATGTAGGTAGAGCGTCCCTTATCCTGGACATCCCCGATGCGGACGCGTCCATGCAACGGGACGTGGTTTCCGGAGATGTCATAGTTCATCTGGAGATCGATGACAAGCATCAGTGTGAAGAGGACGAGGAAGGCGCTGATGGCGAGCGCCAAGCGCTCCTTGAGCTTCATGTTGAGCATGGTGCGCGCGGTCGAGCGGCGCGGCGCGTTCGGACTGCGCGCATGTTCGGGCGTCGGAGAGCGCTTACAGTCGCGCGCGCAGCCCGCGCCACCGCGCAGCCGCCACCGCCACCGCCGCCGCCATCGGGCGCGCGCCCACCCGCTTACACTGAAAACATTGCCTAATATTAGGGGTGGGTCGAACATGACATTACCTATCAATCTATCTGCAGAGCCAATAGCGACTGCTTAGTCAATCATGCTTTGTTGTGATTGGGCAATTACACGGAGAGCTAAGGTTTGTAGAGCAACTTCTTCTGTTTTCAATATTGGCCCTGCAGTCAGGGTTTTATTTATATAGATTGCTGATCTAGGTGAAGGTAACAGGACAACTATACCTATTAGTAAAACAATCTATGCGATTTCAGTATGTATGGAAAACCTTAGATTTTTCCAATTTGCAATATAAGGCAGTTTCTATAATTTAATGTACCTACAATATTTTCATTATAGTTGCGCTGTTTATTTGACACATGACTGTTTCCGAGGTGTCTAATATAATGACGTCATACCATTACAAATATTGTTTACCCAGATATGTCACTATTTAAATACATGAGGATAAACTATTTACAACTCGCATTTTATGCGTTAAATCTGAGTCATAGCCTCCTCAAAACTATGTGAAACAGTATTTTCGAAGAATTTTACCTTCCACATATTTTTTTGTAACAAATTAAGTAAGTATTTTCCTAAAACAATATTTTTTATGAAAATTCTTATTTTGTTACAAGTGGTGATGATATTTTTATAATTAAAGTAGTTACAATATTTTTTTTACCTATTACCCAAGAATTATGGATATCTGTGAAAACTATATATTTCGATAAATACATAGCTGTGTGAAAATACCAGAATACAGCCCGAAAGGACAAATTCAGGGTATGTGTATATATGCGCAAACTGTTGATCAACTGTAAAAATGGAGAGGAACTTACCCAAAATTATCTTAAACGATAACAAACAATTTGAGTTCGTCAAACTAATTTTAAAGGTAACTTTAAATTTAACATACATCGCGTATTTAAACGCTGCGAGTAAATACCATGAACATAAATAAGTATGATATTATAAGATAAATGTCAAAATCGTGACGAACACAACCGTTGTAGGAACATGAATTAGTTTTTCTATTTTCATTACAATCATAGAGATCATTATGCAAATGAGAGCATTGTTCTTTCGAAATATGATTGAAGATAAGCATTCTTTCAATGTCATGAACATGATACTTTTCAGGTTTTTAGCGAGATCAATCTTACGCACGATGGGACCATATTATTTTTATGGAACATTACCGAACCGGTTTTGCTGATTGTTTTAAGTAGGTACGTACGGCGATCTTAACATACTTTAGTAAAAGTCAAAGCCTTTTTTTTATACCACTTAGTTGGCAAACCAGCATACGGCCCGCCTGATGGTAATCAGTTACCGTAGCCTATGGACGCTTGTAATACCAGAGGTATCACTCGCACATTGCCGACCCTGAAGAAATCTGTTCACACCCTTAATTAATTAATTTAGGCCCATGAAGGTCATATTTCATTTAAGGCGATGACAGCTCCGTGGTAGTGACGTCGGATACCGAGACCATGGTCCCGGGTCGAATCCTACAATGAGCTTGAGCTTCTGGTGAAGGAAAACATCGTGAGGAAACCATAGCCCGGTGGTAGACTACATTGTAGTAATCATCTGGCTGGCTACCACATTCGAGTTGAAAATATGTCACCAAGCACCTATCGGTGTGTTCTGACAGCGGCACTTGAGAGCCAGTTCCTTCTTGGCTTTGTGTGCTTACCACCTTCGGCCACACTATCAGTTACCATGATGAGATTGTGACCAGAAACAGGCCTATAAACAATAAAAAAAAAAAAAATTGGTCAGTTATTGAATTTACTAACGCGCGCCGGTTAAAACATCGATTGCTGGTTTTGCCTTGTTGATTCTTAAATTGAATTGAAGTGTTACCTGACAAATTAATATCCCGAATATAATATTTATTAACTTAATGTTATTATTATTTTACTTTTTACAGAAGATACAATTAGAAATTTTTATTTACAACAACTATGTACAAAATACAATCTATATATAGAAAATTTCCTCAAGCCTGTCGCGGCAAGGTAAGAAGGCTGGCAGCGTTTCCTCTTTGGATAGCCAAGCTGAGGCGTTGGCGGAAAAAGCTCCCCGCCCGCTGGTCTCCGGAGGTCTCGACCAATTTTGATGACAAGGTGCGAGCAAAACGGCGAGCTCCAGACCCCCACGGTCCCAAGGTCTCGATCGCAAATATTAAATATTTGTATTGTAAACTAAACTACATTGAATGCAAGTTGTTCGGTGTAGAAATCAACAGTAATACAATCATTGCACAATCGCATTCTGCGGTGTCGTATGAAAACTAGTGCAAAATGCTATATTTTAGAAACACGACTCTTGTGCAAAGTTCAATGCCTAGTCAAGCACATTCGCTGACACGATAAGACACGAGTAATGCCCTCGTATAGAATCTTCACATAAAACTCCGTAAACAGTATACAATCTATTCTTTAACATCTCTCATTTAATGGCGGCACTAAAATATAATTGAGACATTTTCGCTATAAATGCCAATGAACTTTATAAACTTTTTATTATAAATTACATAACTAGGAGACAGTCTATAGAGTACATAAACTGAACACTGTGACTAACTTATATTTATAAAAAAAAATATTATAACAGTCATATCTCCTGAAATGACTCCATGTTATTTTGTTCAAAATATGAATCATGTTATCTCAAATATCAAGGCAACTTACATAGACATTTAAATATTTGTGATAACGTAAATTGTTAGGTAAATAAGGGACACTTTTTTCCCAATTTGTGAAATCTGCTATCATAATGCGGGCATCAAAGGAGAGGAATTTATTTCCGGCGACTGTGTATTCTGGAACTTATAACTTGAACGTTTTCAAGACTTAAGCGCATTTGTATTATGGAGCACGCAACCATTTCATTTATAGGATGCGAAATGCAATACATTTTAAGAAGAAAAGTTCTGAAATTTTGTTATGTATTTTTTACAATAATAATGAATTGTATAATCTCACTGGTGACCGAATGTGTGCATTAAGATTTCGTATGCCCTGAAAACATCATAAATTGTTGACACTGATTACAAAATAAGAGGCTTCATCATCATCCTATAATGACCCACTGCTATGCTGAGCACTGGCCTCCATTCACAAATGAGGGTGAAGGGGAATGGCAAAATACTCCACCACGTATGCCCACTGCGGATCGGCGGAGATAGGCTTGTGGTCAACCTACTGTTGGAGTTTTCAAGCAACTACTATCACAATTAACGTATAACCGGGACCAACGGCTTTACGTGCCGTGAAGCATGGAAAACGCTCGATTTGAAAGACCACAAGGCGGTCATCCATCCAGTGGTAGCTTAACTTTGCCGATCGATGCTAAATCATGCTACACTACGAGCGCTTCTTAATTAGAAGTCATCTACAGCGCAACTATGTACTTAGTTTAAATTATTTTAAGAACTATCTATTTATAATTCAGAATAAGAAGAATACCTAGAAAAGGAGAAATACTGTTTTGGCGGAACTTCTTTATATTCTATGTATTTAAACATGTACATTATTAGTGTATCAATAGTCAGTAGTAAGCGGGGAAAGTTACTATGTATTCGCCAGGCATCACGTTTGCCGGACATAGGCATTATGTGAGAGTTCAAGATCACAATGTATTTGTCTCTTCAGCATACCTACATAGTAGCTTGATACAATTCTAGAAAACTTATCACCTACTTAAATTTAGTACGTTTGTTTGAAAACGGAAGCTTTCCACTTGAAAGTTTTTGTTTTACATTCATAATTGTTGATGGCCAGCACATCCGGATTTATCACAATTGGGTTATTAATGTAAGTATAGATGCATTTACTACTTACAAGGAGACGTCAAGGGTGTGGGGTATTCAAATCAAAGTGAAGTTTGTTCTGAAGTTAGCGCCCATTACTCAGTGGTTGTAAAAAACTAAAGTTTGTAAAAAAAAAAAACAATTTGATAATGGGTATTAATATTGATTATCGTGGCAACTTAGGACCACTTGGTATAATTCGCTATGATTATTTTTTATTTTTTCCATCAACAAAACAGCAAATCAATCAACAATTTGAAAAATAGCTCTTAAAATATATAAATTTAAAATTCGTACGTGGTTATCATTAAATGAAATCTTACTCAGGCAAAGAAACATTTATTTTTATCATCGATTCTTGGGGAGAACAAACGAGCCTCGAAATTTATGATGAAATTATTCAAGATGATGAAGAATACACACACGTGTAGTTTCATTAGTTTCTATGATCTACATTGACTTGTTAAAACATTAATTACATTGTATTATCTACTTACTTAAGTACGCACTAAACATTTATTGACTTGAAAGATTAAATAGATTAATAAAGTGACGAGCGTTATTATTGTGATGACACCAATTATACAGCTAATGTACTGATTGTATTTCGAGACTAATCTATTATATTATTTACTGGTCGATGTTTCATTATCTATTTCCATCCTTGTGGACCAAGTCATCTGATCTATATTTTATGTTAGTTCAATATTTAATTATTAATCAGTTTTGATTGATTATGGTATTTTTTTAGATTACTTAGGTAAGTAAAATGTTTTAAGTAGGTCTCTATATGTACCAAATATCCTAGCTATGCAAAAAATTAACTATTGCAGCACCAAGATGAACAAAATTAGTCGGCGTCCGCAAAAAAAAATGTACAGACAAATTTCGCTGAAGTGAAAATATTTTTTCATTTTTGCAGTAATTTAATTTTACAGAGTGCATTGCCATAGTACCTAACTGCTATTTTTATTACAGAACTGTATGTCCCTCGAGATTCGTTTCTTGTGACGTTTCTAAACGTGAAATAAAATCGGTGTTCCAGCGATTGAGAGTCTCGAACGAGCGGCAACAGATGCTTAGATAGTTGGAAAAATTCTATATATATTTTAAGCGAAAATACAACCTACGTTTGTGAATTAGTTTTATATTCAACCCATTTTGTGACTGCTCATACAATCGCTCATATTTATGTTTTGTATTCTATTTTAAAACCAGACAGCTAAAAGGCCTAACGCTTCGTACGTTAACCTTATCTCTCGGGAGTTCTACGTTTAGAAGTGGACTAACATAGGCTAATCACATTGTCTCAAAATTGATGCGAATTAGTTACAATCCATGGAGAAATAAACTGACTGTCTGACCTCTCATCAACTTAAAATACTAGAAACCTTCTTTAGGATCAAATTAAGTTACTAGATGGTAATAATTGGTAATCATTAATTGTGTTCTTTGTCACTGTATGTTCGTGATGTCATGGACGTGGGCCTCGACTGAAAACCAGCGCGAGGGTTAGTTTCTCTTACTAACCTGAGCATATTGCTGAGTCGAGACCTATTCCTGGCATTGCGTTTTTGTGTAGTTTTTAATTGATTGTGCTGTTTTTTGTTATTCTTATTTTTTTTTTGTTTATACTACAGTCTTTAATGTAATGTTGTGTGTTGTCATGAATAAATGTTTTTTCTTTCTTTCTTTCTTTCTAATAATACACAATCATCATTATAATTTCCAGCTACTAAAATAAAGGTCTCTTGTTTTTTTTTATTTACTTCTAAGAGCCCGTCTGATGGTAAAAGTTAACCGTAACGTATAGTAATTCATTAAAGAATTAGCTGATTCAGATAGATGACAAAGTGGCACAATTAGTAAGGAATTATTCAAATAAGGCAAATAGAGCATTATCAACTGACTGTATAATATAGTAATATAGATGTATCGCAAAACGTTGTAATAGAATTCATACTCAATAGGTAGTGAAAATAATTCTTGGACCTTATCGAGCATTGCTTATTAGCATAGTTGGCACATTTGCGTTGCTATTGTTTTGTTTTATTTTACCAATACCCGTTGATTGTGTAGTTTTATAATCAACCGTAGGTAATGGAAAAACAGCAGGTGGTTGATACCATTCGACATTTCTTAAAATACCTCGTATAGTAATGGGTTCGAGTTAAGTGTATTATTTATCGAATAGCCAGGTGAGAATTGCGTGAGTTTGCATACTCGATCCGACCAGTCACAAAGGCCAGCGATAATCTATCGAGTCACTTTGCCTTTCTTAAGGGATGTTTTTATCTACTTTGGTAGAGTTTAATGTGTTTTTATGATGAAAATGGGTCAAAACATATTTTCAATGTTTCAGTTGTTGAAATACTCCAATTAAAATCGGGGAAATTTAAATATTAAACATTATTTTGATATTTTATTTATTTCTATTTGATTTAGCCCTTACCAGTTAAGAGCTATTTTTTTCGACGCGTGCACAGCTTCGACTGTCAATCTGGAAAGGTAAATACATCTAATCTGGGGGCACGGTAGTCCCTCGTCAAGACGAGCCAAGCGAAGCGCAAGGGCACTAACTACCTACCTTTTCTCGAAGCGTTTCATCGTTTTTTAAACCCTCATAACTTGGGTTTGGATTATACAAGATAAACAAAAAAAAAATATCAATAGTGAATTTATTAAAAATATAAAGTTTTAATTGTAAAACTCTTAGCACCTTATTACAAAACATGGTTTAAAGGAAAACCAGGTTTTAAAATAGCCTCGTCCCTTTTTATTATATGACGTTAGAAAGTGACCAAATGACAGTAAAACCTGGCTTTACTTTAAACCATGTTTTGTAATAAGGGGGTTATACTTTAGATTTTATTACTATCTAAAAAAACGATTTCGTACCTGACTCACTCACTGATGATCATCAAAATTCTTAGGGTACTTCCTGAAGTTCTAGAAAGCTGAAATTCGGTATAGTAGCTAGTACACAAACAAAAAAAATCTAAAACTTGGAACTTTTACCTCCCAACCCCTTAAACTAGGGGATGGCAGTTTTTATGATACTTCCGCATAATTTTTAGAGGCCAACCGGCCAAGTCACAGATTTTGAAATATACCTTAGGGTATAGAATTTGCGAAGTTAGGGCTTGTGGAGTTAGGGCGTGTAGAGTTATAAACATGGCTCTACATGAGATCTGATAACATTTTGACAGTGCGAGCCATATGGTCTCGTCTTAGCAACATTTCACATGAAAATGCTTTTGATGCTTGGTGGTATGAAATCTTACATTGAGTATAATGACGTGCTAATAATGTTGTCAGTAAATAATAATAATAATAATAATATCCTGGGACATTCCTTACACACGGTCACCTGATCCCAAACTAAGCAGAGCTTGTACTATGGAAACCAGACAACTGATGTAATACATATACTACTTTTTGTTTGTAAATACATATACTTAATATACATAATTACACCCAGACTCAGGACATACAGACATGTTCATGCATACAAATGCATGTCCTGTGTGGGAATCGAACCCACGACCAGCGGCGCGACAGGTGAAATCTTGAGCAGAGTCTTCCAACCGCGCCAGCTGGCCCGACAATTGTTTAATGACATTTGTACACTGTCACTTTATCATTCGAAACTCGAATTATAAAAATAGGGTTGATACCGTTGATACTAATTAAAAAGAACTTGAATTGTGTGACATACAGCAAAGTGCAACTCTTCAGACTTGCAACAACAAAAAGGTTCCAATTATCCAAGTTATGTGCGGAGTACGACTCCCTTGTAATTTACATAAGTTTGCAGTTACCTCGGTGTTAATTGACATTATTGACTGTAGCGAAGCGTAAGCTCCTTGAGAAATACAATAATATTATTATGATTCTCACTAGCCTATTTTAATGATTATATTCATTATCTTTTGCATCTTTTTGCTTAAAGTTGTATTTTATAGATGGCATAATGCATAGTTTGTTTCAGATTGGATGCAAAATCCAAACTAAAATAAAAAAACTCTCTCGATTTTTGATAAATAAATGTATTTTCTTTCTTTATTTCTCTCTGATACCCTCATTTACATTTTCATATAATTTAAGGATTATTTTTGTGCCAATTGCTAATCCTAATATCGTCTACTTTAATTAAAATTTATAGAACCTATGTAAGAAAAAAATCAAAAGCATAATTGATTTTACTGAATGAACGATAAGTTTTACTGTCCGACTGGAATATAAGGGAATGTTGCTGGAACTACGCTTATAATATAATATCAAATTTATTTATACCTAATTATAAGTAGCAGGTTTAAAGTATTAACTTATAATAATAATAATAAAAATAATAATTTTAAGGACAAAAAGAAATAAAGCGAATAATAATAATAAGCTTTATTTGTTAACTCCACAAATACAAAAAAGGTGATAAACATGTGTCATAAAACATTGTACTTATGAATTATAAAGTGAGATTTTATTAAATGAATTTGACTAACAATGATAAGTATAATGATGACTAGCAGTTTAAGAATAACGTGTGAGAAACAAAAACAATAAGACTAGGTACTTTAAATATTAACCAGATATTTTAAAAGCCTATAATAAAAAGTAATTCAAACGAAGACCTAATAATAAACTGATTAAGTAAACAACTTTCTAAGTGTTACCATCTCTTTTAATAAAACAGCATTATGCGGAATAGTAATTTTAAAAAAGCATATAAAATATCTTCGTACACGTTTTAAGATTTTTACACGTTTGCGACTGTACTGTAAAAACAAATCAATTTGTAGTGAACAGTGCAAACATGAGTATTACAGAAATTGAAAACAAATTGGGCACACATATGTAGGAGGAAAGTATGTTTAGTTTCTATTATTAATACTGTGGCAAAGTTATGAAATAAATGAATGGAAAATGATAAATAAAAAAACTATTAGATCGATCCAAGATAGGTAATATTTATCACATTCTCATCAAAAGAAATATGTTTAAAAATGTATTTTGTTTCAGGAAAGAATTTTCGGAGTGGGAAGCTAGTAAATGATAAAGGCAAAAATTTGACATTTTTAAATTTTAAATTATTAAATATCGACTAAGGCACCCCCACTTTCATAATACTTTCGCGTTTCATTGCAGTCGCGAAATCGCAGGCCGCCGTTCAGGCTTATTTAATATGAAAGGCTATGGGAAACGATTTGCACAATGGTGCAGGTACGTATAAGCGATTATTACACGACGCATATGCGCCGGTGCATCACCATTCATTACCCGCTTGCATGCCCATGCACCCGTACATTAATACGGTGCTATTGTCCTCATTCACTGCACTCACAATTTCGACACTCACGCATTCCCAGGATGAACCAATCAGGCACACTTTACACGTGAGCTGTATGTAACTGTATGTCACATAGATTATATTGTTCATTCAATAAATAGTAAAGGGCTTTATACGTTTCTGAAAATGATATTTCATTTTCTGTTTACATATCAAGCTCGTGGCCTTATTCCAAATTGCGTAGTCTTTTCCAAATATTAAATAAACAGAATAAATACACAATACAGCTATTCAATATTTTGAAAAGAAAAACAAAAGACACACGTGAGTAAATTGAATAGCGAGTAATCTGAAACAATGTAGACTGAAGGCGGTCATAAGCGCTTGTAGCACGCAATCATCTCTTTAGGTATACAGTGAACTGATAAACAATGGTGGACCACCCGGTTTGATAACATCTTGATCACAGTACATTAGTCGGATGTACCATACAACATAATGAACAACATATGTATTTTTAATTTATATATGCTATACGCAAGCCTTAAAGTTTTGTAACCACCAGCCGTGAATCCGTACCACAGAGGATTGAAGGGAACAGAGTACAAGCTTCTAAGGAGCGTTCAAAAATTATACCTATTTTGGTAGGGTTAGCACAGGAGAATAACATTAAATGAATACATAAAAATGTATACCTATCACAGCTTTTTCGTGATGATAGAATATTGCTAATATTGCTATTCACATATTACAGATTATTAGGAAAGGGTACTAAAATGCAAATCTAGTTTTGACGCTGACCATACCTGTGTGACTAAGATTTGCTCGCAAACTCGGCAGATCACGTTGTCCCAGAGATGAAATCTAGCTGAATCACTTTATCGCCCCCAAAAACCGCCATATAGCATATTTTATCGAAATCGTTAAAGCCGTTTTCGAGATCTCAAAACATACATGCTCGTTAAATAGGATAGGTAGGTAGGTACATCTACGTATTTGAAATCATAAACACCCATCATGCCATTAATTTACGAGAAAAGAGACAATATAAAAACAATTTACCAGAAAGCTAATACCTAACTACCTATTTTATGCAAGATACTAATAGAAAACTTATTCATTATATTATTGTTCATAGACTCAGTAAAGTAAACCATATTTACACATTTGGATATTAAAATTCTATTATTAAAATCTAAACGTAAACAAACACGATGCGCGAGTGCCCTGGGTTTGAGCACAGGCCGAGCCAGTATAAACCGGTTTCCCCTCGTACGTGACGAGCCGCCTGTGCTTTCGCACACACGCGCCTCAAGCTTGTAGTTGTGTACCTACCGTAGCGCGTTTCTATGAAGCTTGGTCTCTGTTCCCTTCAATCCTCTGTGTCCGTACCGGAAGAATAAATGGCCAGTGCTAACCATTACATTATTTATGAAATAAATAGTAAATTATTTTAAATTAATAACAAAATATGATTCGGTTTATGAATATGAAATAATATGTTCCTACATTATATTAAACTATGTCCAATTCGTAAGTTTAAGTAGGTATTTAATATTTCCAAGCATCACAATTATCAGCGTCTTTCAGTCCACATTAGAATGCTTCATATATACAAATCTCTGTATAAATATCATGGGACATACTTGTAAAAATGTATTTACAGACAGTATCGGAACAATTTCATCTTTTTCCTGGGTGTGAATCGAAACCACGATCACCTTCGCCGATTATAAAAAAAGGGATTTGACAAATTTAAAAATGCAAACTGATTTAAAAATGTATTACAACAAAAAATATTTAATGAAAACTTTATATAATTAAAAAAAAACAACATTCACAATCATTTATTCAAATAGACCTTCGCAGGCACTTATGAAAAGTCTGACTCTAGTCTGAAGGTAGCATTTGCTGAGAAGAACCGGCAATAAACTCAGCAATTACTCTTTTCAAAACAAGCTGATATTATATTTTTCTGTAAACTGTTACATGAATTCATTTTTTTAAGTTCAATGATAAAGCTTATGTAGTTAAGTAGCTTTGCTTTGCCCTGTACTGCACTTCTTTCTATTTTTACTTGATAAACCCTAACCAGTGTAGATACGGCCCCATTTTTGCACCAGTGCCTTTGGTTACCTAGCTACGCTACTGACCACGATCTGATGTGTGGCGGTCCCCAAACTCCAAGCATAGTACCCAATAGTACCCATAGCTTACCTAAGTTGAATAATATAAACTCTTTTACATGCAGTGACAAGTGAGTGTAAGTAATACATCACTTGAACCGTTTTAATATTCTGTTAGTGAATCTATTTGTATGCATTAAATAAATATTATTATGTGCAAAGTCCTTATGTACAAATATTTATGATTGCAGATATTTACTACTAGGTAGTGCAATATGAATACAATAGCCCTAACGTAACTGCGTAGGCAATCAAATATTTTACACATATGATATTCGATATACGGTTAACTACGCAATAATATTATTTAATTGTGGTTATCAATTAGAAACGTACTGTTGCACATTGCACCTCTGTACATTTTATTTACTGATATTTTATTTTCTATTACTTTGTGACAACAAATTACTACTACTTTTAAAGGTTTTTCTAAAGTCCACACAACGTTTTAGTCGGACGTTCTTACTGTGGACCATTAGGTTGTGGAATGAGCTCCCCATTACGGTTTTCCCTCAGCGCTACGATATGGGGTTCTTCAAAAAAGGCGTAAAAAGAGCTCTACAAGGTTGACAACACATTGGCAATCCCCCTGGTATTACAAATGTCCATAGGCGGCGGTGACCACTTACCATCAGGTGGCCCGTCTGCCTGCTTGTCAACCAGTTGACATAAAAAAAAAAGCTTTGCAAAGAAAAGTAGAGAAAATCCTGTCAAGTGTGAGTCGGCCTCGGGCATGAAGACTCGCAGACTATCGATTGCAAGTGATGAGTATAATATTGTAACACTTTCAATTTACATAACTAATTCACATATGTTCTCGGTATACCATAATCTTACCGACAGTCATCTGTGCGAACAATAACTAGGAAAATCGTCTATGAGAAATAGGACAGTTTTTCATTGAAATCGACTCTACTTGCTCGTATATGTCTGTTTAATTACTAGAATGGCATAGCGCTTGCGATTATGAGTGAGAAGGTTTTACTTTCTTATTTATTGAAAGACAATAACATAATATATCATCAGTTAGGAAGTTTGATAGATGAAGCATGACCATGCAATCGCTATACAAAGTCCGCCAAAACTCGCAAGAGATACCTAAACTATATCTTCTACTTAATAAATCTAACATTGACTGACTGAAAAACAATGTAGGGGAGAGGAGCCTAAAGCGGGCACTGGGCCTAAAGCGGGCACTTTCTATTACAAATGCGTCACGACTGCATGTGAACATGTCCCCCGCCCGTGCGCTTCCCGCGGCAGTCACCCGGTCCGTCTGCGACCGAAGGCAACCGTGTTGAGTCGCGAAAAAAAAAATCGGTGCTTTTTGAAAAAAAATACAAGGTATGTTGATTGTGTTTTCATGTTTTTTACGTCAGTTGTCTTAATTTCAAAATTTACAAACTGTTTTGTATCTATCTGGTAGTGTTTTGGTTGTTTTTGCTTGACTCTAATCCATCAGTTAGAGGTTAAATTTGGTGATAAAAAATAACCGAACCAAAGGGCAAAGCGGGCCGGGCATAGTGGGCAGTGACCGCTTTGCCCGAACTAGAAAGTTTTATCTGACATAACTTTTTTGTTTTAGATGGTAAACAAGTACAAGAGAAAAACCTTACAAGTTGCTTGGGATGAAACAGCTATGAAAAAAGCCCTTAAGGAAGTTAATAAGGTGTAGAGTCATTTGTTAACGTTCATTAGTGCCTTATCAGGGCCTAAATTGAATAAATACTTTTTGAATTTGAATTTAATGAACTACATAATTCCGTAAAAAGTACCTACTGCCCAAAAATATAGTATTCCAAGGTCTACCCTCCAAAGACACTTTAATCTACCAAAAAGAAGCTAAGACGGCACACTACAGTCTTTACACCTGAGCAAGAAATGGAGCTAATAGAAAATAGAATAGAATAAGAAGTTCACGTTTATAAATAAACGATAACTTATGAAGAATCACTGTTTCATTTTTAGCTTCGTAATAGATAATTATTGGTAATATTTTAGACATTTTTCATGCTTTTATGCGTCACTAATTACATGCCCGCTTTGCCCAAAGCACATGCCCGCTTTAGGCTCACTCCTTGGGCAAAGCGGTCATCAGTAAGAGTTTTGTTTTGACTCTACACGCCTTGTAATTTCAAGAGCTATGATTAATTTGACCATGCAAGATTAAAGTGTATAAAATGCAGTCCACGCTGTTATATAATTTTAACAGAAAATATTGTTTTTAACCTATTTTATTTTCAGTTTTAACTTAAGGTGCCCGCTTTAGGCCCTCCTCCCCTACAATCGCCAATCTTCAAGCTTGACAATTATCAGGCTACATTTTGTGTGCAGTGACCAGTGGCTACCTGTAGTGGCTGATATAGGCAAACAATGCGTTTGTCACAAAAGTACTAAAAACAAATAATTTACAAAAAAAGGTTTTTGTTCTCAACAATGGACAGGGTGTTACGATTACTGCTTGCAAGCGAAAAGGTTTCAAACTGATCAAGCTTGAAGATTGTCCATGGTAGCCGAAGCCGCTGGACCTAGGGGGGAAATATTCCTTAGAAAGAATTTTCCGAAATTCAGTATTTAAACGACGAAGTCGGCAAACAAACTTACGAGTCGGCCACCATGCCCGGCTGATGGTAAGCGGATAAAATATCTCCAACAGATTATACATCTATACTAATATAATAAAGCGAAAGAGTTTTTTTTTGTTTGTTTGTTTGTTTAAACGGGCTAATCTGTGGAACTAACAGTCGCATTCGAAAAATTCTTTCACTAATAGGAAGCTACAATATCCTCTAGGCTTTATAGCGGAAACCGCGCGAGACTGCTAGTTACTAAATAATTCATGGAGTGATGGATACTTTTTCGGACGAGTAATGCTCATAAAGACCGATGCATTACAATAAAATTATTTATATCCGAGATGATCGATCTCTATGGAGATGATGAGTCATCATGACTCATCACTTTATATTTATTGATTCGTTTTTCAATTATCCCGTAAGTTTTTTGTAAATAAAATCTATTTATGCTAATTTCATATTATCATAATCTTTTTTGTTATTATTTTTAGTAAAATCTTACTGTATCTTATTAAATTTTTAATGGTTTACTAGTACCAGTAACTACAACCAGAAATATTTAATAACCGCAAGCCCGATTTGGAAATATCAAATAATGAACTACTGCTAGCATAATAAAATTGACTATACTATTATGATAATATAAATTGGTTTGAATTTATCTTTTATCAAATCATGTCGCAACTAAGTAGGTTAATACTTAATACCTGTTAGAAATACTCAATCAGCTCGTTCAAATACGCCTTTATTTTATCTCTACCTGTAATATTTGTAATACTAGTTTTAAAGCAATTGTCGAGTATAATTTGGCCTCAATGTTTTTAGGACAACCTACGAGCCGGTTTTAAGGACATCTGTCCTTCGCAGTTATATTAGTTGGCATTCCGATGCCTGCAGCTGAACTCGACCGCGACGTGACACTAACCAAATGACAAATTATTTCCTGCGCGAGCGCAACAACGGTGCGCAGTTTTAATTTCACGATCATGTTTCTATTGAAACTGATTATTATGATAAGTGATTACAATTTAAAGAAGTAAACATTTTTAGCTGCTTTATTTGTATTGTAGAAATAAGTCTAAGCAGCTTACTCGACCGACAAATTTGGAAATTCATACAAAAAGAAATTCATTAAAAACCAAGTAATATAAATAATAAATATTCATTAAGTACATACAAACGAAACATTGTTAATCATGATCAAATATTAAGTATACAATTCAATCATGTGACAACTTAATTAGAGATCAATTTAAACAGTAGCTAACTTATACAGAAGAACACGAATTAACTCAAACAACCCACGTAGATAATGACAAAATTGTTGTAGTTTAAACTAGTTGTGTCGAATTGGTCTAATGACCTATAAAGAATGCAGAAACCGTCCGTTTAGGTGGTTTGGTACTAAATTGTAGCAGTGAATGTATTCCTTATATCGACCTTGTAACGACTAGACTGTTCGTAAATTTTTGTGCATCGAAGGTGATCCTGATTTACGTCTACCTTTCAAATTATGTATCTATGTTTGAATAATTACAAATAGCCGTAGCGTATCAAATTAAACGTAAGCCGTATTCTCTATATTCAATATGGACATGTCAAAAAAGGCACGTTTTAACAAAGGCAACACGATGTTTTTTGCAGTTTGATTAGTATGTAGTACCTATACCATTTATTATTAGTTAGTTTAGGTGGTTAGCTAGTATCGTAAATATAAGTAAATGATAACATTCTATCCAATATTCAAATATAACAAATGTTTGTTTCTGTTTTTTTTTGGTTTGGTTAAGAATCTCTTGTAATCATTTGAGCTAGGAAGCTCTACCGTGATCATAACCTCGGATAGATTGAAACAAAAACCGGCCAAGTGCCAGTCAGACTCGCGCACCGAGGGTTCCGTACAAATCTGTAGGTATATAAGTACATGGTAGCTTAGAGTATATAAATACTACGTATAAATGGTAGTATAGACCTGAGTATTTTATATGAATTTCAATTTATGATGTTCAAACCAATTTTCGGTGGAAGTTTGCATGGTATGGTATGGTACATCATATATTTTTTTTAGTTTTATCATTCTCTTATTTTAGAAGTTACAGAGACACTTCCAAAGTGGTAAAATGTGTGTCCCCACACATTTTACCACTTTGGAAGTGTCTCTCGCGCAAACTAAACAGTTTAGAAAAAAAAAGAAATTAGAAACCTCAATATCATTTTTGAAGACCTATCCATAGACACCGCACTCGTATGGGTTTTAATAAAAAAAAAAATATTTTATGTTTTTAGTGTTTCTATTTTTATGTGAAAATCTTAATGCGGTTCACAGAATACATCTACTTACCAAGTTTCAACATTATAGCTCTTATAGTTTCGGAAAAAAGTAGCTGTGACATACGGACGGACAGACATACAGACAGACGTGACGAATCTATAAGGGTTCCATTTTTTGCCATTTGGCTACGGAACCCTAATAAAAAAGAAGTTATTTATTAATTCTATAGATAAAGAAGTAGGTATAAATTATCACGTTTATACGCAACGATGCAGTCTCTTCGGCAAAAAGCTATTGCCGATAGCAGAAAGCGTTTCCTTGTCCTCACCCCGTATGAGATAGCAACGTGCGAAATTAAAACTCCTCACTCAGCGTTAGGCGACTTGAGAAAAGTATTTAAATGAAATGTATTGAGAAAGTCGCTGGCGGAAATGAGGTTCTTTCAACGCGAACTCATTCCCATTTTTGAGTGACTGTTTTAGAAGTCCAAGCGGACTTTTTTAAGTTTCTCTTTAAATTATTTCCTTAGAAATTGTGAACTTTAAAAAAATATAGTTGCAAGAGAAATAGCGAATGTTAATTTTGTTTCCGTAACTAGGTTCTTTCCTGTTATCGTTTCGAATAACCTTTTGCGATTGATAAATAAATGTATTTTATAGCTATGATTTGTAAACATAAAATTTTCGTATCAGGTACATATTTCATGCAATATTGTCATTATATTATTTGGGTTATGTGACTGTTTCAAGTTTTTCCAGGACTTGTATCACTGCGATCTATTGGGGTCGCCATATTAAGTTTAGATTTCACTGCCAAGACCTTTTATACAATATGTAATTAATTTCAATACATTCGTACCTCGTTCATAAAACATTATTAATGTATTGCATCAACACCATGTACAGTTTCGTCTTTACCATAAGGGCAATGACACGAGCCCTGGGCCCAAGGTCCCACACTCACAGGGGCCTCGAAAGGCCGATATATTCGCATTGATGGATTCGCACACGCACAATTATTTTTCTATTTTCAGTAGATAGATTAAGAAGTAGATAATATAAAATCATAGAAGAAAAATGTTTTTAATTATTATTATTTTTTATTTACCAATGGGGCCCCAAATTATTTTGTGCCCAAGAGCCCCTCTATGGCTTAAGACGGCCTTGACTATGTATAATAAATGTTTTTATAGTCAGTACATTATCTATTCAGATATTTACGATTTATTACATAACGCGTAGCTAAATAAAAGCGTGACCAATTGTCACCTCACTGAACAACACAGTTGGCATTGGTTACACAATATACCCTTTATTTTTGTGACACATACTCGACAATCAACAATTCAACTAGAATTGAGACTCTTATAAACTTTATGAAGCGCTCGTGGTATAGCATAATTAGCCGTTCTTAATCGATCGGCAAAGTTAAGCTACGTCTGTCGTGGTAGGTACCTGGATGGGTGACCATCTAGTGGTATTTCATATCGAGCGTTACCGTGCTTCGGAAAGCACGTAAAGCCGTTGGTCCCGGCTAGTTGGATGCGTCATAGGCGGCTTGAAAAAATCCAACAGTAGGTTGACCACTAGCCTACCTCCACCAATCCGCAGGGGGCACGCGTGGTGGAGTATATGCCCATTCCCTTTCACTCTCATTTGTGAAAGTAGGCCTGTGCTCAGCAGGTGGACATGATAGGCATGATGATGAAACTGGACATTCATGCCACAATAATGCTTTCCCTTCCTGCTCTCTTCTTCCTTCTCTTCTCTAAGCTAATCTTATTTATTAAATAATTATTAATATATTGCAATTATTTGACAACCCTAGCGAGTTACACACACATGGCTGTGTAATAGGTTAACAAAAGTGTGACCTGCAGGTGACATCTGATCAAAGTCATATTTGTTAATGGTAACCTTCACATTGCAATGCATTATGTTGTGGGTGTGAACAATTGTCAGGTCACACCACTAATAAAATCCGCGACGGCACGAATCACTCAACAATATCCCGGTATTTCCAAAGCCATTTTCATACTAACCAGACCTACTGCAGACCATTGGGACGTGGAATGACTTCCCCATTACGGTTTTACCTCAATGCTACTGGTACATTAAGGGGTTCTTCAAAAGGGGCCTCAAAGAGCTCTTTAAGGTCGGCAACGCATCGGCAATCCCCTTGGCATTGCATATATCTTCTGAGTTGAAGGCCTACTTACGAACTGGTGATAGCCCTACTAGGGCCTTAATTGAATAAATGGTTTTTTGACTTTGATCTATAGGCGGCGGTGACTGCTTACCATCAGGTGGCAACTAATTGACATGCAAAAAACCCGGCCAAGTGCAAGTCTGACTCGCATACGAAGGGTGCCATAAATACGCTTCTTGTATAGGGGCAAGATTGCAAAGTGTTGCCAAAATTTATGACATTCTGGTAAAAAGAGAAGTAGAGCATATCGTTTTCGCTCAAAGAGCAACTGTACTGGGGAAGTACCTTCCCCTTACAGAATACCACAGCAGAAACGTAACAGAATAATGTATGGTCTTCAGTACTCATCAGAGAGGGGAAAGGATCGGTAAAGCGTGAGTCATGCCTTGTGTGTTACCAAAAAGTAGGTATGCTTTTTGCCAACATGTATAAAAAAAAATGACACAAAAACAATTTTCCTCAGCTTGTATTAATCAATCAACAGTTAATCTACCCAGGTAGGTATAGCAAGTTAATTAAGCTTCTCTGTAATGATTTGTTTCGTTCAAACGAACCGTAGCCTTGATAAGAATCATCTACGGATTCGATGATTGAAATTAACAAGACGTTAGTAATTGACTTCTGTAAAGTTCTGTTTCCATGGTTAGTTGATAATCTGTATATTTTTTGCTAATAAACTATACTGGCTTTATTTAACTCGACTGGTGAAGTACCTCCACCTTACGGAATACTGCAGCCCAATAACTTTATGTTGTGTTCCTGCGCGTGAGTAAGGTCGCCAGAGCTCATTAGGGACGGTGGCAAGGATCGGTAAAGCGTGAGTGATGCCCCGTGTATTGCAAGCGTCCATATGGCTACGGTAACCGCTTACCATCAGGAGGGCCGTACGCTCGTTAACCGACTTTGCCGTGTAAAAAACTGTAAAATTAAAAAAAAAATCTATAGGCCTATGTTTGACCACAATCTCACCATAGTCAGTAATGATGTGGCCGAAGGTGGTAAGCAATACCTAGAAGGAACTGGCTCTCAAGTGCAGCTATCAGAACACACAGATAGGTGTTGGCGACAGATATTCAACTTATGGCCGATTCCTATAATTTACGGACCGTATGAAGCAAAGACCTCAAAGCTTTGCATAGCAGACCCTCCCATATGGAAGTAGCTATCACAGGTAAAATTAGCTTACGAAATGATCTATATGTCCAGTTTGGCGATGAAAAACCTACCATTGGTAAGCAAAACGATTCGTTTTTTTTTTATAGAAACCGGGCATAAATCTTGATCATTGATTTGACATTTCAAACTCTATTCAATTAAACTTGAACCTTATTCACTTAGTTATTAGGAACTATAGTCGTTATTATGTTTAGTCAATTTTATACATTGAGATGGGTACAAATGGTACTTGATATTTCCTGTTAGGTACCTTTGAAGGAAGATTAGACATAAACGCGTTATGAATAGGATAACACCATAGACTATGCTTCTTTATCTATCCTAAGCAATATTTGTGGTATATGTTTTGAGATCTTGAAAACGGCTCTCACGATTTCGATGAAATTTGCTATAAAAATAAATTAATAATAATAATAAGGTTGTTTTTTAATTCGACCTCTTGGGGCGTAAAGTTGATCTAGCTTTAATAAGTATCATCTTTGAGAAAACGCGTTTTTCCGAGTTTTCGAGTAAAGTTCGGTCGCCCAGGTACTATCGTTAATATACGTTTGTTCAGGGAAAAAGATATAAGATAATTATGCGGATGTCAGTTTGTTTGATTGTTTATTTGTTTTTTATCTCAGTAACATAACCAATCTTGATGAAATTTTGCACACAGGTAGATCATAACCAGGAATAGCATAGGTTACGTTTTATCCCGGGAAAATATTAGATCTTCTGGGAACGCGGGTGAAACGGCGGGGCGAATACTGTTTTTGATGGCACAAGTTAATTTGTACGGGGCGGGCTATAAATGATAATATGCTTGTTTGCCACCTAAGTGGTATAAAAAAAAAAAAAAAAATAGCAAGGCTTTACAACCTTGACAAATCATACTAGGATTACAATTAAATCATGCCACTGTACCGTGATATGCATAGCAATTGGCTTGTTTGTCCACAAGTGTGTCAGATCGTTAATAATGTGTCTACCTGACTATAGTCACAGAATAAGTTATATAGTAGTAGGTACTAAAATACTATAGATTGCGCATGCAATGCATTTTGATTTTGAATGTACTATGTCACTCGTTACACAGTAAAAATATGAACAGTAATAAACTATCGAACATTTCTTATTAGATCTTGAGATAAGAGACTAGACTCCCTGAAAAGGTCACTAGAGCAATATTTACTTGCCCAAATTCATAACAGATCCAAAGTCAAAGTCAAAGCCATTTATTCAATTAAGGCTCTAGTAAGGCCTGATGAAGGTCAAAGCCACTGAAGTTACCACTTGCACCAGTTCAGAGGTTGGCCTTCAACTGAGAAGAATCCGGTAAGAAACTCAGCAAGGTGACATTCTTTAAATATTTTTTGGACAATCTTACTATATTGGCTCCTTTAAACTCCTTAAAACTACTAGCTTCATATATTTTTATAGTTATAAGTACTACATTCTAATTCAACGACATGTAAACCAGCCCAGCAAACCAACACACCATATAAAACGAATGAGGTTTATGAAGGACTCTATCACTCATTCATTCCTCAAGAAATCGTGACTGAACAAGTAATAAGAATATTATCCACAGTTATTGTAAAGGATTAAGGAGTATTTATTACGTGACTTCACATCTCTTGTGCTCTTAACAATTAGTGGAATTGTACAAATATTAAAGCCTTTGGTTCATGTTCTATACAACACAATATATCACTGTATTTAAACAATCACATCATTGTTATAAGCGAGCTAAATAGCCACAATTGTGCAAATTGTAATTTAATATAAATTTTTTTTAATACTTTTATTTACAACAAATATGTACAAAAGAGAGGTAGGGCATAACGGACTGTCCCGTTCGAGGAGTAGCCCGACTGGGGAAGTACCTCCACCTTACAGAAGATCGCAGCCAAATAACGCTGCTTTAATGTGGTGTTGTGTTCCTGCGGTGAGTAAGGTCGCCAGAGCTCCATGAGGAGGCGCTGTGCTAGCAGTGTGGGGACCAGCGGTGAACGCACCACCGTTGAGTTGTGCAGGCGCGGCCTGTTGTTGCGGCGGTCAGGGAGACCCGGTGAAACAGCTGCCCGCTGGCTGCCCGCAGGTTGTAGGGGTCCTGAGCCCAGGGATTACTTAATCTCCGCCCTGGGAGGCTGACCCGCCGCCTCGCGCATAATCCATGGTATAGTTGGTCGTGCCGGAGGAGGAGACCGGAGTGGACCCGGCCGACTGTATCATGGGGGGACCGGGGGCCCTTCCGGCTGCCGCACCAACAAACCGCATCACCTGTCCACCACTCTCGGCGAATAACACTGCACTTTGTCTCTTTCGCTGCTGGCACAGCGATTCCTCTTAATCTCTCATCATTCTCTTTTTAATGCCACGGAAAAAGAAAAAAAGAAATAGTTCTTCAGCGGCCTCCCCGTCCACAATTTCTGTGGACTTTTGCAACATCAGGGGTCTTCACGCTAATATCAATGCAGTCCACCAACATCTTGAGACTGCACAGCCGACCCTGCTATTTCTAACGGAGACGCAAATATCCTGCCCTGATGATACATCGTATTTACACTACCCCGGGTTCAAGCTGGAGCACAATTTTGTGCGCCGTGCCGGGGTATGTATGTACGTCAGGGAGGATATTTGCTGTCGCCGTCTCCGTGGCCTAGAAGACCGGGACCTGTCGATTTTGTGGGCGCGCGTAGATCACGGTGGCCACACCAAAGTTTACGCGTGCCTTTACAGGTCCCACAGCGGTGACGCGGACACAATCCGGTTATTTGAGCACCTGCAATTGACGACTGACAAAGTACTAGAGCAGTACCCCTCCGCGGAGTTAGTGATTTTAGGAGATTTCAACGCTCACCACGTTGAGTGGCTTGGTTCTCGGTCCACTGACTTCGCGGGGAGGACTGCTCACGACTTTGCCCTGGCCTATGGCTTCTCACAACTGGTTGTTTCTCCTACGAGAATCCCAGATATTGAGAGCCATACTAGTTCCTTACTGGACCTTCTGCTGACTACGCGACCGGAAAACTATGCAGTGACAGTGGATGCGCCACTTGGGTCATCGGACCACTGTCTCGTCCGGACGCAAGTGCCATGCGTCCGACATGATCCGCCCCGGCCTCCCGGAAGGCGACGTGTATGGCACTACAAGTCAGCAGATTGGGATGGATTGCGAGATTTCTACGCATCGTACCCGTGGAGACAGCTTTGCTTCGCATCAGATGATCCTGACACCTGTGCAGCTGCCGTCGCTGAGGCGATACTGGCGGGAATGGAATGTTATATCCCAAACCCGCTAGTGGCTGCAGGGGTGAAGAAGAGACCGTGGTTTAATCGGCCCTGCAAAGATGCTAGACATAATAAACAAACTTTGTATGAGGCTTGGACCACGGCCCGAACTGATCAGGACCCTAACATCTCTGATGCGAAACGCAAATTTAACGCTGCCTCGAGGTTCAGTAAGCGAATGATCGCCAAGGCGAAGTTTGATTTCGTCGGCAGGTTTGGTGAGAGGCTGACTAGCCTTCCCTCTGGAAGTCGCGCTTTCTGGTCTCTTGCCAAAGCTGCCGAAGGAAACTTTTGCCAGTCGTCCTTGCCACCCCTCCGTAAGCCGGACGGAAACTTGGCCCATAGTGCAAAGGAGAAAGCTGATCTTTTGGGCTATCTCTTTGCCTCGAACTCGACTTTGGATGACGGGGGCGCCACACCGCCTACCATCCCGCAGTGTGTTAGCTCCATGCCGGAGATAAGCATTACCCAACGGGAGGTCCGGCGGGAACTGCTTTCTCTGGACATCCATAAGTCGAGTGGGCCAGACGGCATACCGGCAGTGGTGCTGAAGCGGTGTGCTCCTGAATTGTGTCCAGTATTGACGCGTCTTTTTGCACTTTCCTACACCAAAAAGGAAGTCCCGTCTTCGTGGAAGACTGCCCACGTGCACCCAGTGCCCAAAAAGGGCGACAGATCAGACCCGACGAATTACAGGCCTATCGCCATCACCTCCCTTCTCTCCAAAGTCATGGAGCGTGTGATCAACACGCAGCTTTTGAGATACCTGGAGGATCACGAGTTGTTGAGCGACCGACAATATGGCTTCCGCCACAGTCGCTCAGCTGGTGACCTCCTTGTGTATCTCACGCACCGTTGGTCACTCGCCATCGAGAGTCAAGGTGAGGCATTGGCAGTGAGCCTAGATGTGGCGAAGGCGTTCGATCGGGTCTGGCACAGGGGTCTTCTAACGAAGTTACCATCATACGGGCTTCCCGAGGGATTATGCAAATGGATTGCCAGCTTTCTGTCCAGCAGATGCATAAGAGCCGTCGTCGACGGTAGCTGCTCCGATAGCATGGACATAAATGCTGGCGTTCCGCAAGGCTCTGTGCTGTCCCCAACACTGTTCCTACTGCATATCAATGATATGCTGTCTATTGACGGCATTCATTGCTATGCAGACGACAGTACAGGGGACACCCATTACACGGGCCGTGCAAATATCCCTCGTTCCGAGGTTGAGGAAAGCCGCGAACGGCTGGTGTCTGAAATCGAGAGTACACTGACTAGTGTCTCCGATTGGGGTCGACTAAACCTAGTCCATTTTAACCCCACTAAGACCCAAGCCTGCGCGTTCACCGCTAAGAAAACCCCATGGTCTGTGGCTCCACAATTCCAGAACACTTCCTTGAACTTCAGTCAAAGCATCGGGATCCTTGGCGTCGACATTTCCAGCGACGTGCTGTTCCGAAGTCACTTGGAAGACAAGGTGAAGCTGGCATCCAAAAAGCTTGGAGTGCTCAACAGAGCGAGGCAGTACTTCACATCAGGGCAAAGACTGCAACTTTACAAGTCGCAGGTCCGGCCGCATGTGGAGTACTGTTGTCATCTATGGGCGGGAGCACCTGGATACCAGCTTGGGCCTTTAGACTCGGTTCAGCGACGTGCCATCAGAATTGTTGACGATCCCGAGCTCACAAGCGGTTTAGAGCCCCTCAGTCTGAGGAGAGACTTTGCCTCCTTATGTGTGTTCTACCGCTTGTACAACGGAGAGTGTTCTAAGGAATTGTTCGACTTGTTGCCCACGGCTACCTTCCACCATCGCAACTCACGCCATCGACGGGGAATCCATCCTCACACATTGAAACCAGAATTGTTTCGAACTGTGCGGGCTCAAAGGAGCTTTCTTCCGCGGACGCTCAGGTTGTGGAATGAGCTCCCCGCCGTGGTTTTCCCAATGGAGTACAGCATGGGGTTCTTCAAAAAGGGCGTGAAGAGATTTCTTCAGGGTCGGCAGCGCGCGAGTGATACCCCTGGTGTTGCAAGCGTCCATAGGCTACGGTAACTGCTTACCATCAGGCGGGCCGTATGCTTGTTTGCCACCTTAGTGGTATAAAAAAAAAAAAAAAAAAAAAAAACAAAACAATCTATATATAAAAAAGCCTGCCGCTGCTTCCGATTAACGGCAAGGTTCCCAGAAGGCTGGCAGCGTTTCCTCTTTGGATAGCCAAGCTGACGCGTTGGCGGAAAAAGCTCCCCGCCCGCTGGTCTCCGGAGGTCTCGATCAATTATGATGACAAGGTGCGATCAAAACGGCGACCTTCGGACCCTCACGGTCCCAAGGTCTCGACCGCAAAAGGCATAAAAATATAACTGGGCCCAATCGATGCATATTTTTTTTAATTTTGAGTTTTCAAAAAAGATTAAGAAAAAATAAAAAGATTAAAAATATAAAGATTTATTTATTAATTTCTGAATATATGTATTACGGCTACTAGCCGAAACCCTAGGTATAATATAACGCGCGATTTATTGAGAAACTCTAAAGTGCAAGAATATTTTTATTATATATCAATTACCACCATTTTTAATATAAATTATATTAAATTAATAATAATAAAATGTATTTATTAATTACATTAAAGAGCGTGAAAACTTAACTGAAAAACAAACAAATCATATTTTTATACTGTTTTAACTAATTTAATCTTAGTTAATTTTATTTTGAAATACGAGATTCACGAGCTGATATAATAAAACACATGGTGTTAGTTAAATAATAATTTGAGAACATTAACAAACTGGTCAAACAATAACCTACGTCAGTATATTGGTACGTAGGTAGGATAGGTGCGTAGTGTATGAGAAAATACACCTACGACAAACTCGTCTTTGTCTCTGTCACCGTGCTAATGGATTATGAAACTTCAGTCAAGGCTTCAATCTCCATTATAGGTTGGTTTTATTAGCATACACAAAATATAGATGTTTCATTTGTTTTATATCAATTTTGCCGTCAAATGTTTAACATTTTACCACATTTTGCGCAACCGTCTTCACACAATAACAATTTAACAAGACATGTGTTATTACAAAATAACTATTACGTGACGCCCCGTCCCTTTCCCTCATTCAAAAATACGTGGAGAAGAAAGAGATTGTAGATAAGACGCGCGGTTTGAAGTATGGCTCGAAGCCAAATCGCTTTATGACCGAGCTCTTGACCTAGAGTCGTTTTTATAAACAGTGAATTTGGTGGATTGCCGGAATATAAAGAACATTCAACAAATAGTGCAAAGGGATGTTTTGTAAACACTACTACCTAGCAATTGGTTATTTTAGGTAGATTAACCAAAACAGCTGTTACTTATTTAAAACAGTTCACATACTTTTTAACAAATTCATTGTACTCGAAACTATTTCTCTTTCTTCATACAAAAATCCTTGAAATATTTGACTTTTAACTAAAAAATAAATTAGGTTTATAAATATGTATGCATGTGTATAATGCAAATGGCTCTATATTGCTCTTTTCTTTTTATTCTTATAAATAAACGACCATATCTTAACAAATTATAACATGGTAGTGTAATATTTTTTCAATTTTTGTTTCTATACACACAATTCTTTGAATTCCGTAAGTAACAATGGTATCAATAGTATTATTGTCGACAATAGCGAACAAGTTTCCTTCTCGTCAACATTTCCACGGTATACATTTTATAATACATTATTTTCAACGTTTATGATAATAATTTTATATAGCTACGCTGCGTGACTTTCTTTGAAACGCTGTGTTGTTTTCTGTTCTACAAAAACAAAGACGTTAGTTAGTATTCATTTTAAAATTAAGGGTAGCAAATAAATTTAATTTTTTTTTTATAATATTAGTTTCACCGACGTTTGAGTCGAGATATTTTTGTTCTATTAAAATTTTCCTCCAAATCTCACTTCTCAGTCTCTGTTTGTGCCTCAAATGCCTCAATCATGCATAAACGGCTGAACGGATTACAGTAAAATTTGGCACACGGATACAATATATTCTGGAGTAACACATGGCTCTTTTTTAAGCCCGGGTAAACACTAAATCGCTCGAGAACGCGGGTGAAATCGAGGGGCAGTATTAATTCGGAGTGCTCAACAGAGCGAGGCAGTACTTCACATCGGGGCAAAGGCTGTAACTTTACAAGTCGCAAGTCCGGCCTCATATGGAGTACTGTTGTCATCTATGGGCGGGGGCACCTGGATACCAGCTTGATCCTTTAGACTCGGTTCAACGACGTGCCATCAGAATTGTCGACGATCCCGAGCTCACAAGCGGTTTAGAGCCCCTCTGTCTGAGGAGAGACTTTGCCTCCTTATGTGTGTTCCACCGCTTGTACAACGGACGGTGTTCTGAAGAATTGTTTAAGATGATGCCCACGGCTACTTTCTACCATCGCACCTCTCGCCATCGACGGGGAGTCCATCCTCACATATTGAAACCTGAATTGTTTCGTACTGTGCGGGCTCAAAGGAGCTTCCTTCCGCGGACGCTCAGACTGTGGAATGAGCTCCCCGCCGTGGTTTTCCCAATGGAGTACAGCATGGGGTTCTTCAAAAGGGGCGTGAAGAGATTTCTGCAGGGTCGGCAACGCGCGCGTGATACCCCTGGTGTTGCAAGCGTCCATAGACTACGGTAACCGCTTACCATCAGGCGGGCCGTATGCTTGTATGCCACCTATGTGGCATAAAAAAAAAAAAAACTAGAATAATATGATATTCTAAAATATTTCAATATTCACCTAAAACATATTCATATTGACGTGATTTTCTTGCTGAATAAACAATGAAACATATTATTTGTATTGTTCTATCGTGTACATGCTCCAAAATACACACATCAGATTTCATAGATATCAATTCACGATCATAACAGCCTTCCAAGGCTTACACAATAATTAATGGACATCTCAGTGAATATATCCATAATTATGATCAACAGAGATTATTGACGACAAAGCATAATATTGTATTCGTGTTATAGAGTATGTTTCTAAAGTTCACATAACTAGGAGTTAGGTGCTTACCTGGGGTTAAATATACCATGTAATATCATGTAATTCCCGGGTTAGCAACTAACTCGTAAGTTATAAAAACTAGGTTGATACAAAGTGTGATACCTATGTTATCTTTATCTAAATCATTCTTATTTTTTTTATAGTTCGATTCGAATTTTATTCGCTTTTAAATTTCAAAATGATGTTTTTACAAGTATAAAATTATTGTTTTTTTTTTAAACGGAACGTATTTTGTAAACTGCCGTTATATTATTTACGTTTATCGTCATTATAAATGCGAATGTGTCGGTTTATTTGTTTGTTTGTTACTCTTCTACTCAGCTGATCACGACGAAAGGCACGCAGATAGCCTTTGTTATGGAGAAGGACTTTTCATCCCGAGAAAGTGGGATAAACTTGCGGGGGACAGCTCTGACTCGGACAGATTTGTGAAGATGTTTTTTAATCTTTCACGCAAAAAGTAAGTACTGCACAGATTTGGATGACATGTGGCACAAAGATAAAATATGTTCTGGATTTACACATACTTACTACAGGATACTTTTTATCCCGGAAAACATACGATCCCTCTGGAACGCGGGTGAAACCGCGGGGGACAGCTAGTAATTTAACAAATTCGAGAGTTTATTACCCCTTGGTGCTTCAACGGTAGGCGTAATTAAATAAATAAATATACTGGGATATTCCTCACACACAATCATCTGATCCCAAACTAAGCAGAGCTTGTAACTATGGAAACCAGATAACTGATATAATACATATACTACTTTTTGTTTGTGCTCAGGACATACATGTTCATTCACACAAATGCATGTTCTATGTGGGAATCGAACCCACTACCAGCGGCGCGATAGGTCGAATCTTAACCAGAGTCTTAACCAACTACGCCAGCTGGCCCGTAATTAGATTTCGCAGGCAGGTAGATCGGATACTTTTACCAGGGAACAAAATATCTCCGGAATGGGGTTAAAACCGGCGGAAAACGAGTACCTAATAATTTGGGACAGACTATATATTGTCAAGATATAAGCCATCCGCATGGTTTGGCACGCGAGGCTACAGGTGTCGTCGCCCTGTCACGATAATAACGTCTGACGTTAGCAAACACTCGGATATTGTATTATTTTACTAATATACACAATGTTCATGGATGCCTGTCTACTAATTATACGTATAGTATAATTTGTATTATGTTAGTAATATTTGAAAAGGTGCAACTTCATTGGTTTCATACAATTTCGTCAATAATATGTGATAGGTTACTTGTTTGAGATGAATTTATAAATTTATAATCACAATAGAAACCTTTTTGTTTTAGTCAGTACTCGAATAGTTAGAAATGTATACCTGTTATTTTTTTAACATAATCTACTATACTTATATCGAACTAAACATAAAAAAAGAATGAAATGCAATTGAAATTACTTCTATGGTCATAAATAAAAATGGCAATAGTTTATGTGTAACTGTGAAATCAGAGTTTATACGGTTGAAGGAAAACAAATAAAAAGCTATTATAAATTTGTAGCTCCGATAAAATTGTCGCCAGATTTTTAAAACAATTACTTAAACTTAGTTAATAAACAGCGATTGCTAAATTAAAAAAATATATATTCAAAAACACAACTATCGTCTATACTGATGTACAAACTTTAGTGCTATATCAGCTATATTAACAGTTAAAACCCCAAAGATGTCTTATTTTATTTCAAAAAACTGCCCGAGTGAGAGTCAGATCTTACTCTATTAGGGTTCCGCAGCTTACAAACTACATTATGGATCGCCGGATTTAGGATCTGTTATACGTAGGTATAATGTTAAGTACATAGTATACGGAAATTCAAAAATTCTTAACTAGGGTAGTTTTTCGAGACGTAACAATAATGGTCTAAAACTGTCCACTTTGTCGGCCCCTTGTCCTGCCCACGTTTTGATCCGATTTTTTAACTATTTATAGGAATAAACTATATTATTTGTAATTTTACTCAAATAGATCTCGAATGGTCCTTCGGCTTTGATCAAAGTTCTACGCAATTTTTCTGGTCTGTATCGAGCGATGGGCAGCATACTAGTGACAGCAATAAGGGTCCGTTTTCCCTTAGTTTACGGAACCCCAAAGAGTAAAGATCTCTACTAATATATTTAAATGCAAGGTGATTAAAGCTAAGTTCATGTTCAATAAGTACGACCATAACAATGCACCTTTCACTTCGAATCATTTTCATTTCACTTACATCAGATAGATTTGGGTCAAATTAATTAATCACTAGGCTAGCAATTAAGAAAGATATTTTGCTGATTGTTATTAAGCTCTAACGTTGATTTTTATTACTATGAATCAAATCAAAATAGTTCCACACTGTGCGTTTTCAAAGGAACGTCCCGCGGAAGCTTAGATTCTGGAATGAGCTCTCTACTGTGGATTTCCTTAGTGAGAACAGCATGGGGTTTTTCGAGACGGGTTTTAAGAGATTTTTGTACGGTAACGCGTGAGATACCCCTGGTATTGCAAGCGTCATAGGTTATGGCTTCTACGGGTTACCATCAGGCGGGCCGTATATGCTTGTTTGAGACAACCGATGAATGCAAGTTTCCGAACAGGTATTAGAGTATAAGGATCAGACTTTTATATGAGCATGCGAAAAACCCAATCCAGCAAACAGCCCTCCTCATGACAAGTGGTTACCAACGCTTGCAACAGGGTACTACCATACAAGGGGTACTCTGAAAAAATGACGTTACACTGAAAAGGGGCGAGATGAGTATCTGTGCTGGCAGCGGACAGAAAGAGAGAGACAAAACGCAGTGTCATTTGGTTCGGTCAGCATGAAAAGAAGATTAGGCATTTTAATACTCTTTCTTTCTATTGACATTCTCTTGACAGGTATGAAAATTGTAAATTGCTAAATGTGACACGGTACTAAAGTTATCAGCTACTTTTGACGCTGACTATACTACAATGCTGATTCCAGCACAGAGCACGGTGCCTACTCATAGAACTCTGACTGTACTTGCAGGCGTTATATCTAAATTAATGTAAGCACTACGCAATCGAAATCATTTGCATTTTTAAGCACTTTAACATTTTCTGTAGCGGGTGCGTTGATGTCTTTTGCAAGCAACAACAATAATTTCGTATACTATTAATTTAGTATTGTTATTCATTATTATAAATTGCGCATCATACTTCACTATGCAATGATACCTGGCTAGATAGACAGGAAGACAGGACTATTATAACTCGCACCCACTCAGGCAATAGTGGCATTGACATGTCTGCAGTATTACAAAAAATATTAGATTATACTCTCTTTATGTTCATTATTATCACTGTGTATTTAATTGGATGCTCTATTTCATCCCATTAGCAAAAATGTCACCCACATTGGCAAAAATTCTTTCGTAGTGGATGCCTAAGTTAGAAAAGGATGCTGTGTTCAAAATTTCAAGTCTCTAACTCCAGCGGTATGGGATGTGCGTCGATAGTTCAATTAGTTACAACAAGCATGCTGCCAGTGTTCTGGGAACGTTACCCACTGGCACGGATTTAGAATAGTTTTATTTTTTAAATATTAGGTTTAGTTTAGAGTATTGTTTATTATTATTTCTTTTGTGTGTGTTATTAAATGAGTTTACTTAAGAAAAAAAAAAAAAAAGAAACTTATACGAGAAAAACATTATAATATCTTCAAACTCGAAAAGTAAAAAAAAAATAAACCGGCCAAGTGCAAGTCAGACTCGCGCACCGAGGGTTCCGTACAAACCTGTAGGTATATAAGTAAATGGTAGTATAGACCTGAGTTTCAGAGCTAAGTATGGGGAACCCCCAAAATTTATTGTTTTTTTTCTATTTTTGTGTAAAAATCTTAATGCGGTTCACAGAATACATCTACTTACCAAGTTTCAACATTATAGTTCTTATAGTTTCGGAAATAAAAGGCTGTGACATACACGGACAGACAGACAGACAGACAGACATGACGAATCTATAAGGGTTCCTTTTTTTGCCATTTGGCTACGGAACCCTAAAAAGCATATAAAAGAAGTTTGTAAGAAGCAGAATGTGACTGTATTTACATACCTAGTCTCTCACAAATAAAGGATATGTTAGATTGTATTAGAAACTTAGCATACCTATTTTATGAAGAGTAAATTTTTTAATCGTAACATTTTACCGGTCTACAAATGGGCGTTGGTGCCGCATTAATTATGAAATCTTAGACAGACATAACATATCATTTCATTCATATACCTACATACGCAACCGCGGTCAAGGTTATGAAATTAAAATCGAATAAAAATTGTGATATTGATCATAAAAAAAACCTGTTTTATTATCTATACTAATATAATAAAGCGGAAGAGTTTTTTTTGTTTGTTTGTTCAAACGGGCTAATCACAGGAACTACCAGTCGGATTCGAAAAATTCTTTCACTAATAGGAAGCTACATTATCCCCGAGTATTGACTACTTATCACGGGAACGCGGGTGAAACCGCGCGAGACAGCTAGTCTGTTATATAGAACTAATGTTTGAATAGCAATATCATATACTATCACAAAGTAGTTCATCTAGGAGGGGGAAGATTTGGTAACGCGTGAATCATGCCTCGTGTGTTTGCTACGGTAACCGCTTACCATCAGGCGGGTCGTATGTTTGTTTACCGACTTCGTGGTATATTTGTTTTTTATATACAGGTTGTTTTTTTTTCTAGCTGGAATGGGCAACTTCTGAACTACAGGTCTTAGAGAAACACTGATATTGTGACGTGGAAGCAGAATTTTGATAAAAAATGTATGTCCGAAAATACTAATTATTTGAATACATTTTAAATTTTGGAATTTTTATTTTCTTCAAAATTCAGCTCGAGGTTCCTTTCAGCATTTTTCTCTAAGACCATATCGTTCAGAAGTTGCCTTCACTGGCTGAAAAAAAAAACAACCTGTATAATACTCGAATATATAGTATAATTAGATAGGATATGATAATAATATACTTATTGGATCAAGGAACAGAGATATGATTTATTAAAATTGTTTAACACGCTCGTAATCAACTCTTGCGCACCTTCGGAAGCGGAACAACGCGCGCGCACGCGAACATTACAACTTCACTTATTTACCTTTGTTATCATTACATAACTTCTCCACGTATTGAGTACACTTATAAACGGAAAAAAGTTGATTGACTTATCTAGGTACATCCTAACTTAATATTATAAATGCGAAAGTGAGTTTGTTTGTTTGTTTGTTACGCCTTCATGCCTCAACTACTCAACGGATCATCATGAAATTTGGCATGCAGATAGCCCATAGTATGGAGAAGGCTACTTTTGATCCCGGGAACGCGGGTGAAACCGCAGGGAACAGCTATTATACTAATAATAGCAAATAACACGTTTTTATTCAAGTTCTTGTTTATTTTAAGTTCTACAGCTCAGTTTTACAATCGCTACCTCAACCAGTGGCGTGCATTGGTTTTCGGACTAGGTAGGCAGAAGAAATCATGGCCATACACGCCTAAATATGCCTCTTAGATAGATTATGTTTTTTGACCCGATTCGTAAAATTGTTTAGGTCAGCGTACCATTCCACACACATTTGGTATGATTCATTAGCAAACAAAATACATAATAACAGAATAATAGATTCGAATAACAGCACCCAGATAGCCAGGTGTTTAATAAACATAATATTCTGTGTTAAAATGTCTAAGATTTTTACCTTTGTTTTAAATCCATGAATGTTTTGGAGTTGGTCTACAGCAAGTTACCTACTATTTTCAACAAACGAAAACTGACTAAAGGAATAATTTATCGACACATTTTGCATCTTCACCACAAAATTTCTTCATTTCACACACAATACACTTCATAGATACACTTCGCAAAATCACAATAAGTAAATAACAACAACATTGCATACAATGCCAGCCAAACCATAAACAAACCAACACAAATAAATTGCGAAGTTATATTTGAGTTGCTCTAATGTTGGTAAAGTAGTTGTAACGGTAGTCTTTTTAATTTGGATGGGTTACTTTACTTACAACAGAGTAGGTAAGGTTACTTTTGGTCCATAAATCGCGAATGTCAAATGTCAGTATGCTACGCATAGCAAAAGCGTGATTTATGCTTTCGTCGTATTATCTTAAAGAAGTGTGTGTGTGTGTATGAATATGCCGAAATCGTTTTAGTGTGCGTGAATTGCCGTGAATTTGAGAGGCGAACTCGCGAGTGCCTGCGCGGCAAAGTTTGAAATTTCGTATTGAATGTTAGGTTAGAATTTTTATTTAAAGTTATGATGTAGTTTAATTGAATCAAAATATTATTGAATTGAATCTTATGAGGTAGGCATTGCTTATTTGCCTATATGGAATGCACGCCACTGACCTCAACTATGCTATTCCTCTGATGAGTCTATACAAAAATACTTCTAATTTCAAATTAACATCCTAATGCCTTATATCTTTTTGAAAAATTGGTCCTAAAATAATCGAGACTAATAATCGATACAAGACTTTCCACATAGTAATCGCATCCTAGTATGTAAATGTAAGACCGAAAGAAAGAAATAAATACATTTATTTTCCACCAGAACGCACAGAATACAAAAAATAGGTACATACAAAAAAAATAACAATAATTATTGAAAAATAAAACAGTAGAAACAAACAATAATAATCTGTGTGTAAATGTCTTAATACTATCGCTATTACGGTATAAGTAGAAAGTTGAATATTTTCGTAACGCACTCATTCGTGTAATTGACGACTTTACAGAATAATGATATGCGTACAAGACCTACAAGTACACGGGGACAATTTGCTAATGCACTTTCATTGTACTTTTGCCGTTTCAACTAAGTAGACGTATATTTTAGCAAATATTAAAGAATGATCAAATGTTAGTACTGTGGTATACTAACATTGAGACTAGAAATGTGATGAAAATACATAGTTCCTAATTTGCTTTCATACTCAAGGTCGGCAACCCCCTAGTATTGCAAATGTCCATAGGTGGCGGTGACCACTTAGCATCAGTTTGACCGATATTACCAGATTGAGTCATAACATAAAACGTTTTATTGGTAAATTTTCAGAAATAAATAAATAAATAAATATCCTGGGACATTCCTCACACACGGTCATCTGATCCCAAACTAAGCAGAGCTTGTACTATGGAAACCAGATAACTGATATAATACATATTATAATAATTTTTGTTTGTAAATACATACTTAATATACATAAATGAAAAGCGTATCATCATGGCTTGAGTAGGTACTGTAGAGATATCGACGTTTTTTAATTTTATTGTTTTATGGATCAATTCCTTTCTCTTTTTACCTGAACACGATAATACCATTGTAGAAGGAAATCTTCGCAACAAAAAATGTCACATGATTTATAAATAGAGCGATCAAGTATCGACGCCTATATACCTAGAGTAAACACATACAGCCTTGTTTGTCAGTCTCATAAATTGAAAGTAAGCAGGCGCACCGTTAGGGTCATGCCGTGAGAGTCATCGGTTTATTGTTAGCACGTCACTGTTATCGACCTGATTTGTAAGTGTGACAACCATAAATCATATGCAGGTATGATCCATAACTAATTGCATCGACCTACTTATTTGAAATTGGTTCTATTTACAAAGATCTTAGGAGTCAGAATAGACTGCACTGGAAGAAGAACCATTTGATATCTCTGGAAGATACCGTAAGGAAATCTTTGTTATTTTTTTCTGGTAATTAGGTCATATTAATTCCCACGTAACACTTTGATATGTACAATTAGGTCAACTTGATGCTTTGCTAGCCACAAAGAAACAGTAATAAAAGTAAAAAGCATTAATTACATTTTCATTCATTGAGAAAAGTTAAATAGATATCTTACTCAATAAGTATCTACGTGTTGCACAAATTAGCGAGAGACTTACCCAAGACAGAAGTGAAGGGCCGCGCCCAGGTTCCTGTAACAAGCAAATGGTAATTTTAGCATTTTGATAATATTATTTTAACTGATACGATTTTCGCTGCGGTTTGATACATGCGGAAGTTAATAAAATATTTTTTACTATAAATTGCGTATTACGGGTTTTCCAAACAATAAAAGTTATTCTTAATGTATGTGACCGCTTTTAAAACCTCACGGCACCACTAGATCACTTATGACGATATCCGAACTTACACCAGCGTGAGAGTGTAAAACTTTCAGTTGGATTTCAGACATACAAATTGCATTTTAATTTTCTATGTAATCTAATTTTAAGTATAATTGTAAAAAAAAAAAGAAAAGAAAGAAAAGAAAAAACATTTATTCATGACAACACACAACATTACATTAAAGACTGTAGTAATAACAAAAAAAAAATAAGAATAAAAAAAAACAGCACAATCAATTAAAAACTACACAAAAACGCAATGTTGCGTGATGCCAGAAATAGGTCTCGACTCAGCAATATGCTCAGGTTAGTAAGATATTACACATTATTATACATTATTATGTACAGCTATTGCTGTAATATATGATTGATCCAATTAAGACGCTAAATATCAGCATGGCTACATCAATAAATATTAATAACCAACACTGAAATGTCAATAAGGGTGTTGCGATCGACCATTAAGCAGGGAGAGGCCGGCGCTAACAGTCGGTCGGTCATTAGACGCGAAAACATTCCAAAATCAAACACGAACTTCGTCCACTGACAGTGCTGGAAACTTCCACCTAATTGCTGGAAAACCTTTGAGCTACATAAATACACCAGAGAAATTAAATACGCAACAAAATTGTACGTAGAAACGAGATATATTTGTCTTTCTCAAAATAAACTGTTTATAGATGAGGCAATGTTTTACAAACAATTTATTAGATACGTTAATTGGACTCACTGAAATATAATTGAATGAAGATTCGTATCCTACGAATCTCTAATAATAAAGTGTCTCATTTGATACTTTCGACCGTGTATATTTTTTTAGACTTAACTTCCACCAGAGATAAAGGTATTTTTTCATTGGCAGATATTTATTATTACATCAAAGGTTTTTAAAGGCTGAATTTGGATAAATACTTAGTACCTACCCGATACCAAATAATGCTGTTTGTACCGAGTCTAGGTGTAAAAATATTGACTCGAGGAAATTTGTATAGATGGTATCATGTACATATTTCTTGTGAATATGTTAGTAAATATAATTGAATATAACTATCTACTATAGCGAGTTATTATTAATTATAATGTGGTATTAGGTACACTAATAATTAGTATTGTAGTTATCTATTTGCCATAGTATTAAATGTATTACTTGTTTTATAGAATCAGATGGCCGTGGTGAAGAATGGCCCAAAATAGTACTATTAAAATTATTTTCAATGTTAAATAGGAATGCCACATCAAATTAAAAATAAAATTGCCTCATTATAACTAGTTTTATTATATTTATATATTTAGTAAATTATTTATCAGACATTGACCCCATTGCAGACAAACAAAGGAAAGTCAGTGAATGAAATTAAATTCCATACGCATTCGGTAGAACAATGACCTTATGAAGGTCGTATTAAATTACTTCCCTTTATTAACTGGAGCATGACTTTATGCAATAACTAAGAACATAAATAAATAAAATAAAAATTAATTGATAAATTAAATCGTAGCCAATCATTATCACCAAAACTTTATATTTACATTGTTTGAAAATCGAAAATCAACTTAACAAAATACTTCAACCTAAGAATAAGTTAAAACTAAGAATTAATTGAATATCAGTTCCCAAGTCATCAGTACCCTATCAGTGTGTTCCGGCAGGTGCTTTGAGTTTCACCCTAGCTTTTCTACCATCCACTACTCATCATATAATTTTTCTAGGCTTATGTCACAATATGTGGTTAATAAAGACTTCTACTAGTGTTCATTAATTTAACCGTCTCCTTAGACCAGACCATATCATTTTTAATTCCTCCTATGTAAGTCTATAATTATTGAGATTGGCCATCATTATGTCTATATGTATTACTGCTATATTCCTGGAAAGTTTAATTGATCCAAGCTGTTGTTTGCGCCAATTCCATATTAGGTCTTAAATGAATGAATCTTGCTGTAATTTGTATAACAACAGTGTATACTGGTTTGTTTAAAACCCAAGGTTCGAGACGGGTTTGTCGCTTCGTCGTTTTATAACTTATATAGATAATATTGCAATAGTTATATATAATTTTGGATCATAATTGCATAGCTCATTTGCACCCTGCGGTTTCAAACGATAACCCGGGATAAAATGTGAGAGGTAGAGGAGTGCGTTTTTAAGATCCGTACCCGAAAAGCCCACTGACAGACAGACGGACGGGCAGCGGAGTCAGTAATAGGGTTATTACTGACTCCGCTGCCCGTCCGTCTGTCTGTCAGTGGGCTGTATGTCATGAACGGTAATAGGTAGACAGCTGAAATTTTCAGAGAAAATGTATTTCTATTGCCGCTATAACAACAAAAATAAAAAAATAAAATAAAATTAAAGAGGGCGCCCATAAAAGAAACTTCTTTTTTTGGTGTTCCTTTTTTCATAGCAAAATTGAGTTAGTTCATATTTTACGGAACCCTCCATGTGCCAGTCCAATTCGCACTTGGCTAGACCGCAGAAGTATCTTGACATACAGAATACCGCAGCCAAATAATACCTTGCAATGGAATTGCGCATGAGTAAGGAAGGCGAGGGAAAAAGAGTCAATACGCTTGAATGAGGCCTAGGTTGCAACCGTCCATAGCCTACGGTCTACGCTAACCACTTGCCACCAGGGCAGGAGGCCAAGTCTGCTATTTTTCATTCTGACACGACCGTATTACAACTCCATTGCCATTGATCCATTTTGCGTTGTCTAATCATAATAGTTTTCGACGCTTTTGAATTAGTAGACTACCAAAATTATCGAATCTGTTTTTTACACCAGTGATAGTTCATGTTCAAAATTCAAAAAGCATTTATTCAATTTATGCCCTGATAAGGCACTTATGAACGTTAACAAATGACTCTACATCGGTTCATTGATCATCACCCTTTTTTGTTTTTTACTTTGTATAGGCCTGTGTTTGACTACAGTCTCACCATGGTAAGTGAAGATGCGGCCGACGGTGGTAAGCACACAAAGCCTAGAAGGAACTGGGTCTCTTCTCTCTGGGTACCTTATCGTCGTTTGCTGACTTTGGGGTATTAAAAACTCACTAGATCCATCATCAGGTTCTGAGTTAACCCTCGGCAAAGTTACAACAATGTTTCGGTTAGTTAAACGTGGATAAAAAACAAGCAGATAGAGTCACTTTGGCATTAATAATATAAGTAAGTACAAGAAGGATAAGGACAGTAAAAAGAATCGCCATTTAATAAAAAATTATATTACTTCACTATAAGTACGTAACCACCACCATATGTATGACAGCAATTTATGAATCATTATCGTGATTGTCGTGAATACATGAGTCAGACATAATCAACTCTAGCCTGTCACCTCAAAATATCTACTCCTATAATTTTATGCAGGTTACTTATAAAAAAAAAATAGTTTTTGCTAATTTTATCCGTGTAAGGGTGATAAGGGAAGTGAGGTCCCAAATTTTGGGACCTCACCTAATTGTCCATAAAAAAAAGTGTTTGTTAAAATTATTGAAGGGATTAAATTATTGAATTTAGTTAATTCTGTGACATGAGTAACCTTTGTAGGTAAAATTCGTAATAGAAATCCCGCATAGGTATGCGTAATATTAGCATACTCTTTACCCTTGCTAAGTGGTATATCGGATAATAAACGGGTGATGCAGCCAAAAAGCCTATGTCTAAAAGTCTCAACAGCAGCCTGTCCTGTTCGAAATTATTTGGGGTCGTCACATATTATAGGTACGCTTCATCCTTTCGTCTCTTCAGTTGTTATAGTAGCATTCACTCCTTTCTTTCTCACTCCAATAGTGCATGGTCTATAGACTGAGACTGTTGCAATAACTAGGTAAAAAAAAAAACAGAATTGCCGCGCTGGCCCTGTAGTCGTCAACCAGAACAGTATCGAATAGTATGACAACTGGCATTTATTCCGATTTCCGTACTTACAAATAACACGGTTTGAAACATACAAACTACGTTATTTATAGACGTAGATACATGTGGGTCATATATTTAGACAAATATTTCTCTAAAGTTGTGGTAACATATTATCGTTGTTTATAATGTTGAAATAAAGCCTTGTGTACGGCGGTTTATTATTATTAATAATAATAAACCGCCATATGCAAGGCTTTATTTAACAACTCTCATACACCTACTACATGCAACCATAGCCCGCATTTCATATCTCGAAAGATCGCACAAAATGATTTTATCTGACCTTTCATTACATTGTAAGTACTTATATGCGACCTACTTACATTTTAAGTGACATTATGTTACTTTAAAACCAAATTTACCTACCTGTATAGTAAAAGCAAACAATACTGGAAATATCTCATCACAACACTGCACAATATTCACAAACGTGTCACAGAATAATTCATAATAAACACAACACTGCAAGTGTTAAAAGAAAGAAAAAGGATATAGTGTAAAACGATCCGCGAGTGCGCGAGAGTGGAGTGTTTTGAGCAAATCGCGTGGAGTAGAGAAAGATCGCGCGCCCACGCATGCGCGCGTCTATAACGAGATGCCGATTGTCGCCGGCCCTGGGGCAAGGTTGCCTGGAATACCGGGTGTCATACAACAGTTATTATCTGTATCTAATCGTAAGGCAAGGACGCCTGTACTCTACCACACAGCTGACTTAAAAAAAAACAAAGTTATACCCGGCTGGCGGGAAAATTAAATGCAGATGAGGTACAATGAGTATAATGTAGAGTTTATTCTTAAAATGCAATATGCTTAAAACTACACAAGTCAAACTGATATTATTGAGTTTCAGTAATAATAATTAGGAATTCAGCAGGAAGAAGCTGCCAAAACTAACTAAAATGTGTAATAAAAATAGATGAAAACAAGATTTTTTTAAATATCCCAGAATAGTTGCTACGATTTTGGCAATTCTACGTAAACACATCTAGTAATTGACTGGCGCTGTTGCATAAATATGTCGTGAGTTCTGACCTCGAAATTAGACGTTTGACGGTTCCGGAAGAAAACATTTTTGTACTAATTTCTTTATAATTTTTATAATAGGCTTACTAGAACTAGTAGCTTTGTGAGCTGTAGAACTCGCGAGTCTCGATGATTATATGGCATTCCCTTGTCGATTCAGTTTTCGAAAAACGAATTAGAAATGCTATATAGGGTAAGAGGTTGTGGCCACATCAAGGAATTTTCTACATAAAAAAAATCTTAGTATATGTAGAAGTGTATATCGAGACATTTATTATTATTATTATTATTATTTTTAATTATGATAGGTTTAACGGAAATTATTATTTTTGCTTTTACAGTGCGACAAAAGAGTTCCTATACACTTACGACGCGACGCCACTACAATTGCTCGTCAAAAGCGATCATCATCAAAGATTTTATTTACAATAGACAATAAACGAGTCAGGTTTCAGCGCCTTATGTGTTCACTTTCAAAATTGCAAGTGGCCACATACATGGCACTGGCCAAAACCGGGGCTCTTACCCTAAATACTGAACCACAAAATTTCACGAGAATTGGTTGAGAAATGCGACCTGTAAAGGAGAACAGCCGGACATCCGGACATACATACTATAAAAGCATTTTTGCCCAAGCTGAAACGGAGACGCAAAACTACAGTTGAAATAATGGTTGTACTAAAATCGTTTCTGAATTCTCTCACATGATTCATGTAGTCTTAAAAATCATTAGGGTTAGTGGGGTTAGTCTTAAATTAACATTGAGTTTTAAATACGTTGTCGGTTTATAACGAGAGTGACAATTTGTCACCTTTTTGGCAACACGTGCAATTGTTCCTGTCAACATACATAACCGCCATGTGTTGCTATAACAATAATATGACGGTTTTATTAACCGAATTCATTTGGAAGTTATTCAATACGGTGAAATTTCACTAGAATAACGGTAAAAAGATTGTAAAAGCAGCAATGTAACACGAGGCTTATACTATAGAATTATTCAGATAAAGCAATGGGAGCAAAAAAAACTGATATATTGATTTTTAAAATCATTAAAACTTGTGTGATATTTTTTGAGGATTTCATAATTTACTACTTAACTGTCTCTCGCGGATTCACCCACGTTTCTGAGATAAATAGTAGCCTATAATACTCAGGAATAATGTAGCTCAGAGAATCCGAGGTAGTTCCAGAGATAAGCGCTTTTAAACAAATATAAAATCAAATAAACTCTACAGGATAGATTTGATATTGACTGTAAAACTTTTCACTAAATTTCCCTTCTCTCCCCTCAGATGTGTGGCTATTTACTTAAGGATATTTATATTTTTTGGTAGTACGGTACCCTCAGTGCGCTAGTCCGACACGCACCTTTTCAAAAGAGGCACTTATTACAAGCTTTTATTTAACTTGCAATGTATGTATGTATGTTTGTTCGTTCGGGTGGAATTCAGTCGAATTTCACACAGTGGTCGGTTCGACTTGAAATTTGGTATACATTAGTATATTGGATGACAATTCAAGTACAGTCAACAAAAAGTACAGTCACCAACAAAAAGCTTGTATACATTCGTGTTAGCATGTTCCAAAAATTACAACATTCGAGAACAAAAAATAACGCGACATTTATGTGGCTTGAATAAAAATGAAAGCGGATTTAGGTTAACCACAACCGGCAAATTATCATAAGTGTCGCACTTGATCGTATCAGATGTCATTACATAGGATGTTGGTCATGACGGCAAGGCTGCATCACGATAGTACTACACTATTGGCCTTACTAATATTTAACTTATTATCTATACGGGGTGGATACGCAATACGACATTAAATGAAACCACGTAAAGTACTCATTTATACGATCAACTTTTACTATGGGACCAACTTTGAAATCGCAAACAAAAATTACTGCTTTTGATACAAAAGGTACAGCAAATGTAATCTTCCGAAACGGTATTAGAGTCAGACTTTTAATAAGTGCATGCGAATGTCTTTTTGAATAAATAATTTTGAATTTTGAACATGTCTTCTCGGCAAAAATTTATGAAAAGCTGTATTTTTCTTTTGCGATTACGAAATTGGTCCCATAGTAAAAGTTGAACATTTAAAAGTATACATGAGTACTTTACGTGGTTTCATTTAATGTCGTATTGTCGTATCCATCGCGTATCATAAATACGTGAATAGAATAGCTGTCTCGTAAAAATTAAAATATCCGGGATCTATGAGATCCCACTGCTTTTCCGTTTGATTCTGTACAAAATCGCCGAATAGTCAGTTTGATTAGTTACATTTAATTCCATGAAAAAAAAATAGTTTTCTAAGTAAATATTTATTATAGTTGGCAGTAAATATACTGTAGAATACTACAACTGGTGTCTTATGATACCTGAAAAGAGCGAAGGGACGACCTAAGATAAGATGGCGAGACGAGAAAACCTGGACAAAAACATGTGGAATCGGATGGGGAAGGCCTTTGCCCAACAATGGTAATTTTGTAATACCTAAATTAATAAAATTTAAACACGTTATTATATTATAAACTATATGTACCTATTGCAAGAAAATTTTCTACAATGTATCCAAATAAAATTGATAAATTTCGAAATGTGAAGTTTCTATAAGTAGGAATGATGATAAGAAAATTGTTGGTATAAAATCAAAACATTTCCACAGTTTACTTCAAAGACGTAGAGCTCATAACAAAAATTATAAGAATTTTATAGTCGACCAACCATTGAATTTCGCAAGTGAACAGCATAAAGTTGAATCGTAAACAAACTATTTCTGATTAGGTTACACAATCTTCACTTGCGAAACTATACGTATGAAACAAACGAAGGTCAAGATTTATATAATTTCATTGACACAACTAGAGAACTTACTTATTTCTAATTAGATTTTCGCACGCATAATTCCGCTCGTTCTACCATCAATCGATTTCGATGTGTGAAAACCCAAGAAAAGACGTAAACAGACAACCAGGTTCATGCTCAATAGGTTTTGGTAAATATACTTAACTAGCTTTTGCCCGCGGCTTCGCTCGCGCCAAGTTTGATAGTTCATCAGTCAAGGTTTCCAAATATGCAGATTTTGAGAAAACGCGAATCACGTGTTTATAAAGGTTGAATTAACGAAAATCTGTTCTTAGCCTACGTCATTATAACTATATGTATGCCAAATATCAGCCCAATCTGTTTGAGCTAAGCGTTGATAGATCAGTCAGTCACTGTTTCATTTTATATATACAGACAGATGTACAAACACGCTGGTTCTACAGTTTGACATATCAAAAGATATTAAAATAGATAAATAAACACAACAAATATATGAATTAAAAGGACAAAGTTAGCTAACCTAACTCAAGCGTTGTATAATTTCGATAACATGCCGGAGCTGTTATAGGGTCAAACAGTCAAGAACTGCCTAATGCCAAGCCGTGCTTTGTTACCTTTTCATTTTGTGTATAAGTGACAGTCAGAGGATGGGTATTATGTAACAGTTTACTTGCATTATTGGAGTCGCGAAAGTTGCCCGGCCGGTTAGCATTGGCGCGCTCTGCAAAGCTACTATATGGTTGCCACACACTGTTAATTTTACCGTTATAACTATTATTGGTGATTTTTTTTTACTAGTTGCACTCCGCTGTTTCTCCCGCGTGTACCCGAGTGATGTAACCCTACCCTAACCTACCCTTCTGTTAAGCTTTCTACGCAACTTTCTCAAAAAATAACCTTAAGAACCTCCAGAGTATTAGAAAACTCAAAAAAAAAAGATTGATGAAATCGGTAAAGTCGTTCTCATATTTATATATAGCGATTATCATTGCCAGATAAGTATAGGTACTATGAAAAAACTATAAATATGTGTTTTTTTGCTTCGGATCATCCCAAGCATACCAAAAGTAGGTGTGTTAACTGGCGCTTCCTAAGGGACGAATAGAATAATTAAAGAATAGCGCTGGGTATCTATAAAAAAACTATTGAGCTCATGAAATAAAAGCCAAGATAATGAAGACGCAATTTCTTTAAATAAATAACAAAATAAATAGCACAAAAGTATTTAGCATCGAATACCAACCACACGTAAAATGTCACGTCATGTTCTTCGAATAAATGCTATTATTTATCGAGCCCATTTATTAATTATACAAACGGCAATATCTATTTTAAAAGTTGGCAGCCCTGTTGCCGACGCACCTGAGATGAAGTCGATTGGCCACTGTGTCATCGGAGCAAGGCAAACCGACCGCGGATAATTTTTTAATTGCCATTAGCCGTTTCCAAAAAAGAACATCAGCTACCACTTGCTTTATTTAGAATAGATTGTGTATTGTGTATCTATTACATCTGCAATGTATTCAATACTTTACTCTTTTAAACTGAAATTATTTTGCAAAAGAACAGTTGCATTGACGATGATTTTTATCTAACAGCGCGGCGCGGCCACCGAGAGAATGCGTTGGTTTTATAGTATCTGACTAATCTCAGAAATGGCAAATCCTATTGCGATGTGACATTCACAGGAAGGTTCAATACTTTCTTAGGAATAGTTTAATGTAAGTCCCATCTTAATCAGATCAGCCGTTTCTGTGATTTGGCCAATATTAACATGTGTCAGAAACGATTTCTTTTTTCTCTTGGCTCGTATAGAAATTATCCTTAATCATGGGTAAAACCGCAGTGCAATGACTAGTGATATATTGAGTATGTAGGTTGAGTAGACCTACGACGCTGTTGATGACGCAGACTTCGCATTTATTTAAACCGTCACAGAGCATTATCATTCGTAAGAAAGTCGGCAAAGTCGGCTTCACATTTTAGAACGCTATGAATTTCAAACTGACGTTTATTTATTCATACGCCTATATAATAATTAGACTGTTTTACAAAAAACTTAAACCGACTTCAAAGTACACTAAGAAGTAATCAAATCCTGATCTGATGACAATGGGACAAAACGGGAAGTGTACCATTCCAGACAAAAAAAAATTTCCAAATCGGTTTATAAACGACGGAGTTATGAGGTAACAAACATAAAAAAAAAAAAAAAAAAAAACACAATCGAATTGAGAACCTCCTCCTTTTTTTGAAGTCGGTTAAAAATAAGATCAATATTAGGTTGTTGTAGTGTGTTGATTCTTTGTGTTATAGATTTTACTATATATATATATATAAACTTAGATTTTGTAGATGATATAAAAAGCCAAATTTTAGCATAATATCAATTATGTATTGCGAGTTCATACATACCTACGACCATATTATTCAAATAAATTGAATGACCTATGAGTAATGTTGCGATTGCATTATGTATGGTGCATGGCCTCGTCTATAAAGTCTTTGGATGTTCTTGGAAAGATGAAGTCACGTTGCTTTAGAAAAAATTGGGAACAAAATGAGAAAAGGATTTTCCTCGACATGGCTCATTGATTATTTTCTTAATTGATTTTATTTTCATTGAGAATTCGAGATCAGTAGGTAAGTTAATATTAATAAGTCAGCAGGTGTTAAAAATACGAGGATTATTGTCAACAAACCGTAAGTATTAAAGTTTGAAAGGATCCATTGATGTGAAAATGTTTAAAATTAAATGATTAATTTTTAAATCTGGAACACCAGATCCGATTTTAAAAATGAATTCACTAATAAAAAGCTATATTTTCCCCGAGTGCAACCTTATATCCCGGGAACGCGGTCGAAACCGCAGGAGACAGCTACGCTTATGTATACAGTACGTGAACTCTTAAGATGGTTTGTCAAGATCTTGTAATAGTAGGCTGTAATGTTACAGATACTGTTGCTCAACCAAACGGGAAACGCAATACTTAGTTGTTCACGAAGCCTAGCTGGTGACAATTGAAGCAATTCGTTGCATAGACCATAATTATAATTTAACTAGCTGTCCCCCGCGGTTTTACCCTATGCCTATAGCCTATGTCCTTCTCCATATCATAGGCTATCTGCATGCCAAATTTCATGGTGATCCGTTAAGTAGGTAGTTTAGGCGTGAAGGCGTAACAAACAAACAAACTCATTTTCCCATTTATAATATTAGTTAGGAGTTAGGATGGTCATCATGTCAGATGTCGCTTACTTAACTCATAACTTTCAGCAGAGGTAAAAAAAAAAACAGAAAAATCTTCTAAATATTACTTGGTTACCAAGGTACCAGGTATTTTTCTTTGGAAGTTAATTTAGAAATCTCAAAGTATCTCCTCTAAGCAAAAATATTTTCAATCCAAAATTTGATTGAAATTAACTTTGACTTTTAGTTGCTTCTTCCACACACTCTCTAACGTCACAAATGACTTGTGAATGAAAAGTTATTTAATAACAAACTTAATTATTGGGAAGATTTCATAATAAATGCAAAGTATTCGTTATTACAGCACGCAGCGCCCGCGCCGATTGACCTTTACCCAACCTGACACTCGCTCGATGCGCTTGCAGATAAAATTAAATGTCGTAAGGTTGTCGAGCGAATCTATGTAGACTACACTTGGTTTCACTGTGAATTCTACAGAGTAAGTATTTCAGTGGTAAGCTCAAATAACTTTTTTTTTGTATAGTGTCTATACTTTTTACGGGCCAGCTGGCGTGGTTGGTTAAGACTCTGGTAAAGATTCCACCTATCAGGTCGTGGGATCGATTCCCACACAGGACATGCATTTATGTGCATTTACATTTCTGTATGTCCTGAGTCTGGGTGTAATTATGTATTTACAAACAAAAAGTAGTATATGTATCATATCAGTTATCTGGTTTCCATAGTACTACAAGCTTTGCTTAGTTTGGGATCAGATGACCATGTGTGAGGAATGTCCCAGGATATTTATTTATTTATTTATATCCCTGTGTTTGACAGCAATCTGACCATATTCAGTGATGATGTGGCCGAACGTGGTAAGCACACAAAACCTAGAAGGAACTGGCTCTCAAGTGCAGCTATCCGAACGCACCGATAGAAGCTTGGGGTGGTAGGAAGCCAGGTGTGTGCTACAAACTACCCTACTACCGTGGTATGGTTTCCTCACGATGTTTTCTTTCACCAAAAGCTCAAGCTCGATGTAGGATTCGAACCCGGGACCTTCGTCCGCATCCGACTCCGCGGTGACACTATCAATGAGCCCTAAAACACTTTTCTTTATACACGTTTAAATCACCAACGAGCCTAATTCCTGAGGGCTTAGTATGCTGCGAACCGAACTAGAAAGAAACTTGCAAATAAATGCCGCATTCTTGGAATGTTTTCACTCGTAGAAATACAAATTTCTAGAAAATTCTATTTCATTATAAATAACACAGTGTGGCTAATGGCTATGCACGTTTTAGTTTACACGATAGTAAAGATTATGGTGAATGTAACATAGAAACAGACACCAGACAGAATGAATCATAAACTAGAGTCTAGCGTATTCCTACAGAGAGAAAAATGTAGGCAAGTAACAAATAGAAACGTAAGGCAGGACATTAGCCTCCATATAATCATTCACTAGTCTTGCGTGAGTCATTATCACTGCAAGAACATCAATCATAACGATCAAATAGATGTGACCCAATAAAAAAAGAGGGGGGGTATTAAAAACAAAAATTACGTTATTGTAACAATATGGGTATCAAATGAAAGCTTGTGAACAGCCCTTTCCATATATGTATATATTGTAATACTTTTATGCTACCGTTTTGACGTAAACTGCAAAAAACCATTTTAAATGCAAGGACAGTAAGTAGGTACTATGAGCGGTTACCGTACGTAAGTCACAGAGTTGCGATGGTTGTTAGCGTTACTTTACCGTACCGCTCATTTACTTAATAATACTTACAACTCATTCTGTATAAAACTAAAAAGACTGAAATAAATTAAATTATTAAAAGAAACAAAAAACCCGACTGCGTAAAACAAAAATTAACTGAAAAGAGAAAAACAAGCTCTTTAACCTATAGAATTTTGAATATAACTTGAATTTTATAAGGTATTGCAGTCGGGGACAAACCAATAACCTAAATATATGTTTTTTTTTGTAATATTCGTTTATCCCCGACTGCAATACCTTATAAAATTCAAGTTATATTCAAAATTCTATAGGTTAAAGAGCTTGTTTTTCTCTTTTCAGTTAATTTTTGTTTTACGCAGTCGGGTTTTTTGTTTCTTTTAATAATTTAATTTATTTCAGTCTTTTTAGTTTTATACAGAATGAGTTGTAAGTATTATTAAGTAAATGAGCGGTACGGTAAAGTAACGCTAACAACCATCGCAACTCTGTGACTTACGTACGGTAACCGCTCATAGTACCTACTTACTGTCCTTGCATTTAAAATGGTTTTTTGCAGTTTACGTCAAAACGGTAGCATAAAAGTATTACAATATATACATATATGGAAAGGGCTGTTCACAAGCTTTCATTTGATACCCATATTGTTACAATAACGTAATTTTTGTTTTTAATACCCCCCCTCTTTTTTTATCCGTAGACGCCATATAAAAATAATATACCCTATGACACTCCCACAGTTCAGACGAATCTAACGATACCTCATATGCTTAAATCCATCAAGCCGTTTAGGCTGCAGAGCGTGCCAAAGAAATAGACATACATACATACATACATACATACTTACATACATACATACATACATACACTCGAAAAACATAACCCTCCTTCTGGGTCAGTCGGGTAAAAAGTAAACAGCTAACTTGCAGTCGAGTTAAAATCTCATTAAGTACGTCACCGCACGTAGTATGGTTTCATTTGTAAAGGCCGATGTAAACGCTACGTCTCTTTTAGTTCCGGATGGCCGTGAACTGACAAAAACTTTGAACGTGACTTTGCTAGCATGAATTTCTTTAGTAAGAGTACTGGAACAAGAATGTTTGTGACGTGTTTTATATACGACTCAGGTCAGAACATACATAGTAGTGATGTCGATTGCTGAGAAAAATCTCCCATTCCCGGGTTCAAAGCCTACAATGAGGTTGATTTATTTATTTATTTGAGAAATCAACAGCGATACAAAATTTAATGGTGAGTATACAATTATTGATGGAAAGTAAAGCCAATTACAGATTTCTACAGATAACAATCAAAGTAAAGGTTATATATTCGAGAAAAAAAAATATTTTGTTCAAACAAATAAAATTATTTATATATATATGATCTTGCGGTGAAGGAAAAATTTCGTGAGAAAACCATAGCGCAGTGGTAGGGTACTTCGTCGTACCTCAGTAGTGTTGAGAATCTGTCACCAAGTACCTATTAGTTACTATTGAGATTTTGGTCAAACATAGGCTTATACATAATAAGAAAAAAACTGTTCACACCCTTCTTGCATGAGCTTCTTGCTGTAACCCCTTGGGAAAATCACAACTTCATGTTTAAATAAGTTGTAGGTGAGCATTTGACCCTGTTTACTTAGTTTGTAGAAATTGTAGACAATGTTCCAGTGTGTTTTTTCCTGTTTAATAATATTATAATAACTATTATAATATTATTATATTACCATATTTGTTCATGAATAATAAGTTGAGATTCTGAGATTAATCCGTAGGTACCTACCCATACATTGTATTATCATAAATTAATTTGATTTTATATTGGAATGGGACCATAGACTTATGAAGTCATAAAACAAACAGCAGAACAAGTCCTACACACTCGAATTAAATCCCGCCTTAACATAATTAGTCTACTGACTCGTGGTGTTGTTGTCTCGGCCTTTAGATCTAATATTTTTTTAGCATAGGTACTTATGTCTAGTTCATACAATAAATGGTCATGTCTATTTACGAAGAAGCCTTTTACGCCGACTTCGCAACAGTAATTTTACGTACTCTAGGTTATCCGAAATTGTAACAGAATTAAATTATATTTAACAGTTTTAAAACACTTTATCTTAGGCGATCACTAAACTCGAGTTACAGTAAGATATTGACATGATATCAATAACAATTAAAGTAAGCGCAGTAAAACGAGAATTACCAACAATTTAATAACTTGCACTAATAATACTTTTAAGTGTGCGTATATCAAGCAATACCTCATTTTCCATGATTATAATGTATCCAGAAAATCTTCTATGCATGCACACTCTAATTATTGGAATTGCAGGTATTTTGACGTTATTTAGAAGAAACTTTAGACTCAAGGGACGAAACACCTGGCAAGGTACCGTAGCACTCTCGAGACGGGGTAGCCGTGCAGCCACAGTGCAATGAGATAGATACTACGCACCAAATTTCAATTACGGGTTGCGATGCACTATCAGTTCAGTTGATGATTAATTCCCGAACTATTCGGACGTGCGTACGTCTCTCGTTTATGGAAGAAAATAGGTTAACTTTATCCTAAATCTACGCAAATATTTTCGGGTAAAAGCTACATTTGCGATGAATATTTACTCAGACAAATGACTTTATTGGCACTGATGTTTCGGATGAATATAACGAGCTTATTTTATGATAGCTGCTGATTTTCACTACTTTACTTTTGCGTCTATTTGTGCTTCCCAAGTGACGTCAAAACATGCCCAGCGTGACGATACCACCAGAGCTGTCTGTAGGACTGACCAGTTTGGGTTATTTTGGCAAGCAAAGTGGTGAAACTATTTTTATAGAAAACTAGTCAGTACAATATACTCTACTAATATTCTCCGCAGTTTTTCATGCATTTAAATGGGGACTAAATGTGAATGTGGCTTTGATCCTCCTAACGTAACATTCACTATGACATCATTATGGTAATTAAATAACATATTCATAACCAAGCCAAAATAATTTTATTTACTATTTCTCTATCTTAAAAAAAACATAAATTTTCATTACGATTACTATGACAAATTGGTATGTTTATTAGCAATTGATTAATCATTAAATGTTAGTAAACTAATTGAGTGAAAGTTTTCGCCCCCACCTGAATACTACTAAAGCCGGACCTGGGTAATAGGTATACAGTAAAATAAAACCAATTGAATACGTGAGCTAATACCGTGCTAATACGCACGAGTGAGTAATACAGCACATTTGATAATTGATTTTAATTGGCCGCTGGTTTTGTCTTACGTTCATTGTCTATGGCGCCATTTGATTTCAGAGTATTTACCAACAGATTAATGATGAAATCAACTAATTGTAGGTGGTACGATTTGTTTTCGCCCGAATCTATTTGGGCTAAGTAGACCAATAATTTAAGTTATAACAGCAATGATATGATATGTAAAAGGAGAGTTTATAAAAGTTCCACAAAAATTACCTTGACTGATTTGGTGGAGTAATTTCAGTTTATTTGTATTACAAACCGGTTGTAGAGTCAGTTGGGCCTAAACTGAATGAATGAGTTTTAAGTTTGAGATGACTTCTGAACTGCACAGTCCACTAATTAATATTGTGTCTTCATCACCATCGTCAGCCTATAATGGCCCACTGCTGAGCACAGGCCTCCTTTCAGAAATGAGGGTGAAAGGGACTGGGCGATACTCCACCACGCGTGCCCACTGCGGATTGGTGGAGGTAGGCTAGTGGTCAACCTACTGTTGGAATTTTTCAAGCCGCCTAGGATGCATCCAGCTTGCTTAACATCACAATTAAGTGATAACCGGGACCAACGGCTTTACGTGCCTTCCGAGGCACGGAAACGCTCGATTTGAAATACCACTAGGCGGTCACCCATCCAGGTAACGACCACGACAGACGTAGCTTCACTTTGCCGATCGATTAAGAACGGCTAATCATGCTACACCACGAGCGCTTCAAATTGTGTCTTACTCTAACAAAAATAAGTGGCGACTTTCCATATACGGTTTGAGAAAAAAATGTGTGACCGAATATTCTATCAAGAAAGTTGGACAAAATTATAAGAGTCTCTATTCAAATTATGATATTTTAGGGCATTTCATTAGCCAAAAGAAACCACTAGAAAATATTTGTAGTGCAGTTTGTATCATTGTGAACATTCCCAAAGACCTTTAAATTCAAATGACTGCTCGCAGACAACAGAGTGACACATATTTAACACAAAGAATTTGAATAACATGCGATAAGCGGCGCATAATCAGCATAGTCAGTTAACTTGAGTAGGTATCTTATTATGCAAAGAGACGCGTGCGCAGTGAGCTCATGCACCGTACAATGAATGAACTGCGTGTAGGCAGTACTATTCTTTATTCTGTGATGTAGGGCTCTACATTTGCAAATATACCTCTAGACATAGTCAGCTAATAACCTTTGTGTGACCATCCTGACCTATGTTCTGTTTTTTTATAATAAATCGTACGTAGCAGATGTTCTATTGTATTTATGAGTAGCGTGAAGTGATATGGTAATTTGAAATAATAGCATCATGCTAAAGACCTCCTGTCAATATAGTGCCAGCTGAGTACAGCAAAATATTTATACATTAATTGTTCTATTATTCCCATTCTTCTTAATTGTCCTATCTAACTGAGGTGTATAAAGAACGAGAAACAAAACTTGTGTAGTCTCAAGTCTCAAGAATAAATTGAGTTGATTGAAAATAAACCTTATTGTTTTAATCTTGAAGTTCGAAAATACAGAGTCCTATTCAATAGTAAATAGCACATAAAATTTGAAGCCTATATGAATGTATACAATCTTATAACAAAAATAATCGTTCCAGCAAAAATTATATAGACATCGTTTGACCTAAGTATGTACATATGCGTAGACTATGACAGATAGCCGGTCCATCGAGCGGGCATTTGTCGTGTCTCGATGAATCAATTGTCTCCAAATGACCCCGTGTCGCGACTAATAAATAGCTGTGCTGAAGTCATTGCATTGTTGATGTGTGGTTTCGCGGAATACATCTACATGTTAGTACCTACCTACATGCTTTTGCTTTCCGCTTGTTATTTTTGGAAAGGAAACATGAAAGCGATCTGAGTATATTGAGTATTTGTATTAAGTTGTAAAACTGGAAACCGGATGATATAATTCTTCCTAAACGTAAATTGTGTATAGTTTGATTCAGGTATTTAGATCTTAGATCTATATCATTATCCTAAGCATACTAAAGAACCGATACAACCCAGCAAAATTGTAAGGAGAAAAATAATGTGAAATTAAACTGTTCACAATAAACAATTATTTTACGTGCACAAAAGTGCTCTATTTGGTATACATCTCATGGGGATGGATTCAAATGATGGTTCCTATTCCTATATCGCAGTAAGATAGTTTAAGCCGTGATATAGTTCTGTTATCCTAGGGATATAATTATTTACCGTAAGATAGTCATATGAAAGAGGTTCATAACTATCCTACTAGGAATATAACTATGGTACGAATACCATCTAGTAAGTAATCATCTTACTAGACTAATTTAGTGAAATGATTATAAATATATATTTTCTTTATACTTAATTATATCCGGATATAACTATATCACGACTCCAACTATCTTACTGCGACACCTATCCTATACCTAACCTATACCTAGCCTATAGGTACCATTCTGAATCCGATTTCGATGATACTTTATTGAATGGTTGTGCACTGGCGGCGCGTTTGCAAGGCGTTTCAAAGCTCACCCGGCATTATTTAGTCTCACTAAAAATAAAGTTGCCAAATAAATAATGACTAAAGTTTTATCAAAGGTAAGGCATAGTACAGTTGTATATCTGACAGTAACCGACAAATTACTTACTAGATAACGTTAGTTATGCAACACAGACAGCATTTTTGCATTGTTCGCCAACCGCAACTAAATAAAACAAAAAACTTTTGCGATAAAAAGTTTCGCATCTCATTTCACGATCACTATCGTATTTCGACATGGTCGTGAGAAATCTGTCCCAGACTCCCAGTACGCACTCAAGTAAAGAATAAGTATAATGTTCGTGGCCACAGCAAACATTGTTAAAAAGGCTCTTTATGAAGCTCTTGCGCAACTACGCACGTGCTTATCGTGCGTATCGACAATGTATGTATGAAGTGTGTGTTTGATAATCATTCAAATAATGTTCATACAAATTGCAGTTGCATAATATAAACAGTACTGCAATTAATTAGGTAGACAGCAGGCGTAGCTATGCTAGTTCTAATTATTATGATGCAGCCTTTTTTATGGACAAGAGTTGTAATCGCTTTAAAAGTTATTTAAAAGTAAATGTAAATCCTATGACGACGAATCAAGTAACATTTAAATAATGTATTTATTACATTCCTTTAGATTATATTTTAAAAGAACCATTACTAATAGCTCTTTAATGAGTCTGTAAGTCAATAGAGATTAAACAAATGAACACAGAACCACATAGTCACAATCCTCACGAAACCGTGTCTAATTAACCTCAATAACTGTGTCAAATTAACTAACAGTTATTAAATAAACAAATACATACGACTAAGCCATCAATAGGTATACAATTGAGTAGATACCTTGAAAGCACTTTGAGTCCCGCTTCTACATAGGATGTTGTTTGAACTGACGCGATGACGGTCTAATTCTCAAGCTGCCGAACAAGGTATTCTAATTTAAGAACGTAAGTGCTCACATGTTTTTTTAAGACAGTAACAGCCTTTTGAATCTTTTCTATAGAAAGCACTTTTCCATTAAAATTCCTGTGCACACTAAAAACCATGATATCCAACATCCTAGCTGTTTTTCTCAAACGACATTTCCGCACTTTCAGTCCTTCACAGAATTGATTATAATTAAATACCACTTACATAGAAAAATAACACACATTTTTATACGTAACAACAACAATGTTCACCTCTAAAAGATGTCGTTGTACTGAACAGGTTACAGCGTGAAATTAATTATTGAAAATATTTAATTGCGTGAGTAATGTTATGAATAATGACAGTTAGTTGGCGTGAATGGTGGGTAATGACAGCGGCTAACCTTGACCGTCAGCGTCGGTACCGGCTACCGGTATTTATTCAAGCGTAACGTCACTTAAAGTATTTACAAGTAGCTTTAAATTATTATACTTAACACTTGATAAGGAACGTGACAGACTTGAATAAAATACATTTAACACCCAAATTAGATTAAATGGAAAATCCATCCTGATGGCGGATAATGCATTTTGCTACCTACGTTAGTAGGTATGTGAAGTCAAGATAACAACGATGACATGAAAATAAAATTAGGTGACTATGTTTTGCATATTGGCATCATGTATTTTATTTTTTAATATGATACAGCTTCATGATTGGGGACAGAATACAATTAATTTAACCATCAAAATAAATAAAATTTTAATCGGTCAATATAAATTTACCGTAGCAAAACACTAACCCCTTATTCATAACCGCTTTTTAACTAAATCAGGGTAGTGTCCTCCGTCTCACTCTTTCGATCACCAAATATCACATGTCAGATAAAGACGTCAGAATTTTAGCTAATCAACGTTTGATAACTTTATTATGAACAAGGTTGTAAGACGAATTACTTCTTTTAGTTCAGTTAGAATACATCAGCATATTGATAACAACCATATAAAATTTTACAAATAACGTAACTCGGTGTCGCTAAAATTTTCGAGTGAGTAGTCATAACAGTTTACGAAATGAATAGAAAGTCGCTGTGTCAATGTTTGCATGTGTGATTTCCGTGTAAGTGCGTGTGTGATATGATAGCACTTCACGTATCGACAATAGAGAGAGCAAAAACGAATACTTACTTATTAAGTCTTGAAAAGGGACCTTTAGTAATGAACTACAAGTACCTATAGCAGATTAGGTTCCTGCGGTAGTGGAGCGGTGCGGGAGGGGTGTGTTTTCATTGAGTCAAATAAAAAAAGAGAACTAAAAATTTAATCATGTCATGTGTATAGTGAGACGCAGTTTTGTTCTGGTTCTGGATCAGCTATGGTATTCTGTAAAAGGTAAATCATCTCGAAAGTCATCTCGCAACTCACATCGCAACTGAATTGGCGGGTGAATTTCGTTTCAGAATACCAAATCCTATTGAAAAACGTCAAAATACTCACCTGTCGTAGTTCTTCTCACTTCCGTCATCACTCGGTGGCGCTAGTGTCGAACTCACTCAGTTTAAGAATATGAAATTCTAATCTCATCGCGGATTCAGAAGTGATTTTGCAAATGAACGTTACAGAATAGCACTGCAGTAGAAAAGATGGTTATCGACAATCGTCATCGTTAGTAAACGATTAACCTTTTTATGACATAAGATAATCACGTAGATATTTTGATTTCAAATGTCAATCCCATACAAAGTTTGATCGTTTACTAACAATGAGGATTGTCGACAACCATCTTGGCTATGGGGGCTGATACATCACACATAGCCAAGACGGCACCGCACCGTTTCACTACCACAGGAACCAAAGACAGGAACCTACTCAGCTATGCGCTATGCCTGTAGGCTATCTATAACGTGAATAGAATAACACTCAAATAGTCACTGCGCCTCTCTTCAGTCACATGCAATACATAGCTTAGCTAGCATGAGTAACTGGGAAAACCGCATCAAAATGCGTGCAGTGGTCTTCAAGTTATATGTAAGTTACCTTCGGACAGATAAACAAAGAGACGTTGTGTTTTTAAATATTTAAGGATAATGAAGACATAGGTAAGTATGAAGAGAGATAGAGCATAGCGCTATTTCGCACAAAGATCAGCTCAACTGGGGGGGAAGTACCTCTAACTTATAGAATACCGCAGTTAATGTTTCCTAAGTAAGGTCGCCAGCTCATCGGGGAGGGCCTGTAATGCGTCGCGTAAGTAATGCCTCAAATGTTGCAAGCGTCCATAGTACAACGGAAACCGCTTACCATTAGACGGGCCGTACGATTATTTATCGAATTCTTTGTATGAAGAATGTAAGATATGCTGCTGATGCATTTAGCAACATATTTTTTATTGTTAGTGTATATATCAGAATCACCTAAACGACTACAATTTCATACTTTCGAATACTGACATTTCTATTTACTACTCGAATTTGCTAAACGTTTTATTTATTTATTCATTAGGAATAGAGCTGAAACAGAAACTCCTAATTATGATTTCCCATTTATAATCGGATTCATTTGACGAAAATGCGAGCATTGGAATAAAGTCATTGATGTCATAAATAGAGTAAACTAATTACATTTAACAATATAGGTACTGTTATTATTAGAGCTTGGTAATTAGAAACTGAGATCTTGTTTAGTAGCGGACATTTATATGAGGGAAATAATATAAATTAAGCTAGCAAATTCACCCGGCTTCGCCCGGGTATACACATAAACCTTCCAAAAGAAATTCTCTATATTATGTTAAAAGCCGTATCAAAATATATTGCGTTGTTTGTTTTGGCCTGTGTTTGACCACAATCTCACTATGGTGTGGCCGAAGGTGGTAAGCACACAAAAAAAGCACACAAAGGTTGCCTGGAAAAGATCGCTTAAGCGATAAGGCCGCCTATATTGTATAACTTCCTTAATGTGTACTTTTGTTATTTGTACTATGTCAGTGTATACAATAAAGAAAATTTCATTCATTCATTCATTCACACCTCCTAGAAGGAACCGGCTCTCAAGTGCAGTTGTCGGAACTGATAGGTGCTTGGCGACAGATATTCAACTCAAAAGTGGTGACAGCTAGGTGGATACTAGGATACTACATAGTATAGGTACTATGTAGTATCCTAGTATCCACCTAGCTGTCACAACGTCACGTCGTATGGTTTTGTCACGCTAGCAAAACCATAGCACGGTGGTAGGGTAGGCCCTACCACCGTGCTATGGTTTTGCTCACGATGTTTTCCTTCACCGAAAGGTCAAGTTCAATATAAAAAAAAAACAAAAAAGACAAAAATTGTTTATTCAATATAGGCCCTAATAAGGCACTTACGAACGTTACAATTGATTTTACCACCGATATAGAATTACAACCGGGACCTACGTCTTAGCATTCGACGTCATTACCACTAAATATCGCCTTAAAAAGCACAACAGAAAGAAACACTACCTATTTAGACAAAATTACATAAGCATTGGAATACACAAATCACTCCAATAAGTACCGAATGTTCCAGTAGTGCCATTCTAATTCCCTCATGTGATAAACTCGATAAACTACACGATTCGTTTCAACACTAATTAAACCTTATAAACTAATAAGGCTTAGATTGCATCTGATTAACTAGCACTATAGTGATTAGGCGACTTTTAAAGTAGCAGCCTAATAGGATAGATATTTTTAGGTGTGACTAACGTCCCAATCTTTTAAACCGAGTAGACTCGTTACAATGACTTACTTAGTTCAAGAATGTTTCTTTGTTTTGCTCTGCCTCTTTATTAGACTTTAGTTTTATTTTTAATCGACTTAAAAAAAAGGAGATTATCAATTCGACACGTATGTATGTATTATTATTGGAACTGCAATATATTCACATATGATAATCTAGGGCTTCCAAACAAATATACAAAATTACAATGGTGTATGTATGTATGTATGTTTGTCCACGCATATGTCCGAAGATATTAATCGGATTGTAACCATTCTTTTTTTATTGGTTTACATTTACTTCAACTTAGGGAACAGTGCAAGTTTGATTGAAATCGGTTCCGTCGTTTTCAATATATGGACAAATATGTGTGACAGCCTGGCTTATTGATACGAGCTACGGGTGTGATGTCAAAGGAAAACCATCTGAATAAATTAAATTATTATAAGAAACAAAAAACCCGACTGTGTAAAACAAATATTAACAGAAAAGAGAAAAACAAGCTTTTTAATCTATAGAATTTGGAATATAACTTGAATGTTATAAGGTCTTGCAGTCGGGGACAAACCAATAACCTAAGTACCTATGTGTTTTTTTTAAATATTTGTTTATCCCGACTGCAATACCTTATAACATTCAAGTTATATTATATATATAGTTGCCTGGAAGAGATCGCTTAAGCGATAAGGCCGCCTATATTGAATAACTTCCTTAATGTGTACTTTTGTTATTTGTACTATGTCAGTGTATACAATAAAGAATATTTCATTCATTCATTCATTCACACCTCCTAGAAGGAACCGGCTCTCAAGTGCAGTTGTCGGAACTGATAGGTGCTTGGCGACAGATATTCAACTCAAAGGTGCTAGGTGGGTACTACAAAGTACCCTACCACCGTGCTATGGTTTTGCTCACGATGTTTTCCTTCACCGAAAGGTCAAGTTCAATATAAAAAAAAAAAAAATACAAAAAATACAAAAATTGTTTATTCAATATAGGCCCTAATAAGGCACTTACGAACGTTACAATTGATTTTACCACCGATATAGAATTACAACCGGGACCTAAGTCTTAGCATTTGACGTCATTACCACTAGCTATCGCCTTAAAAAGCACAACAGAAAGAAACACTATTTAGACAAAATTACAAAAGCATTGGAATACACAAATCACTCCAATAAGTACCGAATGTTCCAGTAGTGCCATTCTAATTCCCTCATGTGATAAACTCGATAAACTACACGATTCGTTTCAACACTAATTAAACCTTATAAACTAATAAGGCTTAGATTGCATCTGATTAACTAGCACTATAGTGAGTGCAGCCTAATAGGATAGTTATTTTTAGGTGTGACTAACGTCCCAATCTTTTAAACCGAGTAGACTCGTTACAATGACTTACTTAGTTCAAGAATGTTTCTTTGTTTTGCTCTGCCTCTTTCTTGGACTTTAGTTTTATTTTTAATCGACTTAAAAAAAAGATTATCAATTCGACACGTATGTATGTATTATTATTGGAACTGCAATATATTCACATATGATAATCTAGGGCTTCCAAACAAATATACAAAATTACAATGGTGTATGTATGTATGTTTGTCCACGCATATGTCCGAAGATATTAATCGGATTGTAACCATTCTTTTTTTATTGGTTTTCATTTACTTCAACTTAGGGAACAGTGCAAGTTTTATTGAAATCGGTTCCGTCGTTTTCAATATATGGATAAATATGTGTGACAGCCTGGCTTATTGATACGAGCTACGGGTGTGATGTCAAAGGAAAACCATCTGAATAAATTAAATTATTAAAAGAAACAAAAAACCCGACTGTGTAAAACAAATATTAACAGAAAAGAGAAAAACAAGCTTTTTAATCTATAGAATTTGGAATATAACTTGAATGTTATAAGGTCTTGCAGTCGGGGACAAACCAATAACCTAAGTACCTATGTGTTTTTTTTAAATATTTGTTTATCCCCGACTGCAATACCTTATAACATTAAAGTTATATTCCAAATTCTATAGATTAAAAAGCTTGTTTTTCTCTTTTCTGTTAATATTTGTTTTACACAGTCGGGTTTTTTGTTTCTTTTAATAATTTAATTTATTTCAGACCTTTTAGTTTTATACATAATGATTTGTATGTATTAGTAAGCAAATGAGCGGTAAGGTACGGTAACGCTAACAACCATGGCAACTCTGTGAGTTACGTACGGTAACCGCCCAGAGTCCTATACCTACTGTCCTTGCATTAAACATGGTTTTATGCAGTTTACGTCAAAATGGTAGCACAAAAGTATTACGATATATACATATATGGAATGGGCTGTTCACAAGCTTTCATTTGATACCCATATTGTTATTATAACGAAATTTTTGTTTTTAATACCCCCCCTCTTTTCTTATCCGTAGACGCCATATAAAAATAATATACCCTATGACACTCCCACAGTTCAGACGACGCTAACAACACCTCATATGCTTAAATCCGTCAAGCCGTTTAGGCTGCAGGGCGTGCCAAAGAAATAGACATACATACATACATACATACATACACTCGAAAAACATAACCCTCCTTCCGCGTCAGTCGGGTAAAAAAAATACAAGTTTCATTATTTTCATAATTCGCGATATTTCAGCTGAAGAAATATCGCGCACACATGTGTAAACTATACTAAGTTTCAGGCTAGGTAATTATAAAAATGTATTATACCTATACTGCACGCACACAATGATGAGTTAAATTTGTACAATAAAAGGTAAACATATTAGTGACTGGGTACCTACACACACAAGAAGGCCATCTATGAGTTCGCGGTGTGGTATCTATCTTATTTATACAATGTAAAGTGTACAGTGAACAGTAGCTGATTAAAACTTGATTGATTGATATCATTTGTTTGAACAATGTTAGCACTCTACAGCCAATATTTTGATAGGTTATCAATGAGCGAGAGACAATTTCGTGACGTTTTTAACCATAATCAAAAATTCAATCATAAAACTGATACACGTTCTGATATAATTGTTGATAATTAATAAAATTAGGTCTGGTAATTGACCAATCATCGATTTTTTACCATTTATAATTATTTCTATCAAAACATACAAATCACTAATTGATCATAACTATTGATATCCATCTAAAGTAACGTCAATAATTTACAAATCATTTTTTTAGATATCTGTATAAATTCTGATATTTCCACTGAACAACTATCAATTAATAACGGCACTACTGACGTCATTTTTAAACACTTTACCTAACAAATGTGGCCAAATAATCACTCCTTATGCGAGTTTTATTACTCATCCGATTATTATTTATTATGCTAAAACAATCTAGGCACAGTTAAATATTCATACCGCTAACATAAAAGTTGCGTCAAGATGCAGACTCTATCATAAACTTTCTAGATTAGTTTTGCAATAATAGTCCTCGGATCATCGGATAGCATCGTATCATACGGAAGCAAGGCGGGCGTAACGTAACATAACACATGTTATTAACGTAACCGACACACGCGACGTTACGCTTCGGAATAAATGCACTGAAGTGTCACAAAGAAAACAAACTGGAATAATCAATTATACTTGTACGTAGTATTTATATACTCTGAGATTATACTATCTAACCATCCTTCTAACATCGTAGCTCTGGCCATCGGGCGTCTATCCCACGGAAAAGAGATATTTCTTTTCTCTGTGGTCTATCCTCACACATTGGAAACAAAATGATTTCGTACTGTGCGGTCTCCAAAGAGTTTCCTACCACGGACGCTCAGCCTATGGAATGATCTCCCCACCAGAGAGAGTACAGCATGGGGCATGGGGTTCTTCAACAAGGGTGTGAAGAGATTTTTACAGGGTCGGCAACGCGCGAGTGATTCCCCTGGTGTTGTTTAGTAGTATAAAAAAAAAAAAGAATCAAAGCAATATTAGAAAGAGGATGTAAATATAATAACAGATATTATTTTTGCACGTAATAGGAAATAATACAAACATTGCGCTTGCGCTCACACGTATGCACCCACGCGTATCTTGTATCATACAGTAAGTTATTATGTTTACATTAACATTTATGTAAGTAGCCTTTAATAAATTACAACGTGTATAGTGTATATCTAAAATTACTTGGCGAGAATGCTAAAATTGATGATGAAAGTGGAAAATGATAAACCAAGCAATTCGGAGCACGCAATGGTGAAGATTTTAAGGTTATTTCCAAAGACTAAAATAAGTCAAGTGTCCTATAATCTGATGTTTCTGTGATGACATATACATGTCCCCATACCAAAACTTTTAGTTTGAATGGTCTTGAGATTTGCAGTTTGACCACAAATAAATAATGATGTGGGCGAGTGAAGTGGTGTGCACACCATTTATTTCGAAATGTGGGTTAGGACCCACATTTCAACTAGGGTTGAGCTAAGCATATTTTATTGTAGGTTAGCAATTTACTTACTAGATATAATTTACGACTGTGCGATACTCAAAGCGAATCCCGTTTTTCAACATGCCCCACAGAAAAGAGCTCATCGGGAGGGGATAAGGGGTCGGCAACGCGTGAGTGATGCCCCGTATGATGCAAGGGCTTACCACCGGACGAGCCATGCTTATTTGCTGACTTTCGTTGCATAGAACTCAATTATTACTATTATTACAACCGCCCAGTTGCCCGTGACCACAAAATTCGTGTCAAATCCGACCCAACGAAATATTCGCTTTCTTCTTTTTACCATTTGCACGACATTGTGTAACAAAGAAATATCGAACCTATTGCAACTTGGTTAAATAATACAAAGATGTAGTAATCATAATTTAATAATGAAAAGGGTCTTAAAACATGCAAATAAAATTATACCTTTTTTTATATATTACTATAGTGCTGATATTCTTATAAAAGATTATCTGACTGCGATACAAAATTAGGGAGCCACGTTACTAAAAAGATTGAGAATCGATTCCCGTGTGTAGCTATTATTTTCGATGATAGTTTTAAAATAAGAACAAAAAACAAAGTCATTATCAGGAGGCTTGTGATGAGAACGCGCAATAAGTGAAAGGGATTTCTAACCCCAAAGATCATACTATAAGAAACATGGAGGCGCAACAAATAAAGCCAATGTATGTAATAAACATTTCTGCATAACTCTGCATACATTTCAAAGGCTACTAACTGGCCAAGTAACTACTGTACATGTGCAGTGCATAGCAGGTGAAGCGTTAACTGTTATTTAGTAATTACTACACATAAATGACGTTTGACAAGCAAGAATAATTTTTAAACTATGTTATCAATTTATGCCCTTTAAACATGTGATAAAGAATAATGGCGAGATTTGTACAAAAAAATAAAGATTTTTAGAGACGTTTAAATGACGTTATTATTGATCCTTGGTGCCTAAGGAATAACTTGAGGCATTTAAATTTTTTTAGATCCCCTGGATAAATATGCGACATTCTAAATTCTAAGCCATGCCGGCGAGTCCCGACCAAAACCATCATGTTGTTGTTTTGTTTTGCGGGGTTTATAAAATATTTGAAGTATATTAGTATGTTGCTTTTAATGTAATCTCAACATTGGAAGTGATTCAAAACTCTCTAAAATGTTATATTTTTTTCTACAAATCAATGTATGGATCTCGCCATGATTCTTTCATAATCTAATTGAATATTGTTCTTTTTAGGGTTCCGTACCGTAAACTTTAATAGTGGGACTTCGATCATATGTACTAACTACTATACTACTACTATACTAATAGCTACTAGGACCTGGTGGTCCAACATAGAACGAGACCTCAAGAGAGCCTAATTTCCCGAACAAACTACCCAAGATCGTTTGATTTAGCGCAGGATTGTGAGGAGACCTAACCCCAAACAACGGGATCAAGGGTAAAGGGTAAAGAAGTATATGTGTTACCTACTAGACTATATAATTAAATTGGGGGAAGTATTGGTGTGAATAATATAGAACAAAAATATGAAATAAATGGTTTTTTATATTACTAATGAAGCAAACAAGCATAAGCGTTTCAAAAGAACCATCTCCTCTAAACAAATAACTATGGTTATTGCCTTGTTATTGCATTTCTCGTGCCCGCACAACAGCTAGCTAGAACCGGGGCTCACCTTGGCAAGACATTATAATGAAAACATAATAGCAAGTAGTCTCATAAAACTACAAAACCTTGCAATTACGTGTACTAATCTTGACAAACTGGCATGGACAAGTGTCGAGGCTGGTAGTTGCTCGTATGATTACATGAATGCGTTTCCTTGCAATGATTTCATTTAGTGTTTACTCACTCTTTATATGATGATACTACATTGAGTTGTATAGCATCATTATGTGCTACTTTATCTAGTCATCTCCGATTATTTGACACCGATTTTCTGGCCTGATAAATGATGGCCACAGTGTTAGCAGTCCTCTTCTCCAAAGGTTGCCTGATAGAGATCGCTATAAGTGATGAGGTCGTCCATTGTAAGACTAATAATGTTATTTCTGACATTAATTTTTTCATTGCAAACTACTAAAGTAGATTTAAAATAGCATGAGTTAAGTGACACATCGTATTTTATTAGATTTCTCAATGGTTAATGTTCATTTCGATAATAAAGCGAGGTTTCATGATATATTGTGTGTACTATTTCAGAGTAATCAAATGGAATTTCACTAGACATGGTAAAAGACCCTTGACCATGACGACTCATCCTATGTGAAATAGAGTTTAAATGCATTTACCTATTTTGAAAAATGCGACCCATCTTATGTGGAGATATTTTCTCCTAGATATAATACTCAATGGAATTACTACATTTATATTAAATTAGCCATTAGTCCAATACATTATGGCTTGTCATCCGTCACTAAGTGGAGAATCACAGAAGGGGGGCCTAATTGCACCATACACACCACAATTTTCTCGAAGGAAGTGGAACATGAAAAAATACCCGAGTTGGTGTACGGCCTCATTATTAACTGCGGTTTGTCATTAAACACAGACAGCTAATGATACCCTCAGAATGGAGCAGTTTTCGCTATATTTAACCTTTTTTATTTCCTGTGTAATTTACTGAAAAGGTATACCTGCATCTTTGAGCTGAAACTATTTTATGAGCTAGTCTTTAAGCGGCCATATTGGAATTGGAATCTGCTGTTCTTAAATCTATGATCGAAAAATTTACTAATAAATAACTTTTAAATTCATTCAAGAATTATATGCAGTAGGTTTATCAGTTATCTGGTATATATCTATACAAGCTCCTTTTTAGGGTTCCGTACCTCAAAAGGTAAAAAAGGAACCCTTATAAGATCACTCTCTTATCCGTCTGTCTGTCCGTGTGACACTACCGATTTTCTCAAACGGGTGGACCTAGCAAGTTGAAATTTACCTAAATTTTCATCCTTTTTTTGTCGGAATTTTGCCTTTACTTTTGCTATAAGACCTTGCTTTTAGCCAAAATTGACAATTCTAGGTCAACCGGAAGTATCCTATAGGATTCGGGTCGAAAACCTATATGGTAGTCCAGTCTATGGTATCCCGTTGACCTAGAATCACGATTTTGGCAAAAAGCAAGGTCTTATAGGTGACAAGTAGGTGAAGTGAACATTCCGAGAAATTAAAAAAGTTGAAAATTAAGGTAAATTTTGGTAAATTTTGGTACTTACAAGTTTTCGCGAAAATGTAAATTTTGCGCCTACTATTCATTTCACAGTCAATTTGAGTAAGGTTACGGAACCCTGTGTGCGAGTCCGACTCGTAGTTGGTCGGTTTTTTTATACGATGTAGTCGATAAACAAGCCACTTAACATCAGGCGAGCTTAACCGAGGCATCACTCACGCGTTACCGACCCTACCACCCTCCCCAATGAGCTCTATGGCGACCTTAGACCTTACTCACATGCAGAAACACGACATGAAGTTCTTTGGCTGCGGTATTCTGTAAGGGGTTCGAAGCGCTCGTGGTGTAGCATGATTAGCCGTTCTTAATCGATCGGCAAAGTTACGCTATGTCTGTCGTGGTCGGTACCTGGATGGGTGACCGTCTAGTGGTATCAAATCGAGCGTTTCCGTGCTTCAGAAGGCACGTGAAGCCGTTGGTCCCGGTTATCACTTAATTGTGATAGTCGTTAAGCTAGTTGGATGCCTCCTAGGCGGCTTGAAAAATTCCAACAGTAGGTTGGCCACTAGCCTACCTCCACCGATCCGCAGTGGGCACGCGTGGTGGAGTAATTGCCCATTCCCTTTCACCCTGATTTCTGAAAGGAGGCCTGTGCTCAGCAGTGGGACATTATAGGCTGATGATGATGATGATGATGATTCTGTAAGGTGGAGGTACTTCCCTTTATCATGAGCCTTTAATGTTCCACTGATAAGCACAGGTTTCTTTTCACAAATGAGGGTGAAAGGGAATTATTGATTTGATGTCATTGTTATTTTTTTAACCACGAGCCAAAGTAGGCATAATCTCTCCAAACTATATGAATAATCGCACCCTAACCAAATGTAAGATACATTTTATTGTGATTAAAAATGACGATGCTGTTTTCACCCTCAACGTTCATTCTAATATTCAAACGTACCTTCTACTGCCATGTGGAACAAAACATTTTATTAAATAATAGATGTTACGTAGTTTGTTACCACAGCAGCTATTCCCCGCAGGAAATCTAGGCAATGAAACAATTATTATATTAAAACTCAATTCCAATTGTTTATTCCCCTTCTCTTTAGGTATCCTATAGAGAGATTCAGCCTTCAGTACTTACTGTTGGTATACAGTAGGTACCCACTGTATACCAACAGTAAGTACATAACTAATTATCACAAAGTAACTAACATTTTTTTTTACCAACCAATAGATATAACTTGCGGTTAAAAAATATCAATTTTTTTCTATTGTTTTCATCGCCCGCGCGTAGAATATTATTCAATTATTACGAAGGGCGCCCGGGCGGTAGTGATCATCTGCTTTCGACACTGATTGTTGATAGATAATTAGATAACACTTTATTGTACACCATAAGAAGTTAAAGACAATACAAGAAATACTTATAATTACTTACATAATTACTGCATGACAGGCGGTTCTATTTTTCGCGCGGGGTTTAATTTTTGAATCATTACCGTTCATCAGTATTGTTTTGTGGGGCCTCGTCCGTCCTCGTACTCTTTTACTTCATACGTGGTTCTTGTAGATGGTAACATTTAATTTAAAAAAATGTAAAATTGCTATTGTAATATCCTGTCTGTGTTACTGTTTATGAACCCAAATAAAGAGAAAAAATAAAAAACCTACTATCTTTGATTAAGGTATATTTATTTCTATGCCTACTATCATGATAATGTTTAAATGTTAACGTTTGTCTCAGTGTTTGTCTTGATGATTTTCTTATTCCCGTCTTAATTTAATATTATTATTTTTGTTTTTGAACACTGCTTTTTCCTATATACATTCTTGCATATTTATAAAATTATATCCATACTAGCTGTCCCCCGCGGTTTCACCCGCGTTCTCGGGATAAAACGTAGCCTATGTCCTTTTCCATACTATAGGCTATCTGCATGCCAAATTTCACGATGATCCGTTGAGCAGTTGAGGCGTGAATGCGTAACAAACAAACAAACTCACTTTCGCATTTATTATATTATAGTTAGGATATATTTCCCTCATATAAATGTTTAGAATTCTATGGTTACGTATTATTATAAGGACAAATAAATTGTAACCTATCAAAAATGTATAGATTAATATGTCAGGAAATATTAATAATTGGTGTAGTCGTAGTAGGTCCCTCGATTAAGGGTTTGTTGCCTAGTGTGAAGGCCACAAATATATTTAAATATTAAATCCCCCCAAGGCTTGCATGGGTTAATAACAGCGTAATATAATTACTGCTTATTCATAAAGATTAACTATAAGTACCAGAAATATTTTAATCTTTTGACTTATTCCTCGTATAACATCGTTAGCGTTTTTCCATCGCCTATACTATACTGTGTTTTATAAATTGTAGTATTTTAAAAATCAGTCATCATCATCATCGTCATCAGCCTATAATGTCCCACTGCTGAGCACAGGCCTCCTTTCACAAATGAGGGGGAAAGGGACTGGGCGATACTCCACCACGCGTGCCCACTGCGGATTGGTGGAGTTAGGCTGGTCAACCTACTGTTGGAATTTTTCAAGCCGCCTAGGAGGCATCCAATTCTAGCTTAACGACTATCACAATTAAGTGCCTTCCGAAACACGGAGACGCTCTTTGAAATAACACTAGGCGGTCACCCATCCAGGTACCGATCACGACAGACGTAGCTTAACTTTGCTGATCGATTAAGAACGGCTAATCATGCTACACCACGAGCGCTTCCTAACTAAGTCAGTATCCTAACTAATATAATAAATGCGAAAGTGAGTTTGTTTGTTTGTTTCGCCTTCACGCCTCAACTACTCAACCGATCATCATGAAATTCGGCATGCAGATAGCCTATAGTATGGAGGAGGACATAGGGTACTTGTTATTCCGGGAACGCGGGGGACAGCTAGTTATAATATAAAAGGAGAAACTGAATGGCTGACATCAACCACAGCGGAAGTAGGAAGGAAGGAAGAAGAAATACATAAAATATAATTATACTGCTGGCCATACTGGCCAAATTATAAAGTGTAAATTAATAAACTTATGAGCAAAAAGACACTTGTATGACATGTCAATGCACAGACTAAACCACACCGGAAGCTAAATGAATACATCTTTAATTATGCTGCTGGCCAAATTATGAATTGGAAATTTATAAACTTGTGTGCAAAAGTCACTTTATGACATAATAATAGTGAACCGTATTAAGTTAACCTTTTTGCAGTCAGCTTTTATTAATATTCAATTATCACCTATTAATAATACGATGATTGTTATCAAGGCCAACCAGTTCTTGAGAATAACTAATATAAATAACAGTATCACGTAGGTAGGTACAGCCAATGATGAAATTCTTTGCAAGCACTGCCTAGTCATAAATATAATTTTACCCCCTTATTCATAATCGCTTTTTAACTAAATCAGTGTAATAGTGTCCTCCGTCTCACTCTTTCGATCACCAAATGTCACGTGTCAGATAAAGACTTCAGAATTTTAGCTAATCAACGTTTGATAACTTCATTATGAATAAGGGGGTTAGTATTTATATAATCCTAAAAATTACGCCTTTGCCTAGGTAATCGATAACACTGAAGCATAACTAAGAAAATTCTGAATAATTAGAACAATCAATTCGTATCGAGCGCTCGTGAAATTGCCAGTAATGCAACAATTTGTAAACAGCAGGCCGATGTTTATAACCACTATTCGGTGCCATTGTAACCAGCTTTATGCTTTTGATTACGCAACGGCGTGCGTTGAAACAAACCTAGCTTATAAACCAAAATCAATTATTCTTATCGAATGATTCGTCTCAGTACTCACAATTTCATTACAATTCTATGGAGAAACAATATTGCTAATTTTTCACGACTTTTCCTTACAAATTAAGTTGCCGACACACGTGCAGAAATTAATCTTTACACATTAAAAATTCCGTAGATTTATAATTTAACTAAAAAAAACTCATCTTACTCTAACCTTCGAAAGCCTGTAAAAACAGCCGGTGGTGAGGCTGGTTGCTGAAAATCTCAAGCGTTGCAAATAGGTGGTAATGCTTACGTCTATGGGCTACGTAACCGCTTACCATCAGGCGATCTTTAAGCTTGTTTGCTACCTTACTGAACAGCTGGTCCATTTTTATTGATATTTTGCAATTTTGGAAGTTAATATTACTCGTAGTATATTATGTAATCTAATTACAATAGAACACGTTAGAGCGATTATAGTGACAAACATCCATAACCAAATATTCGCATTTATATTAGTAGGATACTAGCTGACCCCTGCGGTTTCACTCGCGTACGGTTTTTATTTTTGCGCGGATCTCATATTCTTTTTCAAAAATAAAAGTAGTCTAAATTACTCCTTATAATACGAGCTATCTGCCGGTTAAAGTCCTGTAAAAATCGGTCCAGCCATTTTGAAGGTTAGCGGGAACAAACAGCCATACAGTTTTTTTTTTTATATTAGTACCGTATAAGCTCTTATTTTGAAATTACAAACAGACACTTCTATTCTATTTATTTGTATAGATAGACTACCTCCGTAAATATGGCAAGAATGCAAAACCACATCCTGTTAAGTATACATCATCACCGTAAGTAGATACATGCAACTAAAAAGACAGACTGAGTGCTTTCACAATGCTCGCCACAACACACGATCTTTCACCTTCCGCACCTCAGGTCAGGTCACAACAGGGTGATCAACTTAGTGTTAAGATATTTGCAGCTTAAATTACGTTGGATTTAATCATTAAGAATCAATGTCAGTTCATAGCAAAAAATAATGACTAATTCAAATCAGATCTTCCTTCTCTCTCTTCTGAACTGGTCTCCGAGTTCATTAACAGAAGCAATTAAAACTAATCGCCAGCAATTGACTTCAATATTAGCCCAAACATATTATTTAGGCTCTTAAAAAGTATCATTTAGGACAGAATCGTTAAGTTTTATCATCTTCATCTGCCTGCCCTGTTTCCAATAATCTGGAGTCGCCGCAATAATATGAGGTACTCTTCTTCCATTTTTCCCCCAGCATTCACTCCTTTCTTACCCATATCATCTTTCACACAATTCATCCATCCTTCTTTTTCGGTCTTCCTCTTCCCGTATATCCATCCACTTTCATCTTCATAACTCTCTTAGACACGTGGTTTTCATTTCTTCTCATAACATAATCGGACTTGCTGAGTTTCTTACCGGAGTCTTCTCAGTTCAAGTTGTATTTGGAACCGGTGTAGAGTCATTTTGTTAACGTTCATAAGTGCAAATTAAATAAATACATTTTGAATTTGAATTTGAACGCTCATATTATGCAACTAATTAGTACTTATATTTCTTTACAGCAATAATATCTATAAGTTACTTGTGAAGTACAGCCACAGACAAATCTAAATAGATAACGCAAGTCCCTCCATCCGTATGAACGTAAAACCAAGCGTGTAACTTTTTTGTACCTACCATAATGTCACAAGATTGATTTAGTTAGGCTGGCATTAGATTTTTAACGTGATAATGAAGCTATCCTATTTGTCAGCTAAACATATCCCTCGCTACACATCACTGGTGGACATGCAGGCCTTATGCGTTCCCTGTCAGCGCGAAACAGTTTCAAAAGAAAAACATTTTGCCCCATTTTTGCACTGATTTTGACACGCGAAGTAAATACACTCGTGTCATCTTTTTAGATGTTTACCTATCTATGAGTACAGCCAACATTATTTTAACTTATAATCTTTATATCTAGCATTATACAGTCCAACAAAAGACAACGGAATTTCACTAAAGCTGTCGGAAGATAGCTGAAATCACAACGATAGCATCTCAGTCCATTCCATACCGTTATACCGTAGCAGTCCATCTTGAAGGACTCTATTTAAAGCTTATATTATAACACTTAAGTATTACAATATTCCTTTTAGTTATGGATGCCATTTTTAGGGTTCCGTAGCCAAATGGCAAAAAACGGAACCCTTATAGATTCGTCATGTCTGTCTGTCTGTCTGTCTGTCTGTCTGTCTGTCTGTCTGTCCGTGTATGTCACAGCCATTTATTTCCGAAACTATAAGAACTATAATGTTGAAACTTGGTAAGTAGATGTATTCTGTGAACCGCATTAAGATTTTTACACAAAAATAGAAAAAAAACAATAAATTTTGGGGGTTCCCCATACTTAGAACTGAAACGCAAATTTTTTTTTGACCCCATAAGTGTGGGGTCTATGGATAGGTCTTCAAAAATGATATTGAGGTTTCTAATATAATTTTTTTCTAAACTGAATAGTTTGCGCGAGAGACACTTCCAAAGTGGTAAAATGTGTGTCCCCCCCCCTGTAACTTCTAAAATAAGAGAATGATAAATCTATAAAAAATATATGATGTACATTACGGTGCAAACTTCCACTGAAAATTGGTTTGAACGAGATCTAGTAAGTAGTTTTTTTTTAATAGGTCATAAATTGAAATTAATATCAAATACTCAGGTCTATACTACCATTTACTTATATACCTACAGGTTTGTACGGAACCCTCGGTGCGCGAGTCTGACTCGCACTTGGCCGGTTTTTCTTATTCGTTCTGTCTTTTAACATGTCAAGGTGTTAGTGGTGCGCGAGTAGACCGATATTATTTTCGCTATTATCTTATTGCAAAAATTAGGTACTAAGTTCACTAAACCAGTTTCAAAACGTGATTTTAATCTGATCACCGTGTCTATATATATTTGTACAGCAAAAATAACTGCTATTGAGTGTCATAGGATAGCTCATAGAGATAAAATATTATAGAGTGACTGCACTAGGGTATGTGCCGTGTGCACGGTTATGTACAACTCTGCCTTGAAACGATCTTTGCGTTCATAGTTTGATGGACTAAATACATGAGCAATGATACAAAGAAGCCAACGTAGAGAGATAGAGTACCTTACATTCGTATTGTTGACGATCCCATACTCACAGGCGGCTTAGAACCTCTCAGCCTTCGGAGAGATATAGGCTCGCTTTGTGTTTTCTACCGTCTGTATAATGGAGAGTGTTCTAAAGAACTCTTTGACCTGGTGCCATCGTCACCTTTCTACCATCGCACTGCTCGCCGGCGATGTGGAGTTCATCCTCACGTCCTCGAGCCGCCTCGATCGTCGACACACAACGTTTCAGTCGGACGTTCCTACTGCGGACCATTAGGATGTGGAATGAACTCCCCATTACGGTTTTCCCTCAGCGCTACGATATGGGGTTCTTCAAAAGAGGCGTAAAAAGAGCTCTTCAAGGTCGGCAACACATTGGCAATCCCCCTGGTATTGCAAATGTCTATAGGCGACGGTGACCACTTTCCATCAGGAGGCCCGTCTGCCTGTTTGTCAAACTCTTGAAATAAATAAAAAAAAAAAAAAAACATATGTAATACTTCAGCCGAATAATTTTATGTTGTGTTCCTGCGCGTGAGTAAGGTCGTCAGAGCTCATTTCGGAGGGGGGACGATTTGGCATAGCGTGAGCGGTGGCCAGTGTATTATAAACGTCCTTATGGCTACGTTAACCGCTTACCATGAGGTGGGCCGTATGAATGTTTACCGACTTCGTCGTATAAAAAATTCTGCTTGATGCCAGATATCCAACTTGTTGGCTGTAATGATAAATAAGCTAAAATCCTTACTCTTTCTGTAGTTTCCCTGTTGTATTAAACAATCAAATTCAGAACTACAAAGTCAAGCCTCCATATTTTTATCGTTTTCACGCATGTGAGACAACCAATGTTTGCTAAGTTTGTAAGTAATCATTGAGCAATCGTGGGGCCAGACCTTTCTTCATCTATGACCGGGTATTTTCAAGTGTTGAAATAAGAATGTATGAAATAATTGACTCTAAAACATTCAGGTTTTATGATACCGATCTTAATAAACGTTAGCTTTGGCTGAAATATTTTGAAAGCACTTTGACATTTAGTTTGTATCTGCGTAATGGCACAGATATAGTTATGTGTTAGAGTTATAAGCTTATTAACCTGCGTCTTCATTTCTAAGATCCGTATTTTAGAATGTCCATCAATGGTCAAGTTTTGAGTCGAGATTAAAACAATTGAATTTGGAACCTGCATCAATGATATTAGGTTTATTTTCTAATGACCCGATTTATTCTTGAGACTTGATCTCGTTCGATCTCGAATACAGGCCTTTGAAGTCCCTATATTTGCATAATATGTGCACATATGCACATGAAAATCCGTTTAGCTTTTAATTTATAGAGCTGACGGATAACAAACATTTACACACACAAACTGTCTTTAATATTAGTAAGATTAGATAACAAAAAATAGTGAGAATTGTTAATAATTATCTGTCTGTCGGTTTGTTTATTAAGTTATCATGACTAAATGAGAGAATAGATTTTGATGAAAATTGGCGGAACAGGAGTTGGATCCCTATGGACAAAGGACAACATCTGTTCCAAGAACAGCGCGGGGTGGCTTTTATAATAAAATTCTGGAAAAGAGATAATTGCCTTGAATGTTGTATTCGAAATCCGAATTACAATCTCAATTTAGTTATCCAAACCTTCATACCTTCATACTTATTATAATAAGTAGGTATATGTGTTATAAAATTTTATATAGTCTGCAATTACCTATTGACACTAGCACAATAAAATGTATAACCTTAAGTTACTTATTATAATAAGTAGGTATATGAGTTATAACATTTTATATAGTCTGCAATTACCTATTGACAATAGCACGATAACTTTTATAACCTTAAGTAGGCACTTATTTAATAATATTCTTTATTCAGTTGCGTAAACTATATGACAATGTGTAAGTATGTCGCAGGCCAATCTTAAAATTCGCCAGTTTATAAACGACCTATACGATTAGGAAATAGCAGAGTTGACTGTCAGGCCCCATAGGCCGTGCCTAGGCCTTTTGTAATTAACATTGGCCATTTTAAAGCCAAGGCCTACTGTCAAACAGTTCCAATCTATTCTGGGAGGACGCTGCAAATCAAAACAACAACCATGGAGCGCGTAGTGAAAGTTTAAACATGAAAATAATGAAAAAAGAACGTGTTGATCCGCTGAATTTTATATCTAAAGATTTATGAATTTGGATTTTTTCCTAAATGAATTATTATTAATTTCTTAATTATAAATAATTTATATATTTTATTTTTATTATAATAAGATTAATTATCTTATTTTTTTATATTCGAATTTTATATTCTTCTTTTATATTTAATTATATTAAATTAAAATGATTTATTTATTTATGAATTACAATGCCATACCATGGCCATACCACAGAGGATTGAACAATCCTCTGTGGCCATACCATTAACCTCAAATAGTGAATATCATTGACAGAATCGTCAATATACTATGAGGTGTTTGTAAAGTGGGACCTTTTTCAAACAGGCAGCTTTTAACAAATGACCTGCGACCCAATGATTTGTCTGAATTTCTGCCATTTGGTAAACGACCGCAGCGGTTTGAAACAGGCAATGTTATATATTGGCCTGCGACATATGAATTTATTTATTTAATACTAATATTTATAAAGAAATATGTCTAGTTTAAAGTTAATACAAATCATCGACTCTGCTAGGCTCCTCAATATTAGACCACATCACCACATAATAATAATTTTTTTAATTTGAACCCGCTGCGAAGCGATGGTACGCGCAACCTATCTATATATACTATATATAATAAAGCTGAGGAGGTTTATTGCTTTTTGTTTAAACGCATTAATCTCTGGCACTATCAGTTGGGTGCTTTCACCAATACGAAGCTACATGATCGTGTTATAGGCTACTTTTTATCCCGTGAACGCTGGTGACCGGGGGGACAGCAAGTAACTTATGAAAAAAAAAAAACATTTAGTATTCGAACCAAACACCTTCGGAATATATTTTATTTTAGACCCACCCACAGAACATATTTGGTGTTAAAACTGAGCAATGTTCAAACGAGCAATAACGTGAAATGCTATTGTATCCACTTTTGGCAATTCATGCGCGCGCGTTTCTAAATTTAATGTCATTTATTTATGTACGGAACGTATATTTATGTGAAACAGTCGAATCATTTTGAGTTACCAAAATAACTGATATATAGTGCGTGCCACTAAATATGAGACTTGACCCACCGCGTGTTTGACTTGACCCACTACGTGTTTGACGTCTGACGTCGTTAGAGTCGTCGACATAGTGGGTCAAGTCAAACACGCCGTGGGTCAAGTCTCATCTTTAGTGGCACATACCTACAATATGACAACAGCCATTGATCCTATTGCCATTTTAGCTCTAAAAATGCTTTCAGCATTGTAAACACCTCTTTTTTACTATAGATCATGGCCATGTCTTTATATAACTACTAGCTATCCCACGCAGTCTAGGCCATGTCCTTCTCCATGCCATAGGCTATCTGCATGCCAAATTTCATGATGATCCGTTGAGTAGTTGGGGTGTGAAGGCGTAACAAACAAACTCACATTCGCATTTATAATATTACTAGCAGCCCGTACGTGCTTCGCTACGTTTAAAGTGAAATAATAAAAATGTGATAAATGAAGAACCGCTCGACCGATTTTGTGCAAACTTCACATAAACCATCTACTAAATAGTCTGAACAAAGCCTAAATATTTGTTTTGGATAGGTGAGCCCGTTCTTGAGTTATAAAATTACAACGAAAAGTGGCATTGATTTTTATATATATAGATAGAAGATAGGAAGAAGTTAGGCTAATATCATCATCGTATAAGTGATTATTTGGATGAAGGTAGTAAGCATACAAATCAAGGGAGCTGGCTCTCAAGTATGGCTACAAGATTACACTGCTTGGTGACATATATTCAGCTCGAGGATGGTATAGCCAACCAGTTGAGTTCCACTTATTAGTACCTGATATGTGAAGTATAGTGGAAGCGCTCGTGGTGTAGTATGATTAGCCGTTCTTTATCAATCGGCAAAGTTAAGCTACCATCGTCGTTATCGGTACTTGGTAGGTTGACTGCCTAGTGGTATTTCAAATCGAGCGTTTCCATGCTTCGGAAGGTACGTAAAGCCGTTGGTCCCGCCGGTTATTACTTAATTGTGATAGTCGTTAAGCTAGTTGGAGGCCTACTAGGTGGTTTGAAAACTCCAACAGTAGGTTGACCACTATTCTACCTCCACCGATCAATAGGCACGTGGTGGAGTATCAGCCCATTCCCTTTCACCCTAATTTGTGAAAGGAGGCTTGTGCTCAGCAGTGGGACATTATAGGCTGATGATGATGATTATGATGTGTTGAACTGCTGCTGATATGATGGATGGGACCAAAATACATTATTTTGTATTCTCTAGATATAGGCTACTTTCTTTCAAACTCGCTTTTTTGGATAGTTTACCTACGAAGGTAGAATAGGATTTTTGCATTGCAACAATACAAATACAAGCAGCAATTCTCAAATTGATGTTCTCTCTAGTTTAGTTACCTGTCAGCTGTTATAAAGGCTTCCATTAGGTACAGTACAGTATAGACATTTCAGGAGGACAAACAAAAAGCTCAAACGTTATCCTATAGTTATTATATTGTTAGAACCTAAAGGGCCATTAATTTCCGCAAAAGTGCAATTATTTTCCCATTCGAATTAGCGTCGTTACGAAAATGTATTAGTAAGGTTTCAAATATATATTCAAGAGCTGAATAAATAATTTTATTCCATTACCAAGTTCTTTATTTTCCGCAATTCTTAATTATGTATACATTTACGGACTTCGGAGAAAAGTTCCAAGGAAAGTTTATTTGCCATTTGGTAACCTTGATAGTACATTTTAATGTATTTTCTTATATGTTGAGTACCTACAAATAAACATGTTTTATTAATTTTATTTATCTTAGAATTATTCTAACTTAACTTTTTTTTTTATACCACTAAGGTGGCAAACAAGCATACGGCCCGCCTGATGGTAAGCAGTTACCGTAGCCTATGGATTGCAACACCAGGGGTATCACTCGCGCGTTGCCGACCCTGAAAAAATCTCTTCACGCCCTTTTTGAAGAACCCCATGCTGTACTCCATTGGTAAAACCACGGCGCGGCGGGGAGCTCATTCCACAGTCCAGTTAACTCATTTTAGTATAATTTATTGATAACTAATAATTTATTATCAAAATCCTACACTATTACTTGTTTTAATTTTGTTATTTCCCACTCATGTAGGTATCATTTCGAGTATATACTATTTCTTCAAGAATTATCAAAAAGGTGACCTAAACCTACTTACAATATTGTGGTCAGACATGAGATCAGTGTTTTGCGTTTAATAAAAAAACACAAATATAATACCTAGGTACCTTGTTTATGCAAAAAGTAATTCAGGGCTTATAGGTAAATACCTACTCAACTATGAATATCTATCTATATATATAAAAATGAATCCCTATTTCCCTTGGTCACGCCATCACGCGTGAACGGCTGGATCGATTTTGATAATTCTTTTTTTGTTGTGTTTGTTATTGTCAGGAGAGGGTTCTTATGAAAGAAAATATTAAGAAAGTTGCGAGGGTAGGGTAGGGTTGGGTAGTAGGGTAGGGTAGGGTAGTGGTAGGTTAGGGTAGGGTAGGGTATGGTAAGGTAAAGGTTAGTAGGACACCACGCGAACGAAGTCCTGCCGGGCAGCTAGTATATAATATATATGTTTACTTGCCTTTGGAGTGGAATAGAAAATCTTGGTTCCAGTTATAAAATACTAGCTATCCCTCGCGGCATCACCCGAGTTCGATGAGATGTCATCTCAGAGATAATGTTGCTTCCTATAAACCTAATTGTAAATAACAATAAGAATACTGAAAGTATTATAAAATTCGGGTCAGTAGTTACAGAGATTACCTCGTACATCCAATCAAACAAGTTAACTTTAATTCTTTATAATATAAGTATAGGCATAATATTAGGTTGGTATTCTAGGTAAGTATTTATATTTATTTGCTCTACAATTTATAGTCGACACAATTGTATGCTACTTATGTTGATAAACAAGCATCAAACCAAAATAAACTTTGTTTTTCCTTTATTGTGTATTATAATTTTAATGACTAGTCTGTAAGTACCTACTTTGTGTAAAATACACCATTATGTGTAAGCTTTATTGTGTGCGTGCCTTTATTGTTATTCCTGTTTTTAGGGTTAGGTACACACCTCAAATGGAAAAACTTTTTGTATGGAAAAATGGCCTGTGTTTGACCACAATCTCACCACGGTAAGTAATGATATGGCCGAAGGTGGTAAGCACGCAAAGCCTAGAAGGAACTGGCTCTCAAGTGCAGCTGTCGGAACACCGATAGGTGTTTGGTGAAAGATTTTCAACATGAGCGTGGTAGCCAGCCAAGTGGGTACTACCGTGCTACGGTTTCCTCACGATGTTTTCCTTCACCGAAAGCTCAAGCTCATTGTAGGATTCGAACCCGGGACCATGGCCTCGGTATCCGAAGTCACTACCACTGAGCTAGATCAACAATTCTAAAATTTGAACTGTTTGTTGACGTTACTTTTAATTGACTTCCGAAAAATATTATTCGGGCATAAAAACGTAAACATGAACCGATTTTGTTGACACTTTTTTTTATTAAAAGATAATTTCCCCGAGTAGGTTCTATACATAATTTTGTTAAAATGACCGAGAATTTTATTCTTTTTTATACCTTTACCACTAAGTTGGCAAACAAGCATACGGCCCGCCTGATGGTAAGCAGTTACTGTAGCCTATGGACCCTTGAAACACCAGGGGTATCACTCGCGTGTTGCTAACCCTAGACCGTAACTTTGGAGATGTATTGCAAATTCTCACCAATTACACGTTTAAAACAATGAATTAATCATTGTTATATGCATATGCATGGTCAGTATACAACAAAACAAAACAGTAAATAATAGTATCTTGAAATACATAAGGACAAACATAAGATATAAGTATTTAGAGGAAATTAAGAAGTAAAATTAACACCCATACATAATACCATAAACAAATAAAAAATTATTTGTTTATGTACTGAGGCATTCGAGCAAGTAACAACCAAAGTAACTGTTATCTGGGATTACCTTTAAAAAAGAAATCGCTTTTCTTTATTAGTACCAGCTTGCGGTGACAAACCGCAACGTTTCCTTGTTTTAACGCCTCACTTGAGAGCTCCACTAATGCCTAAAAAGTCTACAATGTACCACATTAGCAAGCAAATATTTTTCAACTAATAAATAAATATTTTTACATAGACATACCTGCAATAGGTGGCCGGCCGGTCGCAAAATAAGCGCTAACAACGATGTTTCCTAATCAAAACAAATGACAGCTGAGTGAATCGTCCGATTTAGCGATGAGATGATAAAGTTTTTACTATCAACAGTCAATGTTTTAATTCAGAACGCAACACTTTCACAATTAACAATATAGATTATAGCAAATTCGATATTTAAAAAAGTTTTTAAGTTGACGTAAACGTTTACGCGGCTAACAAATGGAAAGGCGCGCGGTCCGTATAGCCTCGCTGTTATTACTGAGTCAAAACGTACGAACGAGTATTTTGCTGCGAGTTCCGTCGGATCCAACTACGTTCAACGTAGTCGTATAATATAATACATAGATCCGTCAGGGGGCCGCTTATGATCCTTGCTCTAGGAAATTTAACGTAATTTTCTATGAAGCAAGGTCTATAACTGAGCTTATGGTACAGAGTAGTTACGGAAGTTGTAAATGCATTAGACATTATTGTCATACCCAATAGTTTGATAAGCATCAGTGACAGTGGATGATAGAATAGCGTTTCTATTTTATCTGGATGTTATAGTTAATCGGCGTAGTTAATCTAAGTAACCGTGTAAGTTTTAATTAAATACTATAAATGGTTACATAAAATAGCAATTAATTCACGAATAATTCAGCCATGCACTATAACGATAACTCATTGTTTAATTTATTTATTCAGTAGGTACATATGCATAAGAATTGTCATTAAGTAAATAGTAAGCGAATCCGTGACCTTTAAAAAAATTGCGAATAGCAAAATATGTAATGCATGATCATTTAGATAGAGCCGGAATGAAACAGCAGGATGTCGACAGTGCAAGGAAGAAGAAATAACTTAAAGTAAATTTTAAGCGCCTACAAGGAACTTATACCCTCTTATTAATAAATAAGGTTTAAATCAAGCATTGCAAAACCCTGGCCTAAACATATCCCCAGCCCTTTCTGTTGTATGACATTAAGAAAGTGACGGATATATTTAAATCCTAGGTTCCACTACACTTGACTTAAACCTTATTTATCAATAAGGGTGATCAAAACAATTCAATGTAGAGGTTTGACCCATAGAGAAGAGACAGAATTTTAATAAAGTGACTGAGCTAGCGTACTATAATAATAATAATAAATAATAAATATCCTGGGACATTCCGCACACACGGTCATCTGATCCCAAACTAAGCAGAGCTTGTACTATGGAAACCAGATAACTGATATATTACATATACTACTTTTTGTTTGTAAATACATACTTAATATACATAATTACACCCAGACTCAGGACATACAGACATGTTCATGCACACAAATGCATGTCCTGTGTGGGAATCGAACCCACGACCTGCGGCGCAATAGGTCGAACCTTTACCAGACTCTTAACCAACTGCGCCAACTGGCCCGTCAAAATGTGCAGTAAGCACTGGTAAAGGCAACGCGTGTTCATAGTTTGAAACTTTGAACGACTAAATTGCAAAGTTCTCATTTTATCGACACTTTTACCGAGAACAAATGACAAGGAACACAATTTTTCGTTTTTTTTTTCGGCCAGAAATCAACAAGTGTACGATAATATCTATGAATGCATCTATATGCAAACTGCTCACGCTTCGCACAAAGTAATGTTGTTAACGCTATCACTCTATTAATATTCTTACTCTATGACCAAGTAAAGGATCATGGCGAGATTTGTACAAAAAAATAAAGATTTTTAGAGACGTCACAATGAAGTTATAATTGATCCTTGGTGCCTAAGGAATAACTTGAGCCATTTAAAATATTTTTATAACCCCGGGGTAAAAATGCGAATTTCTATGGCATGCCGGCGAATCGCGACTATTCGCGACCAAAACCGTTATGTTGTTGTTCTGTTTTGCGGGGTTTATAAAATATTTCATGTATATTAATATGTTGCTGGTAATGTAATCTCAACATTGGAAGTGATTCAAAACCCTCTAAAATGTTTTATTTTTATGTACATATCAATGTATGGATCATCGCCATGATTCTTTAAGCAGTCCTTGTAGAGGTTTGACCACGGAAAAGAGAATACACTGGAAGGGCGATGCGTTAGAATTTGTATCGGAACCAGCGTCGCCAAACTCACACAAATAAATGTTAAATCATATATTGTACTACAAATAAACAATCCTTTTGATTGGTCGTTTCTATTTTACTCAAAAATAGCTTTAATCACACAGGTCATACATATGAAAATATACCTCTTTACGTTAATATAAAATTTATTTTTCAATAGCGTACAATGTATTTACGTCGTTTTGTAATCTACAAACTAACTAGATTCAATCGACGAAAAAGTTCTGCCACTCGGCACTAGATGGCCTTATTTTCATGGAACGCAATTTTGAACTCAAACGCATTAGACATAATGTTGATAATTGCGTAATAGCTGCGTCGACTGGTGTCGAGTAGCAACACTTATTGCTATTCGCTTAATGCAGCGAAAGTTATCGATAAAATATCAATAAAATTATCGATATTTTAATTTCGTCGATATATTTTTAGAAATTCCGGAAGAAAATTCACGTTCGATAAGAATAATTGTGCAAAGAATACTGAATTGTAAAAAAAAACGTGTAACATGATGAAGTAAATTAAAAAAAAGTTATTTTTACATGGTTTATTGCCCTTGAAATAAAATTTATTTGTTTCGATATTCTCGTTTTGAAAGCTTAATTTTAACAGATGAATGCGGATATTGATATAACTTTCAACTATTGCCTTAATCAAATCAGTGATAAAAAGATGTATTTTATCGATATTGATCGAACAAAACTATCGATGCACGTGTTTTGGGGTCACGACAGGTCACGACTCACGACGAATGTGAAAGAACGCAATACATTACGTGCGGAGTTGCGCTCGCTACCTTGCGTACAAATAAAGTGAGTACATTGCCTTCAATGTATAATTTTGCAGTAGTATCAGAGTTTATCGTTTACACCTAAAATTATCATAATCTCGAATACATTTTTATAAATATCACAATTAAATAAAGGTTTGTAGACTCATCGATGAAAGGAAATCCCTCCTTGAGTTACACTCCGACTCCTCACTTCGTTTCCTACAGGAAATAATAGCGCATCACGACATAATTAATATTTTTCGCGGAGCTACGCACCTCTGCTAAGTATGGCGGATACTACGAAGCGTTGACGCGTGTTTTGGTTGATATATGCCCATTTGATGTCATGTGTGGCGCGCGGGCTCTGCTAGCATAGCGTCTCTATTATATTTCTTTTCTCTGTGGGTTTGACCCATACACTACACACTTCCGCTTACCCTAATCACTAGGTAGGTAGTATCTAGGTTAGTGTGTAGTGCCGGCTCTAGTGCTGGACAAATAATATTAGGTAAATATATTCGGTAGTATACGATATTAAAGTCGGCAAGATCTAATAGGACCGTCTTGACAGTTCATATATATATCAAAAATATAAACGTGCGACTAGGTTTTTAAAAGATGCATCGCAAATCGCAACTTATCGAAACGCGCTGCTACATTGGGGAATGTAAAATTGACTTAGCAATAAGTATAAATTATACACAGTGTAATTAGGTATTAGCGGAACAATACTTTTAATCATATTATTATATTTCGCCGGTTGAAGGAAGTTCTTCAGGCATGCAGAGTCTATTTTGGAGGCGATACCTATGTTACTGACTAGTTTACTGAATTCTAAACTCAGCCGAGTTTTGTTGATTTGTGGAAGTTAGTTTTGTGCTAGGTAAACATACTCCTCAATATAGATGGGCCAGGGCCTCTACCGCGTAACTTTGATGGTAATCGTAACGAACACCATTAATGAATTTCATCCAATCAGGGCTCACGAATGGTCATCGTCGCATCATACCGCGTGCGCGTCATTGGATGAAATAATTAATGGTGTTCGTTACGATTACCACCAAAGATACGCGGTAGAGCCCCAGTTGGCGCAATTGGTTAAGATTCCACCTATCGCGTCGCAAGTCGTTGGTTCTTTTCCCACACGGGACATGTGTATTTGTGTGCATGAACATGTCTGTATGTCCTGAGTCTGAGTGTAATTATGTATATTATGTATGTATTTATACAACAAAAAGTAGTTAAATATATAATAGAATAGGAATTGTAAAATTTGTATATATTTTTATTTTTATTTTGTTATTTATCTATTAATTAGTTTAGTTTTTATTTATTATCATAAGTGTTTAATATATAATTAAAATCTTGTAACTATTATAATAAAATACCTACATAAAAGTAGTATATGTAATATATTAGTTTTCTGGTTTCCATAGAACAAGCTCTGCTTAGTTTGGGATCAGATGACCGTGTGTAAGGAATGTCTCAGGATATTTATTTAATAACTTTGAGAAATTATGCAGGGTGTTATTAGGTATCAGCGCAAGCTACCTTTTAACAATTTTTTTATCGCCGGTTGAAGGAAATTCTTAGAGCAGTATTTTTTGAAGAATGCGCCCAGCCGTGTTTTGTTGATTTGTCGTAGTTAGTGCTAGGTAAACATTCTCGTCAATAACTTCGAGAATGTGTACCCGACAATCACTGGCAGACATTGGTTGGTAGGATATGGACGTATTATTTAATTTTAATTTAATCAGGAAACATTGGTACCTGTAATCTTTTACAAAATTTATTCAAACTTGTATTTAAACAAAAATACCTAGAGTTACATGAAAGGAGACTTATTTATTTTTCACAAGAGCCTTATCCGGGCCAAAATTGAATAAATTAATTTTGATTTGATTTGATTTAAGAATACTAGAGGTGCAAAAAGTGGTCAAAGTTCGACAGTAAAACTTATAATATAACTAATTGCGCCCCGCGGTTTAACCCGCATACCCGAGGGATACATTGCCTCCTGTGATAAAAACCTACCCTCTGTGTTAATTCAAACATATTCTATCAGCGTGCCAAATTTCATCCAAATCCGTTCAGTTTTTGAAGCGTAATTGAGTAACAAACATACAAACATACATCCAAACTTTTACATATATAATTAGTAACTAAAAAGTAGCCTATATCCTTGTCCATACCATAGACTATCTGCATGCCAAATTTCATGATTATCCGTTGAGTAGTTGAGGCGTGAAGGCGTAACAAACAAACAAACTCATATTCGCATTTATAATATTAGTAGGAATAGGATTAGTTAGGATAGTGAGATTAAATAAATAAAAGAAACAAAAAAAAAAACACTGCGAAAGAAAAAAAAATAGCGTCTACACACATCACTTGCTGTGAGGTAGGTAGGTACATACAAACCTAACATAATGGGAATATCGTACAACTGTGTGATAATGTAAAGTAAAAAGCACTAGTGCGTAATATGCTGCATTATGAAACTAAAATCGGTGCAATAAAACTCACTTTACGAGAAAGTGTGTTGATAAAAATACTATTTTTTTGTATTTTAAAACACAAATGAATGTTAATTTGTTGTATACAATAAAATAATTTTATGAAATTTGAAGTACTACTTAGTGGTCCCTAAATTCGACCGTCAAAAAGTTTGAATAAACAAGCAAAAAGCGCAGCTTTGTAAGGGCTCGCAAGATTTTTGTAGTTTGTATTAATTTTTTCAAAACGTGACATTTATTGCAACATTTATAGTATCTTAATGAAGCTTATTACGCACTAGTGGTTTTAATTATGTTAAGTTTATATCGCAATGCAAATTGATATGTATGTGTGTAGACGAAGCATTCCTAATTTAAACGGGTAAAACAGTATGACAGCGCATTGATGTCAAAATAAAAACCTGCGCGCCATATTTGTTAACGTTCTCATTGTGTAGTTGATTAAGTATTATCAAAAAATCTAGTCCCAGAAATAATATATATAGGTACTTATAAGTCTGTTTTTCCTCGCAAGTGCCTTGAAAAATGTCGTATGACACGTGTGTGCATTGATCATTACACTCTCGGCTCTCTAACCGCGTTCGCCTGCGGCTCAAGCGCTTCGTCCCGCCTCATCTGTAATTACCAACTTTGCACACATGTATCATAATGTAATTAAGAGCGACCTTTTAAAATGCATTGATTTATTTATTGATTAAAGTTAGAAGTTCTATAAATATTTCATTAAACAAATAATATCCAGATATATTTTTATTTTATAAAAACATTTCCTCATATGAATTTAAATTTGATTATCGATTCAATGGAAAAAAAACAATTGTTATGCATTGAACTACACATATCATTATACTCTCTATTTAACTCTACTTTTTTTACTGTGCGACTTTTTTTAAGTGATGATGTGGCCAAAAGTGTAAAGCCCACATCGAAAAACCGGCCAAGTGCGAGTCAGACTCGCGCACCGAGGGTTCCGTACAAACCTGTAGGTATATAAGTAAATGGTAGTATAGACCTGAGTATTTGATATTAATTTCAATTTATGACCTATTAAAAAAAAACTACTTACTAGATCTCGTTCAAACCAATTTTCAGTGGAAGTTTGCACCGTAATGTACATCATATATTTTTTATAGATTTATCATTCTCTTATTTTAGAAGTTACAGGGGGGGACAGGGGGACACACATTTTACCACTTTGGAAGTGTCTCTCGCGCAAACTATTCAGTTTAGAAAAAAATGATATTAGAAACCTCAATATCATTTTTGAAGACCTATCCATAAACACCCCACACATATGGGTTTGATGAAAAAAAAAAATTTGAGTTTCAGTTCTAAGTATGGGGAACCCCCAAAATTTATTGTTTTTATTCTATTTTTGTGTAAAAATCTTAATGCGGTTCACAGAATACATCTACTTACCAAGTTTCAACATTATAGTTCTTATAGTTTCGGAAATAAATGGCTGTGACATACACGGACAGACAGACAGACAGACATGACGAATCTATAAGGGTTCCGTTTTTTGTCATTTGGCTACGGAACCCTAAAAAGAACCTAAAAACACTCATTAAAAAGCCCGGCACTAAAATTTACAATAATATTGAACGTGTAGTATATTCTGTCTATCCCGTAAGGGCCTTGTTGTAAGTTTTTTTTGTAACTTAGTGTAATATTTTAATGGAAAAGTGTGGGGCACTTTTTATATTGTAAAGAATGATTTTTCTTCTTACATAACACATGAAAATGCTAAGAAATTCTGCTGGATTTCAAGAAAGTCGCCTTATTTTTTAATAAAATATTAGACTTAATTACAAAAGTTGCTTACGGGATCTTTAGTTTTAAAAAAAATATTTTATTTTTCGTCGTAAAATAATTACATATTCATTCCATTTTATTATTGGCTATTCTAACAACCCAAAACAGTTTTAGGATGTGTTGCTTTTCACCATCAGACCCTGAAAATATATATGGCCAAAATGCACTCTAAGAAAATTCTAGTAAGCCCAAACATGGTTAGGATTAGGACGTCATTCTATTAAATGGAGTTCCAGTGCGTACCCTCCAACTACATCATCAGGTCGTGATAACCATATAGGTATGGTCAAAGTTCAGACTATTACAATTCCAACAACCCCAAACATGGCTAGGATACGATGTTCCATTATGGAGTTCCAGTGCTTGCCCTCCTACTCCATCATCAGGCCGTGAAAATCATATGATCAAAGTTCATCTAACGATAGCTTCAACAACCCCAAACACAGTTAGGATACGTTACTTCGCTATGGAATTCCAGTGCCTACCCTCCTACTCCATCATCAGACCTTGAAAACCATATAATGGCCACAGTTTTTCTCATGACAATTTCAAAAACCCCAAACATGGCTTAGATACGTAGCACTGCTATGGAGTTCCAGTACCTACCCTCCTACTCCATCACCAGACCCTGAAAACCATATATGGTCAAAGTTCATGTCACTGCAATTCCAACTACCCCAAATACGGCTAAATATGTTGCTACGCTGTGTAGTTCCAGTTGGTAGCGGATTTGCAGTCTTGGCCGCCCCTTTCTGAGCACAGCACCCATCATATAGACTACATAATGAATATACTGTACGAAATAATTACTTTACATTATATTTCATTGTACATTACATTCCCATTGTCCCTATCTACAGGTACCCGGGTAGATGGGGCTCGCAGCTGGAACTACGGGTCCAGCTGTTTGGATCAGGGTACGCGGGGTCAGGTAGGCCACCGCCTTTATTAAGGCGGTACCTGACGTTGGTGTTGGTCTCGCGGTGGTCTATGTGGTTAGTTGCAGAGGGTGGCATGTTGTCTGTTCGGTATGTGTGACCGAGCGTCATTCCTCGCGCGCAACGAGTGTTTGTATTACTCAGACGCGGGGTTCGTGAGTAATCCTTAAGCAGGTGAGCTCCTGTGAGTGAACTGCATCTCCGGCACTTTCCTGGAAAGTAGAGGGCTACCCGTTGGATTAGTTTTCCGGCAACCCAGCTGTAGGCATTGGGTAGATACGTGGATTCGTATTGGGAAGTGAGCGCGCATGACAGCTCCGGTACCATTCATGGAGAAATGGAAGTCACTTTCTCGCGGGGATTGAATCCGCAAGCACCCTAGGGTGTGTTTGTGCTAGTGCTTGCGCTTGCGTAAGTACTGGCACAGACGCAGCTAGTGGGGTGCGCGTGGTGAGCGACTTTTAACAGCTCCGGTACCATTCTGGACAAATGGTAGTGAGCAATCACGGTGCGACTCACATTTTCTCACGAGTACCAGGGGCGAGTACTCTGGCGGCGTGATCTACCGCAGAGGGTCTCTGACGCTTCGTAAGGGGTTGCCAGGACTAGTGTGCCGTCTTTTATGACCTAGCGGTTGGTGAAGGTGGCTACTATAGAAAATCTCAGTAGATTAATAGGGGTTTGTACATTACATTATATATATGTATCATACATTTATTTTATACATAAAATGTACGAAAGATTTTGGAAAATAATTGTTATACGATGCAGTGCAGTGCAGCCTGCCATAATGGGCGTGAGCCTTTAGTATATTTTTGTACTTTGTTATTTATTGTTATCATTAATATCAGTTATCTGGTTTCCATAGTACAAGCTCTGCTTAGTTTGGGATCAGATGACCGTGTGTGAGGAATGTCCCAGGATATTTATTTATTTATTTATCATCAGTAAAAAAAAAACACGATTGGCCGCCCTGGGCCCGGTCCTAATGATGCCTAAGGACAAATCCGCCACTGTTTCCAGCATCTACCCTCCTATTTGCCAGTTGGCGCAGTTGGTTAAGATACCACCTATCGCGCCGCTGGTCGTGGTTTCGATTCCCACACTTGTGTGCATTTCCTGTGCACATGTCTGTATGTCCTGAGTAATTGTGTTATATTAAGTATGTTTTTACAAACAAAAAGTATTATAAGTAGTATATCGGTTATCTGGTTTCCATAGTAAAAGCGGAGAGGGCAGGAGAGTAGGAGTAAGAGCGGAGTGAGCGGAGACATTTTAAGTACAAATAAACATTAAATGTAATTGAATTTTTTTATACCACTGAGGTGGCAAACAAGCATACGGCCCGCCCGCCTGATGGTAAGCAGTTACCGTAGCCTATGGACGCTTGCAACACCAGGGGTATCACACGCGCGTTGCCGACCCTAAATCCATACATATTACATACCGATATGTACATACCGATTTTTATATCAAAGTTCCGATTTTTTCGACACCCTAATCCCTAATTTCGTGTTTCGAATAATTTTTATTTCGTTTGGCAACACAGAGATCGTTAAGTTGTCAGCACTGCAATCGCCATCATCACTTCGCTATTTTTAAGGAACAGCGCCATCTGTTGGTATATATTATTTAATTTTATTATTTTTAATTTATATTGCTTTGTTTTGTTGTTGTTAACAGTCACATATGATACAATTAGATGTAATTTAATTTAGTACATATAAATCAACATTGCTATCAAACAAAATACATATAATAACATAAATTACGCTAACAATTTATCTAACATGCTTATGTTGGTAGAACTGTGACCGTGACAAAACTTTCGTTCGTTCGTTGATGTGTGCGATGAAAATGTGTGCATTAATAACTTTTTGATCCAATATTTCCACAAATAATGAGTTTTTAGTAATTAAGTTATAAATTACGTTGCATATTAACTATTACATGTTGAGTTTTATGTTTAAGTCAATGCAAACTCCTCGTACGAATCATTGAAGAAAATGTTATTGTGTGCTAAGTTTCATAATGGCGGCCCGTCGCGTCCCCCGCGCCTCCATTTCGATGACAGTCGAATTATGACAATGCCGATACGCAAAGTTTAGAATATGTTGTGTATTTGTAAATAATATCGTGGAAGTTGTTAGTTTATAGTTTTCTAAGGACTAAATATGAATCCGGAGCATCACAATATGAATACGGGTGGTGGCCAGCCCCCTGGAAGTTCAGAGGTTCGTTTGTGAAATAGTGTGAATGTGAATAGTTTTTTCGGTGTTTTTTTTTCAGATTAGGAAATTAATGTACTTGGTATTTGCAGTCACAGAACCAGAGAGTGCAATCAGGGCAGCAACAGCAGAATAATTTACCACCCACTACATCTGCTACGGACTTGCGTGTGAACTCAGCCGCTGTGAATGTCGCTTTGTCTAGCGTCGCCAAATATTGGGTGTTTACAAATTTATTCCCTGGACCTATACCCCAAGTTTCCGTTTATGGATTACCGACAGGTGCAAGGATTGAAAATGGAAAACCTGTACAGGTAACCTTGATTTTGTAATTTCATAATAATTACAATCGTGAATAATAAAATTTCCAACCAACACTGGATACCATTTTTATCATAAGATTAACATTTGTTTGTCATGGAAACTAAAAATAATGAGGATAAAAATATAGGTAAATAAACCAACATTATCATTATACACATCTCTAATACCTGCATATTAGGAAATATTTTCTGGCATAACTTGGCCGATACCCCCGGGGCGGTTAGGTATCCTATGAGGATTTCTCCCACAAAAAAAAGGTGGTAAGATTAATTTAGGTATTTGATAAAATATTAGATACATTATTCCAGTCACTGACAAAAGTAAACTAGTCATTGTTAGGTTGAGCACATTCAATTGGTCTTATTTATGTAAATTATCAGTTGTCTTATTTAGTTAGGATGGCCTTCATTACAGTATACCATTATAAGCACTGGTTTTAAATTGAGGTAAAGAAGATTCAAAAGTGCACATTGAGAATTAATTTTACCACATTTTAATTCATTCATGAAGGTGCTAATGGTGCAAGATGGTATTAGTGGAACTCGCATGTGAGTTTGTTCAGTATATGACCTATAAGAATCTTCTAGGCTACCTATATTTATTGTATTATTTTTTTTTTTTTTTATACCACTTAGGTGGCAAACAAGCATACGGCCCGCCTGATGGTAAGCGGTTACCGTAGCCTATGGACGCTTGCAACACCAGGGGTATCACGCGCGCGTTGCCGACCCTGCAGAAATCTCTTCACACCCCTTTTGAAGAACCCCATGCTATACTCCATTGGGAAAACCATGGCGGGGAGCTCATTCCACAGTCTGAGCGTCCGCGGAAGGAAGCTCCTTTGAGCCTGCACAGTACGAAACAATTCAGGTTTCAATATGTGAGGATGGACTCCCCGTCGATGGCGAGAGTTGCGATGGTAGAAAGTAGCCGTGGGCATCATCTTAAACAATTCTTCAGAACACCGTCCGTTGTACAAGCGGTAGAACACACATAAGGAGGCAAAGTCTCTCCTCAGACTGAGGGGCTCTAAACAGCTTGTGAGCTCGGGATCGTCGACAATTCTTATGGCACGTCGTTGAACCGAGTCTAAAGGATCAAGCTGGTATCCAGGTGCCCCCGCCCATAGATGACAGCAGTACTCCATATGAGGCCGGACTTGCGACTTGTAAAGTTGCAGCCTTTGCCCCGATGTAAAGTACTGCCTCGCTCTGTTGAGCACTCCGAGCTTTTTGGATGCCAGCTTAACCTTGCCTTCTAAGTGACTTCGGAACAAAACGTCGCTAGAAATGTCGACGCCAAGGATCCCGATGCTTTTGCTGATGTTCAAGGACGTGTTCTGGAACTGTGGAGCCACAGCAAATGGGGTTTTCTTAGCGGTGAACGCGCAGGCTTGAGTCTTGGTAGGGTTGAAATGGACTAGGTTTAGTCGACCCCAATCGGAGACACTAGTTAGTGTACTCTCGATTTCAGACACCAGCCGTTCGCGGCTTTCCTCAACCTCGGAACGAGGGATATTTGCACGGCCCGTATAATAGGTGTCCCCTGTACTGTCGTCCGCATAGCAATGAATGCCGTCAATAGACAGCATATCATTGATATGCAGAAGGAACAGTGTTGGGGACAGCACAGAGCCTTGCGGAACGCCAGCATTTATGTCCATGCTATCGGAGCAGCTACCGTCGACGACGGCTCTTATGCATCTGCTGGACAGAAAGCTGGCAATCCATTTGCACAATCCCTCGGGAAGCCCGTATGATGGTAACTTCGTTAGAAGACCCCTGTGCCAGACCCGATCGAACGCCTTCGCCACATCTAGGCTCACTGCCAATGCCTCACCTTGACTCTCGATGGCGAGTGACCAACGGTGCGTGAGATACACAAGGAGGTCACCAGCTGAGCGACTGTGGCGAAAGCCATACTGTCGGTCGCTCAACAAATCGTGATCCTCCAGGTATCTCAAAAGCTGCGTGTTGATCACTCGCTCCATGACTTTGGAGAGAAGGGAGGTGATGGCGATAGGCCTGTAATTCGTCGGGTCTGATCTGTCACCCTTTTTGGGCACTGGGTGCACATGGGCAGTCTTCCACAAAGACGGGACTTCCTTTTTGGTGTAGGAAAGCGCGAAAAGACGCGTCAGTTTAGACTAGACGCGTTTGTAATAGAAATATCATCTGCTTCTTGACTAAAAAGCAAGAAAAAAATGCAGTATGATTTTTCAGTGTTGTTAGCCGTACCTAGTTACATGCTATGTTCATAAAATAGTCACATTCTTAGTTACATAAACAAAATTCTTAGTAAAAACATGCTCATGTATACATAATTGTCTTATTTGCAAAATTTTCTGATTACAGCAATAATTATAAAGCATAATGAACTAACTGATTAATGTGAATGCATCATTGTGAAAGTATCCAAACAGACAATAATTTTATATCATGTACAGTCGAGGACATAAATATGTATACACTTAGTAAAATTCAACAATGGTTTCCTCTAAAACTACTGATTGAAATTATGAGATATTATGCAGGCAGAATCTTCTAACATATACTATTATGATTTTTGTAATATTTTAACACTTGAATGTTAAAAATGCGAGAAAATCGCTTTTGAATTTCAAAAAGTCTATACATATTTATGTCCAAGACTGTACTTATCAAGCTGTAACTGTTTAAACGATAATGCATTGAAAAAGAAATTGTTATGTAAATTATTTGATTGAATTATTACCAGTCTAACAAACTCTTATCTGGAAGTTTTTGCTGCCATAATCTTGTCTTGTGTAATCATAAGACAAATTCCTCTGGACAACAAACCAACTTGAAGTTATTTCAGGATCTTGGTCAAGCTCATGCAAGCATACTGAATGGTGACCCAAACATAATACTTGGACATCATGGAGGACAGCCACAGGTCACTGTTTCAGCTGGAGCTCAGCAGATACCTGTCTCTCAAATCATTGCCACACAATCTGGTCAGACACATGGTAAGTTCTTCTCATTTGGAATTTCCTTTCATTTCCAAAACTACTTGATATTAGAAAAATCCCATTTTAATAAAATTTACTAATTGGTATTTCCATATTGCTGATGAGAATTTCATATGAGTTATTTGTATACAGAAGGGCTGGTTGCACACAGCCAGCAGGAGCTCGGGCAGCAGTCTTCAGGAGCACAGGTGTCGGTGAGCTCAGGCCAGCCCACCCATCACCAGGTACCCAATAATCGGGTCGAATTTGTACAACACCATAACATTGATATGGTAAATCATGTGGTAACCCACTCCGTTTAATAGCAGGAATGCTAAAATTTTGCTGTTGACTGTTGTGTAGATGATTGTTTTGAGAAGTGTAGTGGACCAATATTGGATCCTATTAAGTATTTGAAACCATACTTTCAATTTAAATAGTAATGCATGATGATAATTTTACTGTATGAAGTTACATATTGTATATCTAAAGACAGTAGTTTGTATTTCAAAGAATCCATTATAGACTAGCATGTAGGATCAGACTTATCTTAATTTCACTTGTAATTTTCCTTTTCTTACTATTAATCGGCAATATTTAACAATGCCAACGTATTATTCGCATTTTGATTCTTTATTGATACTTAAAGACTTAAACAGTAAAAAATGCATGTTAGTAGGTATCTTAAATGTCAGTTTTATTGTAATGTGCATGTTAACCGGCGGCGTAACAATCGTAAAACAAATAGTATGTCTTTTAAACATAGTAATATTATTACATTGTATCTTCACATAAATCTACAAGTAAACATTTTTCTTATAATATATCTCGAACTGATAGCGTATTGGCGTTCACTTATTGTATTAAACCTAGAGTCATCTTGTGCTCAATTCAAGGTTGTTTGCTCTTCAAAGCAAAACGTCAATACGCAGTGACGTTACTATACTTATTTTGGCCTGGGGCGTGAACGATTGTCTTAGATTTTTTTAATCTTTAGGGTCATCACTCACAGCAACATATAATGCAACAACAGTTGATGGCAGCGGCTCGACCTGATCACGGAAATCAACAGGTGCGTAAAAAAGATGACATTATCATTGAACTTATGAGGTGCTTCTGTATATTTTATTGTGCACATGTAAAATAAACATTACTGTATCACACGCTGCTTTATATAATCAACATGCAACAGGTCAGCGAGGTAAGATTGTCATGCTAGATATTATTATCAGCTAAACTTTGTAAGAGTTTAATATTTTTTCATATGTAAATGATTCATTGTTTTGTTAAATATATATTCCATGCCGAATATTGCTTGTTTTTTTTTTATTTGTTTTTTATTTATACTTATCTGTCACCTTGAAAGTAATTTGCCAATTTAAAATGATGATCCCTCATCATTTTAAATTGGAAGTGCATTGAAAAGATTAAATACTCGTAGAGTGGTGACAGGTTACTTAAAATTTTAATTCAATAAACTTGGAAGCAATTTATTTTGTGCTGAAACTTTTAGAGAGTATACTTTCTATACCTGAAGAAGTCTTCACCCCTTTCAGGAAGATATACCCTTTTCGTTACATGTTGTATAAAGATTTTATTTTGTTGACATTTGTGTCAAGATGAGTAAAACTATGATATTTTTTTATGTTATTGCTGCTTCATGGCAATCTGTTTTTGAAAAATAAGCCACTCTTTTGTCCGATTTAATTTTCTGGGAATAGTCTGGGTTAAAAAGAGATTATGTCCAGCAACTAAACTCTCACTCTTGGTTGAATCTAGAGGTCAGATTCGGGACGCTATGTCTCTTTAGTCTATGCACTGGAAATGTATGGGATTAAAGCAACAAAACCAGGCATTACTTTGCAAGCGTTCTAAAATAGATCTTTATTTTTTGCACTAGGCTTTTTAGGGGTGCTTTAAATTAAAGTATAAATTACCTTGTATAATGACATAAGTATGATAATTTATAGATACAACTGACAGTGAGTGAAGATGGCATCGTCACAGTGGTGGAGCCGGGCGGCGGCGGCGGCAAGCTCCTCGATAAAGAAGAAATGCACGACTCCATCAAGATGCCCACAGATCACACACTTACTGTGCATCAATTACAACAGATTGTGGGCCAACAGGTACTAATATATTCTTCTAAGAAAAATCTCTGCTTTACTCCGTAGGCTTATTCTTCTCTGTAGCTTGTCACAAAGTTTAGTTCTAAGTCACTTGCTCAGATCGTCAGCCTACAATCGCTTTTTCCGATAATTTTCGTAAAGCTAATTATGCAGTGGATATCGTGCAGGGCTATTACGTTACTTTGTTGCAATCATTTTCAATTCAGGATAGCGATTTTCTGATTATATCTTCTGCTTTGCCATCACGCATGAACGGCTGGACCGATTTCGCTAATTCTTTTTTTGTTGCGTTTGTTAGGTTCTTATGAAACAAAAAAATTAAGAAAGTTGCGAGGGTAGGGTAGGTTAGGGTAGTGGTAGGGTAGGGTGGGTTAGGGTATATGTTAGTAGGACACAACGCGAACGAAGTCGTGCCGGGCAGTTAGTAATATCATAATAATAATTATGTATTATAATATTTCTGTTCATGTTCCTGCGCGTGAGTAAGGTCGCCAGAGCTCATAAGTGAGGGGGGAAAGGGGGATTATTTCAAATTAAAACTGATTGCAACAAAGATACATCATCCAATTTTATTGGTATTTGTATTAAAGTTATACTGCTCATTGCTTAGGTAATCGACAGTGTAGTGCGCATAGAGCAAGCCACGGGCGAGCCGGCGAACATTCTAGTGACACACAACCCAGATGGCACCACTTCCATCGAAGCAAGCGCAGGGGACCCGCTCATAGTCAAGGACGAGAAGAACTCTAGTAAAATGGAAACTGCTCAGTTTGCCATACCAACAGATATAAAGGATATGAAAGGGATTGATTTGAAGGTAAGCTGACAAGTTACAGTCATTATTCCCCACACTTAATATCCATAGTTAATCCTTGGACATTCATCAGACACAGCCATCTAATTCCAAACGAACGCACCTACTATGGATGCGAGTAAACTGATATAAAGGTATTACTCATAAATACGAATAACTTTTAGTATGGGACCAACTTCAAAATCGCAATGAAATAAGCAGCTGTTTCATACATTTTAGTCGCGGAGACATTGACCATTTGTATGAAACAGCAGTTTTTTTGCGAATTTGAAATCACGTCGATCTTTTGCCCTGTCTCTATGTGAATAAAGGATAAACCAACCACCACTGTCCCACTGCTGAGCAAAGGTCTTACTTTCCTTTCGTATATGGTATACATTGAATAATCAAATAGTTATGACACCCAGACTCAATACTAAGGTAAAAAGTTTTTACCTTCTTTTAACTAAAAACAGACATGGTCACGCACCCAAATGTATAAGAAAACCTTCGTCCAGTGGCCTCTACTGTGCCGTCAGTATTTAAAATTAAAATGTTATTATACAGAGTGTTGGAGCCATGGGCATGGAAGGAGCTGTAGTGAAGATATCGGCTGGTACGTCAGACCACGACCTCCATGCCATGTATAAAGTTAATGTGGAGGATCTCTCACAATTACTGGCTTATCATGAAGTTTTTGGTAAACTTAACTCGGAAGGTCAACAACCACAAGCCAAGGTAAATACATCGACGCAAAATCTATTTTTTGCGCTGTTCAATCACAGTACCGACCAATCACTGCATCTAAATGATAGTGTGTCCTTGACTTAGCCAATCAGAGCGCACTATCGGTGGAGGAGAATTGGTGGAATAGATAAAAAAAAAGAATGCTTCTTTGGGTTAATACTAAAGACTATCTTATGCCAAACTAAACAGAGCTTGTACTTTGGAATACACATTTTTTTTTTCTTATTTGTAAATACATACTTGATTGGGAAGGTAACGCGTGATTGAAGCCGCGTGTGTTGCAAGCGTCCATATGGCTACGGTAACCGCGGACCGTATAGGCTGACCGCAAGCTTGTATAATGAAATCGTCGTATAAAAAAAGTTACTCCCGGGACAAGCAGATATGTCCATGCATTTTTGTGTACGAACACACAAAAATGCATGTCCTGGGTTGAAAAGCATTTTTGTCATTTAAATCTAATGTAATATGTAAAGATTGTAGTGTTAAGTGGTAAATATTCAATCCGAAATAGACAATCACTTCAGTTTATTCTTACTTTTCATAATAATTTATTAACATTATCTTGACAGCGGTACTGAAGGTTTTATTCATATTTTAATTTTCATAGGTGATAGAAGTGGAAGTAGAAGCAGCAGGGACCAGTGCTGGTATGTCGGAAGCGGAATCTTCGCCCGGTCATCACTCTTGTGATATTTGCGGAAAGATATTCCAATTCCGGTATCAACTTATTGTTCACAGGTAAGCTATCTAAAATTAAATGTATTTGGGGTATGTAGGTATCACATGATGTAAAGTATACATAGAAGATTTTCAAGTGAAAATGCAGTATAATAAATTTAGTTACAAAATTCGTTATAATTACGCCGTAAAAAAATTTTTTTTTATACAAAACCCTCACTTATTATAGTTATTGATCAGTCTAGTCACATAAAAAACAAGCCCTAAAATGTATTGGGATCATTTGCTACTGAGTGAGCAAACAAATTTCAGGTATATTTAATAACCCCATATAGAAAAAATAAACTAACTTTTTTTGCAGACGTTACCATGGCGAGAGTAAACCTTTCACGTGTCAAGTTTGCGGCTCGGCGTTTGCCAATCCAGTTGAGCTGTCTAGACATGGGAAATGTCATCTTGGTAAGAATCATGTACTATTTCTTGATGTAAAGTCAGCGTCAAAAGTAGCTGATCACACTTCAGTACCGCTGTCAAGATATTGTCAATAAATTATTATGAAAAGTAAGAATAAACTGAAGTGATTGTCTATTTCGGATGCTGACATAATTTTTACACTTTATCATAGGAAACTAACGGATGTTTTTATTACAGCTGGTGATCCAGCGGAACGGCACGCCAAGAGGTTGGCGCAAGACAAACCATACGCATGCACCACTTGCCATAAAACGTTCTCCCGCAAGGAACACTTGGACAACCATATTCGCAGTCACACTGGAGAAACGCCATACAGGTAATTTAATCAGAAACATGCATAATTTCAGGGTTTATATAGGCCGCCCCACTTTTTTTTCTGTTTCTGCCGCCAAAAAATTTTGCTGCCCCTTATTTGGGTCTTTAAATTCAAAAGACTAAGTACCTAATCCTAAACATAACCTAATGCGTCCAAATTGTAGGTGCGATATAAATATGAAATGATACCGGTGGTCCGCCAGAAACGGTCGCCTGGGGATCTTCTTGTGTATGCCACACATCTATGGAGCGAAGCTATTGAGAGATATGGTGAGTCACTTGCTGTGTCCCTTGATATCTCCAAGGCTTTCGATAGAGTCTGGCATGACAGCCTGTTAAGCTTCCTTCGTACGGAATATCTGCTGGTTTGTGTGCCTGGATTTCAGATTTCCTGAGTGAAAGGTCCATTCGAGTTGTCATTCGACGGGTGCTCGTCGGATCTATTGGCAATTAATGCTGGGGTAACTCAGGGATCAGTTCTCTCCGCGACATTATTCTTGCTGCATATCAACGATCTGCTAAAACCCGGTATCTTTGGGTACGCAGACGACAGCACGGTTGTGGAGAGCTATTTTTCTAGCGCACAGGCTTCCAGTGAAGAAACCTTGACGCTTAGAGAGGCCATGGTTGAGCATATTAACTTGAACCTGCAAGCAGTCTCCGATTGGGGTAAAGATAATCAGGTCAAGTTTAATCCCTCCAAGACTCAGGCGTGTCTATTCACCGCTAAAAGGAGTCCTTTCAACCTCACTCCTTCTTTTCAAAATATATCCTTACCGATTTCCGACCAACTTGAACTCCTAGGCATAACATTAAGTGCCAAAATAAATTTTGGTAGTTCTATTGAGTCAAAGGCTAAAACCGCTGCAAAAAAGTTGGGCATCCTATGTAAGGTGAAGCGGTACTTTACGCCGGACCAGTTATTGCAACTGTACAAAGCACAAGTCCGTTCGTGCATCGAGTACTGCTGTCACCTCTGGGATGGATCTGCCAAATACCAGCTGGAGGCCCTTGACTCAATAGACCGTCGTGCTAGGAGATTAGTCGGCGATGTTTCGATAACTGAGGCGAAATTAACGAGCCTTGAACATCGGCGTAGGGTTTCGTGTTTGTCGGTCTTCTATAGGATATATTTTGGAGAGTGTGCTACAGTATTGTTCAATCTAATTCCTCCATCCCCATTACTCCACCGAAACACAAGACGCCGGGAGAATTTCCACCCATACGTTGTCGACATCCCGCGTACCCGGACTCAACGCTTCGCTTCATCGTTTCTTATACGAACAGCAAAGGAGTGGAACTCTCTTCCAGGGTCTGTGTTTCCGGACACCTACAACCTAGATGTATTCAAGGCCAGAGTGAATAGGCTTTTTCTGGGTAAGCGTGCTACATCCTCGGCCTCGTCTTAACTCCTCATGGGGTCAGTCGAAGGTCAAACGCAAACCCATTTAACATTAAAAAAATAATAAAAAAAAATTACCAGCAGGCTGGCAAATTTGGGGACCGTTTTTATCTCACGTCTTGCAGAAAGAAGCATAATTTATCCCGGCTTATTAGTCGTACATGATTAAACTTTGATTTACTTAGAAATACACATAATAATAGTTCTGGATCTCAAGTTAAACATTGCTTATATTAAAGAAGGAGAATCAAAACGATACAACTGAAAATAAAATAAACCTTACCTCTACATTCTGGTTAGTGATCTAAATTCCATTATAGCTATATCGGCTCAAGAACATTATTATTTTGATTTATGATTGTTCCTGGCAAGTCTTTGAGGAGAGTGTTCCTGGCACCTCTAAAAAGTCACTAAAGATAATCTGCGGTAGATCTTATAGATAGCTGAACTATGAGTATACCTAAGTGTACATTACACAGATGTGAATTCTGCGCCAAGACGTTTACACGTAAAGAGCACATGGTGAATCACGTGCGGAAACACACCGGCGAGACGCCGCATCGCTGCGACATTTGCAAGAAGAGCTTCACCAGAAAAGAGCATTTCATGAACCATGTTATGTGGCACACAGGTACCCCTTATCTCTATTATTTTTAGGTCTCTAATCCCGTAGCTGCAAAGCATGTATTTTGCTTTATAAAATAAATAACTTTTTTTTTAAGTATACATCCTGGTTCTTTGTAAAATGCACCCACTCCTTTCCAAACGAATTCATAAGGTATTGCCAACATCATAATGTTAGAAAACGCCGGATGGGGGCAAAACAATAGGCGCCCTCAAAAACTGTTACTAATCTGTTAGGAAATTAATGTGTGCTTCAGTGTTGCTAACCGCGCATCACATCATGCATTGATTGTTTGTAAGTTTTCAGTTGGGTTGCAAATCGATTCTTCTTACAATTTGACTGAAACTACCCGTCTGTACAAATAACAAATCAATAAGACCCCGATCCCACAGCGAGTGGTCAGAGTTCTAGGTGTGTTCTCCTTGACCGCCACAGTCACTGCAATGATCAAAAGCGCCGCATAGATTATGGTGAACGCGGAACGTAGAACTCTAGACCGTTCGCTGTGGGGTCGGCGCCTACGGAACTAACTTTTTTTTGTTGGTTGATTTTTATAATCTTCATTGTATTTCAACCTAAGTAATACTTGTAAGATTTCACATCTTGCAAGTATTAAAAATTGTAGTAATTATTTTAATTTATGGGGATTCATAATTGAGGAGGTGCGCATACAATTAAATCACGCCGTGCTGCATTGCCTTGCGAACAATACGTCTGTACGGCCTTCCTTCAGTATGCATGTTATTATCGAAAAAGGTTTGGTCTGCATGATTTTTATTTACAACAGACTTTATTTATAATGTTTATCATAAGTTATATGATTCACATGAATTTATTTTCGGAATTTTTAGTTTGTAATATATTTTAGTTCAATGTACCGATAACCCAAGCCTGCACCAGTACTATGAGTCGATTCCAGTGGTGCAGAAAGTAGAAAAAAACAATTGAATGATTCAACTATTTACACAAATTCGCGTGTAGTTATAAAAATAAATTCGATAATAAAATTGTTGATGTCCAATGATCGGACATCTATGTCAATATACTAACTTCAATTCAAATATAAATATTGGGAATCAGCCAATATTTTTCAAGAATAAACAAACTAAATGTTTCGAGTAAATATAGTTGCATCATTGAATGTTAACATTTTATTTTCTGCCCCACCCAAATAGGTGAAACACCGCACCATTGTCAAATATGCGGCAAGAAGTATACTAGGAAGGAGCATTTAGTGAACCATATGAGGTCGCACACAAGCGATACTCCGTTCCGATGCGATCTGTGCGGCAAGTCGTTCACGAGAAAGGAACACTTCACCAATCACATATTATGGCATACGGGTTAGTATAGAATAGATTTAATTATACAACCAGCTATGTTGGAAGCTAAACTTATCTACTACTTATAGGCAACTCTTGGGACAGGCTTGGCGTTTGATTTTTATATTTACGTTGATTATAATAAGGTTTATATTCATAATTTAGCAGATGTCATCGTTACAAATGTAATTTTTATAATAGTGTTTTTTGTTAGTTCGCCATATCAGAATGATATTGAAATATTGTATAAATAAAGCTTTTCAGAAGAAGCGTGATACTCGCCGTTATACACACGGCTAAAAGTCGAGCTATACAAAACCTCTCGAAGATAAAATCACCAATAACCAGCTTATAGTGGTTATTTATAGCTTGAGTTTTATTGATTTATTTATAATACACATGCAGCTAAAAGTTGATGAAGTTTATATCTTAGTTTATATTTTAGTCTTTATGTACTTAAATATTTCAGTCTTTTTTGTCAAGTTGTAGCCATGTTTAGCATTACTTACCACAAACCATTTACAGGTGAAACTCCCCATCGTTGCGATTTCTGCTCGAAGACTTTCACACGTAAGGAGCACTTGCTTAACCACGTGCGTCAACACACGGGGGAGTCCCCGCACCGCTGCAACTTCTGCTCCAAGTCGTTTACGCGGAGGGAGCATCTCGTCAACCACGTCCGCCAACACACTGGCGAGACGCCCTTTCAGTGTGGATACTGCCCTAAGGCGTTCACAAGAAAGGACCATCTCGGTAATTATTTTGTCAACCGTATTTCTTCATGTATGTGGGAGCTGAAGAACTAAATTTCTGTACCTTCAGCAGTCCTGGCTCATTCCGAGTTTAGGTGCTAATATACGTACGGATGCGCGCCTTGTGCCGGAGCCCGCGTCCGAAAGATAAAGAGCTATGCGATAGAAAGAGAAGTTTGTAGGTATCTTTTGTATCTATGTAGAATATGACAGGCTCACAGTTGTCAGAATATTACCTACCCACAAACTAAATCAATAAAATCTCTCTGTATTTCACGGCAGAAAGTTTTCATTTACTTTACACAAAAATTGTAAACACCGCATCACAAAACATTCAGAAACCAACATCAACACTCTTACATCCCACAGTGAACCACGTCCGGCAACACACGGGTGAATCTCCTCACAAGTGTTCTTTCTGCACGAAGTCGTTCACTCGCAAGGAACACCTCACGAACCACGTGCGGCAACACACGGGCGAGTCTCCGCACCGGTGTAGTTACTGCGCCAAGTCGTTCACGAGGAAGGAACATCTTACTAATCATATCAGGTGAGTTTTTAACATGTGGTATGGTGTTCTGTGTGGAGATAAAGGTTTGAGGGACTTTAAAATGGGATATGGAAAGGATCTAATTAAATTTGTAATACATTATTGATAAAACTTTGCATAAAAAATTTACAGTCAAGTAGATCAAGGAAAGGATTAAGAAATTTTAAAATTGCGCAGTGAACTTTGACTTTTTTTTTTTTTTTTTTTTTTTGCCAAAATTTATAAAATTTATCTCTACAAAAAACACCATGTCACTGTATCCAAAGTAATTGTTGTACTGATTGCTCATTTTATCATATTTAGTTTAGAGGTAGAATAACATACAATGCTGTGCTACAAGCTACTGTACATGATACATACTACAGTTTAAAACAAAACCGTCTTTAGTAGCTATCCTACAAACCTAGCATGTTCCCTACATTAGTTGCATGAAAGCATGAGTTTCCCATTCCAAGTAACTCCTTTTGAAGGTAAGAAATATTCTTAGTTTTTTTTTAAATAACAAATCCACACACCACCGGGCCTTACATCCTCCGAGCTAAGTATATCACTATCATACTCCCAGACGGCATTTGTGTGAAGTTTCCCTTTAAAATGTAGCACAGCATTGTGCATTCCGATTTGAGCTCTATTATGGAGCTGCTATAGCTTAAATCCGCTCCCTTTCACCTTGCCGTAACCAGAGATAGAAATGGTACATACTCGGCCGGAAGCCAAAGTTCTAGTCAAATTTGTTTGTTAGTCAATATTGAATTCGCTGGTTTTATAGTGATTACGAAAATATCTATATATTTTAATTTGCGTTGACCTTGAAGCATCCACTAGGATTTTATCAAGAACATATAAATAATTCGTCACTCAGCTCGCGCGGAACTTAGAAACCGAATCAGGTCGATATTAGACCTTAAGGTGGATGTCCCAGCATGTGGCAGAAAATTTGAATCTTTCAAGTTTTTATTATTTTTTACCATCGTGGAACAATATGCATAAATACTTCAGTGATTTTCGATCGTAGTTTTTTATTGGCACATTGTGTTATGAATGCTTTTTGTATAATATGAGCCATATTTGAACATTCATCTAAACATTAAAACTGGCTATTTTGGGGAATGTACGAAAATAGTTTATATTAAACAAAAAGTATCAATTCCACAATTCCCCGAAAATCACTGAACGATTTAGACATATTGTTCTATGAACGATAAAAAATACTTGAATAATTGAAATTTCCCGCCACACGCGGGCACGACCACGTTAATGATGATGTTCAAATCGGAATGTACTGTGTGCAGACAGCATACGGGCGAAACGCCACACAAGTGCACGTACTGCCCGCGCGCGTTCTCGCGCAAGGAGCACCTCAACAACCACGTGCGCCAGCACACGGGCGCCGCGCCGCACGCCTGCTCCTACTGCAACAAGACCTTCACACGGAAGGAGCACCTCGTCAACCATGTCAGGTATACACACGACACTACCGCTACCACTACCACATCATTTGGGATCCATTTAACGCGTTGTGAATTGCCTTTATTTGGGGCAACTCACAGGTACCTATATCTAGATAACGCAAGTATACAATATAATGACGGAAAACCAACTCCACAAGCGTGCCATTTTTTGACTACCTACTATGACGTCGAAGTGCACCGATGCAAAGTGAATACGATAGTGACCACGTTAAGCATTTTATGCTTTAAAGGAGCACGCACAATTATCAAAGCCGAACGCGGCGAACGAATCGAAGTCAAGGGCTCGCACACATATCCGCAACTAAAGAAACGACCGCGCGTTCGACTCGGATAAGTGTGCGTTCACCTTAAATCGGGCACGCGAAGTAAGCGCTCTTGCGCTATCTATGTATATCTATATCTGTGGGGCAACTGTTTACTGTCTTATGAGTGTTCGTAGAACATATCTACGAAATGGGTCCCATATAAATAATCGCGACTCTACCACTCACTTCACTTAGCTACCAGCGGGGCTATTATGGCTAATATCTAACTTTGTTACAATCACTATCAATAGCGATATTTAAAACTGGTTCAAAATATCGGTTTTCTGATTACTTTTTGCGTTCCATGCAAATGTAACAATTTTCGACATTATTGCCATCAATTATGATATTGTTTCTGATTGCAACAAAGTTGTTATTATTATGTTATTGAAGGTGATCACATTAAAAATATGTCCTTTATTCCAAAGACTAGTATTAAGTATATTTTAAGTGCAAAAGTGATATGGAATCATTGCATTTTTGTACAATTCAAATATTGTTGTTATTTAAAATTTGGTTTCAATCAGAAGTAAAGTTAACATTTCTACATTGATAAGGTAAACCTTGACACTGGCATTACATTCCGATTGGAACCAATGATATGGTACATTAATGTAGTTCCTATTGCATAGACTTTAAGGTTTCTAATCGGAATGTATTTGTGCAGGCAACATACGGGCGAGACGCCATTCAAATGCACGTACTGCTCGAAATCGTTCTCCCGGAAGGAACACCTCACGAATCACATACACATCCACACGGGTGAGACTCCTCACAAGTGTCCGTTCTGCACTAAAACATTCTCTCGGAAGGAGCATTTGACCAATCATGTCAGGTTAGTAGCTTTTTTCTGAGTTTATTTTATTAATCGGTTTGGTTTCTAATTGTGATGTTATGTGAATGCGGTGTTGTGTACTATCAAATTGGATTTTTTCCTATTTCAACAAGGTAATTTATTCCTGGGAAATTTGTCATGTAACTTGGTGTTCGATCGATGTTGTAGCCGAATGCGGTAAAGGTAAAGCAGCTCTCAAAATCAAGCTTTTTTGGAGGTAATTTTGATTTATCATTAACATTAAACAATACTTAATCATTTTACTATGACAGAATCCATACGGGTGAATCTCCGCACCGTTGTGAATATTGCCAGAAGACATTCACGCGTAAGGAACACCTCACGAACCACCTGAAACAGCACACGGGTGACACGGCGCATACTTGCAAAGTATGCACCAAACCATTTACTAGGAAAGAGCATCTTGTTACGCACATGCGGTTAGTATACTTTTACTTGCAATCATAATTTTTTTGTCAAATAATAGATTTCATTTCTTATAGTTCATTTACAGTGGCAATAGATACCTGCTATCTACAGAAATTTTCAGAGAATTCTTGATCTTAAATAATATTATCTTTGCTATATTTTGATCAGGCTATATAACTTTATTTTTATACTATTATAGTAACTAACGGTTTTTAAAATAGCCCATAAACACTTGCAACACCAAGCCCCCCTAGACAAGATGAATGTGGAAAGTCGAGTCGTCATCTTTACTAAACAGTCAACCTTTGTAAGTTATTGACATAAAAAAATGATAAAAATCACGTGATAATTCGATTTGAAATGTCAATCCCATACAAAGATTGATCGTTTAAGGTGAACGCACAATTATCCTAGCCGAACGCATCGAACAAAACGAACTTTAGAACTCTGTATACGAAATCACATCCAGATTCGGACGATTCGACGCGGGCAAGTGTGCGAGCTTTCATAAGATTTCATATACAGAATTCTAAAATTAGTTGGTTTCTTTGATGCATTCGACGCGTTCGGCTCGGATAAGTGTGCGTTCATCTTTAGTAACTATCACGATTGTCGATATCCATCTTGTCTATAGCACCCGGGGTATCTCTCGCTAAAGGTCCCCCTTGGGTTGAGATGTGTCGCTGTGTTCAAATTTTTCTCAATGATTACTTGGTTTAACAGATCGCATAGTTGCGGCGAGCGGCCATACAGTTGCGGCGAGTGCGGCAAGTCGTTCCCGCTGAAGGGGAACCTGCTGTTCCACGAGCGATCTCACAACAAGGGCGCCGGCGCACGCCCCTACCGATGCGATATCTGCTCCAAGGACTTTTTGTGTAAAGGTATGTGGATATATCAACATGTCTATATCTAGTTTTAGGAGCTAATAATTCAAGAGTAGTGTAGCAGGAAAACTGTGCCGTGTGTACTTATACTCTGATTTTTAATATCTAGAATAAAGCGATTGCAGATCGACCTTCTTTTTTTAATATTGCAAGTAGATTACTGATGTTATTTGAGAACTATGATTGACGATAAGCTTATTGATAGTAAAGAAGAGTGATATGTGATTTATTTTCTAGTAGTGTTTATTTATTTTATATTTTTTCAGGGCATCTAGTGTCACATAGGCGCACGCATAACGAGGCGGGCGAAGGCACCGCTAATACTGAGACTCCGGCCGAGACGACTGAGGAATGCAGTGATTGTAACAAGTGTATCAAAACTGAAGTTGAAAGACCGGAGAGGAAACATGACATCAGGTTAGACTTTTTCTTGAGTTGTGATTTAAGTCTAAGCTAAAGCTATATCCATACTTATATTATAAATTGCGAAATTAACTCTACCTGTCTTTATGTTACCTTTTTGTGATGAAATCTGGCACACAGATAGCCTATGGTATGACCCCAAATGATTGAGAACAAGGCAGGCAGATGATGATGGAGAGAGTCGTAGTATACTTTTTATTCCGGAAACGTGGGGGACTGCTAGTTACTTTATATAGCACTTTTGCAACACCGGGATAAAGGTGTTAACGATTTGACAAATGATTATAGAATTCTAAATATTCTCACTCTTCACTCCTTGTGTGTTTTTTAACATTCATATCAAATGTTACAGGGCCACTGCAGAAAATAGGCCGGCTGAAGTCAATGTCGCACAAACCAATACACAACCCAACACTACTGTGATGCAAATTACAAGCCAAGTAAGTTAATTCACTAGTTACAATACTTTCTATAGTGTTCTCAAGTATCATCTTCACTATCGTTTACCAAGATAGTATTGCTTCATTGCAAACTAAAAATTTAATCATACTTAAGCTAGACGGCAATATTGTGTCAACAATACTAAGGCGTGAAAGAGCTCAACCGTCTCATGAATTGGTTATAAATCTACAAAATGGAAGATAATATATTTTTTGATACGAATAAGACGGTAAACATGCATACGGCCCGCCTGATGGTAAACGGTTAGCATAGCCATAAGGACGCTTGTAGCACACGGTACATCATTCACGCGCTACCGTCCGCGTCTCCCTTCCCCCTGCCCAATGAGCTCTAGCGATCTTTAAGCGCAGGAACACAACATGAAGTTATTTGACTGCGGTATTCTGTTAGATCGAGTCGAGTTACTCTTTGAGCGAAATAACGCTGTGCTCTACCTCTAAAATTGGATGATGGTTTAATGATTTCGTGTTGTTTATTAGCAGCAAGTCCGTCCGGGCACGGTGACGAGCGCGAGTGGCGTGACGACGGGCACGTTCACGCACACCAACCCGCAGCACCTCAACACCGCCGCCGGACCCGCCGGCCCCGGACCCGCACCCGGACCCGGACCCGGACCCGGACCCGCCCTCGCGCACCATCCCCTCACTGTCAACTACTAGCACCACACCACTTGTGATGCACAACACACCAACATCATTCATATGTTGAGTTGACCGACATTATCACATGAACCTACGCGACCTCGTCGGAGTTGCACTCCACCGAGTTGATAATGATTCAAGTGATGATTCATGGGTAAAAAAATAATAATTCTAATTCCGTCAGTTAGATTATCAAAAAATATATGATATGTATTTTAAATCAAAATTGACAAAGAGAAAGCGGATAAAAAGTGGGGGCTCGTGACGTCACTTATGAGCAAAAATTGTACCACAACGTGAAGTCACTTGGAAGTTCATCACACGATATCTTCTTATTTTTTTGGGTTAATTGACAATAGAAAAAATGTGTCTAATATTCTGGATACTTTAAATGACGGACTAAATATTTTTGCAGGAATTTTGTAAACCCATAAATAATCCATTATCAGCCTGTTGAAAGGTGACCAATTGAATTCTAAAAATACAGTCGATTCGTTTTGCTGCTACTCCGACATTACTTGCTAACCTTTTGTGTATCTGATAGGACTTCCTACAGATTTCACGTACAAGGTTACAAATAAGATTTTATTGTATTTGGTTCCCAAAGTAAAGGAAGGTATTGTAATTTGCGTTGTGCAGAACTACTGACGAAATGTGATTACAGATTCTTCCTTGATTTCGTAATGGTTTTCGTAAAAGGCGAACCTGTACATGTTTACTTCCAATATAGAATTGTAAATAAATACTTCTATTATGTAAATATCCAGCAATAGCATAGTATTGTGTGTAGATCATAGTCCATATATTTTTATATAAACCGTTCAGTGTGTAGGTACGGGATCTTATCATGAGTCGAAATATTAAGTCGAGGTCAGTTAGTCCACTCTTATTTACTATCGAATCGCCTGACGGCTCCTAACATTTTAAAGAATGTTTTATTCATTTTTAGTGTTGTTGCGCCCACTTATGTTTTTATCTTAGCGTTTAGGCAACAATTATAGAATAATCAAGTAATGCACAGAAGCATATTTTTATATTAGCATTTGACTTCTGAAACAAATACACTTGGAAATAGTTATTGTAGTGGTTACCAGATTTACTAACTTGTTTATTGTTTTACAATAAATAAATGTTTAACATACAGTGAGAATAATGAAAGGTGTTACTTTACGTATAATTGGTTTTAATTTCAAATAAAAAACCTTGTTTTCTTGTTTTTTACAATAAATAAATATTCAACATACAATGAGAATAAATTAAAAGTTTGACTTCATGTAATTTTTTTTTATAGGTATATAATTGGTTTTAATTAAGTAAAAAAACAGTTTACATTCCTTCTTGACGTAGAGTTTTGTATACATTTTATATTTTAAAGGAGCTTTATCAGTTAATCAAAAACTTGCGTTTATATAAAAGCTGTTTTATCTAAATCGTAATGTAATTTAAATCTATAAATGGGTCTTTAATTATTTACTTAACTTATTGTAATACAGGGACCATGTTGAAGCGAGAGTAAAATACAACTTGAGTTCTCTTGCTGCTTCCCAAGAATTGCTAACTTATTTACATTATTGGTTGAATCGAAACCAAACTATTATCAGTAGTTTTAAAGTGATGATAGGGTTGTTTTCCCCAAAATTTTTCTATTACGGTCCAGCTTAGGTATTATTATTCTTTGCCATGTATGTACAGTACAAGCGTGATAATTCAATAACATTTTATGATTTTTTAATGAAAGAAAAATTGTATAGAGGTGTATGCTGGTGGCTGTATTGCTTAGCTTAGATCCATGGGCGCGCGGAGTGGTGTTATAATCACTTGCGTGATTACTGTAACACAGCTTGTAAACATTATAGAATAGTGTGTATTTACTTGTATATAGTTAGTGTTAACAATATAGTTAATTGTGTAGCAAATGTAAGACTAATAAAATATATCATTTTATGTTAATATTGGCTGGATTGATAAATGTTATGTATTGAAGAGATGGAATTATACGATTCAGAATCGTCTGGTGTAGTAAGATTTTCGTTTTAAGGTGCGATGAATCATTGAGATAATTTATAGAAACACACAGCCAACAGGTAACTTATCTTCAATGGTGCCACGCTAATTTATATTTTATAGAATATATAAATCTTTAGACACAATAGTATGTATGTACTAAAAGCTAAATTATGTTCGGTAATTTGATATGGATGAGATTAAAAAAACAGAAGTGATTTTGTTTGTTTTATTATTAATTCCCTTTCATATCTTTTCGTCAAGTTATCAGAGCCCATAGAATTCATTGTGTTTTAACTGACAAATACTGATATTTGGCGATGCATTTGTGATATAGGTTTTTTTGTCCAGACAAAGCCATTTATTCTTTAGGCCCTGTAGGTAGGGCACTTATAAAGTACTCTGAATTTAAATCCGTATTGTCCGGCCATGGCGCAATAGATACGCAACATATAGTGACCACAGATAATTGGAGTAATTTTATTACTAATAAAGTAGTACACCATACAATCCACATCATAAAGGTCTCGTGAGTCAGCATCAGGTAGCACTGACACTTAGGTATTGCATAGGTACCACAACGTAGATCTACATACAGCAGTGTATCTGCCAAATATAGAAAAGGACAATATACTAACATAACTCTTGTAGCACTGTAGGTTTTCAAAAATTCAATTCAAAATCATTTATTCAAATAGACCTTCGCAGGCACTTATGAAAAGTCTGACTCTAATACCGGTTCGGAAGGTTGCATTTCCTGAGAAGAGCCGGCAATAAACTCGGCAATTACTCTTTTCGAAACAAGCTTAGATTCATTACATAATATTTACATTCTAATCGCACTGAAAACAATAGGGATGTTGACTATTTTTAGGAATGTATTTTAAAACGTTTATTAGTACCTAATGTAGCCCAAAATAACACTTATATATTTTTTTAATGCATCTAATATATAAAAATCTTATATTTTAAATTGCACTTTAAATTTCGCTCCAAAACGCAACTACTTGTCACTTTACACGTCATGACGTCACTCGTTCCTAAACATCGCTGATCTGTTATGGTGATACATGCTTGTGATCATTTTTTTTTGCTTAAAAATGGATTCTAAGTTTTGTAAGTGTTGTGTGGTGCCTCACTGTAAAAGTACTACAATAAAAACACCTGAAAAGTTATTTGTACACGTTCAGCGTCCGGAAAATGTCAGAAAAAGGTGGCTTCAGCTTGCTCGCAGGGATCCGGCACTTCTGGCTACACAATCTAAAATGTATTTGTGAAGATCATTTTGATGTAAGTGTCTACTCATACTGCTTGATTATTTATCTTATTTTCCTTATTATTATATATCAAGTTTTTATAGAAAACAGTGAATTTTTTTCTGAGGTTATAAATAATGTAAACAAAGTTAACGTTTTGTACTCGTTTTATTTTAGTTGCCGAATGATATGGAGAACTATACTGAATATCATGTCATGGGCTTGATATCTCAGATTCTAATAAAAGCAGGGCATTTTCCAACGAAATTTGTGTGACAACCAGACCAAAAAAGACGGGCAGATGTGAAAACAACTCGGTCATTGCCACACAAAAGACAAAGATTGTAAACAATATTGGAATATGAAAGAGAACTAGAACAAGCACAGACTACACAAAGTATTCCCACACCTGAGGACAACCAGGTCCAAGTTCAGGTATGTATCATTCAGCTAAAACTAGTCTACTGCCAGATATAGGCCACCCCCATGTATGTCTAGCTACAATGTATTTAGAGACAGTGGAATTTGTTAATATGTAATAATAATAATAATATCCTGTGATATTCCTCACACACGGTCATCTGATCCCAAACTAAGCAGAGATTGTACTAAGCTTGTACTATGGAAACCAGATAACTGATATACTACTTTTTGTTTTTAAATAGGTACATACTTAATATACATAATATTATATTAATAAATAGCCTATATTGGTCAACTCATATAAAGTCAGGGTGTGCTGCTAGTACTTAATATCTTGTGTATAATTAGGAATATTTATTATATAACCATAAAATAAAACAGGACCTTTTATTTTCAGATATATACCTACCTCAACCAGTACATAAAATAATAACAACAGATAAATCAATACAAGTATACATACATCATAAATATCGAAGTAAAAGCACACAGACTGATAATACTAAAATATAGAAACATTGCAATATCACCAAGGAAAAAATCTTACTACATCTATTTCTACGTCCATTAAAACTCGAAGTGGCATCCACATCTGGTCATTCTAAGTCGTCTAGAAAGTTATGCTTCAATAAAGATGATTATTCTGATAGTGATGTATCATTATTCACACCATCCTTAACACACTCAAACTCCTCTTCAACGATAATGTCATCTGAACAAATGAAGGCCTCTTCAGGAACCACCTAAATGAAGAAGTGAAATCCAAAAGCCCTCAAATGCTACATCAAGCTTTAACATGGTCAGATTATAAAAACGCGAATACTATAAAATACCTCATATCCAGCATGCCAGATGGTTTGATTAACTATATCTCAAGAGGTTACGGAGGGAGAACTAGTGATGTTTGTGTAGTAGAAAATTCAAACTTTTTAAATACTTTAGAGAAAGGTTCATGCATCCTGGCATATGATAACCTTAAATAAAGTGTTTTTAAATAAAATCACAAAGCAATTGAAAATAAAACTGTTTTAATTATTTTACACTTTTACCTATATAATAATGAGTAAATATTTGTTTTCCAAAAATCTGATAGATTAACAAGCACATTATTTATATATTCAGTATACACAAATTACCCTCAGTATTTTCAAACTTACTGTCTGGTACACAAAAGTACACATAGTTCTTATAAACATCAGCATGCGTAGGGCACTTAATTTCTATTACAAATTCATCACCAATCCCATGACATGGTGACCCAGCAATCATAAAGTACTCTTTACTTATTAATAGGCCACATTTTTCTGTCTTCCGTCCACGTTTCATTGCAGAGGTATCAGGTAATTTACCTACCATAATTTGTGCTATTAAACTGCCATCTGGGGTTTTGCATTTACTAACAGCTTTAGATGCAATAATCCGCCCATATCGCAACTCAAACCATAACTTGTTTTGAGACTGATCTCTTGTCAGTTTTTCAATTTCTACTAAGGAATTTTCGTCAATTGACAATCCGGCTTTCAGTAAAAATTCGTCACAATCTTCCTCACTCCTGCGATGCACCCACATGATGAACGCCACAGCATGTTTACAGTTTCATTGAGAAGCAGCACAGTCATGACATTCAGCACTCACAATTACACAATTTTCTTCATCCACAACCATAGTAGCAGATTATGGTTTACTCCGAACTTTATGTTCTGGGCAAATATTGCACTTTGCACAAATTTGCATCACGATGAAATTGGACGTAGCCCACAGCATCGTCTCCGTAAGACTGCCTGGTGGATCTAAAAATGAAATATTATATGTAATAGGTACAACAACTTTTTAGGGAAAACGTCCAAGGGGAAAACAGACGGAACATAACCATAAAATTATTATCTAATTTCTTGGTAATTATTCGGTTAAATCTTTAGAGTTTACGATTACTATTACATAACAATAACAATAGAAATAACAATTCTTGGTGCATTACTTACAAGGTCTTCACATTTCTAAATTCAGCAGAGCGAAAGTCACTGTTTGTTGCAAAGAAATTGGCCACTGTAAAACAGTCAATTCTCGGCAAATTCGAACTGTTTGCCTTTATAAATCCACTTTCCATCTTGAAAAACTTCTTTAGTGTCCTTTTAACAAACTGATTTCCTAGAAATTTCGCAGAAATTAGGTATTAATTTATCGAAACGACGAAACTTGTTGGCAGAGCTAGGGAACTTTATTGTGTTTGGAAACGAGTGACGTCATGCGCTCTGATTGGCGTTCGTCGTCACGTGACTAACGAATGATTTTTATAGATTTTGTTTAATAAATATTAAATATATCCAGTAAAAATAAGGAAAGATAATATTTTTTTTAAGATTTCTATTATATAAACTACCATTTCACATCAACCTTTTATTTTTATTTGATTACAGTCAACATCCCTATTGCGTGCCCCGGCGCGGCGGCAAAATTACAAAGTAGACTGAATAAATATTTAATAAGTAAATAAATAGCAAACTTAAGCAGACCAGCCCCCACAAGCAGCACCTGTTCACAAGTATGACGCGTGTGGCAGCCATCGCCCTCCTCGCCATATTGGAGGGAAGTGAGCTACCCGTCACACGACGCCGCCATAAGCAAAGGCCTTAAAGTGAGCATGACTTACTTAAGTCTGCCTTAGAAATAAAAAATAATTAAAGGGAAACACTAAACACAATTTGTGATCACTGTGACTATTGACAAGTTTAGACTAAATATCACAAAAATCTATCCACTTTTCTGTCTTCGGGTCGATGTCAAGCAAGAAAGGAAATGCTACAAATATAGTCTCTTGAAAGCTGGTGCTTTCTTCACGCAAAAAGGGCCCATCAAAGCGGCCTATTTGCGGAAGAGCCCCATAACAAGTGCTGCATACAAAATGCATTTGTACTGATGCGAAGATTGTGAAAATTTACCTAAGACCTGATTTAAAAATTCACCAGTTCAGTTATTTTCAATACGGCTTGTATTTAGCCCGTTGGTTCTCGCGAAACGCACATCCTATTATAATATTTGATATCATTGTTATATTTTTCACTGCTAGCCAAGGTATTAATTTCATCACCATAATCATGTCTTCATGGGTTTAGTAATAAAATGTGTGGTGACAGATTGAAAAATATAATATCCTTATTATAGCTCTATTTACAATATGTATAAAATATAATATTTAAGCTTCAACAGCAATTTTGCTTGGACTTTCTTTGACTTTTTTGGGTTTTTCTTTGACTTTCTCCTCTGGAACCTCTGGTAGTTTGTCCATAGGTACTTCTGGCAGCTGGTCACTAACATCAAGGATAGCGTCCAACTCTGCCTCAACAGCTTCTTCATCTTCCTCAGTAAGTTGTCCAGAAATCATGTCATCAATCTCTCTCTGCTTTTCAATGCCCTCTCTTGTTTCATCCATAATTTTCTCTATGTCATCAATACTGAGTATATCATGAACTTTCTTTAATGCTACATTTCCAGTCTTCAAACCATCAAGAACCTGCACAAAATAATTGTATTCATTGAATATATTGATTACAAAACATATAAAGGATGAATTGCAAGAGGTGTTATTAATGGAACAAGGTTGTATGAAACTTATGGGACTAATAACAATGAGTATCAAACTGTGTATGAGATTGGTACAGGACAAGTTTTTTGTTTCACATGTGGTCCCAGGATAAAAGTAGCCTATACCACTCAGGGATAATGTAGCTTCCCATTAATGAAAGAATTTGTTGAATCCGACTGGTAGTTCTAGAGATTTGCATGTATTCAGCTTTATTATTATTATTGGTATATAGATTACACCCAGACTCAGGACATGCAGACATGTTCATCCACACAAATGGATGAGAATCGAACCCACGACTTGAGGCGTGATAGGTATGTGGAATCTTTATCAACCACGCCAACTGACTGGCCCGTCAAATATGCTATTGTGTAATATAAGGAATTGCCTATTCAATATGTAATTGAAATAATAAAACATACCTGTATTTCGACTTGGGCGAACTCAATATCATTCGTAAGCTGATCTAATTTCTCTAATTGCGCATCTGTGTTTTGCAGAAGTTGCTCTTGATATTTCTTCTTCCTCAATAGGAGTTTCGCTCTATCACGTTTCCCTTCTTCTAAAAGTTTCTTTGCTAACAATCTGTCTTTCTCTAAATTGAGCTCTATCCTCCTTTGGTATTGTTTTAGCTTATCTCTCTGTTGTTTCAGTTGAAGAACGGCCTTATCTTGTTCGGTGATTCTGCTTACTGGTTTTTTGTGTTTACCGAATAGGGAACCCATATTTTCTAATAACTTAATATTAGCTATACATGAAAATTAACTAAGGTAACAAATGTAACTATCATAGGACAAATATAATTTTCCAGAAATTAAAAAAATCAAATAAATTGAAAATGCACTCACTCACAAAAACAATATCAAAGAGAAATTAATTGACAGGTGACTGACTAGAGATGGGTAGCTATTCATATAACTAGCCAAAAAACGGCTATACACAAAATAGCCACGGCTACGTTATCTGTCAACACGATAATTAGCTACTGGCTACTGGATGGCTACTGGCTACTGGATGGCTACTGGCTACTGGATGGCTACTGGCTATGGCTAGCTAAAATGAGGAGTTTTCTTAAGATACCTCTATGCTGAAAATACCTGTGTAACTATTGATAATTCGAACCAATTTGAACCTTAAGTGCACGATTTTCAGGTATTTTAACCTTTTGTAACATAAACAATCCTCCTCATTACGAGAAGTTAACGTCACACACAGCGGGTAGCCGCCTAGCCGCCAAAGGTTAATAGCCACTGTAGCCGCCACTAGCCGGTAGCTGGCCGGCTAGCCAAAGCCATTCTAGCCGAGTAGCTGAGTAGCCGCGTAGCCACGTAACCGCGTAGCCGCGTAGCCGATAGCTGTGTGTGCGTGCGTTCACTGCGAAACTGAGTTGTGTAAGTTCCGAAAGAGTGAAATTCGAGTGCATGTCGTTATTATTAATTCGAATTTGAAAGGTACTAATTATACGAATTTAAACCTATTGTTTTTTAATTAAATTAAATTATTCTGTAATATTATTATTAATTAAATAAATCGTTAAAATCATCTGAAGTAGCGCGACATCTATGGTTTACTTGCCTACAACTAACGACTGAGTTGATGTACTGTGAAAGCTTTTAGTTCATATCCATAAATAGAGATGACGTTATTGTTGATTTTCGATGTTTTTCTTAGTAATACGTACGACCTATGAGGGAAAGTCATTTATTTTCAAAAAGTATACAACAAAATAAAAAGTAAATGAAAAACAAAATCATTACATTAATTTATTACATTATCATCTAGACTAGACTTGTTGCAGCGGCGAGGATCGAACTCAGATCGCAGTTGAACGTTATTCATCAAGCTGCGCCGCCGCTCAAGCCTAATAGCCAAATAGCCAAAATAGCTGACTAGCTAGCTGGCTTTTAGACCACATATAGCTGGCTAGCTAAGCTATTGAAATTTCGGCTAGTTACCCATCGCTATGACTGACTGACTGAGTTGCCATGCCATTACTATAATTTTGAAATCCCGTCCGTCGACGATCAATATTTTTACCCGACTGACCCGGAAGGAGGGTTGTGTTTTTCGAGTGTATATGTAGGTATGTATGTATGTATGTAAGTATGTACAGGTCGGTTAACTAAAGCTGGCACGTTTCAACACATTTACACCGTCTCTCTCGCGCAAAGTCAAGCTTATGAATATGAAGGAGACAGTTATTGTTTTGCTTTTGCTACTGCTCATAAATATAGAGTGGTCTATTTTTGCATTCGTCCATTAGACTTGACTGATTGCAAATTTATGAGTACTGTGAACGTGCCAGCTTTCGTTAACCGACCTGTATGTTTGTATGTCTATTTCTTTGGCACGCTCTGCAGCCTAAACGGCTTGATGGATTTAACCATAATGAGGTGTCGTTAGATTCGTCTTAACTGTGGGAGTGACATAGAGCGCATAGAGCATATTATTTATATAAGGCGTCTACGAATAAAAAAAGAAGGGGGTATCAAAATCAAAAATTTCGTTATTATAACAATATGGGTAGGTATCAAATGAAAGCTAGTAAACAGCCCATTCCTTAAATATATACATAATAATTTTATGCTACCATTATGACGTAAACTGCAAAAACCACGTGTAAGGCAAGGACAGTCTCGAGCGGTTACCGTACGTAACTCACAGAGTTGCGATGGTTGTTAGTCGTACTTTACTGCACCGCTCATTTACTTACTAATCCATACAACATCTATCCGTCCATGATGCAACTCATTCATTAATAAAAATATAAAATTCTGAAATAAATTAAATTATTAAAAGAAACAAAAAACCCAACAGCGTAAAACAAAAAATAACTGAAAAGAGAAAAACAAGCTCTTTAATCGATAGAATTTTGAATATAACTTGAACTTTTTTATTATTTATTACTTTTTAATTGCTGTCGGGGACTGCAATACCTTATAACAAACAAGCTCACTGTCACATTTATAATTATTATATTAATTAAGTTAGACTAGTGGACTACTGTAGCTGTTCTTCGCGGTTTCACCCGCGTTCCCGGGATAAAAAGTAGCCTAAGGAGGCGTGAAGGCGTAACAAACAAACAAACTCACTTTCGCATTTATAATATTAGTTTATAATAATAGTTAGTAGGATTAAGAAGTTAGAATACATCGCAAATATGCGAAGCTAACTAATGTTTTTACTTTTAATTCCTTAGAGAGAGTATCGCTACGAACAAATCATAGCTTTTATGATACCTAGGAAGGAGTGATTGATGACTGCTGTGGTCTTAGGATTAACACTTCCGGACACAACGCTGGGATAGTGGGTTCAAGACTCGAGCGAGTACTGCATGGGTCTATAGGGCCAGTTGCCTTCCTATTAGAGGCAGACTGACGACGCGACGGCTAGTTATAAAGGTTAAGCATTTTGTAAATTATTTTGAAAAGCACTATTCAGTATTGTACATACATAAGTAAGCTTTAAATGTTTTTAAAAATGTTTATAATGTAATAAATAGACACAATTTTCTGAACACACCCCAGAGCTTGGCTTACATGCATCACTGATAACTTTTTTATTCATTCATGGACTTTTTGGCGGGAACTTGCAGAGTGACGTTGCGTTTTAATTTTCATAAATTGCTTGTTCATATGTCTGTGATTTTATTGCATATTAACGGTTGTATTTTATCCAATAAAGATCAATCCATGTGCACCAGTGAAGTGAAATGAAATGAATTATGTGTATCGTGACTTTACAAGTTGTCTCAAAAAGTCCGTGAAAAGCTTTAGTACAATGACCACCATTTTACCAAAACATGACTGGACGGTGACTGAAGTTGCGGACTATGTGAAAGTTAATGTGCAGACTATATGAAAGTGATATTATAAATAAAATGTACGCGACTGAAGGACTTTGTATCCCTGGTCATGAACAACTTAAAAAAAAAACATTCATTCATTTCATGATTTTCATGTTTGTTTCGTTCGTTCGTTCATTCATTTATTTCCAATTCATTTGTGAATCTGTGATGAGGATAAGCTAGTTTGGTTATCTTTATCTTGTTTCCGTGCAGTACGAATTATACGAATAGTAAAATAAATTCCTTGTTTCGTTTAATTGCAAATGCCTTTATTAAAGTTAATTACTAAATTCTAACAACATTCGTTAAATATTGTCACAAAGGATCTCGGGGTGGATAAATTATTGTCGCCGTCATGGCGGTAATGGCAGCAGCACAGTTGCTTGACGAGTTGATGGGAAGGCATCGTAACACCAATCCCAACGAAAAGATCAAAAAGCCAAATTGGGAGGATCCTGAGGTAAATCATACAAATATATTTTTTATCCAGGATTGAATATTATGACGCTATATGGTCCACGCCATAGGTTCGATCTTTACTCTTGAATATGAACGGATTTGCGTGATAGCTCGGCGCCGATATGTTAAACTATTCCACGAGGCTGTACCATGTAGGCGGCATATATCCTAGCTATGCACCATAAAAATCTAAAAGTCATCAGTAAGGCCTTTCTTGTGGATTATTCTTTATATACACACGTATAGTATACACGTTTGAATAGGCTATTGGTTAGCTCATCTAGTGTTATCAGTCTCAAATATTAAGAAAGGTCAAAAAATGGTTGTCATAAAGCCCGCAAGATCTAATAGGTCCATTTATACAGTACATATATATCTATGTGTCAAAAAGTGACAAAAATAGTGCACCAAGTAGAGACACCCTGTTGTCAAGATCAGCCTCTTACATCTTCCTGACTATAGCTAAGCTAGCAGTATGTCATTTCCATATTATATTTTAAGAGAATTGTCCAAACTTTATATATTTTTCTTTTTCAGTATTGCAAATACTTCATGGTAAAGTTCTGTCCGCATGACTTATTTGTGAACACACGAGCTGACCTTGGTGTGTGTCCAAAAGTTCATGATGATGAAGTTAAAGACCTCTTTGATAAAGCTGATTCTTCATACAAGAAGGCCCAGTATGTTGAAGAGTTCCTGCGGTTCTGCCGTCACATGATCAATGATGTTGAAAGTGAGGATTGTTTTATTAATAACTAGCTGCCCGGCGCGACTTCGTTCGCCTGGTATCGTACCCTACCTTCATTTTTGTTATTCTGCTATTTGGGGCAGAGACAAATCTAAGAAATCAAAGATCAAGAAAATCGGTCGATCCGTTCTTGTGTTATAAATGGTGTAACTAATCTATTAGTTAACTTTGGTTTCTCAGAAGTAAAACTAAGATTAATGATTATTATCAAAACTTATTGAACTATATTCCTGCATCATTGTTAAATGCCTTAATTATTAAATTGAGGCAATAATTGCTTAGTGCTAGGGACATTATAAAATAGAATAACATTAGAAAAACAAAACTGCTGGAAGTGTATCAAACAGAATATCTATTAAGCTTGCTTTTAGCTGTCTGTTTGTATGTAAGTTTGTCTTGTTTGGTCACTTGTATTGTTAATTTACTCTGTTTATCTTTTCACTAGAGTCACTGTACAAAGGCTTAAGGCCTCCTTCCAGTAAAGAGTTCCCTATAATTTCCCATTAAAAAGAGAATAAAATAATCAATTCAAGAACAAGCTTTTATTAATAAAAGACATTAATTATTATGTAATAAAATGATAAATCAGTCATCATTATTATATAGTGCGTTTTTTTATTCACACACAGAATTCTAATGTAAAGCTATGTTTTTGTAGGAAAAATCCAGAAAGGTAAACAGCGATTGGAACTGATGAACTCGAAGCCTGAAGGTCCACCCATGACGCAGGCACAAACTGAGAAGAATGTGGAACAGGTGGGTAAATTAATTTCTTAATTAATTACACTAGATGTCACTTTAACCTTTTGCAATTATCATGCTTCACCAATATCTTTGGATAAGGATAACATTATGAGTTATATACCTACATACAACACAATAATATACAATAACTTTTTTATTTGATAATAGAAGTAGTTATATTTTCAAAAATATTGCAGCTTTTTCTTTCGGATACAAGTAAAGGGAACTAATTTTTTGAGCTGTTATTTAAATATTCGAGATGTTATTATGATCAGTTGAAAAACATATTGAGCAGTTATTTAATTTAATGGTGGTTGATTAATTATTGCGACAGTAAAACATGGACAGTAATAAAAAAACAATTAGTCGGTTATTTTATCATACAATGTCAATTCTAAAAAGAATTGATTAGTCCAATAACTGAATCAGCGGTAAAAATGATGGAATGAGCGGTTCGATAAATAGTTCGTCAGATTATAGCGAGCGGTGACAGCCAAACCTGCTCTTATTATACAATAAGTTTATTTTAGCTGCTACTAAGCAAATTCTATGTCATTTTAATTACTTAAGTATGTTTCGAATTACGAATAAAAGTTCCTATTATTATTATACAATTTGTTTTATTTAATTCCTTTAGTCAAAGCAATAGTAATTTAATTTTTCATTACTATTTAAGTACTGTTTTAGGGTTCCGTACCAAAACTGTAAAAAGGAACCCTTATGGTGCGACTTAGTCCGTCTGTCTGTCCGTCCGTCACACCGCTATATCTCGAAAACTACTTTACCACCTCATTATTTATAGAATTGCTTAGAATGAGATTTCTTACCGACAAATTCCGATTAATTACTGCCCACACGTAACCGCTCGTTCAATAATTTTTACCGCCCATTTAATTATTTCCTGCTCAATTATATATTCACTGATCCATTTCATTATTTTTTATTACTCATTTTTGTTTACTTTACTGCTTAGTTTTAACTGCTGAACTAGTTATTAAACTTGCCATTTATAATTTTTAACTTGCCAAAACCACTATTTACAACTGTCTCTTTAAATCAATGCCACAATAAAATAACAGAACTACTTAAATAAGAAGAAAAGTTATTAGATATATGAAATAATATAACTGTTGTGTGTTTAGCACCATAACAGGTTGCATTTTGAGAAACTTACAAAGTGTAATATTTCTTTGAATTTGAGGAAATTGATTATGAAGCATGTCCTAGGAAATTAATTCATATACACACTAAACAATCATCTGAAAGCTATATATGTACCATTTAATTTATGCAGGGTTATTAAATGTACCATATTCCTGAAATTAGTTTGCCAAGTATTGCTAGTAGATCCCCATGAGTCTTATGCCATGTTTTTTAGTTACGCAGCTGATCATAAATATGTTAATAATAATAAGGTATATTTTAAAAATCAAATTTATCATATTGCACTTTCACCATAAAATCTTGCTCAAATGTCTGCTATACTCAAAAAGGATGTTGTATTCTGACTGATACCTGTGTTATATGAGATATAACTACAAATCCATATTAGAATACTATTTAAACATGTTATTACTTGCTTCCGGGATGAGAAGTAAAATACTACCGATAAGCACACTACTATAATGTTGATTTTCAATTGATACAGAAACAGGAAAATGAATATTTTCCTCAGGTGCAATTGCTATCGGAGAAGATCACGTCCTTAGTACAAGAGGCAGAGGAAGCCGGCACAAGAGGCGATGTGGAGCAGGCTCAGGGCTTGATGAAGCTTTGTGATCGATTGAAAGAGGAAAAAGAAACATTGCTCAAACAGCAAGAGAACAGGTATTTAAAATTTCCTAATCGCTATCTATCTAAATGTTATCTGTGAATATAAACAAATAGCACGAAACATTTAACAGTGCTTGAGCTTTTGGTGAAGGAAACTATTGTGAGGTACCCTCTTAGCTAGCTACCATCCTCAAGTGCCTCAATTAAAAAATCATCAAACAAAAATTCTGCCTGAAGCGTCGCGACAGATAAATAATAGTACGCCCTTCCTGAATGGGGGGAAACTGGGGCTCTACCGCTTAACATTGGTGGTAATCGTAACGAACACCATTAAAGAATTTCATCCAATCAGGGCCCACGAATGGTCATCGTCGCGTCATACTGCGTGCGCGTCTTTGGATGAAATAATAAACAAACCAACAAAGTTACGCGGTAGAGTCCCAGGTCAATGACCTTACCATCTTCAGTGAGATTGTGCTCAATATATAGTTAAAAAGAAAATAAATGTTATTTCCTATCTATTAGTATTAATGTGATTCTATCCCCAAAATAAACATAGTTGTCTAATATTGTGTAAAATTCCTCAGCCACTGGTCAATGACTGCGGAGTTAGCGGCTGCTCAGGAGAAGCAGATGGAAGTGTGTCCCGTGTGCGGCGCCTTCCTCATCGTGGGCGACGCGCAACAACGCATTGACGACCATCTCTCCGGGAAACAACATGTCGGGTGAGATTAATGGACATAGGAATGTTTCCTGGCAAAAAATCTAATTAGTCCGTCAGTTAGATTATAAAAAAAAATTGGTGCCCAGTACACGTATTTTATGCTTTACCAAATCATGACAATTTTACAAAGATAAGCCACGTCAAATTTCGGGAGTGGGGGCTCGTGACGTCACTTTTGAGTAGAAAGTGTACCACAACGTGGAATTTCGACTCACCATTTCTACGTATTTTTTTGTCTATTATTTATAATGTGAGACGAGACAACGAGTTTGATTGGCTGTTAAGTTCATAATTTGGCATAACATACATAGGATGCTTTTACCCTCCCTAGGGAACGCAGGTGGAACCGCGGAGCTAAAACTAGTATTTTAATAGATAGGGACATGAGAAAACATTTATATTTTGTTTAAAAAAGTTACTATGACTAAACATAATATAAAAGTATTCTATGTAATATTTTTAATAATTCCTGTTCTTAATGTACACAACAGAATTTCAGAAAAAAATCATATACTTATTATAGTGATTTCATAGAACATGTGGCTATCCAAAATACATGCAACAGGTTTTGTGTTATATGATTGTTTTGGAAAAGGATGTATGATTTTTTTCCCGAGAATGCTGGTGAAACCGGACAGCAATTTTATAATAATTTTTTCAACACACTCGCTCGTAAATTGACATTTATTGCACCGTTTTTAGTATCTTAATGCAGCTTATTACGCACTAGTGCTTTTTACTTTACGTAAAGTAAAGTAAAAAGATCAATCCAAATCAGGCCAAATCAAGCCAACTAAGGTCAAATCAAGCCAAATCAGGCCAAATTAGGCCAAATCAAGTCAAATCATGCCATATCAAGTCCTAACAAGCCCTGTCATGTTCTATCAAGTCATATCAAGTCACATCAAGTCAAATCAAATCAAGTCAACTTCTAAATACAAGTATGTTTTTTCCTCGCAAGTGTGTTGAAAAACGTCGTATGACACGCGTGTGCATTGATTATTACACGCTCGGCTCACTTATCGCGTTCGCATGTGGCTCATGCGCTTAATACCGCCTTGCGTGTAATGACCAACTTTGCACACATGTGTATTGTACTATAAATCTATTGATACATTTCTTTACATCAATTATTTAATTTATGTCAAAAGGTACCAGTTTAGGCTAGTTCATTATAATTCGCATAAATAACAAGCTTCAATGAACAGGTATTTTAAACTTCGCCAAGCCTACGAGGAAATGAACGAAGCGCGGGAGAAAGAACAGCAGGAGAAAGAGAGGAAACGTCGGGAAGAGAGAGAGAGGGAGCGTACTTCCCGCGGAGGGGGACTCGGTTCCGACCGACGTGATCGGGAGCGTATGGAAAGAGATAAAGAGAGGGACCGCTCGGAACGAGGAGAGAGGGGGGCAGAAGTGGGCAAGGAAAGGGAAAGAGCGAGCAAGGAGCGGCACCGGTAAGTGATGAAATGGAGCTACTTTTTTGTAATGATTGCTTAAAAAGAATTATAAGTCAAGATTCCATTCTTTGTTTATAGACAAAATTTGTCTAATAGAAAAAAATTTGGCGACTTCTTATATTTTTATTTCTTCCTTTATCCATTCTGTATAACAATGGGGCTGATTCCGTTTTTTTACAAACTGAATTTAGTCTCACTGTATGTCAGGATTTAAGAAATTAAGATCTGTCGAATTAGTCCAACATCTTGTGAATTAAGAATGTATAAAACAATGTCGTTAAAAGTTACACCATTTATAACTCGAGAACAGCTGGACCGATTTTCATGATCTTTGGTTTGTTGGATTTGTGTCTGCCCCGAATAGTAGAATAATTAAAAAGAAGGTTGGGTAGAGACGCTACGCGAACGAAATCGCGCCCGTCAGCTAGTTGATTATAAACCTTATCTCAAAGAGGCAGGTTCCAAATTCATTTGTAAAACATGACAGATTGACGTTCTATCAGATGTTATATTATGTGTATGGATGCAGGTCGGTTCGCGAGGACAAGGGCGGGCGGCACGAGGAGCGGGAGCGGGAGCGGGAGCGCGAGCGCGAGCGCGAGCCGGCCCGCGCCGACAAGGAGCGGGACCGAGCGGACCGGGACCGCGGGGACCGGGACCGAGACCGAGACCGCGGGGACCGGGACCGTGGGGACCGCGACCGGAAACATCGCAAGGACAGAAGTAACCATTCATTCAATAATCACGCTCTAGCTTTTTTATTTCAGCAAGTTGACTAGTACCAGATGATCAGTCTCATGGTAAATGGTCACCGCCGCCCATCGAGGACAAATCCCTTTAGAGTAAGTAGTAATACCGAGCAATCAAATCCCGCAACTAGTCAGTGATTTTGCTCTGATTTTGAACAGTAAGGACCTATCACTGCAACTAAATGATTAACGTGCCCTTGACTAAGCCAAAAGAGCGCATGTGTCCTTGCCTTAGCCAATCAGAGCGCATTGTCGGTGGTGGGGAAATGGCGGAATATAGTTCAAAAAAAATGCGCTTCTTTGGGTTAATTTGTTAGATGTCTATGCCTATGGACATTTGCAATTGCATTGTTTTGGAAACTGGACATACCTTGCAATATCGACAGCGTGAACCCTGATATGGTGGAGTGTCTTCGAACTATACACGCAAAGATTGCGAAGTATATGTTTATTTTGCGGGAGTTGCAAGTATTTACGGTTGAGGTAGTGGCGTAGCTTGCCCTAGACTGGCTCTGTATCAATGTTTGATAAGGGGCCCTTCTACCTGACTGTAGCGGAGCCCTAATGGAGGGTAAAGATTTTTTGCTCAGACACGGTCGGGGCCCTTTAGCCCGAGAGCCCCGTTTAATTGATACGGCGGTAGACACGCCCCTGGGTTGAGGCCATGATATGATCGTGGAACATTCCTGCCGTCGTACGACAATAAGTATTAACGAATGTTTTTATGTTCGTCAGGATCGCCGCACGAGCGCTCTCGCCGGCGTTCCCGAGACCGTCACTAGCAAATGACTGAGGTATCACAAAAGCACCTGAAACTGGTAAGTATACAAGTTTCACGATGTAATTCCTTACAACGCGAAGCGCCACAAAACAACACGAAGAAATCCCGCATATCTATCACCTATCATTCCAATGCATAATTATTTTCGCCAAATTAAACGTACACTTTTGTTTATAAAACCATTTTCACATACTCCAACCAGTCCCCTCCCCGAAGAAATGTTGATACATTGACAAGTAATAAAGTGAACACTGTTGTTTTACAGCTTAATGTAGCATACCAAAATATAACTTCGGTATATGGCAATCATATGGCGAGTAATGTTGACTCCCATTGCACTCTCGATTCGGTAGTTGTCGTCACACCGACGGACTTGGCAGGTATTTGATTGGTATTTTGAATAGTTGCCGCGAGCTGACAATTGGAAAAGACTTTTGGCAATCGTTTATTTAATCCAAATGCATTTGATGTCTAATTGAATGTATGAAGACGAAATGGCGATTGTCAGAATGTGGTCTTTTGACGAGCAGTCCGCCTCGACGTCGTTTTTGAGGTATTTCAACATGTTATGTTCCGCCGTCCGCGTCGTCAGTAACAGTAGTCGCCAGTGACAGTAGTCGCCAGTCGACTGGTGCCGATCGCTGATGCGATGCCAGGTATTTGTTAGGCCACCTCATATTTCGATGTAGGGCTACAACGGGGAGAATTTCTTGTCCTTTATATATTTTTCTAAATAATCTCTTGTAAAAATTTTACACTTTTGATACCACAGATGTAAGAAGTAACGCATAATGGAATTTAATTGTTTGTAAACAAAAAAAAAATTATCATTATTGTTCCGATGATCGGCTTCAAAAGGTTTTTGTCGTCGTTACATTGCCATTACCTATACTGCCATGTTACGGAGATGAAATAGTACACCACATGTGCTCTTTCTTTCACGATTATGGATGCTGTTATCACATCATCTACTGTATGTTTCCAGGTACCCAAATGATTCTAAATGTGGCACCAAGTTTCAATTTTCTTATATTTGTCGCGATATCTATATAATGCTAAATAATTGTTTATTTGGACTGCTCTTAAAAAAGCAAGAAAAATTGTTGCCATATTGAAATATTAACCATTATCCCAACACCCATTTGGTATTAAACTGCAAATGATTGAACATTAACCTTATTGGCCTAAGAATCTAAACTGATAAATTCTTGTAAATATAGAAAGTATGATTTTCCTTACACTAACAATAACACGTGCAATTTAAAACTTTTCAATCATTCAGCAGTTAATTCCATTCATTCAGCTTCTCAAGTGCCCGTTACTAGCTTGCTCCATGGACTTTTCAGTTGGGAACGTAGACGAAGAACATCGGATCTCGGCGTCGACCACAGACAATGAGGTACTTTTGAAATTAACACATCCCGTACACAAGAGGAGGCGATGGCAACAAGCAATCGGGAATTAACAACCAACAGTTTCGAGGTGACATAGAATAGTCACGCGTATAACTAAGAAACTTTTGATGTTAGCTATTTGATTCTAATATAATTGACTAGTTCACTTGCATGTAGTCCTACTTTACGAATGGACATGTTATTTTTTACGCTTAGACCCTAAATGTATGTAAAGTATAGCTACCTCTTCGAAATGTTCGCCCTAGGGAGTCACTGTTTTGTTTTTCTGTAAACCAGTTTCCACTGAGGAGTGATTCAGGTATTTATAATATTATTTTTTTATTCCATTACAATGTTATTGTGATTTGTCGAGTATGAGTGTGAATTGTTAGGGTTCATTTCAAAGGAATAAATAATAAATTTGAATTTTTCGTTTTATTACAATACCCCTCGAAAATATCATCGATCATCTGTGTCGATAATTTTGAAAAGGGTTCTGCCCCCCTAGACAAGATGGCTGTCGACAATCGTCATCGTTAGTAAGCGATCAACCTTTGTATGGGATTGACATAAGAGATTGTTAAAAATCACGTGATATTTCGATTTGAAATGTCAATCCCATACAAAGGTTGATCGTTTACTGTCGATGACGATTGTCGATAAACATCTTGTCTACTGGCCTTCTTCTTCTTGTATACTTCTACTTATATGAAAAACGTAGTTTTAATACGTTGTACTTAGCTTCAAAAAAGTTTTATCAGTTTGGTAAATAAATAACCGTTAGTCCGCTCTTTATAGACGTTGGCCTTGCTAAAAAACTTTACGGGCTCTACCGTTACAGTTTCAGATTTCGACGCTTTAAAGTTTTTGTGAAGAAACTTCAATATTAAGTTGCAGGAGTGAGAATTTGAAAACACACTCAATGCTAAGCTGCAATTTACTTGTGAGCTTACAAAAGTTTTTCAGTCATTCAGAAGTAGAGTCAGTGGATGTTTATAAAAATTAAACATCCACCGACTCTACTTCTGAATATAGTCCCACAAACTTATCTTGCGCGAAGATTTGAAGTAGCAATTTGTCACCAATTTGTGTACATGGCGGGCCCAGATATAATATCTAGACAGATATTATATCCTTCCCTGAAGTTAATAAAGATGGAACACGTTTTACTGTATAGAAAATTAGTTATGTTTTCGATATAATTTTACACGTCATTTCATGTGATGATGCTCCAGAATCCATAATTCAAATATCACTTTTTGGTTCTAGGCTTGTTGTAGCCATGACGATGATTTTGGGTTAGTAGACAAGATGGTTATCGACAATCGTCATCGTTAGTAAACGATCAATCTTTGTATGGGTTTGACATTTCAAATCGAAATATCACGTGATTTTTAACAATCTCTTATGTCAATCCCATACAAAGGTTGATCGTTTACTAACGATGACGATTTTCGATAACCATCTTGTCTAGGGGGGCTGGCCACATTTCTGTTGAACAAATGAGTTGTGACTTTTTGGCATTGGCGAGAACTTAGGTACCGTGGTTAGGTACCTACTGAGTGACGTTGCGTTTTCATTTTCATAAATTCGTGTATTTTGAGTTTTTTTGCATATTATTTATTGGTGGTATTTTATCCAATAAATATTAATCAATCCATGTGCACCAGTGAAGTGAAATGAAATGAATATTGTATTAATTGTATATCGTGACTTTACAAGTTGTCTCAAAAAGACCGTGAAATTTTTTAGCACAATGACCACCATTTACCAAAACATGACTGGACCGTTATTGATAATTTGGACTATGTAAAAGTTAATGTGCGGACTATATCAAAGTGATATTATAAATAAAATGTATGCGACTGAAGGACTTTGTATCCAAGGGCAAAAACCAATACAAAAAAAAACTCGACTGTCAAAGTGACAGTGTTACTGTCAGTTAGAGATGGCGATTCTTTCCGAAAAAAATCGATTTTTAAATCGATTCGAATCGTGACCTAATGAATCGATCCAGAAAAAATCGAGGCCAATAAGATCGATTTCTGAAAAATCGATCTTTTTATCAAGTTTTTGTTTATAATGTAATATAAATCTATTTTATTAAAAACAAGATACGTATTATAATTTAACGATCTCTTATCAGTAAAATCAGGTAATTCGATGATAAAAATATTTTTATTACCATATTAAAACATCAGATCAGGTATAAAACAAGACCTTTATTTTTTAAATGTACTGATTTAACCCTTTAACCGGCAGCCGGCAGCCCTCTTATAATACGGGTACATTCAATTAATTGTAAATACTTTTTTGGTTTATACCGTTTATACCAAAAAATAAAATAAAATCGAATGTTGATTTTCAAGGGTGAAATATCGATTCACTGAATCGATACAGTACTACATATCGATTTAAAAAATCGATCTTTTTGGCTCCAAAAATCGATTCTTCGATTAATCGATCTCAGATCGCCATCCCTACTGTCAGTTCTATTTCGTAAACAATAATTTATAGTAAACAAATCCACATTTTGGTTTAGGCTCGATTTTTCATCGTAATATAGGTATAGAATCTATAAAAGTATTAATAATAATGTTATCTGAAACCGAAAAATCTGAAGATGAAATATTGAAACAAGAAGCGAGAGCGCAATTACGCGAATCGTTTTTAAAAGCGATTAATGAAATACATGGTAAGTCTAACTAAATGTTAAATGTATTCCGTCTATAGTATAGTAGGCAAAACTATAATTGGTCATAATTAGGTACCTAAAAGTAAATTAAATTACGAATATAAAACCTACCTTTTGGACTTAAGGTGGATGTGTCAGCATGAGGCGGGTATTTTTATTTTTCTAGTTTTTATTGTTTTTTAGATTAGAACAATATGGCTAAATATTTCAATGAAATGCGACCGTAAAAGTTTATTTGGCACATTGTGTTATAAATGTTTCTTGTATAATATGAGCCATATTTGAACGTTCTTCTAAAAACTATTTTACTGAATGTACAAAAATAGTTCATGTAAAACAAAAAGTATCAATTCCACAATATGCCAAACAAACTACTACAGTCGAAATATTTATCCATGTGATAATTTTACTCTTCAAGGTTTTTTTTATACTATCTAGGCAGCAAACAAGCATACGGCCCGCCTGATGGTAAGCGATTACTGTAGCCTATGGACGCTTGCAACACCAGAGGTGTCACTCATACATTGCCGACCCTGTTGTCAGCAAAACATCTGCAATCCCCTAGTATTACAAATGGGCATAGTGGCAGCCACATATCATCAAGGGGACAGCAGCCTGCCTACATGTAAAATAAAACGATTTTACAATTTTCAGGTGAACCATGTAGCATCCTAACATATGAAAAAACAAATTTGACTGCAACATTCTCTGGGTGGAAACCAGATGGTTCTGAAGTTCTTGTCCGTGATCTCAAAACTCCTGCACAAATCAAAATGCATTCTGCTCTATTAAGGACTCCAGATATATTAGCTATACAATTTGATAGGCCTATACAGTTGCCATAAATAATGTGAAATCCAGCTATTTTTTGATTTCTTTACCTATATTTTACATTATTTAAAGCACATATGTATACAAATATCTTTCTGAAAAAAATCACATATTTGTACTTTATAATATATTATTTGATTGCTTGTTAAACTCTCAAAACTATTTCCAAGGAACAGGATTCCGAGCAGTTTAGCTGACATTAATGGAAATTAGATAAATAGTATCTCACCGCTTCTTTACTCACTCTAATAAAACTTACAATTAAAATCACACATTATCAATCACAAAAATATTTTGACGACAATAATTTATTTAATAATTTCTTTGATTCATTCATTTGGATGGTCAGGTTCAATTAGGTAGCAAACAAGCATACGGCCCGCCTGATGTGAAGTGGTTACCGTAGCCTACGGACGCTGCAACACCAGGGGCGTCACTCGCGCGTTGCTGACCCTGCAGTAATCTCTTCATACCCTTTTTGAAGAACCCCATGCTGTACTCCATTGGGAAAACCACTATGTTATAAAATTAATAAAGTTTTTGCATTTAGTTATTTTTCTACTAGGTAATTAATTGATATAGGTAAGTAGGTAGGATCAAGCAATTAGACTCTGCAATTTCCCTTTTTGCAACTAAAAAACAAATCAATTCCAGTACATACCTACTATACTATCTATATCTGTCTCTACGAATTGAACGCTAATTGGGTAATCCTGATATATTATTATAGTACCTATTGGGAGTTCGACTGGAGTTCCTCTAATTGAATTTTTTCGGTTCAATCATTTACTGTGACAGTAAGGTCTCCAGAAAAAAGCGGAAACACGCTTTGGCGCTTCGGGAATAAATTTAATTAAATGAATAACGTTTATAGGGACGAGTATAGCTCTTTTACGTATTAGGATAATAAATTAGGTTGTGTACGTATCTTCCTGAATTATATTGATATTTTATTTTAAATATTTAATTTAAGGGCAACCAAGAAGGTATATAAAAATATGTAGCTAAGTGCTGCCTCAATTTAAAGGCTATTATTACCAAAAACAATAACAAAATAAGCTTGAAAGTAAAATCAGTAAATTCAATTAAAACCCCTAATATTAACAGTAGGAACAAATAAGTTAGAATAAAATACATATAAATTAAATTAAATGAGGATAAGATAATAATTATAATAAACTTTCGGCCACTAGTGGCTGCCACTGGTGGCGGCGTGTAGTGGTCTGACTGAACCACTGGTGGTCGCATTTAGAGGCGGCGACTGGTGGCCTCAATGTGCCGGGGATCTAAGATGGGCTTGAAATTAGCCTGAAAATGCATCAAGTGATATAATTACTAACCTATATTTTTGTGTTTACGCATCTCTAATACGGAAGGCAGGGGTAATATGGCACAACGAGGTTAATGCGAAAATTGTTACACATTAGCGTTCCCTTGCGGAGATATTTACAACATTATACAATTATCCGAGGGTATACGAGCAAAGGTACAGTTACCGTTGCATATATCGTAGATATGAGGTTGGGATCCCTGGTACTCGCAGACCTGTTGCTCAATCGATTCGCGGCCCGATTTATGTAGCGCACACACGCCTAGAGGGTTTTTTATAAACCTCCGCAATGAGGGACGAGTTGTTATTGGGTGTATCGTTGTTCCTTTTTAGGGTTCCGTAGCCAAATGGCAAAAAACGGAACCCTTATAGATTCGTCATGTCTGTCTGTCTGTCTGTCTGTCCGTGTATGTCACAGCCATTTATTTCCGAAACTATAAGAACTATAATGTTGAAACTTGGTAAGTAGATGTATTCTGTGAACCGCATTAAGATTTTTACACAAAAATAGAAAAAAAACAATAAATTTTGGGGGTTCCCCATACTTAGAACTGAAACTTTTTTTTTTTTTTCATCAAACCCATAAGTTTGGGGTGTCTATGGATAGGTCTTCAAAAATGATATTGAGGTTTCTAATATCATTTTTTTCTAAACTGAATAGTTTGCGCGAGAGACACTTCCAAAGTGGTAAAATGTGTGTCCCCCCCCCTGTAACTTCTAAAATAAGAGAATGATAAATCTATAAAAAATATATGATGTACATTACGGTGCAAACTTCCACTGAAAATTGGTTTGAACGAGATCTAGTAAGTAGTTTTTTTTTAATAGGTCATAAATTGAAATTAATATCAAATACTCAGGTCTATACTACCATTTACTTATATACCTACAGGTTTGTACGGAACCCTCGGTGCGCGAGTCTGACTCGCACTTGGCCGGTTTTTTTATGTGTTTAATTTTTAAATATGAGTAACACATGGACGGGATCAATTTGTTGGACTTATCTTAGGTTAAGCGCGGGGGAAAATTTAATGAAAAATATTTTTTTATTCATAGAATAATAATCGAACCTTATTGAAGTAAGAGTTACCGTGCTTCTGTGTAGATTCTTTTCTTTTGAAAATATATCCATTGAGTTCTTATGATAATAATATTTAACTTACAACAGAAGGAACATGTGTGCAAAATTTTATGTATGTATCTAGATCGCCAAACAATAAACCCAAAGAAGCACAATGATTTCATTGTGTTTGAAATCAATTCCGCCAATATTAATGATTCTTGGGTAAAAACAAAACAATTCTAATTAGTCCTTCAGTTACATTATCAAAAAATATTGGACATGTATTTTTTGCTTTACCAAATCCTAAAACATTTACAAAGATAACGCACGATAAGTTCGGAAGTGGGGGCTCGTGGTGTAACTTTTGAGCAAAAACTGTACCATAATGTGACGTCACGCGGAACTTCAACACACCATTCTTCGTATTTTTAACCGACTTCAAAAAAGGAGGAGCTTTTCAATTAGTTTTTTTGTTTTTTTTTGTTGTATGTTTGTTACCTCATAACTCCGTCATTTATTAACCGATTTGGAAAACTCTTTTTTTGTCTGGAAGGGTACACTTCCCGTTTGGTCCCGGTCTCATCAAATGCGCTCTGATTGGTAAGTTAAAACACAGTCATTTGTCCTTACTGTTCAAAATCAGTGCAAAAGCACTGTCTAGTTGCGGAATTGGATGGCTCTGATCTGTATTACCACTCTAAAGGGATTTTTCCTCGAATCCTGCGGTTAAAGCGTATATCTGTCAAAGATAGTTATTGGTTGGTTTGGTAGGTACGGTGTGCCATGGGAATTCGCGTAAGTTTTCTCCTTGGTTGAAGTCAGTATCACATTACCCGTTAGGAGGAAAATTCAATGGAAGCTAGGATTATGGTAATGCGCGTTGCGACTTAGCTTTAGCCTATCACCAATAGGCACATTCCTGAAAAAATCGTTTCGGTCCGTCGTTACATTATCAAAAAAAAATTACACTTATTTTTAACAAATTGATTAATATAAAACAAGTAAAATGAATTTATTACATTTGATTTAATTATCAAATCTAATTTTATTCAATCAATTAATTTGAGACAGCCTTATTTGGATAAGGATTTCAGAGACACCTTATACCTACTACTCAAAAACTTGGATATTGGAAGGAACGATATTTAATTTTCTCAATTAAATTTGAAGGGTCCAACGGATATTAGATTGGGATCTCAATTAAGTTTGCTAACTTAGTAATAAATTAAACCTAACGAAATAAACTTCATAGAAGAGGTTCTTATGAAATGTTTTAATTTTTTAGCTTTAACAAATATACAAAAGCTAAATGTTACTACGAAGTTTTTGCTCCGCGATCCCTCATTTCACACCCTAAGGGGTAAAATTTTGGAAAACCATTAATTAAATAAGGATCCTATGTGAAATATTTTAAGCTTAAGTTTCAGGTCGTGGATTCGATTCCAACACAGTACATACATATGAATTTATGTGCATGAACATGTCTGCATGTCCTGATTCTCCTATGTAGTAAGTTTCTGGACTCTGTAATTTGAGCTGTACGTTAATATTTAGCACCAGTTAGTCAGTTTCTATTATAGGTATTTATATCTGACACCGTATTTTTGTGAAAACTGTTAGTTTATAATCTATCTAGCGAGATTATAAACTATCGATAAATTGTGAACTTTACCATACTGCTTACAGTGCTTTCAATATAACGCATTCATTGTCGATAGTTTATAATCTAACCACGACAAACCTATAAACTAACGGTGTTCACAAAATTACGGTGACATATTGATGATTCATTTGACTTATTTAATAGCTTATGTACCTACTGTCTATATATTGTAGGTAGAAATATATACTTAAAGCACTGTTTCATATTTTCCTTTATTAACTTCTAAGTTCTAGTTTTAGTGAGACGTGATCACGCAACATTACCCAGTGACGTAGTATTTATCTACTCTGAGGTACTACCAAGGTCCATTATCAAAAACGAGTAACTTTTTAATTAAAGTAACTTTCGATGGAGGGACATCGGTCTCAGATGACGCGAGTAGGTAAATCTTTCCTAACTTGTTAAACAGATTAATAAGTTTGAACCCCTATTAGAGAACTTGGGACAACTAATGACTACCGGGCTCGGCTATCGCTTAAAGATAATCTGGCATACAATCCGTCTTCAATCATTATCAATGGAAACTTAGAGTAGACCACAAGTATACATCTAAATAGCGAGTGTATTGTTCTCGTGTCAAAATTTGTGCAAAAATGGAGAGAAATGCTCTTCTTTTGAAACTGTTTCGCGCGGACAGGGAACTCGCAGAAGGCTGCTCCACCAGAGACGAGGGATGTGTTTAGCTGAATAAAAAGGATAGCTTCATTTTCACGTTAAAAATCTAATGCCAACCTAACTATATCAATCTTGTGAGATAATGGTAGGAACAAAAAAGTGACTCGCTTGGTTTTCATACGTATGGAGGGACTTGCGTTATCTACCTATTTAGATTTATGTCTGGGGAGTAGACAGTTACTTTGTGTACGGTCAGCAGTGTAACAGCTGAACAGATACTTTACAAAACACTTTTACACAACTATTCATGAAATAAAAATATGTTTTTTTTCTATTTTTTATGCGAATAAGTTGGTAAGCAAGCATACGGCCCGCCTGATAGTAAGCGGTTACCGTAGCTATATGGACGCTTGTAACACATGGGGCAATACTCACGCTTAACCGACCATTCACTCCTCCCCAGTGAGCTCTGGCAATCTACTCACTTTAAAGTTATTTGGCTGCGGCATTATGTAATGGGCGTCCATGCTTGGCGAACCGAGCACGAGCCGAGCCTCGAACGAGTACACTGCGAGCACGATTCGCGTAGCGTGGACGGGCTCGCGAGCCTCGAACGAGCGCGATTGTCAGTTTTTTACGTACAAAGGGATTCGCATCGTGCTCGTTGAAGGCTCGTTGTAGGCTCGTTCGTGGCTCGGCTCGTGCTTGATTCGCGTAGCATGGACGCACCATAAGGTACTTCCTCAGTCGCTCTTTGATCGAATAAACGCTACGTTCTACCTCTCTTAAAATATGTTTAGATACACATAAAACAACTATTTAGTTTATCTTTCCATAATATAACATAAATAGCTGCATATATATAACATAAATAGATGTTTGGTGCAGCTATTTATGTTGCTGACCGTACGTGACAATGCTAGCATCAGTTATTGTATCATCATAATATTCTGCGAAGGGATATCCACTGCTTGAATATAGGCCATATGACTCTATCCTATATTATAATTAATGTGAAAAGTTTGCATGGATGTTTGTATGGATGTGATTTGAAAATGTTTGTCACGCAGAAACTACTGAATGGATTTGGATGAAATTTGACACACAGATAGACTATGTTCTGGATTAACATAAGTATATGATACTTTTATTCCGAGAAAACAATATATCCCTCGGGTGAAACCGAAACCGCGGGACGAAAGCTAGTATGGCATATTTGCATAATTAACAGTCTTCTGGTAAATGAGTAACTGACGGTAGTTACCTATCAATATGAATATACCTACCAGCCAATGTTTTTTTTACTTTTCACAGCCTAAAAGGCTCTCAAGTGCCAGGCGGGTACTACAAAGTATCCTACCATCGTGCTATGGTTTCCTATCGATTTTACCTCCAACGAAAGCATAAGCTCATTGTAGAATTACAAAACAGCAGCTTCGTATAGAAGCCCGATTATATAGAAGGCCTTACAAGACATTCCAAATTTAAGGTGCCGATCCCACAGATAGAGTTCTAGAGTTCCGAGTTCTGAGTTCCGCGTTCACTGTAATCTATGCGGCGCCTTTTATCTTTGCACACAAAGAACTTGTCGTTCAAGAGAACGCGAGTTCTGTCGGAGTTCCATTCTCTGAAGCTGGCAGTTTAGGTGACACGTCTGAGCTATCACTGTCTTAGCGTAGCGTTATATTCTCTTTGGTCTTATTTACTGAATGACACAAGGCAGAAAGCACAATGGGATCTTCAATACTCTATAACTTTTTTCTAAATAATATATTATTGCCTAATAGAAAACACAAATAGAAATTATTGCTGTGTGTAAGTATGTATCTATATGTGAGTATTTTTAGGTTAACCGACCATTCGTCTTGTTTTGAAATCTAACTAGGTAGGTACGGTACAACCTTGAACGATTTAACCTCATTATAACATCGTGGTATAACCCACCTATAATTTTTACAGGATAGAAAATCTCCTAGATGTTTGGCATTCCGTCAATTTCAACGAGATCGAATTAACAACCACATTTTCGCACTAAGTAAGGATTTATCACGGATCAACCGACCTATATTCTCCTATTTTCATAGCTATCTTATCGAAGTTACTGCGTGGGGCTACGTGGGGAAACCTCAAGTCTCGGGCGTAACGACAAATTCGTGATCCATCAATTCAGTGAGGTATCGGTATTCATAATGTTAGTAGGCAATTTGCAGAATACTATACAGGTGAATTATGTTATTATGTATTGATTATACTGACGAGTAAAAATCGTAGTAAAATATGTAACACATAATATCAACTAGGTACTCATATATAGGCAAAGAATTTAAGAGGCACGATACCCTATGAAAAATCTTTGTATATAGGTATATCTTACATTAGTGAAAGGAGGCCTGTGCTCAGCATTGGGACATTAAAGGCTGATGATAATGACGATATCTTACATTACAGCATCACTATATAAACTTTTTGGAAACACTACCGAATATTTGGCTGATTTTGGCATGGCTGAGCACTAGACCTTTTTGTCTCTGCTTTTGTTTACTTCTTTTTTTTATTTGTTTTATTATGTTATTTTTAAGTTAGAGACAAATAAACGTTCATTTATTTATTTATTTATTTATTTTATTTCGGCTAAAGATAGGCTCGCGTTTGCTCTGCGACGTCAAAGAAGTACTAAAAACAAGTATGGTTGTAATATTATTGCTTGGAAGAGATGGTGGTTGACTCCTTGTTTTTATTTTTAAACATTTAGGTCCAGCCAGGTTCAAAAGTAAATGCTCTCTTTCAGTGTCAATTTCTGTGAACTCTCCGCTACTTTTGACGCTGACTGCACCACACACAATCACACGACAAGCGAGAATCGAGTGACTTGTGGCACGTAATAATATTTACTGTAAACCGTGGGGGTATTGTTGAACTGTGTGTACATTGAACAAAAGGCTTTGTGAATGCCAGATCGAACGAAATCATCATAATAGCCATGTAATAGCCTCATTCAAGAAGGACATTACCGCCAAGTGCCAAGCGCGTTTGTTTTTATTAATGGTGTTATCACAGTCAGTCGATTTTTTTATACAAATACAACTAAGGCGGCAATCAAGCATTAGGCCCGCATGGTGGAAGTGGATGCCAAACTTTATGTAGAAGAAACTGAATGAAATGTATCAACCACTCACCTGCACTTGGTGATCCACTTCCTTCTTCTTGGGGTACCCCGGCAGATGATGATAGCTCGCTAGTTGCGTTCTCGGACGTGTAGTATCTCGTGTTGGCTTTGTATTTCTAGTTTTTGTCGTTTTATCGAGTTTCTATAATTAATTCGGGAGCGCCAGCTAAAAGCAGCGTTTCGGTTCGCGCCGGTTGATCAGAGAGTCCATAGCCGCTAGACGCTTACAACACCAGGGAACCCGACCCTGAAAAATTCTCTATTTATTATATGTCTTGTTCCACCAAAAAGTTTTGCGAGTTTTTAAGCCCTTGTAATTTTGAAACTTTATAGCTTAATGGGAATCTGACTGTATGCCTACGCCTTAGAGGCTTACCCCCTTTATTCATAATCGCTTTTAACTAAATCAGTGTAATAGTGTCTTCCGTCTCACTCTTTCGATCACCAAATGTCACGTGACAGATAAAGACTTCAGAATTTTAGCTAATCAACGTTTGATAACTTCATTATGAATAAGGGGGTTAGATTTTAGTTACCGACTGGAAGTTTTGAGTATTTTATGATACCCAAAATAGAAACATACTTCTTTTGTATGGAAGTAGCTCGCGTTTTTTTTTTACTGTGTATGGCCGTATTTGACCGCAATCTTACCATAGTGATAATGCGGCCGAAGATGGTAAGCACACAAAGTCTAACTGCCTCTCAAGTGTAGCTGTCGGAACACACCGATACGTGCTTGGCGACAGATTTTATACTACAAAGTACTCTACCCTTGTGCTATAGTAGCCTCACGATGTTTTCCTTCTACGAATGCTCAAGTGATTGTAGGATTCGAACGCGGGACCATCGTCTCGGTAGGTATCCGATGTCACAACCACTAGGCTGAACACACAGCATAAAGAAAACATTTTCGTAGACCATGCTACGAAAGTGCTACGGTTCTTGAAATTTGTATATTTAGGAACATTATACTTTATAAACTAAAATCAAGTAATCTGAAGAGCCGATCAATTGGATGGGTTGGTATTACATTTACATTTGGGATCACTGATCGGCGTTATTGATTCGGCGCGAAATTAGGTCGTGAATACACCCAACAGATTTTAATTAACATCTGATTTCTGTCTATGCAGGTTCTGTCCTAAGATATTATCACATTTTAATTAAGTGTTCATTTATAAATGAGTTAATAATGTTCAGAGAAAAAAGAATTGTCAACAGCTCTGCCCGAGTTCTCGTACCATAGGTACCTGACAGTAACGCTAAAACTATTTATCTATTTTAAGTAGTTAATATAATAAAATCGTAAAGAAGCCAAATCTGAACATTCTATATTTTTTGAAAAAATAAAAATATTCTGTCTCTTTGTCTGGTTATTTGTTCAAGCACCAATTTGTTTATTAGCACATAAGCTCTATTACAGCTGAAAGGATTTGGTTGCTTTAAGCACAGAGGATTAAATAGTTATATTAATCTGTGTAATCTTCCCTTGAGGTCCTTGAGTCTTAGAAACGTAGGTAAAACTGCGGGGCTTCCAACTAATTAAAAATTTTAGAGAAGGATTTTTTTTGAGTTGGTCTACCGTCGAATTTCCATTACAAATACTTACTATTTTTTTTCCGATTAACGATATTCTTGAGATTTGATTTAAGCTTCGATGCTATCACCAACTAAGAACCCTTATAGTAACTTTTAAACCAGGGATCTACAAAATTTTACATTTGGCGACAAATTAGCAGCATCAAACCCAAAATGGTGGCCTTACTCAGGTCACACTAAGTATATTAAATAGTATATAAAAATACGTTATCTAGTTTCCACAGTACAGTCGCAGATTGCCATATGTATGAAGTGGGATATTATTTAAGTGCCCATGATGAATTATTGTAGTTATTGTATTATGTAGGTACTCCAAAACCTTGAACCATTTTAGAACAAGCACAGAAATAATAGCATTCTAAGTTTTAAACAAGTTGGGCCATTGCAATTAACTGGGTACGGTTGGGCACACACACTTGGGTACTCCCATTAAATAATTGTACTTCTACTTCTTAGAACTAACAAGCTACTACAATAACTCTGTTTGTGGGTCAACTCTCCAGCACTGCTTAAAGTTGGCTGAGATTTGGATCCAACCGGGTTGTTGCGAACTGATTTCGTATTTATTATGAAAACTAGCTTCACCCGGGATGGATGTGGCGATGCGAGTGCTTTTTTTCAAGTTGTGATATCTTTACTTGATCTAAATTTTTTGCTTATTTAAGTAAAATGTTTATTTTGATAAGGATTAATATCATGCCACATAGATTCAGTCTTTTGAATATAAATGTTAACTAATCAAAGCTACAATAAAAATAATAAATAATTAAATGAAAAACACGCTAGCCTTGTCTTCCAATATACTAATGTATACCAAATGTCAAGTCAATCCGATCACTGGAAGTAGGTGAAATTCGACTTGCAAGATTCCACCCGACAGAACAAACATACATATCTTATCTTAGGTTATCTTATCTTGTGCCGGGGCCGAGATATAATTCGGACACTTCGACCCATTGGGATCTATTGTGGTCCCCTAGATAACATAACGTCATACATACATTGCAAGTTAAATAAAAGCTTGTAAAAAGTGCAAATATGTGATCATGTAACCGTCTCGTTTGTTCAGCCTAGGTCCAGATTTCTAAGAATTGTCGACCTTCCGTCCGTTCCTTAGTTATTCCTTTTGTGTGACGCCCCAGGCTTCGACCAAGTCTCAAGTTGTACGAGTGAATGCTGAATGAGTGAGTAGAAAATGAATGGTATGAAAATGTGTCATGGTCAGGTCTTTTTTACTTTGTTTATAGAATGATGAAAGGAGAAGGAAAAAAAATACTTATAGGTAGGAACCTAGGAAGAAAAGTATGTTTTTTTGTTTGTCTTTTCCCGCAGCAAAGGATCTACCATATTTTATAGAAATAGGTGGGCCCTGAGAGTAAAATAAGCTACTTTATATCCTGGCAAAGCGGGTGAAACTGGGAGACTACTCGTTGTAGTATTGATTATGAGACCGAACGTATAACACCAGAAGGTATACCTCATACGTATAGTAACCGGCAAAGCTCTTGGCAAAAAACATAAACTGCACAGAAGCCAAATTTTAGGTCTCTGGCGGGTCCGGAGCGGGGGCGGGCACGATACAATAAATTATAATAATAAACGAGTACATTTATGTTGCCCGCCAGTGTATCTGCGCAATCCATTCCCCACTACGCCCAAATAATGCCATGAAGTTAGCCGGGATCTATACCGATAGTTTGACAAAAGATTTTTGACTTTAAGCGTCTATGTCGGAAAGCTAATGAGTTAGATACTGTAAAGCACTACGATGTTACAGAGAAAATTTAATGATTCCAAATGGAGCTATAAAACCATCTTAAGCGAATTACGAAACAATTAACTCTTAGCTTCTTGCTATATTTAATTACCGCTCTTGATTTAAACCTTTAGTCGGGGTTAATTGGTCTAGTTTTTAAGGTTTTGAGAGTAGAAGTGGTTTATAGTTGTATTGATCGCCACTGACTTACTATTTTTTATGGATTCATTATAAATAATGTCATCTTTGCGACTATGAAGGAAACAAACTCATATTTTAGGTTCCGTAAAGCTAGATGAATTTTCTCAATATAAAAGAAAACTTACGCAAGTGTGCATATAGGTCCTCTCTACACTTAAGTACTTGTTTATCGAATGGGCTTTTATAGGAAAAATTACACTGAATAAGTAATGTTACTGATGCCCATTTTCACTTTTCAATTAACAGGCCTAATCCATGCTAAAATGTTTTTCATACATATTTAATCTGACATGTATTAGGAGTCCCCAAAGTAAGTCATTGCTTGTTTAAAATGGACGTATGTTTAAATATTATATAGCCTATATCATCATAACTTTCGTTCCAATTTTATATATCAATTTAATATATTTATCAAGATTGGCTCTGCATGTTGGGTGAAAGACATTCGTAGAATCCATTAGTAAGATAATGTAGGCCTTTGTAGATCATTCTATTAGGTAGACTTCGCAAACCTTGGTAGATTCTTTTCAAGTTTAAGTCACGGTAAATGTGCCATTCAGTAAATAAATTAAATGGGTAGTTTGTTTGAATAACGGTAATTTTGCAAATGTTAGTCAAAACAAGTTCATAAATTCTTAGTGAAAGTTTTCCGAAGTTCTTGATATAAGTAAAGTTCTAGTTAATGGTTAGAACTTATATTGAAATTGAACAAATTACATTAAATTATTAGATATTTGGCGTTCTTCCAATAACTATAACACCTTAGTTTTTGTAGGTCAAAGTAGTGTTGTCTCGAACAAAGTAACATAATATTTTAACCATAAAGTTGTGCCATTTTCCTGAGCGTGGCTGCCGAGATTTTACGGCCATTTTACTGCAGGTGTAGGATAAGCGATAAATTTTTCTGCTGACGTGTCATGTTAACAGAGAAAATTTTGTATCACAGGAACAAAGTGACATCGAAATTGCATTTTATTCGCGCACTTTGAAATACTTTGTGTGATAATGTTGTTATTATGAAATATTATGGATTTTGTAACATAAGTGAAACTATACAACTTTGGAATATTTTTAGGCCTTAAAAAATACATTAAGTACCTATTTTGTAGGGAACACAAGCAGCCAGGGGGTACTATGAAGTACCCTCTCACCGTGCTATGGTTTCCTTACGTTATTTTCCTTCACCGAAAGCTCATTGCAGGGTTCGAACCAGGGACCTTCGTCTCGGTATCCGATGTCACTACTACTGAACTATCAACGCCTGTAAGTAATGAAATCTTTTATCTAGTAATTCGCTATACAGGATCTTTGGTTAGCCCACTTGTACCTACATACTAAGCTATTAGGTATATTAAATCCGCTACCCATTGGGATTCGGCACAGAAAACCCATTTGTAGTTACAGCAATACCTTTTATAACCTAAGCCTATTCATTTCAGGTCGACATAGCCAGTTTGCAGCGGACGGGTTATGCAATTCCGTTTATTGTTGTCATCCGAGCACGCTCGGTTCCATTGAGCGAGTCATTTCTCGACGCTCATTACCCGGAATGGTCACTCGCGTTTCAACGTAGGTACGTGTGCCTACTTGGGTCGGCTAGCCAACCTGTTCCGTTATATGTATAAACCTCTATTCATATTGAAGATATTATATTATTATATCAAGAGAGGTAGAGCATAGCGTTTATTCGCTCAAAGAGCAGCTCGACTGGGGAAGTACCTCCACCTTACAGAATACCGTAGCCAAATAACTTTATGTTTGTAAAGTTGTGTTCCTGCGCGTGAGTAAGGTCGCCAGAGCTCATAGGGGAGGGGGGAAAGTTCGGTAACGCGTGAGCGATGCTTCCTGTGTTGCTAGCGTCCATATGGCTACGGTAACCGTTTACCATCAGGGGGGCCGTATGCTTGTTTACCGACTTAGTCGTATAAAAAAAAAAAAAAAAAATATGCTACGCGAACTGAGCACTGAGCCTGAGCCGAGCCACGGACGAACAAAATTCAAAATTCAGAATCAATCAATCAATCAAGCAGGCACTTATGAAAAGTCTAACTCTAATACTCTAATACCGGTTCGGAAGGTTGCATTTGCTGAGAAGACCCGACAATAAACTCAGCAATTACTCTTTTCAAAACATAGATTATTACATTAGATTCATTACATAATATTTACATTCTAATCGCACTGACAACAATATGTGTGATGGGCTTAATAGTAACAAACAATACTTGTATGCTGCAATGATTTATGTTTATTTTCCATAACAATTACATTTACTTTCATAAGAGTGACTAATAATAATAACAACTAAAACTAAACTAATTAATAGATAATTACAATGCTGCAATTACTTTAAGTAAAAGGATATAAGATCTAAACTTGAACTAAACTTATCCGTATAACGTTACTAAATCCCGTTAGCACTTTCAGCCCACAAGGTCCATACAAAATATGCCAGATATATTGGAGACTTATTGGGTCATACATATCTTTTGCATTAACGTAATAAACGTACGGAGAAAATATTCTTGTTTTAAATTTGAACACAAGATTACTCGACGGAATCGTTTAAACTCAACTGCACATCAAAATTTTCAAAGTCATTATTTACTAAAGTGTTTCGTAATTTCCACCCAAATGGAAAACGTAATGATATTGCCAGAACATTCCCATAATCTCGCCTTACTTATCTTTATAATGGCGGCCATTACTAACGGTCTGACTTTAATTTCGTTTTACTTCAACCATTTAGGATTTGGGAGCAATGATGGATACAATAAAGCTGGACAACGGTGCTATTTGGTGGCTATTTAATTAACAGGTACGAGTGTCTTCACGATGGGCCCTGAAATTTTGACCATTAGGGGTACTAATTTATCTACGTGAGACTGTTTTGTGGTTTGTCCTTCACTAGGATTATTGCTCTGCTACCTGTACTATAGTTTAAAATAATTTACTTTTTTCATGAGTTTCTATATCGGTATAATTGGGTTTCTTAACATCTAAAATTCCCGTCTATGTCTCTATCACTCACTATACAACTTTATATATATTAGGTACTCTGCTTTTAAAAAGTTCTAGTATGGTGCGTCCATGCTTGGCGAACCGAGCACGAGCCGAGCCACGAACGAGCAATGGACGCACAATTACATTCATATTGCCTGTCCAGAAGCGACGATTTCGACACGAATCTCTCGCGCGAATGCATTACGCGCGTACAGCGTGGTATGTACTGACTACGGTCACCAATACCTGTGCCAATACATTGCATCCACAAGCATCGCACGAATTTAAAATACGCGCGTATTTTTAATCCGCGAGAGAATCGCGGCGAAATCGACCCTTCTAGACAGTGTTTAAAGGAGAACATTCATTCATCACAAATTTTTGGGCCTTTTCTGTATGAAATTAATAATAATTATTCAAAATGACCAGATCTAACAATATCTAGCAAAATATTCTTTATGGCTGGCACTTTCGAATGAAGCCCAAATTGATGTCCTTTCACGGTAGCCTTTCTACGTTCCTCAAGTTGGAATGTTTCTGTACCTATCGTAAGTACAAGCTCTGCTTATCTCGGAATCAGATGGCCATGTGTGAAGAATTTCACAGGATAAAAGAATATATAATAAATACACCTAATCCTCTTGAGATTACATGACACAGAATGTAATGATTCCAATATCTTTTCCCCAATATAAAAGGTTCATCTTTGTGGTGTGATGAAATAACTTATTCAATTTCATACACCTGACGATAAGGTACGAGAAGGAGCTCCACGAAGAACTTATTATTATACTTCTAAATTATTCCCTACCTTATCTACTTTATGTTTTTGTAAGTAATATAAATATTTTTTAATGATTTGAGAGAGGCAGAGCACAGCGTTTATTCGCTCAAAGAGCATCTCTACTGGGGAAGTACCTCCATCTTACAGAATACCGCAGCCAAATAACTTTATGTTGTATAAAGTTGTGTTCCTGCGCGTGAGTAAGGTCGCCAGAGCTCATAAGGGAGGGGGGAAAGGTCGGTAACGCGTGAGCGATGCTTCTGGTGTTGCAAGCGTCCATATGGCTACGGTAAACGTTTACCATCAGGCGGGCCGTATGCTTGTTTACCGAGTTAGTTGTATAAAAAAAAAATTTGATTAAAAAAATTGCACTTTCACTACCAATATATTTTTATACATTGGATAGGCTTGTGTAAAGTACTCTTCCCCATGACCAGATGGTTACCAGACGATGTCGAAGCTCCTTGTAGGATTTGAGCCCACTGTTCTTCACGGCATGTGGCACCTTGCCTATCGCTTAGTAGACAGCAACTCAAACTGACAGTTTTTATACAAAATCAATTTGACTATGATTTGATGATGAACTTCCAGTATGATACTCTTGTGTTTGACCATGGTTTGACCAAAATTTCACCATGGTCAGATGACGTGGGCAAAGGTGGTACGCGCACAAAAAAACTGTCGGAACGCGGTGCTTGATTGGTGCAATGAAAATTGAGCTCTAGTCCTTTTCAAACAGTATTTGTTGCCAAGTATGAATGTGAGTGCCTAGTTTCGGACTCATGACAACTCTTTCACACCATTCAACAAGTTTTAGTAGGTAATTAATCAATGTGGCAAACTAGCGCAAAGTCCGGCGCTCACTGCCGAACACACCCCCATCTGCTGACGAAGAGTGATTTATACACTGTATTTGTGTGAATATCTTTGTAACAAATTAATCTGTGGTCGGTTTATGTAGAGTGTGTTACCATAGTAAAAAGAGAATAGTATGTCAACTTCTTACAAGTGAAGATTTTGCGGTAGGTACTTATACAAGCAGCAAGTGAATTATATATATATATATCCTTTGATTAACCTTGGTCTCATTGGCAGGTAATCAACTAATAAGGTGTCTTATTCCAATTACATATGGTCGCTATACGTACTACCAAAACTGTTCGCGAAGAACTTCTAAGCTCACTATGTATGTCTCGGAAGAATCTCAGTTGGCTTACTATTCCAATTTTACTATGGCATATCCCGCCGCGAGCTGTGACCCGGAAACTTTAAATGAGCATTGTACACCCTGCGTTAATTAATTTTCACGTTTCCCTGTGCTACCAACATATTAAAATTAGCTCATGCTATGAACCGCGCTTTTACTGCGGACGATTTTGTATGCGATAGCATTTTCAATTATGCACGTTGTCGAGTACACTATGCTTATAACTGATAAAGTACGGAACTGACCTCATATCTATAAAGTTCAGCTTGATTTAAGAACCATCATGAGTTTCCGAGTTCAATATCCTCCGTAAGTTCCTCTAATAGTTAATTAAAATAGATGACGCCTCGGGGCAAAGCGCACTTGCCACTACAAGCCACTAGTCCTCCTGACCACGCACGCTTCCAGCAAGTGGTCCGCTCCCTTACTGCGTGACGCCAGCAAGCGGTATCTTGCCAAAGCCGCCCCACCAATTTTACCGGCAGCGCGCCCGCGAGCTGCCGCCTCGCAGGCGGCACGCTGGCAGTTTAGTGGTTGGATTGAGTTGAGGCGGTGCCGGGCCGTTACTGCGTTTTTTTTTATACCACTTAGGTGGCAAACAAGCATAAGGCCCGCCTGATGGTAAGCGGTTACCGTAGCCTATGGACGCTTGCAACACCAGGGGCATCACGCGCGCGTTGCCGACCCTAAAATTGAGATTGAGCGGTGCTGATGTAGTGGGCGATGACTCTAAGACAATGAACCATACGTTGGGGAAATGAAATGAGGAAAAGTAAATTACATATAAATAAAGGCAACTCTAGAAATAAAATTTGCTATTCGAGAAAATTGAAAAATAATTGGATAATACATAAGATACACGATATAATATAAGTATAGTAATAATAAATAGAAGTGATACAAAACAGGTGATCTTATCGCTAAAGCGACAAGCGGCGGCGTTTCTTCCAGACAACCTGTGGGTACAGATAGCACGTGAACAATCAACGGGAACAATCATACTACAAGATGTTATAGCAAATGCTACCGAGTTATTTATCTCAATTAATTCTAAGTACAATGCTTCACTTTAGCACCGTCACTAGCACTGCACTAAGGAACCATGAATGAAAGCAAGCCAGTGATTTTAATGGGGTTAGTCAGAGTGTAGTGGCAGTGGGTGTCAGCGGAATATACAATGGGTGTTCGGAGATGTATCGCTCGTTAGCGGTGGCGCCTGACAAAATGATTTATTGCCTGTCCCCGCAGATGTAGCCACAGCCAACTAAATGGTACTTAGTTTAATGTTCAAGTGGGCGGCAACAGCTGCTGCAGCTGCTAAGTGGGGTGTAAAAATATTTAGAAAAAAAACGCATCTTCAAACAGTGCTGGAGAGTGCGTTTCTGATTCCTGCAAATCATGGAAAACTGCTTATACGACTACAATGGGAGTGTCACGGGAAGATCAGTATTTTTTTGGGCATAGTTTAGTGGAACTCCTTTTGAAATCTGATTAGCTTTTCCTGTTTTTAGCCCATTGGGTAACCGTAACCAACCAACGTATCGCCATAAGACACCGGGCGAGTTTCTAACATTGACATCTATTAAAAAAACATATTCATTAAACTCAGGAAGCTGCGACATAAGACGCGTAGATTCAAACTTTTTGTTCTTTCAACAAAATACATTTTTTTGGTAAATTAATTATATTAAAAAGTAAGCTGTCAATGTCAGTAAACCGCGAGGCTATCGAGGACCCGAGAGAAATATATCGCGGTGAAATATTAAATTACAAAGTAGGTACTTAGTAAAATGGAAATTAATCGCTCAGCTAAACACACGAGGATATTAATCAATCATTTGTATAATAATTTGATGTTCTTCTTATAAAATAGTAGACATTTTGATATACCTATTGAGGAAAAGGTTTGAGTTAAAGTCTTCGTTGTATATCCAAAATTAAAATGAGTAAAAAGGCAAGTAAGTATTTGCATTCCATAACTTGTTTGGTATTGGGTTTTCTTTAAATCTCATGGCTACCTTTTTGGTAGAGTAGGGTAATTAGGTACATTATCATGATTTAGAAATGATTAATGGTGCTAAGAGTTTTTTTGTTTCTTTAAATGGGCTAATCTCTGGAACAACCAGTCGAATTCGAAAAATTCTTTCACTAATAGGAAGCTACTTTATCCTCGAGTAATATAATATAATAATAATAAATCATTTATTCTCTCCCACATATAAACAAAAGAACATTTTTTTTTATTATAACCAGGTTTGTGCATTTGACTGTGGGAGACAGGAGCTAAAACTAGGTTTCCCTGTGCTATGAGTCTCCTGGCTCCCACTCTTGGTAGCGTCTAGTTATAGTTTAATTAAACATTTTATATGAGAGAAACCCTAGGAATCCTAACGTATGAATTTGTACAGGTTTTATAAAAATTATTTCACACATGAAGTCGGTTTAAACAAAAGAATATAAAATAAGAAAAAAATATTATACAAGAATATACTTTTTATCCAAGTAATGCGGGTGAAACAGCGGGGCAAAGCTTGTTGTGAATAAACTTGCCTGGCACGCAAGTAGCCTATGACTTGAAATTTTAAGAGACGTAGAGCATAGCATTATTTGGCACAAAGAGCAGCTCGACTTCTTCGACACCTCCACCTCACAGAATACCGCAGCCAAATAACTTTACGTTGTGTTCCTGCCCGTGAGTAAAGTCGCCAGAGTTCATTGGGGAGGGAGGAAGGGGCGGTAACGTGTGACTCATGCCTCGTGTGTTGCAAGCGGCCTTATGGCTACGGAAACCGCTTACCATCAGTCGGTGAACATTTGTTCACAGACTTTGCCGTAAAAATAAAAGTAACTTACATCTAGGGTTTCGTTCCCGGTTCCCGGGAATCGGGAATTCCCGGGAAATACGTCGTTCCCGAAGTCGGTTTTTTTTTGCGACTTCCCGGGAATTCCCGGGAATTTCTTTATGAGATTGAATGCTCTAAAACACTGCAAATATTGGTCAAAATTAACGAAAAACCTTTGAAACACAAATATGTTGCATACGTTCATAAAACAAATGTCGATATCCACCGAAATCGAACGAACTGAATTACAAGCTTATGAGAAATCGCTGAAAGGAACTGTAGGAAGTGTGTATTTGTGGACATAACGTTTTTTTATTAGAAATATTTCAAGTTCTCCGAAAATACATGTTTGTTTGTAACCTATCAAAAGTCTCAACACAAACAAAAGTAAAAATATAAAAATAATCATATCAAACTACAGGTCAAATATAGTTACTATGGGTAGTTTCTAAACTGACGATTGTAGTGAAAATCTCTGAAAGCGCGTAATTTTGAAGAAAGTGAAAGTTGCATAAATATTTTTTTTAAATATATATTTTTGGAGATAAAGCTTATCAGCGCTTTTGTATTAAAAAATGTAAATATTGCCGAAAATGCATATTTTTTTATATAATAAGTATTGTTATTTTTACCGACCAAAAGTCAAGTAAAACACATCATCGTCATCATATCAGCCTAAGGATGTCCGCTGCTGAACAAAGACCTCCCCTATTAACTTCCACTTCGAACGATTTTGGGCCGCTTGCATCCAGCGGCGCCCAGCGACTCTGACTTGGTCGTCGATCCGTATGGTGGGAGGTCGTCCCTAACGGCGCTTTCCTGTACGTGGTCGCCACTCGCGTCGTCTTCGAGCGATGTGGCCTGCGCATTGCTATAACATCAGCTTACTATCACTACGAGCTATATCGGTAATTTTTGTTCTCCTACGAATGTCGTCGTTCCCCTGTCGCGTAGAGAAATTCCGAGCATAGTTCGTTCCTTGTGAATTAGTAAATTCTTTTTTCAACACATGCTCGTAATTTGACATTTATTGCACCGTTTTTAGTATCATAATGTAGCTTATGAAGTACTAGTGCTTTTTAATTTACATTACCGCACAGTTTTATGATTGGTAATGTCCCGATTATGTTAAGTTTGTAAGTTTGTAACTCAATGCTATTGTGCGTAGACGAAGCATTCATAATTTAAACGGTTAAAACAGTTTTGCTGTCAAAAAAGGACTTGCGTGCCATTGTTTGTTTTGTTGACGTTCTCATTGACTATTATCAAAAAATCTAGTAAAAAAATACAAGTTTTTTTTTTTTCTTACAAGTGTGTTGAAAAACGTCGTATGTCACGCGTGTGCATTGATCATTACACTCTCGGGTTCCTTTGCTTAATAGGTACCGTCTCGTGTGTGATTACCAACTTTGCACACGTCTCATAATGCACTATTATTTACTTCTTAGATAAATAAACTGCTAATTAAATTAAATTACGTGGTTTACTTGACTTTAAATACGTTAAAATTAAAAAACTAAAACTTTTTAAAATTTCCCGGGAATCAGGAATTCCCGGGAAGTCATTTTTTTCATTCCCGGGTCTCGGGAATGGAAAAAGGTCGGGAAAAACGAAACGCTACTTACATCCAAAATATACTTTAATCTCACACTAACCAGAATCTACTCATTCAATATAGACTACAAATGCTGAATGCTCCCTAGGTTACAGTTAGGCTGTAGGTAAATGGATACTTTACATGGTTAAACATGCCCTTTGGGCAAACAACTCAATGTTTAAGTAAGTTGTATCAAAAAGTCTCTTGTTCAATAAACACAAAGTAATATACAAATACAACACTGAAATGGTACGTGCAAATGTGAACTAAATGGAAACGACAAACTAAGTTATATACAATTGTTTAACTTAACGTACTGTACGAAATGAAGCCTTTATATGGAACATTTTAATTATAACGTAATTGTTTTCATTTTTCACTTTATAAATGAGGTAAAAAGATATGAGTGGCTATTACCTTTTATAAATTGGATTGGCTCAACAATTTCATCACTTCATCTTCATCACCATTTCAAAATTAATAAATTTTCACACGTAGGTACCTAGTTTGTTGACATACCGAAAATACGGACACAGTGTTTTGCATCCTCATTTATGTGGACAGCAAGGGGGTGAAACTTGCTTCCGGCGTCTGTGTTTCCTGACTCTTTCAATCTAGGGACTTTCAAGGCCAGAGTGTTTTTTTTTTTATACAACTTAGTCGATAAACAAGCTTACGGCCCGCCTGATGGTAAGCGGTTACCGTAGCCATATAGACGCTTGCAACACACGAAGCATCGCTCACGCGTTATTGACCTATCTCCGCTCCCCTATGAGCTCTGGCAACCTTCCTTACTCACGCGCAGGAACACAACTTTACACAACATAAAGTTATTTGGCTGCGGTATTCTGTAAGGTGGAGAGGTACTTCCCCAGTCGAGCTGCTCTTTGAGCGAATAAACGCTATGTTTTACCTCTCTTATAAACTAGGTACTCTTATAGAATAGGTTTCTTCTGGGTAAGTGTTCTCCATTTTAGGCTTCGTCATCGTCACTTATGGGCGGGTAAGTGGATAAAGGCAAGCCCATTTAATAAAAAAATAAATAAATAGGTCTCAATAATAAGTTTAAGTCTAAAATGATTGGCTGAATCCAAATAAGTATTCTGCGTGCAAATCGTTCACGTCACGTGCAGAAATGTTAACGTCCATTTCCAGTTGGTATGCAACTGTGTAACGATTATACAGCTGTCAATTTACGAAACGTTCGTTGTGAATCGAATAATAAAAATATAATTTCTGGGATGCTGTTTGAATGCACAACTACGATTTTCATGGATTTTCCTACATAGAAAATACTGACATATTTCGTTGAAATTATATGCTGTCTGAGAACATACTTTGTCTACGAGAGCCCCAACCCAGTTTAACAGCTATCTAATTAATAACTTTTAGATTCCAACTGTGAGAAGAGTTTAAGGTTTTCTTGAAATTTATATATGGGCACATGTGCTCTGACAAAAATAGTAATTTTTTCCCTAAGGGGTAAGGCCTTAATCCCTTGACTTGCGGTTAAATAATTGGACTGTTTTACAAAAAACTTAAACCGACTTCAAAGTACACTAAGAAGTAATCAAATCCTGATCTGATGACAATGGGACCAAACGGGAAGCGTACCCTTCCAGACAAAAAAAGAATTTTCCAAATCGGTTGATAAATGACGGAGTTATGACGAAACAAACATAAAAAAAAAAAAAACAACCTAATTGAGAACCTCCTCCTTTTTTTGAAGTCGGTTAAAAATAACAATCGATTTCTATTGTTTTCCTCGCCCACGCGGATCGCCAAACAGTCAAAGGAAGGTCATTATTGCAAATTTAACGGGGACGGTCTTTTTTTCAGGTGCAGAGAAAGAGATGACTAGTCTGTAGTTATGCGAGAGTACAAACGTAAGTATATTTCGTTCAAGTATATTTTTGTATCCAGACAATTATATCAGTTGCATCTATTTTGCCTCATCGGACAGTGGCCTAAAATTGTCGTATAGCAAAAGTACTCGTCGCAAACTTTTCTCGCATATCGATCAGTGTGAATTGTTTAAACAAGGCCAATTTGAATCATTACCATAGCGGCGTGAATGTGACGTGGAGCTCGAACGTTTCATCAAACCAATTTCATAGGCTTTTACGTACAATTCTATTTGTCGTTGAGTCGTGTTTTGCAAAAACGTTTTATTTTATAAAATTCAAAATTCAAAATCATTTATTCAAATAGACCTTCGCAGGCACTTATGAAAAGTCTGACTCTAATACTCTAATACCGGTTCGGAAGGTTGCATTTGCTGAGAAGAGCCGGCAATAAACTCAGCAATTACTCTTTTCAAAACAGGCTTAGATTAATTACATAATATTTACATTCTAATCGCACTGAAAACAATTGCGTGCCCCGGCGCGGCGGCAAAATTACAAAGTAGACTGAAAAAATATTTAATAAGTAAATAAATAGCAAACTTAAGCAGACCAGCCCCCACAAGCAGCACCTGTTCACAAGTATGACGCGTGTGGCAGCCATCGCCCTCCTCGCCATATTGGAGGGAAGTGAGCGACCCGTCACACGACGCCGCCGCAAGCAAAGGCCTTAAAGTGAGCATGACTTACTTAAGTCTGCCTTAGAAATAAAAAATAACTAAAGGGAAACACTAAACACACAATTTGTTATCACTGTGACTATTGACAAGCTTAGACTAAATATCACAAAATAAAAAAATATAACAATTACACAGACATAATAAATCGATGCATTTATATCAAACTAAATAAATGAAGAACATTGAATTGAATTCATTTAATTACAATAGGTAATATAATCTGTAACCTAAAAATATAACTTATAATAATAATAGCATACTTTGAATTAAAATGGACCTTGAACTATCTGCTCAGTGAGGCAGGTGCAGAGAGAAGCTACTTCCATACATCCTTGTCGTCAATATAATGAGACACTTTATAATAAGCCCTACTCAACAGCCGCTTTTTGATATGTTCCTTAAATTTAAAAAAGGACATACTGGTCACGCTATGAGGAATTTTATTGTAAAATTTAATACAATTCCCAAGAAAGGACTTATTTACTTTAGCTAATCTAAATCTAGGTACAGTTATTTTGTCTTTGTTTCTAGTGTTTCTATCATGATAGTCACTATTGACTGGAAACAAATTAATGTTCTTGCGGACATACATAATATTTTCAAAAATGTACTGAGAGGGCAAAGTTAGTATATTAATACCCGGAAATATATTTCGTAGAGACTCGCGAGAACCCAAACAGTAGATGGCGCGAATTGCCCTTTTTTGTAATACAAAAATTGATTCCAAGTCTGCGGCAGAGCCCCACAGCAAAAGGCCGTAAGACATAAGACTATGAAAATATGCAAAATAAATTAATCTGGCTGTATTAATGTCCGTCAGTTGCCTTATTTTGCTGACTGCAAACGCAGCGGAGCTCAGTTTACCACCTAAGGCTTCCAGGTGAGCACCCCACTGCAATCTACAGTCTATAGTCAGACCAAGAAAAACAGTCTTATCTACTACATTAAGTTTATTATAAGAGGACTGATTTATTTTATTTACGATCTAGAATTATATTGAACAATGTTTATTTTAGGCGTTATTTATTACATTTAATTGTTGAGACGGCATCATTGTTAGCTTTATGACTGAGCCTGTAATTAATTTAGATGTTACCATAAAACAATGCAGATTTGAATAATATTTTTTTGGTAATAATGTAATGAAAATTCAGTATTGATTAGATATATTAAATGATAATATTTTTGTCATGTTTCGATACGTCGCGCCAGTATTTTTCAAACCACTATTTTCTCAGCTTTTCTTAGTTGAGGTTGTTTTTGATGTGTGATAACTAACATCCTTTTATATGTACCGCTGGATCAAAATAGTAGGTAGGTATTAAATCTTATAACCTTTCGGATGGTAATCCACTACATACGTTATAAAAAAGCTGTAAAGTCGCACCTTTGCTTGGAAATGGTGAGTGAGAACATCTTTTACCTATCATTAACTTTTGATCACATCGTAAATAAAGTACTTTGGCGTGAAAGCCTACTTTCCTTTTTCACTATCTAAAAGAATGGTTGATAATATTTCTGAATTTTGTGAAATAAGAAAATTGAATGTTACAAAAAAATATTTTCTGATTATCTTCTACGGGTTTCTATTAAAGTAGTAAGTAATTTAATAAAATTGTTAATTGAGTAAAATAGATAAATAAAAACCTTTTGACAAAATTGACGCTGGCTCCTGGATCACAGTTAAGCTTGGGAGTCAGAGGCTTCAGTTCAGATCATTAAAACTGTTTCAATAACTAAATATAAATATAAATCCTGGGACATTCCTCACACACGGTCATCTGGTCCCAAACTAAGTAGAGCTTATACTATGAAAACCAGATAACTGATATAATACATATACTACTTTTTGTTTGTAAATACATACTTAATATACATAATTACACCCAGACTCAGGACATACAGACATGTTCATGCATGTCCTGTGCGGGAATCGAACCCACGACCAGCGGCGCAATAGGTGAAACCTTTACCATCAATCCTCTGTGCCAGAGCCAACTGCGCCAACTGGCCCGTCAACTTATGTCAATCTCAATAAATTATTCTTAATTCTTATTCTTATAAAATAAATAACCAGTACAATTCAATCTAAATACTTTTAAGTTTTTATGTGCCGGCGGTGTTCAATTAAATTCGATCTTCAAACGATTAATTAAGGCAAATATTTAACGAATCGAATTGTGTTTAATTTAAAAGGGCGCAAAGTATTTGTAGGGGCGCGATTATTCCAGGCACCATTGATTCTGGACGATTAATTTGGGTCGCTGGCACGATGGATTAATTCGCCGGGCGTGTTAACCCCAAGGAATTATTTACTCGTGACACAGATGTGATTCGAAATTTGGGTTCGAAAAAAGCAAAATAAATATGTAATTGTGGAAAATATATATAGTAGATTAGTACAACACAGGAGAAAAGAAAAAGATGACATACAGTTATTAGGTTCACAGGTTCAGAATGGGCGATACGATATCTTATTCTGCTTGATAGAATAGAAGTATTTACTCTTTAAAACATGTTTCGATTATTATCGATTTGAACAGAGGGTGTTTTGAGATTTCTTTTATACGATGCACAGAAGTATTGTATTATTTAAGTTATTTGATTATCTGCCAAGGCGTTGCTAACTTAATTAGAACCTGAAAGTAAAGTTTATCATGAATAGAAAATTGTGACGTACAGAAGTTCAAGCCGTGAACGAACTTGTTAATAAAATGAACGAACTCTCCCGTTCATCTGCCAAATGGACAAGTTTCTATTTTAATCTAGACATTGCTCTTACAAGTCTGTGAAAGTAATGAAATAAAATATAATGAATTATCTGAACTAAACAAAGATAGTAACCACGGAGATAGTAACTATGCGTTAGTTGTAATTATTTTTATTTAATTTTATAAAAAAATATTTTACTCGTATTGTACACTTTATTTTCTTGTCACTGTTATAATATGTAGGTACTAAAAATAAAATTTCCATTCATAAATAACTAGCATTAATAGAGGTATTAAATGAATACTCTTTATAATAAGTTTAGTAACTGCCAGCAGTTTTGCTGCAATTTATTCCTATTTACTACCTTAAATGACTACGCAGAGTGCATTTTATGTTGCTAATGGAGTTTGTAACTTTCTGTAAATATAATTATAATAAAATTGAGGAATGAAAAAGAAAACTTAGGAAGTACTAATTATACCTACGCCATAATTTTATAATCCTAATAATACCTATATTAATGCAAAAGTGAGTTTGTTTGTTGGTTATGTCTAATGTTCACAAGTGCCTTATCAGGGCCTAAATTGAATAAATAATTTTTGAATTTGAATTTGAACGTCTCGTCTAACGTTTTTTTCGTCAGAGCCGGATGACCTTACGGAATCGTGTAAAAAATATGTTTGTTCATTTACCAGTTTTTTATTATAAAACGATAATAAGTAAGTACCTACTATATTTCAGCTGAGTGGTTATAGTGAGTATTATAGTTTAGCTACTAAGCTCTAGTGACATGACTACTTAGTAACAACATTGCAGCTGTTTTTTTTTTTTAATACCACTAATTTATCGAACAAGTATACCTGATGGTAATCAGTTACCGAAGCCTATGGACGCTTGCAACACCAGGGGTAACACTCGCGCGTTGCCGACCCTTAAGAAACCTCTGTGAAGAGGTGTGAACCCTTTTGAAGAACCCCATTAATACTCCATTGGGAAAACCTCGGCGGATAGCTCATTCCACAGTCCCACCCGCGGAAGAAAACTCCTTTTGGCCCGCATAGTTCGAAACAATTTTCCAGTAGGAATGGCGTTCATTATCTTGGTAGTCAAAATTTTCAATACTACAATACTTAACTGCATTTTGTTGCTTATCCATATTTTATTGATTAGAGAGAAAAAACTATCGACACGCTTGCTGCTCTTTGCGAAAGCGGGACATTTTTGCCCTTGCCAGGTACAGCGGGACATACAGCCTCAAAGCGGAACTGTCCCGTCCCGCCCCGTGTTTTTTTTTTTTTTTTTTTTTCATTCGACTAAGTCGGTAAACAAGTATACGGCCCGCCTGATGGTAAGCGGTTACCGTAGCCATATGGACGCTTGCAACATAAGATGCATCGCTCACGCGTTACCGACCTTTCCCCCCTCCCCTATGAGCTCTGGCGACCTTACTCACGCGCAGGAACACAACTTTACACAACATAAAGTTATTTGGCTGCGGTATTCTGTAAGGTGGAGGTACTTCCCCAGTCGAGCTGCTCTTAGAGCGAATAAACGCTATGCTCTACCTCTCTCATTTATGTCTCGTTTGACGCCTCAACGGAACAAACAATCGTAACGAAAATCGACACACTGGTAGTTCATAAACTGGAAAAGGACCTTTTATTCCGGGGACAATATTAGAGCCCTCGGGAAAAACAAGTTAATAAAACTCACTCTTTTGTTTTATTAAAATACAAGTTACCTAACATTTTAGCTCGCGGATGAGTGTTTTTTAACCGTTTCAAAAAAAGGAGGAGGTTCTCAATTCGGTTTGTTTTTTATTTTTTTTATGTTTTTTTTTGTTACCTCATAACTCCGTCATTTATTAACCGATTTGGAAAATTCTTTTTTTGTCTGGAAGGGTACACTTCCCGTTTGGTCCCATTGTCATCAGATCAGGATTTGATTACTGCTTAGTGTACTTTGAAGTCTGTTTAAGATTTTGTAAAATAGTCCAATTATTTTGTTTAATATTTCAGCAAGTAGATATAAAGATAATTTGATGAATAGTCACGTTCATGTTTATGCGATAATATATGCCAACTCAAAGATTCTAATGTGCGTACATGTATCACGTGATATTTTGTGCAAACCTCTCTCGATGTTGATCTCCCTACCCTTAGTCCTGTTTGCAAGGGTCCCCAAGTTAAAGGCCGTGAATCAATATTTGTTTGTCCCCTCACCGCCTTTTAAATCCGACCCTTTGCAAACTTTAGTTTGCTTGTAGATTAGTAATTTACGCAGACAACGTCCACTTATTTTGTGTAATTAAAATATCGAAATTTATGTTTCAAGATATGATAGGATTCTGTTATACAAATGAAGAATCGCGTCATCTGAATATAGAATAAGTTAAGTAAACTGATTTAAGTAAATTTAGGAGATCTTTGTTGTGTAACTTTCCAAAGAAAGTTTAGATAGGACGTAGACACTTCTAAGAGACATTGAAGAAACAAAGAGCTTTTTTAAAAACTCTACTCAAAATTCTGTGAATTCCAAAATTATCTTTAAGATGCTGACAGCAGCCGATTCCATCTTGTATAGTTGTGTAGTTTTTATGGCGGGTGGCTGAGCTCCAGAGAGCAAAAGTCCAAAGAAAATCTAGTTAAGTACATATTCCAAAACATAAATGAACAAGTTTTTTCATCAAAGTTTGTTGTCAAATCTCATAAATATACCTACATTCATAAATAGCTAAGGTTCTTTTTCTGAAAATGTACAGTTGAGGAAATAACTATGTAGGTATACTTACACCACGGTAAACCATATCTATCCCCATACTTAGTGAAATTCAACAACGATTTTCTCTTAAAGTACCTATTGATTGAAATTATGAGATATTATATTAGTATATGTTAAAAAATCTGTCATTCAATTGAATCTATACAGCGCAAGAAAATGACTTTGAATTTCACAAATCCTCGACTGTACCTAGTTTAACTTTTGTAATTTTATTCGTCGAGAAATTTTTGAGGAAACGTGTTCCAAGACACCTTTTAGAAACATTATCAAGATTAATATTATTGTTTCAAATTGTCAGCGCTTTAATTAATGCTGCATAACAATTGTCAGCATACGTACTTACAGCACGGAAAATTTTAGATACGTATCGTCGCGTCGTCGGTACGGCAAAAGGAAACAAGGCGAACTTTTGTTTACCTGTTGAGCGGCCAGCGTACTGAACACAGTAGGTATACACATAGTATACTCCGCCGCATACTATGTGTGTTCAACCCTACTGAATACCTGTAACGAAATTGCCCGCTTTTGTATCGTTAATGCGGAAAATAGGCATTAACTAAAGAGTATTATGCTGTTGAGGCTTTAAAGCGATTATTGAGCTGGTTATTCGTAGGTTGGTTCTTAGATGTAACTAACATACGGCGATACATTTGTGTAAGATGTATGTGATATAGCGGTGAATTGGTTCATCTTTCATCATCATCATCATCAGCCTATAATGTCCCACTGCTGAGCACAGGCCTCCTTTCACAAATGAGGGTTAAAGGGACTGGACAAAACTCCACCACGCGTGCCCACTGCGGATTGGTGGAGGTAGGTAACCTACTGTTGTAATTTTTCGAGCCGCCTAGGAGGCATCCAACTAGCTTAACGACTATCACAATTATTTGATAACCGGGACCAACGGCTTTACGTGCCTTCCGAAGCACGGAAACATGTTGGTTCATGTTTGTCATGACATTATATGTTAATTAAATATAATAGGCTATATGCTAATTAATTATAATAAATATATAATATATATCTGTCATGGTTTCAGTGATCAATATACTCAACCTCAAAGTACAACAGATCACGTTTGCGGTTTCCTAATACGCATGCCGTCATAACTTTCCATCCTCCCTTACTTCAAATTGCAATGGTGACCTATCTATAACATCCGGCAAGTAAGTTATTTTAATAATAATGTTGCCAGTTTAAATAGGTGCTCAGAAGCAGCGGTGCCACATGATTTATGGCGAGAGCGTTGTGGCTCCTTTGGGGACGAAATACACTGACTTCTGTTTACCCTCAAATTATGAATCTCGCGTTTTTTCACGCTCCATAAAAAAGCCAACTTTTCTTTGTTTATTTCAGGCGCTGAATTTTTTCTTAAAATTAGGTTAGTTTTTTTATTAAGTATTGTTTATGTCAATATTGTTAAATAAACTGATCTAGAAAAAGAAATCCTGTAATAGTTAACTATCTTAAAATTTTCTTTACTACAAAATCTTAAGTGGTTTTCATTTACTAACTTAGCTTTTAAATGAATCCGATTATCCGGCTTTTCTGCCACTACTACCGTTAAACAGCGTCGTCAAATCGGCTTTCAAAGCCGATTGAAAGTGCTGTTCGCGCAGTTTTGCCGTAATCTTTCAATGAAGAAAGTGCTAGTAAGCGTCTGGTTTTATACATTTCCGTAGCAAGTCTCGTCGCCTCCGTTTTGTTTCGAGGATAAAATGTAGAGGTGTAAACTTACAAGCCCACCTGCGTCTTTATGTCAACACTATTCAGTGTGCCAATAATTTGCCTATTTGAGTGTACCTATTTATTTAGATATAATATAGGCTGACGTCATGTCTAGTGGTTGTACTGATAAAAGCTATTTCTTTTGCTTGAAACTATAAAAAAAATACCTGTTATATACGTTACCACAGATATAAATCTAAATAGATACCGCAAGTCCCTCTATCCGTATGAAAACCAAGCGTGTAACTTTTTGTACACTCGCGGCATCTATTTATATGTATATCGTTTAATAAAAAAAGTAAAGTGCGTGTCAGAACATACATACATACAGTAGAGTTCCGTAGTTAGCATGATATATACTGTAGTCTTTGAGCATGATTTGGTACAGTGTAAAAGCTAGACAAACTAAATTAAAGGTTTTAATTTAAAAAGTTAACGACTCCACCCTGATTAAGTATTTACGAGCGTTACAGTTGACTTTACCAGTAAAGTCTCCTATCAACTATTGCTCGTAAACTAGGTTTAGCTACTTACTAATTATATTTTTGTGACTATTGTAAAAAAAAAAGATGTAGCAGTTTAGGGGGTATTAAAGAAGGATACACAACTCTAACAAACATAACTAATACATCTCTATCATACAACTCAATTGCATTTCTCAATTCTCTTTTCTGTCAACTGCTTCTGTTTCTGTCAACTTGATATTTCGTAAACTAAGCATTATAATGCACTATTTAGAATAACACTCAATATTTTTAACGATTCTTTCCATTCGATGTGGGAAGTGAATAAAAAATATTTTTCTAATATTATATTTAGTAACTTTGTTTTCGTTTATAATATCAGTTTGATATCATTGGTATCTGATATGACCAAACTAAGGTTTCCTTGTTTGACTACGAATCCCTAAAAAAGGAGTTTAGTTTTGAATCCCCTATTGATACTTTATAAAGATAGTTTTATCGCAACATTCAGATTTTATCAAATAAAAGTCCAAACAACTTTTGATTGTTCCTTGACCTAAATTCTCGTTGAACGGGGCGGATCTCTTTATTGTGACACAAATTCTTGGCCTCAGGGAATTAGTATGCTTTTCTCTTCCCTTTCCCTCTAGTCTTTATTTTGCCCTTTTTTATCGTCAAATTAAGGTATTTTCAGATATTTTGTTATTTTTCCAATAACTAAACTCTATTCACACAATTTTAATAAAAATTAGAACAATTAGAAAAAATTAGGTATGCAATTTCTTTATTCTGATGCTAAATGAATTTGTAATGAGATAAATAATGATTATCTTCTAATAATATACGACAATTAGGAGCCGTTAATATTCCTTAATGGAAAAGGATTCGGGATATTTCAATTTTTATTTAGTTTTTTTTTATATTTTAACGATAAGGAACCGTTCGATCGCTATGCTCTACCTTTCTTATTAACTTACCCTAAAATATTTTATATACTTTTCTTATTTTCTTTAGGTTTGCTGACAATCCAACTTCAACTTAACATACTACCACTGAGAGATCCTTAATACATATTTACCAATACATTTATACAGGTCGTTGTTTTGGTCAGCAACGAGCGACTCAGGGTCGATAATACAAATGATACAAGTGCAAAAAAATAAAAAAAATACTTTATTTTTTAATAATAATAAAAATAATATTAATTGTAAAATCATGTAATAACTTCAAGTGTAGACGAGGGTGCGGCGACGGCGGCTTGCGCCTAGCTCTAGTCTGCACGTGCCTTGTGACCATACGTTGCGGTAATTTTAGTTCAAATTAAATAAGGTATTTCTCAATATATTTAATGGAATTAAGGCCATTTATAGAAATATAATTTTTTGTTCTACCGCCCCTGGGTCGCTCGGTGCCAACCAAAAAAACATCCTGTATAGCTAGTATATAACATACGCTACGCTAAATTCGCATTTCAGTTAGTCGAATGAGCGAGTACTTCCATTATCTCAACAACATCTTATCAACATAATGCGAGAAGGCGTGCTAATGATTATTGGTGCGATTGAGTAGACAGATATATTATATGTTGCAGGTAGGTATATACTACAATGTGCTATTGTATAAAATACTAGCCAATGATACAATACTTTGAGTGAGGTAGAGCATAGCGTTTATTCGCTCAAAGAGCAGCTCGACTGGGGAAGTACCTCCACCTTACAGAATACCGCAGCCAAATAACTTTATGTTGTGTAAAATTGTGTTCGCGTGAGTAAGGTCGCCAGAGCTCATAGGGGAGGAGGGAAAGGTCGGTAACGCGTGAGCAATGCTTCTGGTGTTGCAAGCGTCCTTATGGCTACGGTAACCGCTTACCATCAGGCGGGCCGTATGCTTGTTTACCGACTTAGTTGTATAAAAAAAAAAAAAAAAAACAATGCCCTGCGTGCTTTGCAACGTCTATTTTTAGGTTTCCGTACTCAAAGAGTGTCAACGGGTCCCTATTTACTAAGCCTTGGCTGTCCATACGTCGGATTCACACACGAAGGGTTCCGTAAAGAAATTGTTTTATTTAGTTATTATTTTTTGTTGTTTAAATCGGTAATAGAAATACACATTGAGGGCTGTATCTCATGAACCGTAATAGTTGAAATTTTCACAATGATAAAAACTAAATAAAACAATTTCTGTACGGAACCCTTCGTGTGTGAATCCGACTCGCCTGTTCGGTCGGTAATCTTCCCCTGCCTACAATAATTCACCAAAGCTTCAGCTTCAGCACATCAACACAATCGGATGGGTGTAGTAACAAACAGACAAACATTGATTATATGACTGAAAAGTTTAGAGGACGGAACATCATCATCGCTCATTCGGCTGAGGACAAACACTGTCAAACATTAATGTTTAAATAAAGGACATTTTGTACAAAGGCAAATTCTACAATATGCCTGCGACATGTACACAAAACTACAGGCATTGTTTCAAATATACATTACCGTCGTTGGTGATTGCTCCATTACCCCACCAGGGCTGTATTGTACTTAATCCGTATTTTTGTCATAAGATAAGTATCTGAAAAACCATAAATGCAGTGATTACCTACCTTTTGTTTGTTTACGTAACGCAATCACATAAGAATTTGGAAATAAGGATTCGGAAGGCCGCGTTCAGTCCTTTTCTTAATCCGACCCTGACCTCAGCTTAGGGTTTCATTCGTTACTGACCTCATACCTCCGGAGCGTCCGAAGATTTAGTTTGGAATATTTATTTTAAGAGAATATGAAATTCTTTGTTAATGTTTATCATATATTTGGGCAAGGTATTCTCGTTTAATTTTAAACGTCTGTCTCAGATAATGATGAATGCATTGGGTGCAAATTTTCGTGTTCTTGTATGTATTGTTTTATTTTTACACGACTGACCCGGAAGGAGGGTTATGTTTATCAAGTGTATGTATGTCTATTTACCCAAATAAATAATATTTAAATATTATTTAGTTGGGTAAATTTAAATTCTATCTAAGATATGTTATTTTGCTTTATACGCACTCTTAGGCATTTATGGAATTAATATGACCAAAAATATGCCCCCTTATTATTCATAATCCTAATATTATTATATGGATATTTTCATTATATATACAAGGGTTCACTCTGAGCAAAAATAATAGAATGAACATTTCTCGATAGAAAGAAATCACAAAGCTACCTCTAATAATAATTAATTTTCGTTTTCATTCGTTCATGGTGTATCTAATTAAGACAAAAAATCGATAAATAATATCACTAACGTACAGGTCGGTTAACGAAAGCTGGCACGTTCACAGTACTCATAAATTTGCAATCAGTCAAGTCTAATGGACGAATGCAAAAATAGACCACTCTATATTTATGAGCAGTAGCAAAAGCAAAACAATAACTGTCTCCTTCATACTCATAAGCTTGACTTTGCGCGAGAGAGACGGTGTAAATGTGTTGAAACGTGCCAGCTTTAGTTAACCAACCTGTATGACTTAGGGCTGGTACTAACGATTTTTCAAAATATTCTATACTTTACGAGTTATTTAGATTAGAAGCGTTTAGTTCATTTTAGTTCCGCGAAACACGCTATCTCCGTCTCATGCCACGCGAATATTATTTGTTTATTATATTGCCATATTTTTCTGGCTTTATGCGCGCTCTTAATAATGGAGCCATACTTAATTTTATGACTAGTTTTTTTTTTAAATCGATTAGTAGATGTCGGCCCAAAATGTAGTCTTAGCTTAGCACCCTTACGCGGACAAATCGGCGAGCAAGCTCTTACCCGGGTAACTAGACTGTGCGACGTAGCCCAAAAGGTACTACATGCGCTCGTAGCACCATCTACGACATAGTGACATAGTTCGCGTGCGTAGCGCTTAGCCTGTGCAGATTTATCGACATCGTTTGATCAGTAACTGCATGCGATATAAGTCTTCGTAAATGAGGGTAGTTACCAGGCTGTTCAGGCGCTACCTTAAACGCCTTCCTGTTCAGAGAACGCGCATTGTTGCTTCAACTTGCATCAGGCGCTTATATTTATTTTATTGTATGGAGTAAAATGTACCTACGTCATTCACGCATCAAACCTCAAACGCGCTGCATCTTTTTTATTAATTATAACGAATCATTCAAGTTTATCGTTTTATTTTGGCACCATTATATCATCCAAAGATATAACATGGTGGCCCATGAGGGGAAATCAAGAAACCGCGAAAATTAAGTATAAAGGTGAAGAATTTTGATGAAGAAAAGCCACGTCGCCTAAGCCGTGCGGACCAGAGGAGCCTTCCAGTGGACGTTCTAAAGCCACAGAGTTCCAGTGTACGAAGCGTTGCAAGCCAGGATTGCCTAAGGATCCAAGATTCGAGCAGTGATACAGCTAAAGTATCACATCGTGCAACGACTTTCACCCAAAGATAAGTGTCCTTCCTTCATCATAAAAATCATCCAAAACTCCTTTATACCTAATAAATCCTTTATAACTATTCAGAATACTAATCTATTTGTGCAAATCAACGTATTTCTTTGCAATTTGTTGCAAAATTCTTGTAAAAAGATCGAAATTGCATCATCATTTTCGATTTTTTCTACCCACATTAATAAAATAAAATTCTTAAAATCAGTCCAAATCATTAATTTAACTCAAAATTAAACTAATTATATTCTAATAAGTCTTCTTTTATCATATTTAAAATAATATTTCTGAAATTGTGCCAAAATTGGACCTTTTTAATTTTTCCTTTGTTCTTTTCAAGTTCTTTGTTCTCATTTTTTCTACCTTCTTCGAAGTCGTATAAAATCAAGCCATTATCCAATATTCACAGTACTTCGCCACAATTTCCAGATTGTACCTGCTACATTCCACGGGTACCAGCTGATTGCAGTTGTGAGTGCAACGCCGTTTTCCTGTGCGGCAAGTGTCACCGAAACGAGGAGCGTGAGCCATTAAATTCAGTATTTTTAGTAGTTTGCTAGAATAATAGTAGTTCTATTTGAATCGTTAATTCATAGTTTTAAAGTCAAAATGTCGACAGATAAACAACGTTACAAAGAGTTGACGACAAAACGGGTGTCCGCAAAAGGACAGATCACTAAATTCAAAAATTATTTAAATTTTATTTCTGGTCAAAAAGAATTGACTAATATTCAATCAACTGAGTTGAATTTAAGGGTAGTAAAGTTGGGGCATTATTAACATAGGGTTGATGACTTGCAAAATGAAATAGTACCTCACTAATTACAATTATTCAATATACAAATTAATTGTCACAAATGACGTTCTATTGGCTACTGCTACCATGAAGTTACGAAGCCAGTTAATCAGCTAAAGATTAAAGTTCGTGCCTTTTTGGATTGTGGTAGTCAATCATCTTTTATATCTGAGTCCCTAAAGACCAGATTGTCACTAAAGTCAAACCAATGAGATAGATGTAATGTAGGTACGACTACCACCTACTACTAATTGTTCAAAACAAAAATCAATTCAAGTTCTAATAGATAAGTAGCTATTAGAACATTGTAGTCAATCATGGCAGACCATGATTGAAGTTACGAAGCCAGTTAATCAGCTAAAGATTAAAGTTCGTAGCTACTGCCATGTATGAAGTTACGGAGCCAGTTAATCATCTAAAGATTAAAGTTCGTAGCTGCTGCCATGATTGAAGTTACGGAGCCAGTTAATCAGCTAAAGATTAAAGTTCGTAGCTGCTGCCATGATTGAGGTTACGAAGCCAGTTAGTCAGCTAAAGATTAAAGTTCGTGCCTTTTACATTGTGGCAGCCAATCATCTTTTATATCTGAGTCCCTAATGACCAGATTTTCATTGAATTGAACCTCATTGACTCGCTAAAGCTAAAATCTAATCAAGACAATTTAAGGTAGTATTATGTACAATTAAGAAATAGAAAATGCTATTAATTAATTTAAAATCAATTAGAACTTTTTTATACTAAATTTAAAATTATATTAAATTTAAAATGACACCCTTGATTGTCTGGGATGACGCATATCAATTAGTTAATATTAAATTTAATATTTTAGAACAGAAATTAAAACTAAATTCAATGTTAAAAATAAAATACTCAAAATTTATCAATAAATGTGCTGGATTAGGTCATATGTTTGTATGTAATTTGATTAATATGAACTAACGGAAATACTTAGCGACAATGGAACTAATTTCGTGGCCGCCGCAAAAGAAATAGGAGATTTTATAAAACAAACCCAGGAACCTGTATTTGATTTTGCAAGTCAACAAAGTATTAACTATAAATTCATTCCTGCTTACTCTCCTCATTTCGGTGGCATATGGGAAGCCGGGGTAAAGTCTGCTAAACATCACATAAAACATGTTATTGGCAACAGCCATCTTACCTACGAGGAAATTTCTACGTTATTTGCACAAGTGGAGGCGATTCTGAATAGTCGTCCCTTGTGCCCTCTATCATCCTGTCCTAACGATCTCCTCTTCCTCTCTCCAGGACACTTCATCATCGGGAGACCGTTGACTGCACTACCTGCTCCGGACCTCAGCCAATGCAAGGACAGCCAACTTAAACGCTATGAACGCCTCGAAAAGATACGGCAACACTTTTGGCAAAGGTGGCAAAAAGAATATTTTTCCGAGCTGCAGCAAAGAACAAAATGGCGGGCCAATACTGCTAAACTAAACGTCGGGGACATGGTGCTGCTGGCAGAAGACAATACGTCACCATTACAATGGAGACTTGGACGGGTTCTGCGCCTCATCTATGGACCAGATCAGACTGCACGTGTCGCGGATGTCTACACTACTAAGGGCTGTGTGCGCCGCTCCTTGGTGCGCCTCTGTCCACTTCCAACAGAAGAAGAGCTGAAGAGTTGAAAGAAGCAACCTTTCAACGGCCGGGAATATGTTCAGGCGCTACCTTAAACGCCTTCCTGTTCAGAGAACGCGCATTGTTGCTTCAACTTGCATCAGGCGCTTATATTTATTTTATTGTATGGAGTAAAATGTACCTACGTCATTCACGCATCAAACCTCAAACGCGCTGCATCTTTTTTATTAATTATAACGAATCATTCAAGTTTATCGTTTTATTTTGGCACCATTATATCATCCAAAGATATAACACAGGCTTAATGGAGTCGAAAGGATGGCATCAGGAAACGGCCATGTAAGATGTTCGCATCTACTACTTAATTTCGTTTATTTACTTTGGACATGCTTGATCTCAACCATACTATAGGCTGCTAACACGGATTTTAAGGTATCATATCAAGATATGTGAAATAATTGTATTGTAATAATAAAAACAGACGATAAACGTTTTTTTTTATTATTTCTGAAAATTAAGAGGGTAGATACAACCCTACGATAGAGGTAGGCTTAGCCACAGAGTCCTTTAGCAACTTTCGTGCACTTAACCCTCAGATTACAGAACAGTAATCTGTGACTAAACCCTAAAGACAAACAGAAATACGATAACGAAAATCACATAAAATACCGTACCGCAAAAACATACATTTATATTTATTTACCAGATCTATTACTAGTGTTGTTTACAAAGAAGCAGGCAGCCTCCATCCGTGATAAACGAGCTTGGTAATTTGTTAGATAAAGGTCGCTGGACCTCAAACGTGACGGTGAAGTAAGGTCGCCATCTTTTGAACCCTTAATCCTGGAATAGACCTGAACCCTAAAAGTGGTAAGTAAATGTGCTAATTATTATAAAATTCAAAGACATGTTCAATGAAAATAATAAATGACCATTATTTTTACTGACCCGAAATGAGGGTTATGTTTTTAATTAATACGAAGAAGTCGGTAAAAAAGCGTACGGCTCGCCTGATGGTAAGCGGTTACCTTAGCCTAGCCATATGGACGCTTGCAACACACGGGGCATCACTCATGCGCGTTACCGACCGTTCCCCCCTCCCCAATGAGTATATATAGTTTAATGGAATGACTTTAATTTGATATTCGTTCATCTTTGGAGAGATTTATTTATTTATTCAGTTTTAGGAAGACTATCGACTTAAACAAAACATACATGTTCATTGTGTGTTCATCATGTGTGTTCACTCGTGATCACGATCAATGCAACTTGGTCGAAACGTCGAGGTTAGTCAAAATTAAATTTTGATAATAATCTGTGCGCGAATAGACCCGATACATTAATATTACAATGAATTTAGTTCGCGAAAGCTTAAAAAGTACTATTACTGACATTATAACAACAACTTTTGTTCTGTGACTTTTTACGAAACATAATATTCCAAAAGCAAACTTTCAAGATTTCGCTGTTATATCCCCGTAACAATTTTGTTGTTCCGTGGTTATATCCAACACATTTCAATTCTGTACTTTGTGTACATACCTATTCGGTTCCTATGCACTGTCACTTAGTCTTTTGTTAGGCATAGTTCGTAAAATTTAGAGCGTTGAATTTAAATATTTTTATTTTTGTATGAAAGTCTGTTGAATAATTAAAAGTCATAGAACAAAAGTTGTTGTTTATGATGTCAGTAATATTAGTCCTGCAAGGTTGGTACTGTATTACCCATTACCTTGTACAATGAAACGAAAAAATTTGTAAAAACAATTATACAGGTATTTTCTTCACAAATTTACTCAATGTGACAGTGACCTTTGTGAACCGACAGCTGAAAAGAATATAAAGGAAAATGTACAAACTCAAGGGCGATGTATTGAAATAAAAATGAAGCAATGCCTGTTTGTTTATTTAAACGCTTTCAAGCTTCGGGGATTTTATAAAATTCGCAGACATTTTTGCATTTATGTGTCTCCGAGGACTGCAAATAGGATATATTTTTCCGGATTTTAAATAGCATTTTACGATATATGGACATATAAAAACTTAACGCACATGGTACATTATGTTCATACAAATTAAATGGATATATTTTGTGACAATACAAAATTACTTCATTTGTAGGAACGAAGGGCTGTCTCTTAAATTATTAATTACTAGCTGTCCCCCGCGACTTCAACCGCGAGGGACAGCTGGTAGAGAACCGAGATAAAAAGTAGCAATGTCCTTCTCCATACCAAAGGTTATCTACGTCTCAAATTTCATCGCGATCGTGAAAATGTTACAGACAGAAAGTTACCTTCACATTTACACAAAAAAAAAACACACATTTATAATATTAGTATGGAGTATATCTTGCTTCACAATTGCTTTTTAAGGTTATAGTAAGATAGGAGACAATTCTTGAGCCTGCCCTCTAGGGTATATCATTCGCGAACTTTATGATTCGCCTCGAGGCGACAAATTTTTTCTTACTTTGAAAGTAGATATATTTATAAGTCACTAAAAATAAGTGTGTATGAAACCAAAGAAGATATAAGATAATATATCCATATTATCCTATATCTTCTTTGGTTTCATACACACTTATTTTGGATGGCTAAGAAACGCATATAACCGTTCATAGGTAACCGCTTGCCATCAGGCGGGCCATATGCTTGTTTGCCACCTAAGAGGTATAAAAAGAAAATTCTTTGAATTTATAATTTGGAATTTAAAAATAAGCATTATAATCAAAAAACTGATAATTTAATAAAGTCATTATGACCGATATGTATACAATTTCCCATATATACTATTTTTGCAAGAATTTGTACACTATTTTGTATACTACATGTATTTTAATTTATTATTATTATTTTACTTACGCTACTCAATTTGATAAACACTATTCGAAATCTGTTGTGGTTGAGATACTGTAGAAATGAGGGCAAGCTGAATAGTTTTCAAGTGAACTAGCCAACTGTATTTTTATGAACAAAACAGGAGGGCACAGTACGTGAATAGAAAGGTCTTTATATGAATTCTTAATAAGCCGCGCTTCCTACCTGAAATTAGGTGAATAAGTTATAAGACCAACTTGACTGTTGATCAACACAGATTTGTACACTGTCCGAATGTATTCGTGGCAGATATAATTCCGATTTATGCCGACAAGTAAAACAAAGTCATATTTTTACATTCCGAGTTAGGAGATTTTTGACACGATATTTTTGAAATTCATGTCCTGACTAATAAACTAAACTAATATGACGCCAGTTGGGCTAATATGCAGGCAAGTTTATATATTATGCCTACGCAAATGATGAATCTATCGATTCTAATCTATCCTATATCACATTATCAATACCCTCACCTGACGCTCTCAATCAAACCGCTCTGCGCGGTGTCAAATTTCCCAAGTTTGAGGTACCTCAGTGAATCCCGGGGTTCGATCGAGTCACGAGTTATAATTTCCGGATGGAGGGGCGCAATCGGCGCGGCTCCCGGGTAATAGATTCCGCTCCAACATCTGATACTCGAGTCTCGAGTCTACCGAATTTGCGACTTAACCTAACCGAGTTAATGACGTTACGCTCGTGACATTCTCGTTTATTGGAATTGAATTTTCGCGGATACAACGATAGCGATATCTAAGGACAAGGCAATATGTCAAAAAATATTATACTATTAGGTATGAGAATGTAATAGGATCTTCAAAAGACTAATTCACTCTCCCTTCATAATTATATATTTTATATCCCTTGTTATTATTGACTACGTGACCCCGCGGATTCACTTGCGCGAGAACAAAAGTAGCCTTTAATACTCGGGGATAATGTAGCTTCCTTTAAGTAATAATTTCTCGAACCCGATTGGAAGTTCTAGAGATTAGCGGGTTTGAACAAATAATCGAACTCTTCAGATTAATTAAATATTACAAGCTGTTCCCCGCAGTTTCACCCGCGTTCCCGCGATACAAAGTAGCTGATATCCTTCCCCATACTATAGGCTATAGGCACAAAATGCACACATTCGCAAAAAAAACAAGTTCTGATAATTCTTAACACACACACCACAGCTTCGAAAAATGAAACCTCGATAATCGACTAATGGATAATTGAACTAAGTAAATGGATAATTGAAATTGTTTCTTGTTGTTTATAAACGCTGACGGTAAAAAGTCCACAACAATCTACCGTGAAACAAGTTCATCGTTTGAAAGGTCTACGAAGTATGCCCACAGCTTATGGCCGAACAGTTTGTTACATGAGATTGTAACAGTACCCTATGTTAGTAACAGTTTGGGAAAAACTGGATTTTCTTTGTACGTTCGGGAGTCGGGAACGTGTGTTGGAAATGTTATCGGTTTGGTACGTTTAAACCCAGTCGACGCGAACTGACTTATCCGCTAGGAACACCATGTAATGAGCGGTATTGACACAGGTATTGAGTTGGACGGCTATCGACTTGACGGATCTTGATACTGATGGTGTAGTTTACTTTGGTCAGCTAGATCCATTTATTTAACTTGCCTTGTTAGTATGGGTCAAAACTTGCAACTGAATTTTAAAACAGTTATCCCCAAACGCTTGAGCTGTAATTTTGTATACAAGTTTAGTTTGGATGACAATGCAATAAAAGCAAGTTTAAAAAAAATCATATTTATATTAAACTAGCTACCTCGCGCGGTTTCACCCGCGTTCCCGTGATAAAAAGTAATAAACCTATGTAGCTTCCTATTAGTGAAAGAACTTTTAGAATCTGACTGGTAGATCCAGAGATTAGCCCATTTAAACAAACAAACAAAAAAAAACTCTTCCGCTTTATTATAAATAATATTATATAGTATAGATTGTGATAATAATGATGTACCTAGTACTATTGTTAAATTGCACTAACTTGGTAATGATTTCCCATAATATGGTGAACCCATCACTTACTAAGTCTCGGTAGACATGAGTTGTAATTTCCGGTGGGGTCGGCTTAATGGCGATCGACGTTTTATGCCGCTTTAAGTTGACCTTACTTACCTTAAGCCCGGTTGCGACAAATGTTAGGGCTCATTGTCGGTCTGAACCCTCTTTATATGCGGAGAATGGAGAACTAGACTGATCCATTAGTCAAGACTGATCCAATAGTTTTTTGTGAGAATATCTAATTAGTGTAACGGAGCAATACTTTGACTAATTGGTGGTCCGAAAGTACTAAAGACCCTTGGATACGGTGTTTGATTAATACTTGTCAGAAATATCAACGACAAAACTCAATGAAAATTTGTGAACTCTGTAATAGAAAAAATAAAAGGCAACATTTAGGTATTACTTACTTTCCCTAGGTATGTAAAATAGAAGCCTTTTTGTAGAAATAACTATTTAATAAAAAAATAACTAGTAGAATTCTATTACAGTTAAAGTAAAGTTTCAAATAATATGAGTTAAGTAAAATGTCACTTCAAGTTGTTGGTGAAAATAAGATTCAACACAATATTAAATTGGCATTACAAATCTTATTAAAAATATACGTTTCTGTCTGTAAATAACACAGTAACCACGGAGACTCTTGCACTAAGAAGTCAGGCATTGCAATGCGACATTTTGCGTTGATATTGGATTGGTTTACAGTAAGAAAATTATTACTAATGTTGTTATATTTGGAAAGACTGCCTGTAATGAATAATAGCAATTAACAACCATTGGCGTTTTAAAATATAAGGAAATAATAAATTAAATAAACTGAAATATTATTATCACAGATATAGATTTACCTAGATAACGCAAGTATCAAAATCTGGGGCTCTACCGCGTAACTTTTATGGTAATCGTAACGAACACAATTCATGAATTTCATCCAATCAGGGCTCCCGAATGGTAATCGTCGCTACATACCGCATGCGCATCATTGGATGGAAGAATTAATGGTGTTAGTGACGATTACCACCAAAGTTACGCGGTAGAGCCTCTGTATGAAACCCAAGCGTGGCATTTTTTGAATGGCTACTATTTCGTCACTAGTACTATTTACTAATGGGAACATCAAATAAATTCAAGTGAATCGATGCAATGTGAGCGCGTCGGGTATGAAATTTGGCACGCGAAGTAAGTGCTCTTGCGCTATCTAGGTATATCTATATCTGTGATTCTTGTAATATAAAATACTTTAGTGGGGTATTTTTATTTTATTTCAGAGCAACGTAAACCTTAATACTTTTAATAGTACAATGCTTGTTATTTGTATTTATATTTTAACGCTGCCTGTTAACTTGCTAGCTGACTGCGGCGAGCTGCAGAGATTAAATAATGAGCTCGTTTCAGTAGTCGGTCTTTTTTCTTTCCTTTAAATATTACCTCCACTATTTTTTTATTGAGTTTACCTCCTTCGTCCCCTCTGTTGTTATTACTAACTGTTTATGCAATGACCATTTGAAATGATTTATATTACCTATATTATTATTAAAACGTGAAGCAAAAACTTTCGCTTCTTTTTTTAGCCTATTGCGCGCACCTAGGAGTGTGAGATTTGGCATAGTTAAAGTTTATATGGAGAAGAACTGCATAAAGATAATATTTTGATATAATAAAGCATTTTAAATATGTACATTATTTTAATAAGAAAGCGTTACACATACTACGATGCGATCCCAGGCCTGCCAGACCTTCCTTATTTTCTGACGGACAAAATATATAGAATTGAGTAGTGTTAGTACGCATTTCAAACGTATGAATACCTGCTCAATTGTCCCATCGGCCAATTTACAGGTCATCATCATCATTATATCGTCCTATGGATGTCCACTGCTGAACATAGCCCTTCCCCATTAACTTCCACTTCGAACGATTTGGGCCGCTTGCATCCAGCGGCGCTCAGCAAATCTGACCAGGTCATCAGTCCACCCGGCGGGAGGTCGTCCCTTTCCATTACGCGTTTATAATATTAAGGATATTTTCTCCATTTCATAGTTGAATTAAACATAACCAACTAAGCATTGAAATGGAATTATATTAAACCCTGTTCACTCGACATGAGTAACATTTGACACAACACGTGTTCCACTAATGAAGTTAGTTCACTGAGCAGAAAGCTGAGTCGACTTGTAAACCAGATTATGTAAATGTCGCATGAATAAGATACGATGCATTCCGCATGAGAACTCTTCAAAGACCGCGTGTAATTATATTTTTACACAAAAAAAATACACTTCTAAAGTAGCAAACGAGCATATAAGGCCCACCTAATAGTAAGCGAAAACCGTAGTAAAGTCAGAGGTATCGCTCACTCTTTGCTAACCCTGCACAGTTATAATTGTCAGAGAAACAAGAACAAAAAAAATATAGAGTCGAATAGTCTGAATATAATTTGACTTGTCTTGATTTATCAAATCAATCCAACCACTGGAAGTGAGTCAAATTCGACTTAGCAAGATTTGAACCGAACATACATTACATAAATAGTACCTACATTGCCAAAGTAATCTATTTGATTGCTCGGTGGAAACGATCTATCCTTATTTCCTTAATATAATATTATGAATGCGAATGTGAGTTTGTTTGTTTGTTTCTTTTGTTACGGTTTCACGTCTTTGGTAACTCAACAGATCATCATTCACACAGACGGGCCAGTTGGCGCAGTTGGTTAAGGTTCACCTTACGCGCCGCAGGTCGTGGGTTCGATTCCCACACAGGACATGCATTTGTGTGCATGAACATGTCTGTATGTCCTGAGTCTGGGTGTAATTATGTATATTAAGTATGTATTTACAAACAAAAAAGTATGTATATGTATTATATCAGTTGTCTGGTTTCCATAGTACAAGCTCTGCTTAGTTTGGGATCAGATGACCGTGTGTAAGGAATGTCCCAGGATATTTATTTTATCATGAAATTTGGCATGCCGATAGCCTATGGTATGGAGAGTATTTAATAAAGAGCAATATCCTTTACAGTTTCTAACCAGTTTTGCAAAGGTTCATAGACTTAAATTTGATTGTAGTTACATAAAAACATATTAGAGTACATACCCTTACTATTAATTGTATGTTACCTATCGTATTTGTTATATAAAATAATAAGAAACATCTTGGAGACAGCTTAACTGTCACTTTCTGAGTATTCACCCTAAATTTTATAGTCAAGAGAGCATAAAATGAATTCTCTTAAGAAAATGTTTAACGACATTTTTATGACCGCATCGTTAAGAAATCTACTTGCAGCCGTAATTGTAAAATATTTCCAGTCTTGCCAAGTAACGTTCCAAGCTACTTGAGAAATTATGTATTTTATTCCTTCAGTTTGAAGTGTGAATAATTAAGAGTCAGTTTCAAGAAAGACTGGGTCTGAAATAACTGTAGTTGGCCCCTTGACACTAATTGAAACTAAGTTGCAGCCAAATGTATTCAAAATGAATGCAAATTGCTTATGAAATTTGTCTTCAGTACAGTAAAATAAAAAAATATTAAAGCACTTATATTTGTTTGCAATTCAGCTCGTTGTTACACTGATTATCTTTTTTAAATTATTTTTCAACACACTCGCTCGTAAAGGGACATTTATTGCACCGTTTTTTAGTATCTTAATGCAGCTTATTACGCACTAGAGCTTTTAACTTTACATTACCACACAGTTTTATGATAGGTATAATTATGATAAGTTTGTACCTCACTGAAAGTTATATGTGTGTAGACGAACAGGTGGACTGACGATCTGGTCAGAGTCGCTGGGCGCCGCTGGATGCAAGCGGCCCAGAACCGTTCGAAGTGGAAATCAATGGGGGAGGCCTATGTTCAGCAGTGGACATCCATGGGCTGATATGATGATGATGATGAGACGAAGCATTCTTAAATTAAACGGGTAAAATAGTTAGAAAGCTCACCGCTGTCAAAAAAATAACTTGCGCCACATATTTGTTTACGTTCTCGTGGTTGATTATTATCAAAAAATCTACTTAAAAAAAGTCTCTTACATTGTCTCTTATTTCCCTCGCAAGTGTGTTGAAAAATGTCATATGACACGCGTGTGCATTGATTATTACACTCTCGGCTCACTTATCGTTAGTCGCTTTAGAGTTATCTGGCTGTTAATTTGAATTAAGAACAGTTTAACAAGTAATTGAAAAATCGGTACTTTCTCACACAATGTATGACCTAGGTCACTTGCAACTAGCAGCTCCGACCAAGTCATCCATCATCATCATCAGCCTATAATGTCCCACTGCTGAGCATAGGCCTCCTTTCACAAATGAGGCTGAAAGGGACTGGGCGATACTGCACCACGCGTGCCCACTGCGGATTGGTGGAGGTAGGCTAGTGGTCAACCTACTGTTGGAATTTTTCAAGCCGCCTAGGAGGCATCCAACTAGCTTAACGACTATCACAATTAAGTGATAACCGGGACCAACGGCTTTACGTGCCTTCCGAAGCACGGAAACGCTCGACTTGAAATAACACTAGGCGGTCACCCATCCAGGTACCGACCACGACAGACGTAGCTTAACTTTGCCGATCGATTAAGAACGGCTAATCATGCTACACCACGAGCGCTTCATCCACCAAGTCATCCACCAAGTAAGATATCGTCCGGCTCGGAACTTTTCTGTGGTCATCAATCGAAAACCTTTATTCCACATTCGGTTCTTCAACCAATGTGACCTGAAAATCCAGGATATAAATTAAGCTAAAGTTTAAAGTTGAACGAATTAAGCGAACTTTCAGATATATACATTTATTAAATAATGTTGGTCAGGCCTGTACCTAATCGCCATTATTAATTCACACATTAGACCTTTTCTTACTTAGGCCTTAGTCCCACCTTTAGACTTAAATCGAGTTCGAATAGATTTAGTTCGCACAGTTAGCACAGACCTTGCCAAACTTTATTAAATTGATAGGTTACGCTACGCCTCGCAGTTTCACCTGCACCTCTGAGAGAATAATCGGAGAATGTTCCAAGAAAACAACTTCGATAAGGCAATAGTTTTATAAGTTCAATTATACAACACTTCATCCGCTTTGTTATATTTTATAACATTTATATTATTTCCGTCCACCTCGCGGTTTTACTTATATCAGGTTTTTTTTATACCTCAAAATCAAAAATCAAAAAGTAATTTATTCAGTTTAAGCCCTGGTAAGGCACTTATGAACCTCTATGTCGGTAAATAAGCATACGCCCGCCTGATAGTAAGCGGTTACCGTAACCATATGGATGCATCGCTCATGCGATACCTATGTTTTAATATTAAGGATAACATCTGTAAAATGATTGATGATTTTTATGAAAATCTGTTTAGCCTTTACGGAGCTAAGTGGTAACAAACACACATACAAACTTAAACAATTATAATATTTTATAGGATTAAATTTGACCCCATGGGAAAAATACTACGTACCAGCGGTTTCTCTAATGTTCACAGTTTCTTGTATCATAAAACCCAGGAATGATACACTTCTCTATAACCCTCTATAATGATAAACTTTTCAGTATTCTTGAAGCTCTCGAGTTGTATACCAAGGAAAGTGGAATTACCAATTGATTTCCATTTACAAAAAATGTGAAAACTTTTATGTCATGTAGTAAATTATTCTTATGATTATGTTAAAGGTATATAGAGCACATAAAATACAACGTATGCCCTATTTTTTTTTTCTTTTTTATACAACTTAGTCGGTAAACAAGCATACGGCCCCACCTGATGGTAAGCGGTTACCGTACCCATATGGACGCTTGCAACACAAGAAGCATCGCTCACGCGTTACCGACCTTTCCCCCCTCCCCTATGAGCTCTGGCGACATTACTCACGCGCAGGAATACAACTTTACACAACATAAAGTTATTTGGCTGCGGTATTCTGTAAGGTGGAGGTAGTTCCCCAGTCGAGCTGCTCTTTGAGCGAATAAACGCTGTGCTCTACCTCTCTCAAAATCCCTATGGACTCGAACTTGTAATACAATATATTATTAGGTAGCTATTGTACCTACTGATCGCTCGTTAAGAGCTTTGGTTCAATATTAATTATTATAAGTTTAAAATTCTTAGTTAATACTATTGTACGTCATTTATTATCCGTGTCTGGGAATTTCAATAATGTATTGCAATTTTTAAGTGTAAATATTGGAAAATGGTGAATAGTATAGACTACTCCACAAGACTTACTTATAAATATGATCATATATTATTGAAAATTTCATTCAGAGAACAACAAAGACATTTCAAAAGAACAAAATTTGTCTATTTGTTCCACAAATAAATTTCCTTTCAGGACTCCTTTGGAACGTGTCTCGGGTTCGTATTCGAGTGAATATTTAATACATTATGCGGACCCTCCTAGAGGTACAAATGTGAGGGAACAATAACTGGGATTTAGGGATCTTATACTTTGTTATCTTATACAAAGCAAACTCAAGTTGGAAAACCTTGAAGTAATGGCAGAGTGTGAGACACTCCACTAAGTCAGACGTGACAAGACGCTGAATTCTGAACACTCGATTCAGGTTTTCAATAAAACAGTAAGATGGCGATATAACGATTTGTTGCTGTAATTCCAAATCGTTTTCTTTGGGTGCTCACTTGGAGAGGTTGCGAAATAATGAATTTTGTTGGGAATGCCAAGGGCTTTCTTTTACTTTGAGTTTGTATTTCAATTACCCTTATTTCAGTGAATGAAATTTTATATAACGGTTTACTATGTAATTCTTTAATTGTTAAAGAATATTTGTGTTTTTGAAGTGTACTTAGTTACGGGAAAAAAAAATAACGAAAATGAAAAAATGTATAACGATGCGTTCGTTACACATTTTTTCAGTCCGGTAGGTCCAGGTTAGGTAGAGTACAGCGTTACAGGTTTTTTTTAAAACCTAAAGTAGGCACCAGTTCTTGCAAAGCTGGTTGATTAGCCTTTGGCACTCTTCTGTTATAACTGCATGTATTACTTAACAACCTTTTTGTGAGAGAAATAAATAAATATTATTATTATTAAATATTTTTATTATTATTATTTCGCTCAAAGAGCAGCTTGACTGAAGCACCTTACAGAATAACCGCAGCCATGTTGCTAACTGCGCGTAAGCAAGGTCGCTAAAGCTTACCGGCGAGAGAGAAAGGGTTAGTACCGCGTGTCCTGTAATCGTCCATATGGCTACACGGTAACCGTTTACCACCGGGCGGGCCGTATGCTTGTTTTCCGACTTAGTTGTTTTCCGAGTTAGTTAAGCGATCCGTCACGTCACGCACCGCAGCTAATGGTGGATCAAAGCGTAATTCAATTTTATGCACTTTTGGCGTCTATCAAGTGTCTCACGACACCTTATTTGTTTTAATAAATATATTGTATCTTCGAAAATAATTTGTATTGCTTGTTATGATTATAAAGTTTTCAGAAGTGGAAAATCAGTTACGACAGGTATTGTTGTTTCTTTAAGCTTCTATAAAAGTTAGGCCCACTGCGTCAATTTGGGTTAAAATTTTAACCATTTAACCCGGGCTATGTAACAGAATGACGCTAGTGAGCATTAATAAACTCTACTATTGTTTTTCTTTATTACTATTATGATAGCTTTTATGTTAATAAAAATTACATTGACTAAAAACCTAAATAGTTTTCAACATTTTAATATAATATTAACAACAAAAACACTATATCCACCTATATTACTGGACGTTACTGTCCGTGGACATTTGCTTTGTTTAATTTGATAATGTTTACCTTGTATCTACCGTTGTAGAATGCAGATATAGAGGCACGGTCTTGAATAAACATGATGTGTTGAATAATATTGTTGTACAGCGTTTTGTTCCATTGAATATTTACACAGTAGTACTCCTATATTTGCAATACAAAATGCGAGGAGAGAGAACAAACTCATGTTTAAAAAAATCTCCATATTTTTAATAAAGCAAATTGATGTAGGTAAGTGTATTACCTACAGTATTAGCGTACAATAGTTTTGATTACAGCTGTTCTCGGGGCACAATAATATCGCATGAAGCTCTGTTGTCGTCATACGATTACGGTCTGATTGAGTCAACCGTTTCAATGTACACTATTCAGAATTCAATATACCGTTTGTCGAGAAAACTTTTTCATTATAAAGGTATTGTACAAATAGTTGTAGTAGGGTACATGAACATGCACAGTGGTAGTAGGTACTTAGTAGTACTCGCTTATCTGGCTTCCTTCCTCAAGGTGAAAATGTGTGACCTCAACCGTGTGTTGTAGCAGCTAATTGAGAGCTATTTCCCTTCTAGGCTATGTTAATGTGATCCTATCACTAAGCCTATGTTCCATCCATCCTGTCTAATTTAACAAATAATGTGGCAAGCTTATAAAAGGCTTGGCCTCCGATTGACCTCAGGAGGAGTTATAGCACGCTTATCCAGATAATGCCTATTCAGTCTGGCCTTGCATACATCTTGGTTTTAGATGTCCAGAAATATAGACCAAGGAAGAGAGTTCCACTCCTTTGCTGTTCGCATATATAAGGAATGAAGAAGCGAAGCGCGTGTCGTTTCCGTATAAGCAGGTTGTTTTGTTTTTTCTGTTCCGTGGTTAACGTATGGCTGAAAATTCTCCCGGTGTCGAATCGGTCGGTCGCCAAATTTCTGACATAAATAAGCCAAAAAGAAGTGTTTGAAATTGTTGAAAATTTTCAAAGGTACTAAAAACTTTCAGGCTAGCCCCGGGTTATAAAATTTGGTTAGTGTATAATTTCAAGTGGTTTCAATAATGAGCGGAGAGCCGTGTGGAGGATTAATTTTGAGTGTGGACCCTGATTGAATTTCTCCCTCAATTAATTTAGTTAAAGCCCTCTATAAACGATCAAGTGCAGAACTCTGAATACCTATTGATAAAATAGTACTTATACCTGCAAAAATTAAGCAGCCTATTTGTACAAAAGAATTAATTTTCTCGTTCATTTTACTGGGTGTAACGGTAAGGATAGTATATAGTATAGGAGGTAGTAGGTATAGGAGGTACATTTCATTAACCCACTTTTTTGGTACTATATAGGCGCACATATCGCGGAAGAGAAAATTGTATATATTAATAATAGCAAGGGACGCAAAATGATAATGTGTTATATGTTGGTTATGATTTTAATTCAATAAACATGGATACAAAGATTTGGCATGATTTTTAGAGTAATTTATTTAAAGCTGTACCTTTCTATAGAGAGTCTGTATCTGATGTAATCTTCACGCCATTCAGATATATATATACCGTTTTCGTTATACCCAGTATAGATTTGCTTTACTAGGCTTTACTCTTCGGCAGTTACATCTTCGTTCCTGTTATGAATAAAAAATACACTACGTCACGCCCTGACCCATATAATACCTATGTATGCCAAAATCACGTCTCGATTCATAATTTCCTGCGTGAAAGAAGGACGAACCAACAAACACACTTTCAGAATTTATAAAGATGGCGAGATCTAATAGGCCCGTTTTGACAGCACGTGTACATCAATGTGTCAAAAAGAGACAAACATATTGCGACAAGAAGATACACCCTCTTGTCAAAACGGGCCTCTCAGATTTCGACAACTGTTAGGTGATGAAAAATTCCAAATGCGATATAGGTATAGGTATTTAATGTTTAGTATTTTTACCTTTAAGTCTTTTTCTGAATTTAGCTTTTATTTTCTTATTCAAATTCACGTACCGAAATTGAAATAGACTAAATGACTAAAATACGAGGTCTCGGAGGAAATCTAAGATACTTCACATCAACGGTAACGGTGTCTGACAGCTGGAGATTATTTCATGTATAGCAAAAAATATAAGTAAAAAAGAATATTGCATGGATATTGGATACTAAATTACTAGGCTTTACCCGTCGCGACGTTTGACTTGCGGGGATATTATGTGATACCTGCGCTTATGAATGCCAAAGGTAAAATACTTATAACCACATTATTAAAATTAACAAACTAACTTCGAATAATATTCATGGCTTTGGCCCAATAAAATGGTCTATTAAAGAAAAAGAAAGGAAATGAAACCTTTGTTTTAAAAATGCGTTTGTGTGTTTGCTTTGTGATACAAAACAGCAGGTTTGGGTAAATATAGTTACTTATCTAACCAAAATATTCAACAATTCAAAGAAATATTGTAGGGTAAACGAAGTATTAGAAAATCTGTAGATTTTCTAATACATACTTTAGTGTGAGTTATTTTATATGTATGTTTATTTATTCTTCAGCAAACGGTTTGGAATTAATACAAAAACTGTTTCATAAATAAGCTACTTACTCTCATATCGAACGAAATGTCAGGTACACTCCTGTGGAGGCATATTACAAAACTGTGAGCATATTTGTAATTTTCTTTTTAGGATTTCGTTGACTGTGTGAATATAAAACTGTATTTTGTATGTGAGCGCCTTGTAATGTTTTATTTAATTTACTGTCCACTTCTTTTTTTATAGGCAACCCGGCAGAAATACATTCCCTCATTCACAACTATAACAGGTGGAGATTTCGAGATGGCATATATTCGAAACCTATGTTGGGTTAGTCATGCTGAATAACTTTTACTATGGAACCAATAGTGAATTCTCTTTTTTTTTTAACTTTCCATAGTAGATGTCAACCTTGCTGGATAATAATGTATGAAAAGTAAAAAAAAAATTGAGAATACAGTGGTCCCATAGTAAAAGTTATTCGGCATGACTAACCCAACATAGGTTTCGAAAATATGCCATCTCGAAATCTCCAATTCTCCACCCAGTAAGTATATAAAAATGTATCCCGATCAAAAACTCGATGAGCGTAACAATCTTGCAGCCGGATCTTACGCTATAAGTACATCAGATTAATAATAAAGAGTCTTAACCTAAAGCCTCTAAAGTCTATATCATGGTAACATTTTGGATTATTATTACGGCATATTGAAACCAGTCTGTGGCATTATCTCTTAACTAATTTAGGTCTGTTTGTCAAACAATACCAACTATTCTAAGTAAAGCGATTAGATGTCAAATTGAGTACCCGATTACGGTTGAACGGTATGACGAGGGGCCTTCGATAGCAAATAGTAACGATAACTGACTTCAGGAACAATTCGGACGATAAATTATTACTATAGTTAGGGCAACAGTACTGTTAGTAGTTACACATATACATATTATGGCAAAATAGTTCAATAAATATATTATAGCTTATCCGCTCATCGAATAATCCATCAAATTTTTTGATGGTTAAGATTTGAAACAGGCTAACTTTGGTTACGCAAAATAAACAGTACATATTTAAAGAAAAAACTTGTGTATATTTTAAACCAGGCCAACCTTTTGGAACTTCTGAAAAGTTTGCTGGCAAAGTCGACGTGCGATCCACTTGAGAAGTTTGTTGGACATGAAAATCGTTTCAGGCTGGAACTAAACGATTATACAAGTGAAACAATGTGATCCTAATTGGGTAGGTAGGTACTTCCCATTTGAAAGGTACTGATGAACAAATACACTTTACACAATAATAATTTACTCATGAATAGAGGGAAATGCAACTTGTAAAACGCTGTGTGTTTTATAACAAAAAAAAAAGTTTTGCAACTCCGCTTACAATAAAGTGTATTTTGGGTGACTTGCTAGCCGTTTTTTGTTTTTTTTTTTTAATCTGGTTCTGAATGAGTTCGTGTATTCGTCAGTTTGCAGATTCAAATGCAAAAATACTGCAATGTTGTTTTCAGCTGTATTCAATTGTTTCCGCAAAACTGTTTTTTTTTATGCTCAAACGTTAGTTAAAATTTTGCCTAGGGTATGGTACGGTAGGAGTAGTTTTTTTATTTTTTTTTTTATTTTATGTATGTTCACTCATAACTTTTTACAGAGTAGTCCGATTTTGATAATTCTTTTTTTATTGTATAGAGTATACCTCGAAGTTGGTCCCATATAAATTTGAATAAAAAATACCCACCCTAAGGGTGGGAAAATAGGGGTGATTTATTGTTCACTCACCGATTTTAATGATGAGTTGTGTATTACATTATAAAATAAAAGTAATCAGACATTAAGCATAAACAAATATTACAAAAAAATACATACCTACGTAGGTTATTGGTTTATCCCCGACTGCAAAACCTAATAAAATTCAAGTTATATTCAAAATTCTATACATATTTAAAGGGTTTATTATTATTTGCTTTTCAGTTTTTTCGGTGGTTATTTTTTTTTGTTTAAAAGTTTTGAAATAAACTGTTAGGTGTTTCTATGATGGTCAAAGCTATAAACTCTATCCATGAAGTAAATTATAGTAAACAAATAGGACTATAAAACATTTGCACATCGCTGTGTAAAAAGTAGAACGAAGCGCAGGCAACAACAAAATTAAACAGTTTGTTTGTTATTCATTAAGAAAAGGGAGTAGTAGCCTGTGCTATGTGGGTCATTGCAACATAGCTACCGGTTGAATGAGGTAATATTGTTAACGTTTTTATAGTAGTAGTAGGGCCAATTAAGCGTAGAAAAGTAAATGTGCCACTATATCTACGTTAATTTTGCAAGTAGGTACTATGTGACTTCAGACTTCTTAGTAACCTCAATCTCAAAAATTGCCAGACGTTTTACATTATCCCGTATAATTTAAAACGTCTGGCAATTTTTGAGGTACTGGATACGACAATACGACATTAAATCAAAACCAGGTAAAGTACTCATGTATACGATCAAGTTTTACTATGGGACCAACTTGGAAATCGCAAAAAAATATACAGGTTTTTATACATTTTTGCCGAGGACATGTACCTTTTACATGAAAAGCAGTATCTTTTTTTTGCCATTGCAAATTGTCGTATCCACCCCATATAATAATATATATAAGCGTAGCGCTGAACTGAGTAGGTTCCTGCGGTAGTGGGGTTCCCATCTAGGACATACATTTATGTGCTGCATGTACATAAATAGTATATCCTGAGTCTGGGTGTAATTATGTATTTACAAACAATCAGTCAATCAGTTTTTCATATAGGTACAAGTACTGCTAAGTTTGGGATCCATGTGTGAAGAATGTCCCAGGATATTAATATTAATGTCAAAAATAAAACCTATTCCATACAAAAATGTAAAGGCTATTTTTTACCATAAAAAGTTTGGGCTGAGCGTTCCCTCTAATCCTATTTACTAACGGTCACCCCGAAGGTGACCATTCGCCAACATGTTAAATAAACTGACTAAAACTGTATCTAGTTTAGGGACGGATTATATTTGTATAGATAATTAAAAAGTTTTTGGAGTAAAGTACTATGCGTAAAAACATACTACTTAATTAAAGTTTGTATTTGGGTCACGATGGCTCCCGGCAGACGCGCGACTGACAAAAGACACGACAAAATACGAAAATGGCCATCTCAGCCGATGTCAGGGACAGAGGGAAGAAAACAAGTTGTTATTTGTTTTTAAACTTATTCGAGTACAGTATTTGGGCTTGGGTGTTTGCTAACGGCCTTATTCACAACAATGTTTATTCTTGTTGTTACACATCATATATTTTAATGAATATTTTTACAATATTTATATCTCTCTCTCTTTCTTCTTTTATATATGCTATTATTATAGTTGTTGTTCATTACCTAGGTAAAGTAATTTGACTAGTAAATCCATTAGTTTCCGGCACACAGCCTTTTTGTAAAAGGGCATTATGTTGTTCAACACGATAAAGAGAACCCATTAAAATTCGTTCAAAAGAATTATGCAAATGAGATTGTAAGCGCTCGCTAACAAGATAGGATGTTCGCAAAGATTGTTGCTTAACTCAATTCAGTACGCCTGTTGCTTTCCCTTCTGTACCTATCTGCATAAGATTCTATAGAGATGCTTCAGTAAATGGACAACAGCATAGAAATTATGGTTAGGCGGTAGACAATATCTTATAAAAGCTTCTCTCTAACACTGTACAGTGCTCTTTATGAGTAAAAGATGCAGCGGTCGAATAAAACACAATTTTGACTTTAGATTTATTTTTCAACCTAACATTGTCGTAACTTTCGTAACTTGACAGTTCACCAGCTAAGTTAACAGGTGTACTCAACTATGAACATTGTTCATACCTCTTAAAATTATCATACAATCAGTACTGAAAAACAATTATTCATCATTATCACGAAATTTACTTTTTATCACGAAAATACTATTCTTAAACTTACTAAATTCCCTTTAATCAATTCATTTACATGACTAGTTAAAATTAAATATGAAACCATAGTTAATGACTGCCTGTATATTATACAAGAATAAGTTGCAACTATTGAATTTATAATCCAATCGCTACTAAAGTAAAGTAAACATGGAAGACATTATGTAACAAAGAACTATAAGGAAGAACAAAGCTTTAAAGTTAAAAGATAAAATCGGTGAAACAGATAATATCTTAAACATGCAATGGGAGAAATAACAAAGACAATTTTAAATGCTACAAGTTTGTTTCATTCATTTAATGCAATATAGAATATTTTGTATTTAACGGAATGACGAAGTTACTTGTCTTGTATTTTCATCAAGAAATTGTCTTAGGTTTCTATATTACAAAACTTTTTCACGTGACATACAACGAAAACTTAATAAAGTTTCAACAAGAATTTATATAATGTATCTACCCTCCTACAGTATACATTTAATTTCAGAGTCTACCCACATACAACTCCACAAGCTAATACGTTAGAAATAGGAAAGGCACAGTCGAAGTATAAAATTTATTGCTGACTTCCCTAACTAGGTACGCTCCTTCACTATGACGAGAACCACTCAGTCACGTCTTGGAAATAAATCTAGCAGTTTGCGCATAAACAAAACATTTCGTGATACTTTGGCATACTTTCTCTTGCTCTATAGCCCTCTCTTAAAAGTAGTCACTAAGTAATTTAACAAGCGGAAAACTTTTGAAAGATAAGCTACTAGGTACACAATGGATTAATTAAAATACGCTTACAAAATTTTCACTTAATTTTAAAAGGGTTTTGTAGATTTGGCACGGCTAGTGATAGACTGCACTTAAATGTTTTAATCTACGAAATTAAAACCACTATCGATGACCACATTTTGATGATATCCGATCGGGTTGAGATTTAGTAATCCACAATGTCTACGTTACAATCTAATCTCTAACTGTATGTGCGTATTGCCAGTTACACGTCTAAGTTACGTACATGACTGTAAGAAAATAGGATTCATTTATATTCAGAAAATACTCTTCATCTTTAGACAGAATAATAATTATAATTTAATCAATTCACGAACGTTTGGTTCCGATTTAGATACTTATTAGATGACAATGATCTAGCTATAACATTTTACTACGAGGCTACACAGTCGTTGACTAAAAGTTTCTTTGGAAGTAATAACAACTAAATAATCACATAAAGTTTTTACAGTACAATAATAATTGCATAGGCTATGTCAAATCGTTGGTTCAATGATTTGAAACCTGGCCTTAAATTATAAATACAATTTAACATTTAAATTGACGTGTTATAATTTAAGTAAACGATTTTGCTTCTCCGCAAAGTAGAACGAAATTGTTTTACTTTAAACCAATTTTCGTTGAGGTGATTTGGAAATTCTTACAATATACTATAAATAAATAACGAATAAAACTTTAACAGCAAGCACCGTACTAATAATTAAATTACGAAGTGAACATTAGCTCTCGTAGAAAACATCCCACCACAACAAATTGACTAGTTCTAAATCCTATCTACATACTTTTATACACCTTAACTTAAATTTTATTAAAGTCTCTTTATAAAGTAGTTGAACCGGCCGCAAATGGTTAAACTAAGGATAGATTTGTGAAGTTGGAGGTTAATAGTAGAAAACATCGATCTCTTCAATACAGACAATATCCATCAGTCGGTTGAAAACAAGAACACAACACCGAAACACATAGTCAAAACACAATCTGTCACTGCAATCACTGTTCTGCAACCGAGTTCATTCATTGTTCCTTGAGCACACGATAGAAGTGTAGATGAATTAGAGATGAGGATATACACGATAGAGGTAGGGAGCAGCGCCGGCCCTAGGGTAGAGCAAGAGGAGCTGTCGCTCTCGGCGCCAGGTGTTCAGTGGGCACCAAATGCCGAATGCGAAAAACAACTTTCTAATGGCGCTTTGTGAGAGAGACTAAAAGGCCCCCAAAGACAATCTCGCTCTATCCTGGTCAAGGTCTAGGGCCTGTGCTGGTAGGAAGGTATCCAGTTGGCACGTGACGTGTCACCTAGATGTAGACTTCGTGGTGTTGTAGCGGCCGGCCACGCCTGCACTAGGAGCCGCGCTCCGACAGCTCCACCACCTCCTCCGGCTCCGGTTTCGCCGCATCCATCTTTCGTCTTTCAGCTATAACTATTCTTATCTTCTCCTCTTCACTGATCGATTGATCAGTCAGTTCAGGCGTGAGCTGATTCTGTGACCGTACTGAAGCGTGGCTCACGTCACTCGTGTGCGCTGATTCTGTCGAAGATCTCCTTTTGGGGCCACTCAGTCTTAGGCTCTGCCTCGTTGACGGAACGGCTAGAAGTACAGGTCGTAGGAGCCTCGCTTCTTCGCCTCGCAACGAGTTTCTTTTGTCGACTCGTTGTCTTCTGTTCTGTGCGAAGGAGTCTCGTCTGGGCGGGCTCCCGGGCTCGAGTTCTTCGATATCGTCAGCGTCGATAAAGCGGGCGTCTTCCTCGTAGAGAGCCGCCGGCGCGTCTGAGGTGGAGTCCTGTCGACGTCGTCCAAAGGCATGAGGAGATAGTGAAGCTCTTCTCGGTGGTAGCGATGCCGGTAACAAAGCATGGTGTGAGTGAAGCGTGCGTCGGCGGCGTGCGGGGGACGGTGCTGGTTGTTTTGGCTCGCTCAGAGTGAAGTTAGCTGGGAGTGACGGTACCTTGTTGAGAGGTCGCGGCGGTGACATACATTGCTCTAGCGCCCGACATAGAGCTCTGTCCTCCTCATCATCTGCCTCTCTTTCTAACTCACGTTCGAGTTCGACGTCCATGTCCATTTCATCTTCCATCTGTTTGTGTGATTCTTCTAGGTGTTTCATTAAGACCTGAGATCAAAAATAATCGTTAATGTAAAATAAACTTAATATTCAGATTTAATATTACATCGAGGAGTACCTTCCTTATCCAAAATTAGCATAAATAGCTTGAATATATCAAGTTCACTTAAGAGCAACTAGGTTATAATAGATATTCATGTTTCGGCGCTTAAGACACTCCAGAAAATTACTATCTTATTTGCAAAATTGGAGACAGCCTAATTGTGGTACCTTTAATAAGTTTTACTTACATAATTTATTTAAAGAGAATATAATAATAATATGCTTATATGGTCAGATTATCAAATCGGCCTTCTAGTTGAAGTATAAATTCCAAACTTATGGTTGCTTGAGTAGCCTTATCTTTCATAAGGTTCAGACTTAATAAATGTTCTTGACTTTATTTACAATACTCACAGCGACAACGACATTGACAAGCACAAACTGTGCCATCAGAACAAAAACGACGAAGAATATCGGTGCAATGATGGTAGAGACGCAGCAGTTCCGTACACAGTCGACGGAGCTGTCGCAATCTTCCCTCAGTGTGTCCTTCATGATACCGTTCCAGTTGTCGCCGGTCGCTACTCGGAATAATGTCAGGAACGCCATGCCGAAGTTTGCAAAATGGGCGTGCTCTCCCAAACCTAAAGAAAGATTTTCTCTATTATTATTGGGTGCTCAGCAATGGGACATTATAGGCTCATGATGAGGACGATGATTATTGGGTTGCCCAGAATTCTCCCAAGTTTTCTTTCAAAGAAAATTACCCCTGTAAGCTACTCGAGAATGTTCTATAAAATAGCTAAATGTACATAAAAATGTTCCGTATTTTTTGGTTTTACTCCGTACCCAGTTATGCAGTTAATTTTCAATAATTTTTTTATTTATGTAAAACCAATAGCGGGTAAATTTCGTTATTGACTATAAGAGCTCTACCGCGGTAAGTTGATTAAATTTAATATCGTTTTTGAAAATCCACTTCAATAACTTCTTCGTGGAAAAGTTTCAATTTTGTTCTTGAGTCAACAAGATTTTTTATTTAATCGAATTGTTCAATATTCGTATTGTATTCTGAATGTTATTTCACATTAGTAAAAATATGTATTTTAATAATGATTTTCAACTAATGAACAATTAATGTTATAGGAAATAGAATATTGTTGAACACAGTATATCTCTCTATATAGGAGCTACGGCGTGTGGCATACACAGGTTAGGTAGATTGTAAGTAAAAAAGACTTAATTTTCAATTTAAAATATAAGTGCGACGGCATTCCTATTTTTTTTGGCAATATTGAAAGAAGAACGGACACGTCATAATTTAGTGGTCAGTAAAATTTCCTATCTTCAATATTGAAAGTACTTGCTCTTCATGTGGCATTTTCTCTCCTTGAAATGCCCTATATTTAATATTATAAATGTGAATGTTTGGATGTCCCTGATTACGCATATAAACGGCAGAATAGATTTAGCACTTTATTATGTTAGCACTTTTGGGGAGGAAGCAAATCTTTTTTTAAATTATCTTACCTTGACAAGGAATTTCATCGGAACACTCGAGTCTTCCAAAAAGTTCAACACCTAATGCTGCAAATATGAAGAACAGGAGAAAAAACAAAAGTCCTAAGTTCCCAACTTGCGGCAGAGCTTGCATCACTGTGTCCAATAGTGCTCTTATCCCTTTCGCCATCTTCAACAACTTCAACACCCTCGCTATCCTCAATACCCTCATGACCCTCATTATAGTCGGATTTATTGGTATTATGTTAGTTTCTAACTCTTCTAAAACTATTCCAACTATGGATAGGATTACGATTATCACGTCGAGCTGATTCCATTTGTCTTTTAAGTATATTTTGAAACCAAGCGCAACAAGCTTCATCAAGGCTTCAAGAATAAATACTGCGGTGAAGAAATAATTAAATATCTTCAACGCGTATTGCAGTGCTGGAGGCATTCTATAATATTCTATAGCCATAGTGACCACATTTAGACCAATCACTCCCGCTATGGCTAGATCAAAATATTTTGATGTGACTACATTGTGCACAAATAGTCGATATTGTGAGTAGTCTGCGTAGTAGGGTCGTTGATGCATTTCTGAAAGGAAAAGTACAATAAATCGGCGGTTTATGTGAAACGATGTTGCGGAAAATAGTGTTTGTCTAGACGATCTTAAAACTTAATTTTATTGCGACGGTTACAATTGGAGTTTCATCCGAATGTTATAGTCCAAGCCCTGAACTAATAATGGCACAGACATTGATGCAAATGTTGTTATCGAAAAGTTTATGCTTTTCAATTATATTTTTTGCTACAGCTTTATGAAATGAAAATAAGTTTTTTTTTATTTTATTTTTTTAAACTACTAAGTCGGCCAACAACCATACGGCCCACCTGATGGCAAGCGGTTACTGCAGCTATATGGACGCTTGCAACACACGAAGCATCGCTCACGCGTTACCGACCTTTCCCCCCTCCCCAATGAGCTCTGGCGACCTTACTCACGCGCAGGAACACAACTTTACACAACATAAAGTTATTTGGCTGCGGTATATCATTTATAAAATAGGATATTTTACTAACTTCGTCTCTTCTTTTCCATCTGCAGAGCTCTCTTTGCTGCCCTCCGGACTCGTTCCTCTTTCTCCTGCTCCTCGCGGCATCTGTGGAAGTTCTCGACAACCACTCCCACGAACATGTTCAGAACAAAGAACCCCACCAGCAGTATAAATGCTATGAAGTACAGCAGACGCCATTCCGAGTAATTTACTATAGGCTGTATGGAAGAGAAAAAAAAATTGTGGCTTTGATTAACTTTTATTGGGTGTAACGGAAAGTGTATATCCAGTAATCCACTTTTTTGATACTAGGCGCACAGAACGCGGAAGAGAAAATTTTAAAATGATATCCTTATTGACCGGTGACATGTTGGCTATGATTTTAATTCAATAAACTTGGATGCAAACTTTTTATAGAGAGTCTGTACCTGATGTAGTTCTTCACGTATGTATATACCCTTTTCGTTACTCTCAGTATAAAATATTTCTGAATTGTAAAGATTACTGGGAATTAGATTGATAAATTTTAAGGTTACGTACACAATTTAGAGCGCTGATGAGGATGTGCGCTTAATTAATTAAGCTATGTGACATACCTGTTGATCAACACCGACAGCATCAAGACCAGTGTACATAATATTGACCCAACCATCTCTCGAGCTAAGTACGAATAGCGACATCAACGCTTTGCCGAGATCATCAAAATTATATTTACGATTCACCCACACATTGCCTTCAATTGAGAGGCAGTCGGTTTTGTTCTTTACACTTTTAATATTGGCACCTTCACAGTAGAAAAACGCTCCTTTGAATAACTGAAATATAAAATTCTAAAGTGTTTCTCTTCTTTTATTTATTAAACCCAATTCATATGTTATTCATGATTTCATATCTTTTTTAAAGAGTGTTGAATTATGTTATTTTTAAATATTATTATACGTAATATTTTAATAAAGTCTTTCTAACCCTTTAATCTTGTGTTTTCTATAATTAATAAGTACCAGCCAAACATAATATTATATTGTACCTATCTATCGAGCTAAAATCAGAATGATACCCTTGGGATTATTATTGACATGTAACTCAACGTGTTCCTGTTACAATTATAAGCCTCATGAGTAAAGCTAGCGAATATAACATGGGTTTGAGGAGGTTAATTAGAATATCTAATGTCTCTTACCTGAACTCCCAGGATACCGAATATGATGAAAAACGTGCAGCAAATAAGTACAATATTTCCGATCGGCCTTAGTGATGACAGAAGCGTTTGGACCACTAATTTTAATCCTGGGGCTCTATTTATCACTCTCAGTGGCCGTAATGATCTTAGTAACCTAAATACCTGAACAACAAACATACATGTTACCATAAGGTATCAAAACGTTTTATAATTTGCTAAAGCTTTTATACTTACCCTGAGAATTCCAAAAATACGAGGACTTGACTCCGATACTAATGACATTAGTAAGTCAATGATTGATATAATGACGAGCGACCCGTCCATAATATTCCACCCAGAAGTGAAATACGCTTCTGTGCCGTAGAACATTCCTGAGGCTACAACCTAAGAAAACATTAACCAAATCAGTAATAAAAAAATAAATGGTCATTCTGCGAGAATGTTTCAAAGCAATTAATACTTTTTGATAAAAATCAAAATGCTACTGAAACAAAGGATTAACTGGTAATTAAAAACAGAATAGTAATTTTACCTAGAAATAGAAATGAATTAAACTTTTATTTGACTTTGTTTGAGTTTTGACAAATTCAAATAATCATAAGCTTGTAGGTTACCTTGATGAACATTTCGATGGCAAAGACGACGGTAAACACATAATTGGCACTGGAAAGGAAGGACCGTTCCTTCGAGTCCGGAGGAATGTTAGGACGCTCCATGGCGAGCGTGATGCAGTTGAGCGCGATGAACAACAACACTATGTTGTCGAACCAACTTCGGGTTACTACCCACGTGCAGAACCGCCTCATTCTGCGTATAGATAACATTTCATTACGTTTATAGCCCGCTTCGGAATGAGAATCATAAGTAGATTTTGTCACCGAATTGTAATTTAACCAAAGGCATACGAAGTAAATTCAATTATTGCAATGTTGACTCAAGATTTGACTTTTCATATTCACGTTCTGTAATATGAGGCCAAGATGCATGTACCGGGATTTTGTGGGTTACATTTTTTGACCGGAGATTACAACGTGCTATAATACTATTTTGAAATAAAGCTTCGATTTAGATCGCAAAGTATCATCATTTTCTAACTACATTTCCTAGTGGTTCTTATTTTAAAAAAACATAATTTATTGTCTATTTATGTATACCTAATTAGAATTTATTCATCTTAAATATTCAAAGTAGATCTTACTTGTTGTCTGGAGCAAATATGTAAAGAGAATAATCCTCTTTCTCTTTGAGGCAGCCCGTGGGCTCCATGAATCGAAATAGATCTTTGATTCTGATGCGTCTTCTGTCAAATCTCGATGATAATATACAAACGTTGTTATTTATTGTCACCTGTAAACGTGTTCACGTTTAGATCTTATTTAATGTTTTGTTTTTCAACAAGAAAACCAACTTTTTTATTCTTTAAATGTAGAAACAAAGTTTACGTTTTATTTGAGCTCGTTCTTGTGAAAGGTATGCTTCACTTCCTTTATTTTTGGAAATTTCCTAGCATTGTTCAACAGAATTCAAATATAAAGCAATCTGATACGTTTACATACTAGTCTATGTTCGTATGCATGTGCAATCTGATATCAACGTCAATTAAAACAAATTGGTGTTAAATTTCACCTGCAGGACTCGGAGTTACATTTACCTTACCCTGTGGTCTTACCTCTTCATTAATCTGTTTTATCAGTGGTAAAGGTTGGTTGTTAGGTCTTGTCGGTAGGGTTGCCACTTCATTCCGAGGTGGTCTTGTAGGTGCAACTGATAGCTGTGGTGGCGCTGGTGGTGGTACTAGGTTACTCGCTTTTACTTCAGATACTGACGTCACTGTTATGGAATAAAAGTTTAGCTGTCTTATTACATGAGATGGTTTAAGCCAAGTCTAGTAAAAACCTGGTTTTAAGATAGTTAGATAGTAGCTCTCTTAATACAAAAGGAATACTACTAGAACTATTGTACTATAGAAAAGTAATTAACAGTGAAAAAATTTTCACCTTACGCCCATGTGACTGTAGCGAAACGGGAATGCCACATATTTTGACTAAGGTTTAGAGTTTGCAAAGTTAGGGCGTGTAGAGTTATAAGCTTGGCTCTACATGAGATCTGATAACTTTTTGACTGTGGCAGCCATATGGTCTTGGCAACATTTAACATGAAAATGTTTTTGGTGGGATTATTACTTTCGAAATGGTAAAATAATTGATATCATTTAAAAAAAAATGTATACAAAATATATGTGTTCTTTTTTTTTCAAATTCGTAATTTCTAAAATTTACTTTTGTTCGTTTAACTTACCTGTTAAATAATCGTTGGTAAGTGACAGCCTATGAGGCGGAGGTTTGACAGTGTCAAGTCGAACTGTGGAATCTGATGAGAACCCAGCTTCTGGAGCTTTCCAGGAGACCTGGACAAAAATTAAATTAGTTAATTCTGTATGTGCTGTCAGCGTACTAAAATTTATTTTCTTTCTTTCTTTTTAAAGGTAACTTTCGTACCGTGTCTCATTACGCAATTCACAGTTTATATACAAACTGTGTAGAGAATGTCAATAATGAGAGAACTAAAGTGACCATCGGTTTTAGACTTTGATTGTACCTAGTAGATCTGCGTTCCATGAGTTAATTATATGGATAATTTATTAAAAGTGTACAACACGATGAAAGTTAAGAGGACAATTAAAAAACCATAAAATGTAGAAATCCATGTAATATAGGGGTTTAAAACTATAAAGTACTTACGTCAGGTAAAAGTGGTGTATTATGAGCAGATACTCTCCCTGAAGGCGGAGCCAGAACTCTTGACCTGTTGTTTGGCATCTCCGACTGAGTGTCGTTCTTTATCACCATTGACGATGAAAGAAGAAGTTCGTTCTTGCGTAGACTTGAGCCTATGTCATCGGATATTATATTGTAAAAAAATAATAAGAAAGATTTTAGCGTTATAGAATCCTTTGGTTAGCTGTTCAAAAAATAGCAATGACATCAATTGTTATTATAGGACGCGCGTCTCTCGCGAGAAAGAACGGGTTCATTATACTTACCTAGTCAAAAAAGTCAACTATATTGATTCCTTATTATTTCTATTTAATTGATATTTGTTTGTACATACTTACTAATACTATAAAAGCGAGAGTTAGTTCGTCCGTCTGTCTATCTGTTTGTTTTCACGGCCAAACAGATTTTGATGCAATTTGGATCACGGATATAAACATAAGCAACTTTTATTCTGAGAACGCGGTTGTGAACGCGGGAGACAGTTAGTATCCTAATCCTAACTTAATAATATAATTAATATTATAAATGCGAAAATGAGTTTGTTTGTTTATTTGTTACTCATAGGCTACTTTTTATCCCTGGAACGCGGGTGAAACCGCGGGGAACAGCTAGTATAAAATAGTTGAGAATAATATGCCTACATGCGTAAGACAATGTAAGAAACATTAATAATATAGTATAATATTTTCTTACCATTACAAACGGCATGGTCCCGTCCATTGTTGAGAACTACAGCATCCGAGTCTGAACCCGTCCTTTGCTTCGGTTTCCGTCGGGATAGCCTCCAGCTATACCCTCTTTGCACCCTATATTTGTCTTCACCATTTGAAGTGGTATTTACTACACTATTTCTGTAATATTTATTTAATTTATCTCAAACAATTATTTTAGTTGGGCGTTGGTGCATATATTTTTCAGTGAAAAAATAATGTAGAGCGAGTCTTCTCACACTTTTAAGTTATTCAGAGAAGAAATGGTAAGCCTTTTGGCAAATATATCGGTAATGTTTATGTAATTCAATTGTCAAAGGACAAATTGTCCATACTTCTAGACTCAATGCTAGCTAGCTAGTAGATTAGTGTAAGTAATTCGTTTAGAAGCAATGAGAACTGAGAATTCTGTCGTTGGAATAACATATTAATAAATTTTGATTTAGGTAACAGGTACAGACATAACTCTAAATAGATAACGCTTTATTTCTACCTACCATAATGTCAAAAGAGCGCTTTAGTTAGGCTGACATTAGACCTATAGCGTGAAAATTTTGCGATGCTATTTGTCAGCTCACACACAACACACATCCCTCGCTACACATCTCTGGTGGACATGCAGCCATATGCGAGTTTCATGTCTGTGCGAAACAGTTTCAAAAGAATTGCATTGCTCTCCTTTTTGGCACGTGAAGTACATTATAGGTATTCGCTTTATCTATTTGGATTTATATCTGTGGTAACAGGCAACTCACAAGGATAAATAATTACCACTTACTTTTGTGAATTAAGAAGGCTAGACTTCTCACTTGTATTAAGACAATTCTCATCCTTTACTATAGTTATCTGGAAATTCTTCTCAGGTAGTAATGGAGAAGGTATTGCTCTCGGAGTCGTCGGCGATGTGGCTCCAGGTGAGATTGTCCTCACAGGTGGTAGAGCCAAAGTTAAAGGAGGTGGGGCCAAACATAAAGGGGGTGGGGCCAAACATATAGGAGGTAATCTAGCTTTCTCAGCTCCCAATTGAGCTTGAGCTGAGTGAAGTGTTAACGTATAACTATTTGGAGGCTTCAATAAGCCTGGAATACTTGCACACTGAAAACGAAACATTGAAGGATAAGTCAAAATAAATAAAGAAAGCTCCTACGAAATTGTATTTTCCCAACTCAGTAATAAGGGTTGACCTTAGAAATCTTTTATATCAAAATGACGCAATAACGTATCGGAAAGGTTTATGGTGTCCATTTGGTTTTATTATCTGGGTGGGAAGTTTACGAGGATATCCGATTTGACAAATAGTGATATAAATTGTAAAGTTATTGCTTTATCAGCTCTCATACAAAACAACTTATTTATCACAGACTTATTTTCGATTACGTAATTTTAGTTAGTGTCTGCACCTTGAACATTATGTACAACTGTGAAATTTTTTGGTTAACAGTATACATACCGAAGTCCGGTCAATGGAGTCCAAGCTAGAAAGCATAGAAGATCTTTCCAAAGTCAGTGCTACATTGAAATCTCTAAAAGTAGCCCCAGGCTCTAACGTAGTAGATGGTGAATCTTGAGGAGTAGCTGCTGTATGCGTAATCATTGGTAGTCCCGGATCAGTGATACCCGCACTACTCGCAAGCATTTTTGATTCCTTAAAAATAATATCACACTAAATGCACAATATTCATTTATCTTCTAATCTTCGTTGTTTTATCTATAATTCATGATAATATATATATTTATTGTTAACTTTCTCTGTTTATTTTAATTCTAGTCAAAATATCGATGTATTACATTTTACAGATATCCCTATTAATGGTATTTGTAGAATGTTTAAATACAATAAAACAGACTAAAAATAACCTTGCCTTAGTTTCGGGCAGCCGGGTAAAACACAATAGAAAATAAGGTCGAAGGATTCTGAGCAAAATTATCAATGTACTTACTTTTTGCAAATTACATTTGTTTGACTGAGCACAATCTTTGCATAGTGTTGGGTGGTGGGAAGACTTTGTTTTACGTCGAGACTTTGTTGTTTTCTCTTTATGTCCATTTACATCATCTTTAGCTTTTCGTAAATCATCAGCTGACCGCCAGTAATTTTTTATGTCATTCTGTCCAAAATGTTCATCCAAAGTTAATTAAATAAGATATGTTGTAAGTATGCATATATAAATATATAAAGATGAGATGTGGTGAAAGGAGTAATTAATAAGTTTTCTTAAGATACTTTTTTAATTCACGAGAGAAGTTATTTTATGAATTTGGAAAAGAACTTGTAAAGTTAGATCTTAGTTCATTTCAGGCAATATATTATTAAATGTTATCTACAAATTTGGAATTTTGAAAAATACTTGGCTATTATAAATGTACCAAAAGGTAGGTTTGGAGTCTACATCCTCATGGACACTACTGCAAAATAAGAGAGAGAAGTTCAGACATGAGATGTGGCAGTGCTCTACGACAAAGAACAACTAAATACAGAAACAAAAATCATTCCAATAATCAAGTATACTAAAATGATAATTCCCAGCAGATTTCACCTGAGAAAAACTGTCGCTGGAATGTGAGCCTGAATTAGACTCATCGTATTGTATTTCATTGTTGTCTGAGAAACATTCACTCGACAATTTCGACTTTGCTAGTTCGCGTTGTTCACGTTCCCTTCTCTCATTTCGCTAAAAGATTTGAATTACACATGAGAATATGTTCATGAATTCTATACATGTAGTGGAGTACCTAACTGACATTGAGAATCAAACTTACCTCCGAACTAAATCCCTCGACAAGTATAGCGACCAGCAAGTTGAACAAGACGTAATTCCCAAAGGTCATGAGAGCCACAAAATATAATGCAGCCCAATGACTCGTCTTTTCCATGCCGTTAAATAAGACAACATTCCAATCTTCCTGAGTTAAAACCTGAAACGTTTACATGAAAGTGAGAATTTGGTTCGTCCGTGCGTAATGCTCTACCACATCAAATATCATCAAATATTCAATTCTCTTTAATAAATCAAAATAAGCAAGGTGTGCTGTCATATTGTATTTAAGTGCCTTTTGGTGTTTGTAATAAAATGTATGTTAAGTTAACAAACAAAAATAAACGAATAAAAAACATTTTGTAAGTAATCAGCGTGTTAGTTAGTGTAAAAAAGTGTCATGTAGTTGTGTTAGTGTACACACTAATATACAGGGTAATGAAAGGGAACACAGACGGCAATTTGAGTACATAAGCACTAGGGGTCCAAGCATTTCCTGATACTACTCACTACGCTATTTAAGCAAGATGCAACTAACTACTGAGCGCTCATTAAGAGGCATTACGTACTCTATAAGTTAACTAATCTACGGCGAATCTCTCGCTTGTGCCAAGTCTAATGTAATTTACTTTGATTTGATTTATATAAATTTTGTCTTTCGTCTTTTCTCACAACCCTTTCTTAAGTTGTCAAATAAGACAAACCATTCTACAGTTCCAATCAGTTCAGGCGTTTGGTAGTTACGAGAAACACGCGTTCTTCAATCCTCTAACAACATATTAAAACGGGATATCGCAAATAAACCGACTATATTGTACCTAGACTAGCTAACCTGTCAAAGCTTACCTGGAAGACGGTGACGGTAGCCCATAGGATGTTATTAAAATGTTTCCTGTCGCACTCACACTTGGGGTGGTGCGAGATGATTTCAGGGCAAGTACAGTCCCGCTCGCTGCCATTGTCTTCGACGAACTTGCAAAACTTACCACCGAATAGATACATGCCCAGAATACTGCGCGTCGCGGAGCCGATGAAAAAATGAAAGAAAAACAAAATGCTATGCGCAAACGCCGCGACTGACTCATCCTGACGACACATTTGATGCGTACGCGACGTTAACACTGCTACATCCACCCGGATTTATGAAATAACACTAATGGTACGGATATATTTAAACAAATATGTATATATAGTTCAGTAGAGGCGTATGTCCAGCTACTTAGATAACAAAGAATACATTTGAAAAGTTATATTGAAGACTTTGTCATTAATTGATCCATAAGATTAGTCTTATTTTATCTATATTGTTCTATTTTAAGTTTGTGAACCATATAAGATTACACAATTAAAAGCCTAATTGGTTAAGCAGTGTTATCGCCGTTGGGACGCTACCTCCAACGGGTTTGTTAATATATCTAAATTATAAAGGTACTGTAATTAACATGGTGTTATTTAGTGCAATTAAGTTCCTCCATAAAATTATTGTCAATATTTTATTTCATTCTTTATACTGCCTCATTATTATAATAAATATTAAATGCAATAAAAATAATCTGGAAGAGAAAAATAGGCGAAAGTAAAGTGCTTAAAAGTAATCAAAGAAAAATGTCATTCATACTGGTTTCTTAAAATTACTCGTGGCAAATATCATTCAAATTATAATGCATTATTTGAAGGTAAAGTTCATCCTGAGAAGTGCTGATGAAAATACAGAATAACGGAAAGTAAATAAAGTGGATCACTAATCACTCTGGAGTTTTTAAACAGGAAGTTAAGAAGTTCAAGAAAGGGTAAAGTTATTGAAAATTAGATTGTTACTGAAGTTAAAAACAAAGATGCTGAGGTTGATGACATAACAAGTGGAAACTTCGATCGTATACTCATTACAATTTGGAGACAATCTCATAACAAATTCAGTTATAAAGTTTAAACAATGACATTCCACGAGTTTCGCATCAAGCTATTCAAGATAACACCTAAATAATAGAAGCAGCATGCAAAGTGATAGAGATACTTTATAAACTGAGTGCAGCTGTAGTAGTGGGAGTAGAGGAACTGACGAACAGGTTATCCCGCGACTCGGCTTCGAACGACCTCAAGCTAACCTACTACTCAACCAAGCTCACTGACTAATATTAATGTGCTCTCGACAACTTCTGATGGGAGTACTGTACGGACATATGGTGAACGTGACACTAGATGATTTTGGATCAATTTGTTACGTATGGTACTAGATATCACTACGCGGGTTCTAGGGTAGCGGTTACGCGACTGAACGCTTGTTTGACAACACACAATGCTGCAAGCGAAACCCTTCCCGTGTATTGACAATCATGTTACAATATTGTGAGTTTGTGTGGTGCATCTCTTGCAGCAGAGTGAACAGTCATTGTGTACTCGCATGGTTAGTCGATTAGCCGTCACAAAGACAATCTTCTGTTATTGGGATTGTCATACTGTCATAGGTGTTGACTGCTGACGGACCCGTGGGTAAAGCGTTTAGTACATGTTGCAAGTTCAGTCTGTTTCTGGATTGTCTGTTAGGTATTTTAATTTAAAATGTTGAATACCTGAAATACCGTGACAAAGGCCCACAAGAGCGTATCAAAGTTTTTTCTGTCGCAATCTTGGTCACCATGCTCGTCTTTCTCGCAGAATTTGCACCCGAAGAGGTTCATACCGAGGATGCTGAACGTTATCACGCAATATTCGATTAGACAATAATACGGTTACTTAAGTCCTTTCCACACATACAGGAGGAGGTAGTAAATTAATAAAGGATATACTAAATAAAAGGTGTTGTATATTGTCTACATGATTAATGGAAGAGTGCAGGTGTAAATAAACTCATGTGGACGAAAAGCACAAAAGCGTGAAAGTCACTATGATCAATAAGATAATAGAAGAGAAAAAGTTGTAAAGAGTGTGGATAGTGGCAGTGTGTAGTGGGTAGAATGTCAAAGACAGAAGTGGTTGACACATATAAGGATAAGAGAGAAAAGAAAATAGGAGAAATCACTCACAGTTAGTGCACGGGTTAAGGGATGCGGGTGTGACAGTTAAGTAGAAACATTCAGAATTTCATATTTTTATGGAGAGTCGAATAAATCTTCTTTGGCTACGGAAAAATGAAAAGTCTGATTGAGCAATCTATGAGCGATTGCTTGGGGCTATGATTTAATGTTTATCTACTTGATTACGATAGTTACGATAGGTACGAGTAAGAGACACATTAGGGAAATTAAGAATTTATAATATAAACAATAAACATCTTGGAAATTCCGAAGGCCAGCTTTGAAAAAAGGTTTTTTTTTTATAATTATTAAAGAATAAATTAGTCATTATGAAGTAAGTACCTACATTATTTTTAGGAAATGAACAAATACAAAAAGAGAAATTTAGACAAATGTTTGGGTTCTTTCATTTAAATACCTCTTGAGGGCATCCAAGTATAAGAATAAACTGAATGTTGAAACAGAAAAGGTAAAATGAACTTATAAACATAAATAGCAATCTTAATGATTAAATTTGTTTCTAATTTCATGAAATATTTTATTTTCATGCAGTTTAAATTTTCGTTTACTTGTAAATTTATTTTGTTACCTTGATTAGATGTAATTTTCAAGACCATTATAGATTTTTAACAAAATAATCGACTGTTTTAGATGTACTTAAAAATCACGATAGTACTTTCATTAAACCTGTTTGTTTGAAATGATAATTACCTGAATATAAAAATGAAGAGCACAAGAAGTGAGAAGAAGACGGCAACATTATCCATGGTCCTTAGCATGACGAACAGTTGCCGGCGCAAGTTTGGCATGAATCGCACCAACTTTAGTATGCGCAGGAGTCGAAATGTGCGCAGCACCGATAGCCCAGAACTGCCGGCTAGGTCTTTGTCATTTCCCATACTATGTGCTAATTCGAATGCACTGTGCCAAATAATAACATATTTAAATGAGTTTACATGTTTTCTAGGAATATTTTTATACATAGGTTCATCATGCCAATAATTAATCTGCTTAATGTCAATTTAAGTAAACATAAATGATTATGAATTCTAAAACTTTAGTGTTACACATCCAATATTTTTAATATTTATTTAAACGAAAATGAATATACAATTAACATGAGTACAAAAATATTAAATAGAATCGTTTCCATAATTACTCTTAAATTATTTCTCTGATTCATTAAGACTGCTTTTGTAAGCTCTTTCTAACTTACTCAATGTTCAATAAAGCTTCTTTGTTGCGTTTTTCATTAGTAGAACTCGATATCCTTTTCATAAAACTTACCTTAGAATCACAATGACACCATCAAAGACGTTGAATCCATTGGCGATGTATTTGAATGGGCCTTCAGCGACGATTTTGAAGAGCATCTCTACAGCGAATATTGCGGAGAATACGACATTACTGATCTCAACAATCACTGTCAATTCTTCGGGCTGATTGTGATATTCAATACCCATTGATAGTGTATTGATTAGAATAGCTAGTAGAATACCTGCAAAATTGAACCATGTTACCGTACAGGTAAAAGTGAAAGTAAATTTTATTCGTTGTGTATTGAAAAGGATAAAAGATTTTCTTTTGTCAAAGTTTCAGAAGTAGCTTTTTGTGGAATTGTTTGTCAGTGAATTTATCATAATAATATGCTTTTATTGTCGATAATATAGTTGCGTGATTACCTTGTTGAAAATATTTGTGATCGACAATATTTTTGATGCGTTTTCTGATTCGTGAGAAAAATCTTCCAATTCGTCGCCAGAATCGGGAACAAGCGTTAGAAATACGACTCTTCCGTGTTTCTTTTGCAGCCGCCTCCGCAGCTAGGAGATCGGCACAACACGAGAAATCTTCTATTTCTACAATCTATGAAAGACAAGGATGATCCATTTATTCATATTTACCATTTTATTCATCAAAACTTGTCATAAAAACAGAACCATCTATTGCTGACATCACACAAAAACATAGTTTTAGCGGTATCACCTTGGTATCAGATTTTTCTTCTCCGGCCCTTTTGCTGATCCCTTTAGTTAATTCTTCGAAGAATGAGTCTAAGGCGACTTGTCCAGTGGGCAGTGCAGCCGACAGAGCGCCGGAGAGCGCGAGCAGCTCCTGGCAGGACATGGTCCCGCCGGCCGCCGCGCGCTCCTCCGCCGTCGCGCCTGTCGGCAGGTCGAACTCTACGCCCCCACATAATAAATCACTACATTGCAATACGCTAGATTCCTGAAAAAATCTATTTAGTCCGCCATTTACATTTGTTATTTATTAAACAAAAAAATCCGAAGATATGTTGTGTTGTAGTTCCGCGTGACGTCACGAACTTTGACGCGCTTTATCTTTGTAAATTTTTTATGTTTGGTACAGCAAAAAAAACTGACGACAGACGGACTAAATAGTTTTTTTTTTTACCCAGGAATCATCCGTATTGTGCTATACCTGCTCAATCTAGTCACTCGAAAGCATCTTGAAGATTACATATAATAGAGACCTATAAAGCAGCCCGAATGAATTGAGAATTATAAAATTAAAAGAACTTACAAAGATTTGAGATTGATAAATTATGTGTATAGTATCACTGTATTTTGACTACGCCTCGCTGAATTAAATTGCAATGGATTCCGAAAATATGATTATATCGTGACTTTGCGGTATTATATTTTATGTTGGTGGTCACATTAAACTAATTAGAAATCTATCCTATGCTGAAAAGTGTCAAAGCGAACATATACCCAGAGAAAAACAATATATACCACAATTGTGGTCACAGTGATACCTACACGTATTGAATTTTAGTTTCTATGAAGGAATAGAGGATAGAAGCAAGAAAAGTAGACAAGAAGTACACATGCCCTTCTAATAGCTTCGTCTAGATCTACCGTCTCTAGACTCACCACTGTGGCTCTTAAGCCAGTCACGCTGACACAATGAATCTACAAATATTTATTTCAATTCGGTTAAAAGTTTTCAATACTTAATAGACAAGTGTTAAAATGTTTCAAGAAGTGAAAGTTGGAGCTCGTTGAAGATAAGGTGATGTAGTTTTTAGTGTTCACTAACTAATTACGAGTACTTAATTCAGTAAGTGTTGTTGTTACCTATTGACTTCGCTTGTTTTAATTATATTCAAGCTTATTTAGTTCCATGTGTCAGTTACTAGGCCAATATTTCATTTTTTATGACTTTAAAATGATGATAGATTATTTTTTACGAAGCCATAATGACATACTTTCCAATTAATAAAACTGTATTATTGTCTGCGGTTTTGATTCAACAATTTCAACGTTGAACGTTAGTTAGTTATAAAATAATTACCTGTCTGAGTCATTTTCTCCGAAGAGCACACGTTATGAGGGTGGCCAACGTGTGGCACACTCGGTGTATGCAGTAAGACTGTATCGCTGAACATCACCGATGATCTCCGACGAGTCAGTGATGGTGGCGACAGAAGCGACAGGTTCGCTGCATTCTGTTTCAGAAGTTATATTGTTGAAATACTTCAACTAACACCCTTAGTTGCTGCCCCGAAAATTCCTCGATTAAATCTCACAAAAGCGTATGATAAGTTGACAACAAAACCTCCACTTGAGGGAATGCTCACTCAAGCCGAGATTGTTTAAAGGCGACTATGTTAATGCCTCCTTGAAACTGGAAAAGTAGCAAGGGCGATAGAAGTTTTCATATTATTTTTTAAAGATGCTTTATAAAGAATTTGTCGCTTATATGTTGCAGTGAACAGAAAACATTCGAGATATAACTATGGTCCGAGTTTTCTATATCTATGTAGCGGAGAATTACTATTTCTGAACATATTTTTCACTGCGACATATGTGATCCATAGAATTAAAACTTTAAGCTTCACAAGAACTCAAGGCATCATCGATTGAGTTTGAGCTAAGGAGTTTTAGGAACAAGTTTTCTGCAGAAGAATTACAAATATCTTTGGAATCAGCAGAAAAGACCAAAAATCTGAAAAATTGACAAGCTAAAATATAAAAGAATATACCAGAGAACAATATTAAAATAAAGTATTAAACTCAGCATTCAGCAATATGGAATAGATAGTCTGAAAGGTCTGTTTAATTAGGTCCCTGGCGAGGCATTTTCCCGACACAATATTACCTCAAGATCGGCGGCGGAGAGGGAGGGCACGCGCAACAGGCTCGGCCGACTGAGAGGCTCCTCTCCCCCCGCGCACACCACTACCCCTTCCTCCCCTACTGCTTTCCCGCCGTTACCCTAGAGTAGACACAGAGTATTTACGCACAGAGAATAGGGATGATTCCCGGGTAAAATAATCGAATTAGCCCCTCAGATTATAAAGAAATATTGGACACGTATTTTTTGCTTTATCAAATCAACAAAAAAATTACAACGATAAAGTGCGCCTAAGTTCGGGAGTGGGGGCTCGTGACGTCACTTTTGAGTAAAAAGTTTGCCACAACGTAAGGTCACGCGGAACTTCAACACACCATATCTTCGTATTTTTTGTTTAATTCTCAAAAGAAAAAATACATGTCTAATATTTTAGGATAATGTAAATGACAGGCTAAATATTTTTTTTTAATTTATCTTATAATACATGTTAAATGATGTATCTGTGTATTCATTACTCTGCAAACAGCAATACAATACATCCCACCAACAAGGAAACGAGTTTGTGAGTCCTTGACGAATATTTTATTATAATTCCAAGCCCCTGAGTGTAATGCCATGTTGAGAAATATAGGGTTTCATGTTATTTCTTTATGGGAATGAGTATTTTCGAACTACAAAAAGAAGTCTTAAATTTTGGTAACGTACTTAACGGGTATTACTTTGCTTTGTACGATGATGTTTCTGATTTCTTCATCTAAACCTCGTTATTCGATGTAAAGATCAGGAAATGGGAAATAAAATATAAGTTGAGATATTATAATTTATCACACAACAAACAATAACTTATTGTATTACCTGAGGATGAACGCGAGGACAACACGGGTGATGTTGTTTCGGCCTGTTAGCCGGTAGTTGTAAAGTTTCCCGACTCGTTCGCCATTGTAGTTGGGCACGTTGGTATCGGTACACTCTGAACAAAAAAAAAGAGATACGGCGTCAAAATGTAATAAATTAAATTTTCAGAACGATTTCATTTTCTTTTTCCAACGTTCGTTTTAACTGATTTATATTGTTATGGCTCTCCTTCCGTTCTGATGAGGAAAAGTCAAAGGTTCTTTGTAATAAAATAAAAAAACAAATTCAACTTTTCTGCAAGCATTTACCTGATTTTTTTGGCCATTCGTCTTTTGAACCTCCTCCATAGATGCGCAACATATTTGACAATTTCTGCGTAACATGTTGCTGGTTCGCTATTGTTGGTAGAAGAAGCCAGGGTCGAGGATGATGTGAAGCGAGCACGTTCGGCGCGCATTCGCTCCATCTCACGTTTCTTAGTCTCACTAAACTGAGTTGCAATGACGACCAGGCAAAGATTGATCATGAAAAATGATCCGATCTATAAAGAATAAATGTATTATATAAGCTTACAAGTAACATAAAACTACTTCAAATTATGATTCCTAGATGTGAAATATAGTTCCAGAATATTTTTAACCGACGAAAAAACGGAGGAGGTTTACAAGTCGACGCGTATATATATTTTTTTTTTTATGTATGAGCATAACTTATTCCGACTATATCCGAGTAGTCCGATTTTGATAATTCTTTTTTATTGGATAGAGTATACCTCGAAGTTGGTCCCATATAAATTTGGATAAAAAATACCTACCCTAAGGGTGGGAAAATAGGGGTGATTTATTGTTCAATCACAGATTTTAATTGTGACTTGTGTATTATGTATTAGTGGATTATAGCCACAAAAAATAATAAAATAAAAACTTTTTAACAAAAAAAAATAACCACCGAAAAAACATAAAGCAAAAAATGAATAAAACATTGATCTTACATGGGCAGTAACATAGAGTATATGTTACTGCCCATGTTAGGTTAATGTTTTATTCATACAATTAATATTTATGATATCCCAGATTACTCACCACAATCAACAAAACGAAATAAATCCAATCCCAAAAACTATGTGCGTCTTGTACGTAATACATTATGTCCGTCCATCCTTCTAGAGAAATTACCTGAAAATAATTCATGAAGTTAATTACTAGGTAGTTTCATGAAATATCATTACGTTGTAAACATAGCTATAGGTTTATTTTAATAATACGTACCAAAAATATTGCCACCCATGCGAGCCCAATGTTGTCAAACGAGATGGTGCCTTGAAAGGGGTTGGGCCCTCTCTGAGTACAATTAGTGTAGTACTGGTTCCAATTAACACAGGAGGTGTTTGTAGGCGTATTGTACGAGTAAGGCCTGGCTGTCTCATTGCAAACCAGCGCACCATATCTGTACGGTGGGAAGTCACCGCACAAATGCATACCACTATCCTCAGGTGTCGTACAGATGTAGTCCAACTCTTTAGAGAACTCGTAGTGAAACGATATACTGCGCGACAAACAAGAGGCATTAATAATAGACTCAGGAAAATGTTTACGTTCGGGATATTCAAGGCGGTGGAATACATTTCCGAATAATGATTAATGATCTCAGTAATGAAAAGCTAAGAATGTTTTATTCAAAAGGCGATTCCGTAATGATTTTCACTGTTAGTCTGTTATCAACTTTATTTTCAAACCCATTAAGTTTGGCCAAACATGGCAATAGCTTAAAATGTAAATGGAATAAAACTCCTATTTCTATTTTGATGATACTACCCCGAAAACCTATGAATAAATTGCCTGTACCAAAACTAACCGCATTCATTTTAGCGGCGAACCAGTTTATTTTGAATTTCAATGCTTTAGATTTTTCGATGTAATGGCTTCGTGAACAACATCCTACATTCAATAAAATTGCACTACATATATGAATGTTCTATTGAAGTCAAAATGTAAATACTCAAGCGATTCGATGAGGCCTACGTTTGAATTCATGCTCTAACATTAATTCTAAAGCAAATACACTAACTAATGTCATGCAAACATATGCTAAAACAAAAGCGAGGAATGAAATACAGTCACATCTATTGGCCATGTCGCACGCAATACTGGCGCTAATAAAGGTGGCTTGGGAGAGCCGGGATATATTGAGAAGATTAATGTATAGTGGCCTTTGAGTCGTTATCATTTAACGACAGAAACTATACATACGTCGAACACGAGCAATGACCCGCATCATTTGGAGCGCCCGGTCGTTACGGGGCTTGTTCTCTTGATGCTCGCCATAAGGGTTTTATTGTGGTCTTCAACTTCGTTCTAAAATGTCTCATCGATGTTCTTAAAATATGAATAAGTTTCATATGCAGACCAGTTAGCATTTTATGTATAATGACTAAACATTCCAATGAATATATCCTTTGATAAATGAACATAAAACGTAATGAGCGTTAATAAAGCGCAATGTACGTTGTTATTAGTTATTGTAAAATAAATATGAATGAATTGAGCTGGGACGTTGTGCATTATGTCTGTAGTGATTAATAAGTGAAGTTTTCCCGAAATAAGAGTACTGTTTATATACGGCCTTCTAAATAGTTAATTTAAGATTCTGTAGGTAAACTAAGTAAATCACATAAGCTAACATCGTGTATATTCATAAAGAAAAATAAAGTGTTGAGTAATATTTTAGAGGAAGTTGATAGAGCTACCCATATGTGTAACTGGTCAGATACAAATTGGCAGTTCTTTACATTGTTCTGGGAACGATGAAATCATACAATATGAATTGTATACTTTTAAAACTGCCAATTCGTGAAAGGGAAGCAAATTATGATAGCACATCTGGACGGCAGATGTGTGAAGGTACACGTAACAACAGTTCTCAATGTCCTTATAGATACACATTAATTTTGATCGCAAATCCTTACGAGTTCACTCTGACGCGCACTCTGTACCATTCGGACAGGTCTCTGTAACATAAATTGAGGAAGCGGTGACGGGTGTCATGTGTCTAGTTTTAGTTCTATGGGTCTTAACTATTTAGAACTAAAATGAAGCTTCATCCCAAAAAAAAAACTGAATTTTATTTCAGGAATATAACTATGAGATGAAATCATAGTATTTCGAATGAAGTTTCATTCTAGTTCAGAATTATAATTCTTACTATTCCGACTAAATCTATGATGTTTGGTTAATATTAATAATGAAAAGTAATCATTGGTTCATGTTTGCTATGATGGTAATTGTCTACTCTGTACTACATGTTCGGGTTGAATTATGTTTAGAACCATTGAAAAGTAGCAAAATTTACTTTGTTTTTTGTAGAGTATGCAATCTGTGGAATAATACTGACTGTTGTTAATGTAATGGATCTTGAATTATTTTTGTTACATTTTCAAATGGTTCGTCATGCGTGTGTTTTTAGTTATTTTTTTTTATCATGTGAGTACCTATTGACGGAATGCAATATTTAAGTGTGTTATTCGACTGTAAGCTGAATCTTCAACATGCGCGTTTGACAAATGTTTGTAATAGTGCAAAAATAAACGCAACGATGAAATATAGAATGTTAAAATGATATGTAGAGCAGCCATGGATGTGAGCGTTAAATATTGCATGCAGTCAACGTTAGCAATGGGACGTGCCGCTAAGACGAGCGCTCACGAGCATATGGAACAAAATGAAAAAGTCATTTTAGTTGCCATTTCATCCACAAATTTTATTTCCACTCAATTTGCTGCGTCTACCAATTTTCAGTAATTAATTATTCCAAACTTATAAACGCTTACTTCTATTATGAACTTATAGGCACATCAGGAGATTAATATAAAAGTTATTTTGCTCATTCTGAGCCTATAACAATGACAAGTAAAGAAGATAACATACTTGGGTCGAAGTATATGAGGAGGCAACACGAGTTCGCATCGTTGCCTAAGGATTCCTTCCCAGAGCTGCACTCCAACTATACCGAATATGAAGAAAACGAAGAAACACAGCAATAAGACGTTCCCGAGCATCGGTAGTGTATCTAGTAGCAGCATCACTAGGATACGCATACCTGTGAAAGAAAAGAGAATACAGAAACACGAAAAAGTTGACAAAAAAGCTAATTTTATCAATGAATTTTTAAGAATAAGAGTACGATGACGATTAATAATATTTGGACAAAGTCAAAGAATAATAAACAATTTACATGTTTGAATGAATAATTCAAAAAGATAAATTATTTCATGAGCACTGTCGTAGCGGTCACTGAAAACACGAAAAGTTTACATGAATAAGTTTATAAAACAAGACCGAAAACGCGATACCTAATTATTCACGGTGGCTGCGGAAGATAAAAAAGAAGCACTTTGCACTGTATCGCGAGCAATTTGCTGAACTTTGTGAATTTATTTAGTGCCGAAGTGCAGTTTCACGTGAACGGACAGATGGATTTCAATTAATTCGTTCCACGGGCAGACGTAACTATTCGAAAGAGGATTACCAGCTAGTGCTTTGAAAAGCTTGTTATTCCGAAACTAGATTTCAAGTACAAGTACACACTATGCTAATCAACGGTTACGTATGGTTTTAGTTTATTTATGGAGCAGTTGATAAGCTTTAATTTATGTTAATGTTTGATTTATGTTTATTGCGTAAACTTGTGTTCCTGCGCGTGAGTAAGGTCGCCAGAGCTCATTGGGGGAAAAGTCGGTAACGCGTGAGCGATGCTGTTGCTAGTGTCCATATGACTGCGGTAACCGCTTACCATCAGGCGAGCCGTAGGCTTGTTTACCGACTAAGTAGTATAAAAAAAATACGTTTACGATTAGACATCGTCTAAATTCATGTAAAGAAGCAAAACTTGCGAGGAAAAAATACTTTTTTTTCCTATGTAACGAGCTAAGAGTTCTTAAAGCATTACATCATCACGTTACACGAGCGGAAGACCTGTGTGAAATAAATCAAAACTTGAATTTCAATTTAGCGGAATAAAAAGAGACATGGGGGCAATAAATTGTGCGGGAGGCAAATTAGTGCCGATGTATGTCTAACCGCGGCGCGCGTGGCTCGATTTAATTTGCGGCCGAGTTGCATTGTCCCAGTTGTTTGCGAGCCCCAGATGGGGTTTTGTGCGGAACTTTAACGGACGCTCGTCTTTTGTTAGAATGTACAATTCTAACCATTTGGAAATCATGTCGTTTCGAACTGTTGTGATTTATTGAATGTCAATGTTGCCTTAGGTTTTATCAACTTATTGGTCAAGTTTATAGAAAGAAAAACACACGATTAAGTTTTTTTAATTTTTACAATACGCATTTTTAATGGATAAATATTAAATTTGTACTATCTATATTTATCTACTAAGGTTACCACCATTGAAACTTAGAAAATTTCCGCAATGTAAATAAAGGGGTTGGTCTTTAATGGGTGATTAATGATTTTCTTGAGAAGAGTAGACAACTTATTATCACGAAATCTAATTGGATTCTGTATTAAGAAAACAAAATTGTGTTTGGCAATAAATTTAAAAATGTTATGATTTGATGATATATATTTTACACTTCAAATATAGTAATAAAATTTCTTATTAATGTTTTTACTCGTAATACTAATAAACTAATGTTAGGTTCTGCTAGTAGGTAACTTAGGTAAGGAAAAGGATTGATTATGTCATATCCCAAATTTTATTCTATGAAAGGCAGTGACTTCATGGAGTATCGGCCAAAGTGGGAGTGGCAGTGTTTGCTGAGCCAGCGGTTCGGCCGGGCCTCACTTGTTGCTCGCCGATCGATCGCGCCCACGTTCGCTCTCGATTCGAGCTCGGGGTTAATTTCTATAAGTGCCACCGACGATATGGATTTCTTTTGTGTGCCTGACTTACGCTCCAATTTTGATACGATGAGGGTGCGTTTGAATATGCTTTTTAATAGCTTATGATTTTGGGAAAAAGAGATCCAGTTAGTATTTTATGAAAACTAAGCAATCAGGCTAAACGAACATGTTTGAAATTTTAGAGTTCCTCTCATAGCAAAAGTTGTTCCAAAGTATGACTGAAACTTTCCAAACTGTATAATTAGTACCTATTTCAATATTCATTCACAACATTATAGTCATTAAAACTATATTATAAGCTCAAATTTGTCTTCAATTACATAAATGGTATCACAAAATTAGAAATGCCGCGAATACTCGGTTAGTGACTATTGTAATAACAGTACAGTGGTACCTATAGAAATTAACAAACTCTCAGTATTTGTAGTGTTACGGGGACACAAACTATCGAAAAAAAACATGTACATTGTATACTGAAATTGATTGATATTTTTTATTGTAATTGCTATATATCTAAACTCTGACTTGTTTATTAGTTCTTCATTATAATCTGATTCTTTTTTAACTTATTGTTGTATTATCCAAAACTTATGCCGCCATACTCGTTTAATACTTATTCGCTATTCGTTGAATAGTAAAATAGTTGCAAATAATGGCGCAGCGAACACTGAAATAAGTAACAATAAAAATACATAAGTAACCTGACTGCAACAAAGGTAGTAAACAAGAGAACTTAAGTAAAAGAGTTCTCGTAATAAGAGCTCTTCTCGCTGTGGTTCGAGGTTTGGTACAAGTAACCTGCTGTCGGAAGTACTTGATTTTGTTAATACGTTTTATTTTAGTTTTCTACCTTTAATTTAGCCTACTGTACAATATGTACTGTATGATATATCATACAAGTTTTAAACCGTTGAAATCTTATACTAACTACTGTCATAGGGATTCATCTTTTTTCTCAGATTTTTGACTTTTGTAATAAACCCCCTATATATGAATCTGTTATGAAATCTAAGGGGTGGCTTTCGAGTTATTGACAATAAGATAGACACATGTTTTTCATACGTATATATGTGCAGTAACGTGAATTTCATTAGGACTTAAATATGGAAATTTAATCAACACAAAACACAAAGCTAAGTAATAACAATACCTTCATCTCATATTACCTACGTACAAGTCTGTGCCGTACATTGTACATTTATAGTCTATGAAATATCCCTAGGATAACACCAACTTTTAACAGTTGGGTACTCTAGCTTTCCAGTGAACAATGGTGCACGAGCATTGTGCTATGAACAAAACCATTTGCAAATTCGTAGAATAAAATAATAACACTATATAAATGAATTGGTTAGCAGAATGAAAAGCTTGAATGAAAGCATACAAAGTCAAAGTTGGTATCACATAACTTTTTTTTCACAAAATTTTAATACAGCCCCTAAAATATCTTCTCAAACGATTCGGAATTTAAATCAGCTAAATATTTTTTTTGTGCTTTGATGAGATGATTTAAAGCAAAGCAAAAAACAATTGAAATTAGAACCTTGCTTTGACACATTCTCTCTCATCTCTCATCACACTCGTCTCTTTTGTTATAATGACGTTAGAAAGTGACTGAGTGACTTGTTTCACTAATCTTGCTACTTATCATTTGCAATAAGGAGAGATAAGGTTTATTTTCGAAAAACAAAATCAATTCTTGAGACTCGAGAAACCCAAGTCTTATTCTCGTTCTACAATACGGGTTTGTCATATGAAAACTCAGGAACTATAATATTTTTTTCAACACACTTGTTCATAATGTGACATCAAGTGGCACCGTTTTTAGTATCTTAATGCAGCTTATTTATTACGCACTAGTGCTTTTTACGTTACATCACCGCAAAGTTTTATGATAGGTTAATCCCGATTATGTTAAGTTTGTACCTCACTGCAAGTGATATGTGTCGTATGACACGCGTGTGACATTGATCATTACACTCTCGGCTTCCTTATTGTTTAATACCGCCTCGTCTGTAATGACCAACTTTGCAGACATGTATCATAATGTATTATTATTGTGTGATTTGATAACGTTCAGATATTAATTTTTACTTGGGTTAGATTCGCTAAGACAATATAAAGAAACCTTACATAAAAACTAGACGCAATCACATTATTATTCGTATAATTCAGTTACGTATGTAATAAAGATTAGAAATCAATAGTTTGCACTCAATCCACTTACTTGGTATCCTGTTGATAGCTCTCAATGGTCGTAAAACTCGAATAGTTCTGATGGCCGATAAATTGATGTTCTCCACATTCAGTGCATATTCAAATGCTCTGTGGAACATAGATTATGATATTACATAGCTTATATACAGGATGTTATGAGGTCGGCGACGAGCGACCCAGTGGCGGTAGTACAAAAAATACATTTTCCAAAAATGGCTTTAATTTCATTAAATACTGTAAATGCATTGAGAAATACCATATTCAATTTGAACTAAAATTACCGCAACGTATGGTCACTAGTCACGTGCGCAGACTAGAGCTAGGCGCAATCTGCCGTCTCCCTCGCACTCCCGTCTGCGTATTACGTCTACACTTTAACTTAGGTATTACATAATTTTCCAATTAATATGATTTTTTATTATTATTCGAAAAAAAAGTATTTTTTTTGTATTTTTTTTAGCACCAGTATCATTTGTATTAAATTATCGACCCTGAGTCGCTCGTCGCTGACCAAAACAACGTCCTGTATATAAGCACAAATGGTTAAATTAAGCACGTACTAACACATTATATAATTCATTAATTATTCAGTGCTTGTAGAGCTTCAACACTAATCAAGCTCGAGATTCTATAATTATGTACGAACTATAATTTACTGCCTATATCTTACTTAATATCCGAGAAAGTTTATTTTGCAACAAAAAAAAGTACTGAATTTGACGTAGAAAACACATTTGTTGCCATTTCCTCGAGAAAAATGTTCTCGTGAGTTTCAAATTTATCTAAATAAATGGAAAATAGACTTAATTTTCTATGGTTAGTGATATAACCTAGTTGTTAGATTAAAACGGTGTAATATACATTAGGAAAACATGATTAATTGATTACGCAACACGAATCTTATGTATTAACTACGTAATGAGTTCATTAGGTGTATTCAATAATTAAATTAGGCATTGAGCATTAATAAGGGCGCCATAACTGATTTACGACCTTATGTTATGGAGTTGAAATGGAAGGGTGGTCAATACTCGAGAAAATAGAAGTAAAGTGCGGCTGCTGAGAGAATGCGTTCTTGATACTTTTAATTTTGGCCAAATCACGGAACGGCTAATCCGATTGCGATGGGACTTTAGGCATAGTTTAGTGAAAGTCCCATAATAATCAAATTAGCAGTTTCCTTGATTTGGGCAAAATTAACAGTAGTCAGTACTTATCGGATTATCTCGGCAGCCGCACTGTAGTTCATCTTTACATTAGATCAATAACAATAGAGCCTACCAAAAAATAAGTTTTTTTTTTAAATTTCAGCTTTTTTTTTTTTTTTTTTTTAAATTAAATGGGCTTGCGTTTGGCCACTGACCCGCCCAGAAGGGGCGATGACGAAGCTTTTTTTGGTGACTGTACTTGCATTGTCTTCCAATACACTTATGTGTACCAAATATCAAGTCAATCCGATCACTGGAAGTGGGTGAAATTCGACTTGCAAGATTCCACCCGAACGTACAAACATACATGGCAACTTTAATAAAAGCTTGTAAAAATATACCAATTTCGGGAGAGAAACGTGCAAATTCAGAGTCAGCCTATTCAAAGCATATGGTAAAGGTATAGAAGACTATTGATGAGTACTTCCACGCCTGCAACCACTGTAGGTGAATAATAAATAACCGTCTATTATTGTACCTATATTAACATTATTAGTCTATTATAGTACAATTTGCAATAAAAGCGGTCATATTTCAAATGAATGCCATAAAAATAAAACGAAGCATTCTACGGCAAATTTTCATCATGTCAATAATTCAGCATATAATAATGTTCCTAGTAACCCGTATAGCCCTTACATCCTAACAAATTATATAGGTATAAATATATCACAATGTAATTGAAAATATTTAATTTATGCTTTACATTACGGTGCATTAAAAGTTATCTATATATATTAAATTCAAAGTCCTGACTGACTGTTTTTTTTTTTATTATTTTTTATACCACTTAGGTGGCAAACAAGCATACGGCCCGCCTGATGGTAAGCGGTGACTGATATATCAACGCACAGCCTAAACCGCTGGTCCTAGAGACATGAAACTTTGAGGGTGTATTCTTTGTGAAGAGTAGGTATCCACTAAGAAAGGGTTTTTCGAAATTCCACCCCTAAGGGGGTAAAATAGGGGATGAAAGTTTGTATGAAAGTACGTCAGTTTCGAAGTTAGGATCTTCAAATTTTGTGTTTAGGTTGAAGATTGAAAATTAATTTATACGTGTCTCAGCGTTTTTAATAATTTCACCCTCGAAGCGGGATAAAGTTGGTTTGTTTTGTTTTAGAAAAATATGTCATTTGTTTCCTGTAGGCCACGTGGGCGAAGCCGAGAGCAGAAGCTAGTTTCAATATAAATGCTAACAAAATAATCCACATGTTTTAATAAACTCAAATATGCTGCATTATTAATTCCCGTAGTGAACCGCTCTATGTAAATATTACCTTCGTTAACTTTTTTTACTATAAGGAAACTTTACTTACCCAGCCATTACGATGAAGCAATCTAGCCTGTTCCATGAATCTGCGAGATATGTCCCATGCCCGTATACTCCCATCGCAACCATTTTGATGGTCATTTCCAATGTGAAAAACGCAAAAATTATATCGTCGAATACCTGCAATGACAAATTATTTGAATATGAAAATTTTCAGCCCTTCGCGCTCAAACAAAAAACAAAAGAAGATAGCTCCGTCGTTCTTTATTAGCGTGGCTACAAAAATGTTATTAGCGGCCAGTATCATTTTCTTTTATTCATTTAAGGAGTTAGAAAACGCGACGGCAATAAATTTTCATAAAAAAATAATACTGGCTGTTTTTCACTTATTTTTTTTAATTCAACTTAAAAAAAATAAGTGAAAAACAGCCAGTATTTTTTGTAGTGGCTGTATACATACCTGTAATATTTTACATCTGTTTGTGATGCACTGATCGTCAACGCACGGCTGGTACATCCCCAGGGTTACGCAGTTCAGTAAAATCACCAGCATTGATATTCTTTCGAACCACGTGCGATAGTATGAGTTAAGGAAATATTTTATGAACTAACATTATCTAACTATAATTTAAAAAAAAAAGATGTGGGGAAATTCTCATACCTAGTATGGTTAGATTGGTTAGTACACAGTTACAGTTGTACATAAATTTAACAATAAACGTGTATTTAAGTATTTAAAACACAATTTAATTAAATATCAATAAAATTATTTTGTTTAGCATACAGCTTATAAAAATCATCATCATCTGCCTGCCCTGTTCTCAATTTGGGATTGGCGCAATATGTAGGTACCTACGCTTTATTACCCATATCATTATAATTATCATCATCATCATATCAGCCTGGGGATGTCAATTGCTGAACATAGGCCTCCCCCATTAACTTCAAATTCGACCGGTTTTGGGCCGCTTGCATCCAGCGGGGCCCAGCGATTTTGACCAGATCGTCGGTGCACTTGGTGGGAGGTCGTCCCGCTCGGCGCTTTCCAGTACGTGGTCGCCACTCGAGAACCTTCCTTCCCCATCTTCGAGCGATGTGGCCTGCCGGCACATATCGTATCGGCAGGTTTCGTTCTCCTACGAATGGCCTCGTTTCGGACCCTGTCACGTAGAGAGATTCCGAGCATAGCTCGTTCCATAGCGCGCTGAGTGTCTCTGAGCTTATTTATTCGGCCAGCAGTAATAGACCACGTCTTCACATTTAATCCACGTTATGATTATCTCACTATTTTTTTATTCACAAATGTTGTCACATGTATGATATTGTGGCCAACGTAAGCTGGTTAATTATAAAAACAATCTTGTTGTCGAGGGATTTCAAAGGTCTGCTATAGAATAGTCCGTAATCTGGGTTTGTATGAAACGATGAAAGCTTCAGTTGTGTTGCGGTTAGTTTGGGATGACGAGTGAGTCTAACTATGATGTGGTTAGGCTTGGGATTGTACTGGCATTTCGGCAGATCAGTGGAAAATCGTTGTTTTAAGTAAAAAAAAATTAGAGTTGCTTAACTTTAAAGAAAAAAACGTATAAGATAATTTTGTAATTCGAGTGGTAATCTATAAAATACTTTAGTCGCTTAGAGGTGTTAATTCAAGCATATATAATAGGGCCTTCCTAATAGGTCACTTTTGATAGCCCAGTGTCAAAAAGAGACAAACATAATGTGACAACGAGAGACACCCTCTTGTCAAATATGACTTCTGAGGCAATATGACTTCTGAGGCAATATGACTTCTGAGGCAATATGACTTCTGTGGCAATAGATTAATGCCCGGTTTCTATAAACAAAAACGAATCGTTTTACTTACCAATGGTAGGTTATTTTTTATTGCCAAACTGGGCATATAGATCATTTCGTAAGCTAATTTTACCAGTGATAGCTACTCCATATGGGAGGGTCTGCTATGCAAATCTTTGAGGTCTTTGCTTCATTATTAGTAAGATATAAGTCTTAATTTTAACCGATAACGGTCCGTTAATTATAGGAATCGGCCATAAGTCAACGCAATCTAAAGATATGGCCATTTATGTTTATGTCACATTATTTTGTTGCCCTCAAAACTCACTCATCAAAACGTAAAGGCATTTTCTGTTGACCTGCAATCATGTTTGGCAAGAAACAAGTTCTCGTAGCACAAGGAACGGAGTAAAAAGTACACTGAAACAAAAATTCATACTGCTTTGGTCGGTTAAAAAAGTCATTTATTCAGTTTAGGCCCTGGTAAGGCACTTATGAACGTTGAATTGGTACATACAGTTGAAATTACCACCGGTTCGGAATCCTCGGAGCTAATTGAATTAACCATTAACTTAACTGAGAAGTTCAGTTCAATGAGTAATCATTTAATTATTACTTAGAAAAACGTTTCGTTTACTGAAAAAAAATCTTACTGTGCTATAACAGTTCGAACTCACGTTTTTCTTTTCAGAGTTATAATATGGTTATAGAATAGTCACTCAAAAAATTATTTTATTTACTAATAAAATTTTTCATGTAACATGCTTTTAATAACAGTTTTCCATTGTATACTCAAATTGATAGAATATTTTGAATCTGATTTTAGGAAGAACGTAGCTAACAACGAGAAAACAATCGCTTTCATTAGGATACAAATAATGTGATCTTCATACATTACTTACTCCTCTTCCCCTTACTCATAAAACATTATTTAATATACTGTTTAAAGGGTCACGCAAATAAAGTCACTCTATTGTCATTTTCAAATAATGTGACATTATTTACGTGACCATTTAATCAGTATATAGCGCTTTATGAGTAAGTAGGTTATTGTATACTAGTAAAGCTGGCATAATGGCTTACCATTACTGAGGTTTACACGGCGATGTTCATTATTTCAGCCACGGATTCACGTGCATTAATTACTGAGACCCAGACCTACACCCGGAAGTTTGATTACGGGTTTCGCATGTTTGCGGGCGCGTACGATGTTGCATTCTACCGTTGCGGCTTTCGTTGCGGTTCAGTCGCCATTTGTATGTATGTGTTGGTGGAATTGAAAATTTGAAATTCGAATATAGAATGTGTTTATGCGTGTTTGTTTTTAATCAGACGTTTTAGCGCTTAGCGTTAATTAAAGTTCATGATTACATTAGATTGTTCGCAGCGTAATCCGCTGCGGGTAACGATAATCTATAATCCCAGATCAAATAATTGATTCTATATTTTGCACAAATGTTGCTTCTTTTTACCGAAGGTTACATTATGAACTTTAGTATTATAATAATAAGTAACAAAATATTACTGCTAATTTTGGTCTAAGAAGGAGGTGCTTTTTTGGCCGATGGTGGTCAAAACCAAATATGTTTCAGTTGGACATTGCCATCTATACGAGAAGAGTTTCGCTCAGACGAATTTGATACGTCTACCACACGTATAATTATATTATCACGTATTATACTAACACAAATACGTTATCAACACCCCATTAAACCACAGAGTGCTATTTACAACAGAAAAGACTATCTTAATCGAACATGCAGTTCCGACTCCCGAACGTCTACGAAAGTGAATCGGCATGACTTGCACCTTCCATTATACTGCTATCTGTTTGTTAAAAGATCTTACAATGTGAAAGGAAATTACATGAATGTGCTTCCCGTAAATCAGTGTGGACTAATTTGTTTATAATTGTTGTGCCTGTACGTTGGATTTTATGACACGTTGAGCAGGTTTTTGTAAATTTCAGAGAATAAAATGAATAAAATATATCTAATTCCCAAATAAAAATCTTACTGATTTAAATACAATATACAGGCTACAACGTAGGGTCGAAAAACGTACAATATTGAACAGGAATTCCTCAGATTACAGAACAAAAGTCAGATAGAGCGCGCAAAACCCGGGAGTTAAGCCAAAAAAGCAAATAGTAATTGAAAAACATACCTTGAATTACAAAGTTTATTAAAAAGAAATTGTTTTTCGTTAAATATAGTTTGTTAAAATGTATGTATGTTGTGTATTTGCTGTTTTGGCTTCACTCCCGTGTTCCGCGCGCTCCATTTGCCTTGTTATGTAATCTGTGAGGAACTCCTTATATAACGTGGAAGAGCGTAAAATTGGAGACCACTGATGGATAGCTAATAATAATATAAGTTTTTGTTAAACATTTAATTTTTACTACAAGCTTTTGTTGGTTACTGTAATTTTTGTTGATTGTACTTGCATTGTCTTCCAATACACTTATGTGTACCAAATATCAAGTCAATCCGATCACTGGAAGTGAGTGAAATTCGACTTGCAAGTTTCCACCCGAACGAATAAACATACATGGCAAGTTAAATAAAAGCTTGTAAAAATGAATGATTGCTCGTCATTGGCAGGCAACTCATAAAATAGATAAAAATCATGCTTTATGTATTATTTATAATTCAGTTTATTATCTCTGTGCTATTTGATCTATGTAGTTCAAGATCTTAGCGTGTGGCTGGATCATGTGGCTAACGTTGTAATTAAGTCTTTGGTTATATACAACTTAGTCGATAAACAAGTATACGGCCCGCCTGATGGTAAGCAGTTACCGTAGCCATATAGACGCTTGCAACACACGAAGCATCGCTCACGCGTTATCGACCTATCCCCCCTCCCCTATGAGCTCTGGCAACCTTACTCACGCGCAGGAACACAACTTTACACAACATAAAGTTATTTGGCTGCGGTATTCTGTAAGGTGGAGGTACTTCCCCAGTCGAGCTGCTCTTTGAGCGAATAAACGCTATGCTCTACCTCTCTCGCTCTTTGGTTGACGTGGTCGAGATCAAGAGTTATATTACAGTCAGAGAATAGCATAAAACTTTGTTATCCTACATACCTTCTAATATATCATGTTATGAAATATCCAAAAGTTGGATGTATGTTTGGAACTCATGTACTCCGTACATATCATAGTGGCTACATGAAACTTTCATATAGATAGATCAAAGATATAAATAAATTATCATACGATTTGTTTGATCTGACTGATGTTTAGTAAAAACCTTCGTAAATTCACTTCTGAGGTCTAAATTTAATAAATGGTTTTGACTTTGACATAGTTAATTTGTACGATGACCTACAATAAAAACGATTTTGTTATAACGAGGACAAGACATTGTTGGTGCCGAAGAAAACGAAGGTTGGTCGAGAAACCATACATAATTTATTTGTATGCTAAAATTGTGTCCTTAATCATTAAGGACACAATTACGCAGACGTATTGGTTTGTAAGATCAACCATATGAAAAATACCAAAATAATAAGAATACCGTTCCTGCGTACACACGGCTACACATCAAGCTATAAATTTCCAGTATAAGATGATCTCGCATTGTATAGGATTTCCCTACAATGAGAGGTCAGCTTATATTGGAAATGTATAGCTTGATATGTACCCGTGCGTACCTAACCCGTAAAACAACCGTACACGTATTTTTATTTAACAGAAAATTATCTGTATTTTATTTTGACCCAAAAACGATAACAGTGAGTGTAAAAGCTGTTAACATGTTGCTCTATTACCCATTCTGAAGATAAATATCCTTGATAATAGCCGAGAAAAACACGTGCCATTGTCAAAAGAAGAGGGTGAGCCGTTACATAAATTTATACTGTCAAGAAAATTACTACGCAGAGAGCTTCCTCCAAAGAATAACATAAACAAAGGCTAAGCTTATTGAAATTAAAGTTCAGAAGCCGCCAGTCTGTTCTGTTCAGATAAATAAGCTCTAAAAAGGAATATGTTATTATAAAGTCAGTGCACACAATGAGATTAGGGCCGCGTTAGACATGAACATAATGATTAACTATGAAAATTAAACTAAATGGTGAACAAACTTTATATTAAATCCTTTTATAATCTTCTTTTGCCATTTTGTGTCCCCGAAAGTCTTAGTTAATCAGCTTATAGAAACGATGTAAGGGACGCTTTGTATCTAAATACATGTTCGCAAGCACGAATTAATACGATACATATTTTATTTGTTAATTTTATAAACATTATAAAAGTTGGCCAGTTCGCGCAGTTGGTTAAGACTCTGGTAAAGATTCCACCTATTGCGCCGCAGGTCGTGGGTTCGATTCACATGCACTTGTGTGCATGAACATGTTTGTATGTCCTGAGTTTAGGTGTAATTATGTATATTAATTATGTATTTACAAACAAAAAGTAGTATTTATATCAGTTATCTGGTTTCCATAGCACAAGCTCTGCTTAGTTTGGGATCAGATGACCGTGTGTGAGGAATGTCCCAGGATATTGAAATTATTCTGAACTGAGTAAATTATTTTAAAATCACGCTTTTTTATAATATGGCTATGTCGGTAAACAAGCTCACGGCCCGCGTGATGTCAAGCGGTTACCGTAGCCATATGGACGCTTGCACTAACGAAGCATAACTCACGCGTTACCGACCCTTCCCACCTCCCCAATGAGTTTTGCGACCTTACTCACGCACAGGAACACAACATAAAGTTATTTGGTTGTGGTATTTTGTAGGTACGAGCTGGTAAGAGCTGCTCTTTAAGCGAATAAAAGCTATGCTCTACCTCTCTTAGAAGCTGCCGCTGTGATCTCAATCTCATAATTATTTTATACTCCTTGTTATAAATTAGGTCACGTTTTGTTTACCGTTCAAGGTTTCAATTATAAAATGAAATTGCTATCGCATTATTACTGTAATATGTCGGCGGATAGTCGTAGTCTGTTTAACGTAACTACTTTCATTGATATTATTATTACATATTAGTGTGTAGACACTATTGGAATTGGAAATCTTTATTCAAGACATTTTTTTTATACGACTAAGTCTGTAAACAAACATACGGCCCGCCTGATGGTAAGCGGTTACCGTAGCCATATGGACGCTTGCAACACACGAAGCATCGCTCACGCGTTACCGACCTTTCCCCCCTCCCCTATGAGTTCTGGCGACCTTACTGACGCGCAGGAACACAACTTTACACAACATAGTTATTTGGCTGCGGTATTCTGTAAGGTGGAGGTACTTCCCCAGTCGAGCTGTTCTTTGAGCGAATAGACGCTATCCTCTACCTCTCTCAATATCTCAATCTCAATATTTCAAGTATTTCATACTAATTTTGGGGTTTTCAAGCTGTTATTTTTATATTTTCCTTGTATATGTAAATTAGCCAGACTATACAGTGATAACTATAGCAGCTAGTCCAATTCTATTCGGCATCTCAAACCAGCTACAGCTGAAGTTCACGTTACCATCCAGAAGGTCATGATCAAACAAACATATTCCTATTCTCGAACTATGTTTTAAAAATATCAGTTATACAACTATCAACACTTTAATGCATCCCGTTGATTTACGACCACTCTTCTACACTGCATCACCAGGCAGAAAGAATTCTGTTTATGTGAATGTTTGTGTGAATGTTTAGATGTGATCGCCATTTAACGAAGGTCACGTTATGGTGGCCGTTCTTCCAGCTTCCGACATTGAGTCAGCACGGCTCCCGTCGATCATAAAAGCGTCGTTAATCTGGTGTCATTATGCGAACATAGATCGCTGAAATTTGACGATATCGTATAATCCCTCTTGAAATTTACAATATTTTTCTTAATATTTATACAAGTTATTTTAAGCCGAAACAACCTTATAATAAAAAAATAAGGTATAAAAAAGTATAAATTTATTACTAAATACCTACCTTTTAATTACGAAGATTAGTGCGTTAGTTTATAATTACTTTTTTCATCCTACAAGTAAACTTCATTGTTTTGATTAGTTTTCTTACAAAATTATATGCCATAAAACTCATTCGGATTGATTCTACTGGTGATACTGAGCATTTTAATTTCTCGAATATGGTATTCATTGTTAATGTGTATATAGGGTTAATAAAAAGTGTTTATATTAACAATAATAATAATTGATATTAATAATTATTAATGTTTAATTATATGTCGTTTATGTTTATTAAGGTTAAAATAAGCTTTATAAGGAATTTCAGCACATAAAGTTTACTAATGTATGATTAATAAATTATTATTTTAAAATCAAAAGAAATTCTATTATAGACATATGCAGTTTTTTTTTTTAAACAATGATTTTTTGTTCATATAAACTGGTACGAAACGATTTTAAATGTAAATTGGTCACTTTATTAAACTTTATTGAGAGCTAACAAAATTAGTTTGAAGAGTTTCAGCACATTTTAGCAAACAACTGGTGGTGGTTGGTTGAATGTAGGTAGAATCCTTGGTAGGTAGATATAACCTGACCAAATATATTTTGTTCAGTAACTGAAAACCAATTTAAAATATTGAATGGAGCTCTAAAAATAGGGGCTCAAACGGGAATACTTCATATGAAAGACATGTATTACATCTAAATGTGTTCCTGAGATAAAAAAAGACACCTTCCATACCACAAGCGTGATTACCAAATTTTATCACGATTCCAAACTAGCAAACTGACTTTCGCATATATAATACTAGCTGTCCCCCGCGTTTTCACCCACGTTCCCAGTATAAAAAGCCTATGTTCTTCTCCATACCATAGGCTATCTGCCTGGCAAATTTCATGATGATCCGTTGAGTAGTTGAGGCGTGAAGGCGTAACAAACAAACAAACTCACTTTATTAGTCAGGATTAGGATTAGGTAAGATAGGGATGAATACGGTCTCCTAACAAACATCCCCGATACAACTATTTCTCATTACTAAAAAAGCCAATGTAGATACATTTTTCAACGACAGTAAAGTGAGCTCGTAGCTCGGACGACTATTTCCAGAAAACAAAGGACTAACGATAAATAAACGTACCTAGTGTACTAATAGCATACCTAATACGTAAAAAATACGTTTTGTATTGTGAAGTGTCCCATTTCTTAACGTAAATATTCCGCTGTAGATTTTTTTCCTGTCTTTGTCGTCAACGGTCCTTGGAATGGTCTCGTAGCAGTCGTAGCTTTTTGCTACGTCCTCTACGAAGTTACTTATGTTTTCTTTTGTTGATTTATTTTTATTGTTTATTTATGAGGCTTTAGTCACAGTAGATATATCTTTAGTATTCTTATGTAGTCTTGTCTATCATCATCATACATGTACTTATTTACATATCTATGTTCTCTTAAAAATGCGAAAGTCAGTTCATTTGTTTTTTACCTTTTGACGCCTCAACTGTGGTGAAATTTGGCACACTAGTAGACTGGACTAACATATTGGATATTTTTTATTGCGGGAATACATTAGATCCTTCCGGAATGCAGGTGAAATCGCAGGATGAAAACTAGTCAAGGTATATTCTGATTTGAATTCATAAAACCGTTGCTATAAATAAAAAAAAACATTTGAATATAATTTAATTTGCCATATTAGTTAGATGTGATTAAATCATCTCTCTGAAATGTGCACTTGCTATTTCTACAACTCCAGTGTAGGTCAATCAAGAGCTCGATGTGTAATAAATAAGTCAAAGTTTCAAAGCACGTGGTGTTGCCAGTCATAATTATTGAAGGAAGTTTACGTTTCGGTCGGTACCGTGAACACAACACACTCAGCGACCGTAATGGCCACCTCATATTTTTATGATTTAATAGTAGGGCACGGGTAATCTTATTTTATTATTTTCCATCGAATGGCAGGATTTTGTGAATTTGTAGACATTGAGATATTATTATTATTATTTGTAGCTGATTCTGTTGATTACAACTAAACTAATTTAGTTTCACTTTGTCACTTTCTAAAAAAGAACATAAGAAAAGGATGTAAGAAATTTTGTCCTGTCAAATTAGTCCAATGCTTGTTTTCAATATAAATTTTGTCGCCATCTGTCGCGGTTATGTCTAAATACACGGAAATGAAGACGGCAAAGACTAATTTGACAGCTTTCAATAAGTTCTATCCTTTTTCAATAATGTTTTTAAGAAAGAGATGTGATGTGACTAAAATTAGTTTAGTGCGATTTACAACGAATCGGCACCATTGGTGTCCTTTAAAAATATATACGTTTAATATTGGTGCTGATCTGTTGCGAATCTTACTAAACTAATTTAAAAATATCTCTTACTTACAAAAAATATAACAACAAATGTTTTAGCTGGCAAGTTAGTCTATGCTGTTACCATTTAAATTTGATATTTTTTTTAAATATATTTGCACAAATTCAAATCATTTATTTCAAATAGATCTGCGGAGGGACTTATGAATAGTCTTAACTCTAATACCCGTTAGGAAGGTTGCATTTGCTGAGAGGAGCCGGCATTAAAATCAGCAATTACTCTTTTCAAAATAAGTTAAGATTTATAATATAATATTTACATTCTAATAGCACTGACAACAATTGGGTGACAACAGTGAATAGATATTTAATAAATAAATAGCAAACTGAAGCAGACCAGCCCCCACAAGCAGCACCTGTTCACAAGTATGACGCATGTGGCAGCCATCGCATTCTTCGCCATGTGGGAAGAGGATGAACGGTCACACGACGCCGCCGATGCCACAGAAGGAATAAAGTTAAAATTTATCGATATAAAATGATGCTCTAATAGTAACATATATCGAAATCTGTTCATTTTTTTTTTTTTTTATACCTCTGAGGTGGCAAACAAGCATACGGCCCTGATGGTAAGCAGTTACCGTAGCCTATGGACGCTTGCAACACCAAATTTCATCATTTCATCGTCACATAGCACTGGGCGATTTATTTACCGTGTAAAATCGTTGTTATATTGGTATAATGACCACAATTACGACATAATTATATTCTCGCGTCAAAATATATATTATGTAGCCAAATTAGGCCCCCTGTTCTTTTTTGCCTCAAATAAGAATTTTCAATGTTTTTTTTATTTAATTGAACAAAGGTCGTTGCCACAATTTTGTTTACCCTTTTTACTCTAATGACCTGTAAAATGAATCCGACCCTTTAACGCTTCATAAAGTGAAAATATTAACACAAATTTAGGTATATTTGCTATAAATAATATTTTAGATGATATTTCATCTAATAATAGTATTTAGTAATTTTATTGAATAATCCCAGATAGTCTGGTCCAACCTGTCATCACAAAAGGTTGTATTACGAGGAAAACGCCAAAGGCCTCCCATTGTCCCAACAAGCGACATTGGTGCCTCGTTTGAATCTTTATAGTAAGTATTAAGCCTACTCGTACTAAATTCTTTCGGACAAGTAAAAACTCAACATGGAATTTAAAAAAAAAACGGGTTCATTGATAAAAATGCATTCCTGTTAGATGTTCAAAACTGGCTTATTCGGTAATCTGAGCAAACACACTCGTATTTAGTGAAATAAAAAAAATGGAATCGATTATTTTCGGGTAAAGTCAAGATTTATTATTATGCTGTACCTACATGAATATAAATTAGAGAAAAAAGAAACATTCATTAGCACAATTTAATTCAATGATTGTCGTTGATTGTGCATGATTTGTATTGTAGAAATCGTTAAACAGTCGTAAATGTACCCGATTTGTTCAGTTAGCTTTTTGTTTACGTAATTGCTTGATTTATTTTTGCAAATGTATACGACTTGTGCGCCATATCCGCTGAACCAAACGTTTTGCGTAGATGTCTTAACTATTTATTATATTTCTAGGTGTATTTAATAATGCTTAATACGTTATTCGTATGAATAACATATTTATTTCGTGAGATACATGGAAAATCTTATGATATAAATAAACGCAAGCAAGTTTCAAAAAGCTCAAAATCTTAGAAGTATTACAATACCTACAAGTCAAATAATATAAAATAACTAATAATTCAAGAGCAAGTTGATCTGTGGTATTAAAACGAGGCTCTATCTTGAAGTGAACAAGCGCACGATAGCAACTCTGATTTGAAATCATCGAGTCTCTCGCTTTAATATTTCATTCTTTACAAATGGACTGACATTTTTGAACGAATTCTGTTCAAATGAAAAACGGGAGAGTCAACACCATTATTTTTCAATGGTATTATTTTCATTTCAACCGTTATTAAAATATCTTGTATTTTGAGAACTGTATTCAAAATTAATATTCATTTTGTTCCTAAATTACTTGTTTCAATGTCCGTCGGAACCGAAATAGGTGATTACTGAATTTTGTCGATTTATTTACCTGCAAGGAATATTGAGATATTATTTTACTTTAATGATAGTCCATACATTTTATTTGTGTTGTAAACACGAAATAAGCTATAGAGTAACTAATAAACAAATTACAGATTTCAATTATATAAAGAAATGGGTTTTCGCATTACTGTTTACAAAAAATACCAAAATAATTAAATATATCAAAAAACTTTTAAACACTATCTAAGAGCCATCGAAACCCGCTGATAAATTAATACGTATGTTCAAGAACTAACAATTAAATTGATATATCTGAGTGGAATTGATAATCTGAAATCCAATTAAGAATTTAAAGATGAATCTGTTCTCAATGGATTAAAGAGGGACTCATGGCTCAGAGTTAATTGTTTTAGATTCGTTCAGTACTATCTTCCGTAGCGAGACTGACTTAATAAGTGGTTTGCATACTTAGGTCCACAATGTAGGAGTAAGTTTTTGTTACACTGTGCTTAAACAATGAAATAGTTAAATATTTCATATTAATTACCACAATAATAATTACATTTTAGTGCATCGTTATTGTTGTTAATTTTTAAAAACTTTGTTTTTTCTCTTTTATGTTCGTCTTACTTTGCCGTAATATTTATTAGAATAAAGAAAATTTCTGACTGCTTACGGTAGATCATTAATTTAAAGGACTCGTTTCTCGTCAGTGGCGATGCTATACCTGTTTTGTAGGTTACTCTTTGCCTTTTCAGTCTATTCAAACAGATGATGTAAGTGCATTGGGCATTTCGTTAGGGTGATTTGAAAGCCTGTAGAAATATCTCTTATGAGAATCCACGATGTCCTCTCTTATAGTCACTATTCTTAGGTCCCGGTACTGTTTGATATTCCAAGGTAAGCGAAATTATTAGAAAAATATATTTTGTTTTGTTTACTGTCTGTATTTGAATTGGAAGCCAAATAATTAATTAATTAGCCAATAGAATTGCACAAAATTTACGTCTCGTCAGTTTTGCTGCAATTCTATTGGTTTATATTTGACAACGATGATCGGACCATCGTATATTTAGTTTTATGTCGTAGATGATATTAATGTTGTTGAATCCCAAACAATTAAAACAAACACATTGTTAACTTTTGACCCTTAAATACTGCTTATTAGAATTTGATTTTGGAAGTTATATATCAAAAACGTGAAATTTTTACACTGTTTCTATATTCGAGGTAACAATAAACCTTCCAAAGCCGCGAATTTCCAACGAAACATTTCAAAGGACTACCTGACAAGAACTGTTTTGTGGCTGTACGTTTTGTAACAGTGGCAAAGCTTTCACATCTGAAGTCTTCAAATGCCAACTCTATGCCAACAAAATAAGGTATATTGAGAACGTTAGAGAATAGCGTTTTCTCTTCATAAATGCTTAAAACAAAATTACAAAATGTTGCTGCACGATTCCACGTGTGTTTTCACGCTTATGTTATTGTTGCTTGTGTGAGATATTTTTACATTAAAAACCTTTTTACTTAAAAGGTAAATTATGTGCAAATCTGGGGGCACGCACGGTTAGTGCCCTCGCCCTGACGAGCCAAGCGAAGCTCAAGGGCATTACCTACCTTATCTCATCAGGACATACAGACATGTTCATGCACACAAATGCATGTCCTGTGCGGGAATCGAACCCACGACCTGCGGCGCAATAGGTGGAATCTTTACCAGAGTCTTAACCAACTGCGCCAACTGGCCCGTCATAAACTGGCCAAGTGCGAGCCGGACTCACACACGGAGGGTTCCATACAATAATAATAATATGTCGAAATGTGGGCCATTGACACGGCAACCATTGTACCGATAGTCGTTTCCGCCCATGGCCTAATGGCCAAGAGCCTCGAAAAACACCTTAAGAGGCTCGCGTTAGGTAGCTGGATCAAGGGCCAGATTCAGAAGGCAGTGCTCCTGGAAACGGCACGCATAGTGAGGAGGTTCCTCTCTCTGGAGCCTTAACCACCGGTACCTAGGACCCTGTTCCCGATGCCGGTGGGGAACTGTTTTTTATATTTTTAAATGAATATTTTTTTATATATATCTATATTTAAAAATGTATAAAATAAGTGATCAAATAAATAAATGCAATAATAATATTAACTAACTCAAATTGACTATGAAATTAATAGTAGGCGCAACAAAAAAAAACTTTAATTTAATTATATTACATTTTTATTGTTATACTTAGTGGCAATACAAATACATATTCTGTAAAAATTTCAAGTGTCTACCTATTACGGTTCATGACGATTACGGTACAGCCCACTGACGAATAGACGGATGGACGGACGGACGGACGGACAGCGGACAGCGGACAGCGGAGTCTTATGAATAGGGAAAAACAAAACTAAAAAGAACAAAACCACGAATGAAAAATCGTGATAATGCAAAAGGAGAATACGAAAGTGAACCCAAGAGTTTTTCAAATATGTCAAAGGCAACGTTAACAATGCATTTTATAATGAACGTTTATGCCTTTATCGTTGGTATACTATATCGCTACTTTTAATGAAGAACGCCGTTTCGATTGTGTGGATCATTAATACAAGCATTCACATTACGTGGCAGTGTTATGAGATGGAACTTTTTAATTTTAGAGCTTTTTCTGAGGGATCACATAAAAGCCGGGTATGCTTTGAGTTTGTACTATTGTGTGGTGGAATCGTATAAAATGTAGTGTTTTTTTTTTAAACGTGCCTGGGGTTAAAGGTATGGTATTAAATGTTGACACTGAAAGGGTTGATATACACGTGGATAAATGGATGCTTCAACTAAATTGTAAAAATATTTATATTTAGTTTTTCCCGAAAGAACATACAGAAGAAGGCGTTACGTGATTTTTTAAAACCTTTTATTTTATTTTAGAAACAGATGGAGCGATATTCTTTTTGTTTTGCTCGCTTTTATAAGAAAAATATAATATACAGGGTGGAGATTTCGAGATGGCATATTTTCGAAACCTATGTTGGGTTAGTCATGCTGAACAACTATTACTATGGAGTCATCATAATATATCATCAATCATAGTAAATGTCAACTTTGCTCGATCATAATGTATGAAAAAAAAAAGAGAATTCAGTGTTGGTCCCATATTAAAAGTTATTCAGCATGAATCTAAAACTCCACCTGTTATAAAAGTTTCATACTACACTGAATACCCATGTAGCTTGTTAAAATTATCAAGCCTAGAAATAGTAGGTCTTACTTTGAATAAGCTGAAGTGATTATTCAAAATCCCCAATATATTATGTATATTGCCTAATCCATTAATAATTCGATTGCCATATATTACCGAATTGCATATTGCTAATGCTTGGATAATGGGATTGACCTTCCATATAATTATCTAGAGGTGGCTGCACAAATTGCTTCGATAATAATACATTAAATTAACATATACGATTGTAAGCCATAACTTTTTATTTTTAGTTGGTTTAGGATAAGAATAACTTTTACCTGATGGCATTTTGTAGACAAAGCAAGGTTTTTACTTGTCATTTTCATTAATTGCCATGATAAACGCCTTTGTAATACGTATTCTGTTCCTACAAAATTTAACTAGTTACCTTAAGAAAAAGATACAGCTCTGTGGCAGATAGCCATACAGTAATAGGGTTCAGTTAGACACACTTTGGGTGAATCCGAATCCCCAAACAGCAACGTAAAGCAAATCATATTTTTGTCTCCGATATGAAGTCATCAATTTCTTTTATCTTCATAAAATTTAAAGGAACTTTGTGAATATCCCAATTAAAATATACGTTTTAAGTTACGTTAAGTTTATAAGTTCGTAAAGTTGCAACATGATATAAAATTTGCTACATTACAAAGTTGGATAATAATATGAACGGGTATGTTAAAGACTTGGAAGAGTTGAAAAGTTGTTGGTGGATAAATCCAGCATACACTTATTTATAACATGGTTCTCTTTCGTATAATTCTCGTCAAAATGTGAACTGAATTATTTGTGTGTCAAAGATTGCTAGAATGTATGGAAATAAGTGATATTTCACAAAAAACGAAGGCAAAGTTGAGTTGCTATTAAAGCTGGCAATAGGCTCCTTATAACACTGTTAAAATTAATGTTAGTTTAATGTCCAAAATCGTAATATCGTATCCGTTTTTGCAACATCACCGGCTAACGATTTCATTCGGCTATTAAGCTTTCATCTCTCACCGCCATATTTGGTGAATATTAAATCAATGCTAAAATTACTATCATGGAATATTTTAGGTTTCTTGGGACTTAGAATGTTTTTTTAATGCGATAAGTTATTATTAAACATTTCCAACTGGCAGTAAATAGGTAAGGAAAAACATTTGTTCCGGTATACATATACTACGGTATTATAACATTATATAATAAAATAACAACAAAAAAGCAAATACGAAAAAGTTACAACAAATAACACCATTGTAATAGTGTGTGCTGTACGTTCGATAACGATTTTGTTGGTGCACTCTTCGCTCGATTTGTTCACGATAATAATTCGTTCCCTTCGCTACTGAAAAATTAAAACCCCGTTTTTGTAACTGAACGGAACAAAAAGTACAACCTTTCGCTATTTCCATAATTGTAGGGTACTGATAACAAATAGGCAGTGATTCTAGCGTTTGTAGAATCTCGTTGAACTGTTACAATTGTTCGATTTCAATGTGGCACGGGTCCAACTGGGCTCAAACTATCAAATAGGGCTACGAAGTGCCATTAAGCGGATGTTAAAGTGGATATTAGAACCCCTTTTAAGTTAATATTTAAATATCAACAGGTACGCAGAGCCCTCGAGTGAGGGTGTTATAGCCGCGATTTATGTTAAAATTAGGTTACTGTTAACAATGTGCTACATTTTATATTGCTTAGCCGATGATATAGTAAAAGTCAATCTATTGTAAATACTTCAGGCTTCTGACCACAAAAATAGTCAATTGTGTCGTTCTTTTGTTTGTATTGACGCGGATCATTTGCGGATGCCCGTTAAATCCCTGATTAGGTAGGTCTGTCTATCATAAATGTGGGTAGTGAAAATTTACTGGAAGCGACCGTAACACACCCCTGAAAGTGAGTATAACACGACAGAATAATGAAAGACTACTTTTCCAGTTATGCCCGTTGTTCCAACTGTAGTATCTAATTTATTCAGCACTGAAAAAAATAATTATTTAACAGTAACACAAAATTTTACTACCAATAACCTAAACAGAATGACTTGCGAACTAAAAATTACCAGTAACAAAACTAGTTTTGGTTCATTACTAAATTGTTTGATTAAATCTAAGAGATATGCGATTAAATGTAACTAAAGTTAGTTTCCAGACAACAAAACTTCAACATACATAACTAGTTTTGTAGAACCTTTTTTTCAGTGAGTGCTCCACAAGATACGAGAGGACTGGAGTGCTCGACATTGAATGTAGTGTGACTACAAATTCGCAAATGAGCTGCTCAGCGTGAAATACACCTTGTTAACAAGGGTATAGGGTGAAATATTATTTGGTTGTTATTATATTTATAACTGCTTTTAGTTTGACGAAATGTTATTAACGCTTATGTTGAGGATTTTTTATTCTTTGTGAGGAGCACCGAATTGTTTATACAGAATGTAGGTCCACAAGGCGCCTCTGTTGTAAATAGGGATGACATTATTAGTCTCCCTCAACATTTTCTCCCGGGAACAAGTCTCCTGTCACTATTCTGAAGTGACTACCGAGCTCAATTATTGCATAATTAGGATAATGGTAATGTGGATTGGATGTGGTTGGCTGAAGGGAATTCGAGAACCGAACGCTGTAATTCGACACCTATTATACAGAGTGATACTGAAAGCTTTGTCCTTTTAAGCTATTACCTCTTTTTATCTTTGTTTATGTATACAATAGTGTACTATCATAATTATTTTGGGTTTTAATGTATAAATTAATTATTAGCGACGGAATTAGGTTTAATCTATCGATTGACTTGTTACTTATTTTGGCATTGTTTAATACAATGTAAATAACACGATGCCGATGTAAGGTTACTATGAAAATGTTATCTTGGACGAGGGCCAATGGCGTGCTGTTTATTTGTTATGGACAATTTTATAGACACACCAGCCGCGTAAAAATAAAATGCGATAATAAATCACAACTTGCACGTTTATTAATTATACAATGAGCAACTTCCATTTTCTTCATAGAGTTTTCCGTAGGTACGAAAATTTTACTTTCATACAAAACTCTACACAGCTTAAAGTTGTCCTTTTCAATACAGAGTGGATACTGCTAGATGTCATCTTTTTAAAATGTACAATGAGTTCGTGAAATTAACGACCCTTGTCTATGGATTGTTTATGAGTGAATCTGAAAACTGAGGTGCATACATCAATAATTTACGCAAGTATTTATTAACTGATTTTGAAGTACCTAAGTCAATTCCTTCACTAAAGTATCATAAAAATCGCTGGCTGGCAGGTTAACATAGAAAATCTCTTGAGTCTGTAACTAGAAATTTGAGGAAAGATTTTAATGGAATTTTCCCTTGACCTTAGGCATTTATTGCCTACTTACCTTCTGAAGGGCCCCTCGATGGCCCTTGAAAGAGTAGATGGGTTATAGCGGGAGAATTTGTTTCTTATTTACGATACAACAGGCACTCGGATTTTTATAATATTAAATGTCCTTTATTATTTATAATCTACTACCCCGCGCTTTTGTCCGTATTTCTGAGTTATGTTTTATTTCATGGTATGATCTATCTTTGTGCCAATTTTCATTCAAACTCTTTAACATAGAAATATAGTATATACCTAGAATCATGACCTAGAAAGAGCGTCGTCATACTACACGAATATATAAACAGGCCAACTTTTTTAGGCGGGTGCGTGTAACAGCTACGTTTTACGCTCACTCTGCGTCATTTTGCTTGTCATAATGACGTTTATAATGTTAGTATTTGCTGAAATATTCCTATTAAAATCGGGATTAAAAATATAACCTTATTTTGTAATTTTATTTATTTTTATTTGATTTAGCACTAACAGTTAGGGGCTTTTTCGACGCGTGAACAGCTTCGACGCTGGATGTATCCTTAATGAAAGCTCTTTAATTCATTACGGCGTAATTGAGTGAAAACATCCATAATAAAAAAAAATCTAGCCGAGACTGTTTCGTTCTAACTATATGTCGAAATAAGTTTAGTGTAATAAAACGCTACTAAAAAGCTAAATTACTAGGAAATAAACTTCCTGACTATTTGTATTTCTCTGTGATATAGTATAATAACCGTTAAAGTTTCGTCTATATTGGTAATTTTATGGTAACTATATAAGTACAAACTCAAAATTCAATAAATACGCATCGATTGGACCCAATTATATTTTTATGCCTTTTGCGGTCGAGACCTTGTGTCCGTGGGGGTCCGAAGCTCGCCGTTTTGCTCGCATCTTGTCATCAAAATTGATCGAGACCTCCGGAGACCAGCGGGCGGGGAGCTTTTTCCGCCAACGCGTCAGCTTGGCTATCCAAAGAGGAAACGCTGCCAGCCTTCTGTGAACCTTGCCGTTAATCGGAAGCTGCGGCAGGCTTGAGGAAATTTTCTATATAAGTATAGATTGTATATCGTACATATTTGTTGTAAATAAAGGTGTAAAAAAAACATAGTAAAAAAAGGCCTATAATTATTAGTTCTATAGATATTATACTATAAAGGTGGTACTATAACCTGGTATTAACATATAATAAGTAATAGTAGCTAATTCTGGACACTGCTATTTTTGTCTGCGTCGAATGGCGCGCAAGACTAAAATGTTTTTCTTTCTTTCTAAAATATTCCACATATGGAAAATACTCTTGCGTGAAATAGTCAAATTTGTATAACCTCTTCAGCCTTGATTAGGGGCATAGGGGCTCTATGTACCGTACACCGAATTTACTTACTTACAATGCACGTACCTCCTGAAGGTAGTCTTTGAACTAGACACATTGTTTTCTTATCGTCCGCCGCCTGCGGTGGGTAGGCTGGCTAATTCAATTTTACTGGGAAATGTTTGTAGCATTTTGATAAGAATGATATTATTTTGGTTACTAATTGTCTTATATGTATTATATGAAATATGTTTCATTAAAAACCCTTATTTACTTTAAACATATTTTTCCTAATCAAATAACCTTCAATATAAACTCTTATAGCGTTACACGAATCTATTATGTATATATTCTTTAGAAATGTTTTATATTCACATGCTTTTAAGAGGCTTTTAAGGGTTTGCATACGATAAAAACCTAAGCAAATTCCCTTCAACCTCAAACCTTCAATTTGTAAATGAAAGAAATCCGATGAATGGACGGCAACAAAAGACTTCGTCCACATTTCGTGCCCAAGTGTAGGCGAGGCGTAAAACAATTTAGATTCATTGCACACATGTTCATCAAATGAGATAAACCAGATTTGTTTTTCATAATTTATATGATGATAGTTTGGCGGCGCAAGTTTCTTTGCGTTGTTTTATTTTATACAATCGCAATTGTTGAATTCTTTCAGTAACTGGATAATATATATTAATTATTAAAAGCGAAATACGATATATCAGTAACAATACGTATAATAGGTACTGTTAATAAAAATCTTAATTAAAATTTCTTGTATATTAGGTACCGTGATTCAGCATAGACATCTACTCCATAGATTTAAAGCGGGAAGATAAAGTCCAGCTGAAGATGATAAGATTGAAATCTAAGCCAAGGACAACTACACGAAAAATACGACTGCTCCACTAAGACCGGGTACCATTATCGTTCCCCTTTTGTTAATCTTTTCCTCCCGCTTAAAGCTCATTTGTGAACCTCATTAATAAAGTATATGAACGTTTACCTTTGTAGTCCAAGATCTGATGACGAATTTGAGGAAGGTATTTTAGTAAATTTGAAATCATAAAAACTTTTTAACAAAACAATTCAACCACCGAAAAAACTGAAAAGCAAAAAATAATAAACCTTTTATTAGAATTTTGAATATAACTTGAATTTTATAAGGTTTTCTAGTCAGTCCAAAAAAAAGTTTTTATTTTATATTTTTTTGTGGTAATAATCTACTAATTACTGCATGCTTAATGTTTGATTACTTTTATAATGTAATACACACCTCGCCATTAAAATCGGTGAGTGAACAATAAATCACCCCTATTTTCGCACCCTTAGGGTAGGTATTTTTGTATCCCAATTTATATGGGACCAACTTCGAGGTAAACCCTAAGCAATAAAAAAAGAATTATCAAAATCGGAATACATAGTTAGCCATACATAAAAAAAAAAAGCGTATTTTTATGAAGGGTTGGAAGGAAATATGTTAATTTAGCATTTATTGAATCTAGACATAAATGCCAAGCAATTTTGTTAATATAGGTATGATTCAACTATCCCGAATACGAAATAATATACAGTCTGATATGTTTATAACAGCTTTATTGAATTATATTAAAAATATGTGGTCAATATCATAACAATTTTCAATTTAATTGAGTAGGGTTCAGATTTCGGGCTTTCGATCAACAACAGATGGCCTTTGTGTTGACAAAGAGTCTGGACTCAACGAGAGCCAGGTTTGAAGTAGTAAGGTATTAAATTTACATATTTCATTAATTTTGATTATGATCCCTGTGATAGACTATGTTTGTCTCTTTCATACACCATTAACCGTAACCGCTGATTTTGTACGCTAATTTATTCAAGAGTTAAGGATTAAAATATACGTGAGTGGGAGCTATTCTTGGTAAAACACATTTCAAAAGGGTCGTAACTATGAATTTTTATTTGTATTGTCATCGAATATACTAATTTATACCAAATTTCAGCTCAATCGGACACTGGGAAGTGGGTTAAATTTAACTTCTTCAAAAAGGGCGTACAGTGTAAAGTGATACCTCTGGTGTTGCAAGCCTCCATAGGCTACGGTAACTGCTTACCATCAGGCGGGCCGTATGCTTATTTACCACCATAGTGGCATTAAAAAAAAAAACTTGCAAGATTCGATTACAGACACCGGACAGGTGAAACTAAATTAAAGTTGTAAAACGAATGAAGGATTCTCGAGGAATCAAACATTTGAAAACGGAATTCGAAAAGTTATTTTTCTATTGTACCTACGTAGGTCCACCACTATTTGGATAGTTAAGCCAAACTCCTTTCATAGCTAGATAAAGCTCACTGCCCACCCACGCTTTGTCAGAAAGTTTTAATCGGCTAGATACTGATATAAGTCTCACTTAGTTTTTGGCCTCCAAATGGTTTGCGTTGATCTCTTATTAAACTCTTACATTTAAACCAGCACAATTTATAAGGGTGTGTCCAGACACAGCGATTGCCGCGCATCTAGTTTGGACATACCCAGAAATGTTTGAAATGTTCGCGACGTACGTTCGCTTCAGTCCAAACATAGCGCCGGCATTCACTAATACTACACCACTACTAGTTGCGGAATTTGATTGTTCAGTACACAGATTACAGAATAAGGCAGATGGAGCGCGCGGAACACGGGAGTGAGGCCAAAAAAGCAAATACAAATTGAAAAACACGTACCTGGTATTCGCTTTTGAATGTGTATTTGCTTTGTTTAACAAACTTTATGTAACAAAAAACACTTCTTTATTAATAAACTGTGGTTAAACAATGCAAAATACAAACTGGAAAACGAATACCAGGTCTCAGATTTTCAGATTTCAAATCAAAAATTGTATTTGCTTTTTTGGCTTCACTTTCATGTTCCGCGCGCTCCATCTGAATTATTCTGTAATCTGTGGTTCAGTATAACTATTCTAAAGAGATTTTTCCTCGATGGTCTGGACACACCCTCATAATAACAGTTTATTTATTCTTCGAACTTAGTAGCGTCATTGTGGGGAAAGGTATTTTTATATATTACCCTTACCCTTACGCGGATAAAACGGCGAGCACTGGTGGCTCTCAATCGGAGTGGGAAAGGTTATAGGTTCGAATCCTTAAATAATATTTAGTTTAGGATTTCAGTACGGTTCAGAGGAGCCAGTAAACACCATTTTAATATGACAACTGTATTTTGTAAGTGGCCATCCAGTTTTTATTCTTATAGTTGTTAGATTCCGCATTTTTTAGCTTAGATAGGCATGTTTCAACACTATCTCTACCAACCATGTACCAACCACGAATAGGCTACCGGCCTCAATTTGTAATTGGTCCGTCGTTTAGGTACTTGTACTTGAGAAAAGAGCCACTACCCTTTTAGTTGTAGTTTTAGTTTGTAGGAAGGTGTTCTAAAGTTACTACCCGAGCGCGATAAGTTGAGACCCTAGTGGAATGCGAATACCTCGCCTGTAGCCCGATTCTCGTAATACGAAACGATCCAAATGTCACGAGAGTTTAGAAATCGTCCAACTAAACATTCGTTTGAAATTCGTATTCCCATGCTACTTTAATCGAACGATAACTCAATAGGATCGAAACTCAACGAGAAGCCAGCAATCAACTAACTACTCATGTGGGCAAAAAAACTAAATTGCCATAATAATCCTACCTGATTTACCAATTAACCTTTATTTGAGAAAAACATATAAAATTGATACTTATTGCCTATCGAGTTAGATTTAATTAGCGGAATACGCTTGCAACGATACTTTACTCGAACTTTAATAGAATCGTTTTTAAACCGTGCAAAATATATTACGAGAATACGAAAATCAGTTTCGATTGTTCAATCGTTTGGAAGTCGTTCACGTTTTGTTACGAGAATCTGGGTACTGCTTCCCCTGCACATGTCTGATGGCACCCTTATTGTACTTGTATCATGAAGTAATAATCCCGTTACACGTACACGTAGTACGCAACTGTGACGTCACCGCGCCAGGTCTCAAGTTATCGCGCACGGGTAGTAGTTTATACATAAACACATGATCATGAGCAAGAAACAGAAGATATTTCAATTACAACTGTGTACTTATAAGGCCAAGTAAAAAATAATAAATCATTCTGCCTTTCTCAAGTGGGTTCAATGGTACACGTGCGTTTGAGGTTCTTTAATTAAATCTCGAATTGCTCTGGCGCTTTAAGCAATTAACAAATACCTGGAGGAACAAGTACAAAGGTTTTAGTACATTAACGGATCACCGGAGATTTCTTTAATTGGGAATTTGAAGTGATTTTTTTTTTGTCATAAATCGAAAGATCATATATAAGTTATTATACAAAACTATTTTTAGTTTTATTTTTTTCGTTGTTATTAAAAAGTTATAACCAATTGAAAATTTTTTTTTGAACTGTGTACCGAAAACGAACCAACATATACCGAACTACCCCGATGAGGGCGCGTGACGTCACAATGTTAATTGTTACTCACCATTACATACAATTGATACAGTTTTTTACGTTTTCATCAATTAAATCTTGTTATTATCGTCAATATATTTATAAATTTATCACAGAAAGTAAATTTTAAAGATTACCGTCTTTATTTCGTACCATCGTGTACAAATAATTCACAAATAACTCCCAAAAAAATGTTTTTAAATTTGCTACAAAATGTCTAAAAGTTGAAACCATAGAAACATAGGGCAACGTGCCTCTAATCAGATGGATAGTCATCATCATCATCATATATAATGTCCCACTGCTGAGAACAGGCCTCCTTTCACAAATGAGGGTGAAAGGGACTGGGCGATACTCCACCACGCGTGCCCACTGCGGATTGGTGGAGGTAGGCTAGTGGTCAACCTACTGTTGGAATTTTTCAAGCCGCCTAGGAGGCATCCAACTAGCTTAACGACTATCACAATTAAGTGATAACCGGGACCAACGACTTTACGTGCCTTCCGAAGCACGGAAACGCTCTATTTGAAATACCACTAGGCGGTCACCCATCCAGGTACCGACCACGACAAACGTAGCTTAACTTTGCCGATCGATTAAGAACGGCTACTCATGCTAAGCCACGAGCGCTTCAGATGGATAGTAGGATAGTCCAATTCACCAAAGCATGAAATTTTAATGCCACCACTTTAGGGACTACTGAGCAAATAATCACGTAATCTTTGCTGGCCGGGAAGACGCCATGTTTTATTAAAATTTAATTTCCCTTCATAATTTTTTTTATTGCCACCATTTTCATCTATTTAGTTGTTTTTCCAATTGCTCTCAAAATGGATATTTGAGAGACCCCTGGGCCTCATAACATGAATATTTGCTCAAAATTTAAAAAAGTGTCCGCCATTTTGAATTATTTCGTTACTGGTCCGATTGCTCTCAAAATAGATATTTGAGAGACCCTTAGGCCACATAACATGAATATATGCTCAAAATTAAAAAAAAGTGGTCGCCATTTTGAATTATTTAGTTACTGGTCCGATTGCTCTCAAAATGGATATTCGAGAGACCCTTGGGCAACATAAAACGATACTTTCCTGAACATTAAAAAAAGTGGCCGCCATATTGATTTATGTAGGTATTGGTCCGATTGCTCTGAAAACTGATAGTTGGGTCAATTAAAAACTTCAAAACGGCGGCAACTTTTTATTAATTCTAACAAAATATTCGTATTCAGTCACGACGCGGAACCCGGATATCGATTTTGAGAGATATCATTCAAGTAAGAAGTTTAATATGGCTGTCATTTAATTAAATTTTGAGCTTTGATCTATGTTATGTGGTCCAAGGTTCTCTCAAATATCCATTCTGAGAGCAATCGGACCAATAACTAAATAATTCAAAATGGCGGACATTATTTTTAATTTTGAGCAAAGATTCATGTTATGAGGTCCAAGGACCTCTCAAATAAAAATTTTGAGAGTACTCGGACCAATAACTGAATAGTTCAAAATGGCGCAATTTTTGATTCTTGTTTAAGAGAGGAGAGAGAGCCACGGGGTAGAGCGTAGCGTTTATTCGCTCAAAGAGCAGATCGACTTGGGAAGTACCTCCACCTTACAGAACACTGCAGCCAAATAACTTTATGTTGTGTAAAGTTGCGTTCCTGCGTGTGAGTAAGGTCACCAGAGCTCATGGGGCATCAGGGGGAAAAGTCGGTAACGCGTGAGCTATGCGACCATATGGCTGCGGTAACCGCTTACCATCAGGCGGGCCGTACGCTTGTTTACCGACTTAGTCGTATAAAAAAAATAGTGACTCATAACATTTCACTTTTAATATTGTATGTGATCAATAATAAAAATTGCTAACCGCATCAATTTTCCCAATTTATGGGAAACTTTTATGATCTTAAGTCGATGATAGCTCAGTGGTAAGGTTCGAATTCTACAATGAGCTTGAGCTTTCGGTGAAGGAAAACAACGTGAGGAAATCATAGCACGGTGGTAGAGTAATTTGTAATACCCAATACCCATCTGGCTGGCTACCACCAAGCACCTGTCGGTGTGTTCCGACAGCTGCACTTGAGAGCCAGTTCCTTGTAGGCTTTGTGTGCTTACCAAAGGCCACATCATCACCAAAATCATGTCATTTGTCATGTCAATCCCAAATTAAGCAGAGCTTGTAATGTGGAAACAGATAACTGATATAATACAAACAACTACCTACAACTTTTTGTTTGTAAATACATACTTAACATACATAATTACACCCAGACTTGGGACATACAGACATGTTCATGCACACAAATGTACGTCCTGTGTGGGAATCGAACCCACGACCTGCGAGCTGCGGTGCGATAGATGGAATCTTAACCAACTGTATACTAGAAACCGTTCGACCGTGTACTCACGTAGAGTTACTTTAACATTGTGACGTTTCAAGCAGGGCGCCCGGCCAGCCGACCCGTTTTGAGTCACGTGACTATTTTTCAAATTTGGTCCATTTTAAATAATTTATAATAAATTGATAATAAATATATTTTGGTTTTTTTTAATTGTCTTTCAAAATTGTTCTAATAAAGTTTTAAAATACATAATAAAAAAATGTTTTTTTTTTTTTTCAATAACCCAATTATGTGGCTCTGTACGGTATGGGTATATATTATTTTCCTAAATTTTGACAGACAAACTGCACAAAGTGGAAGGAAACATAGCCCAGGAGCATAAGACCATGATGTCTCGACGGTAACATTATTATTTTACCGAATTTTATGAACTCGCTTTCTTGTCAATCTGTTCGTCTCTTGAACATGAAACTAGTTTTTCTTTTAATTCGGTAAACAAGTATATGGCCCGCCCGATGGTAAGCGGTAGCCCTATCCGGACGCTTGCAACAGACGCGGCATCATACCCCCTCCCCAATGAGCTTAGTTCATCATTGTAAGTTATGATGTCCCGAAAGTACAGTAGTACCCAACTGATAAGGCGCGTCGTGAGTCTTCGTTCGCACAGAAACGAAAGTATGGCCCGAAGATTAACGAAAGAATGCTTAAAACTTACAATCAACCTTAGATCACTACTATAAGGTTTATAATACACTGCAGCTGTTAGTTCCGTCTCACTCGCAAGTTACGCCCCTCTGCACATGGCGGCAGCTGCCGACCGCAGGTACATCGGCAAGCCATATTAGTTGGGTAATACTGTAATAACAAATTATCAGGAGGTATAGAGTACTCCTGATATCTACATCGTTAGCTTTACAATAATCCAAATGTATATACATAAAGGGAATGACTATAAAAGGCAAAAGATACATAAATAAGGTATCAGTAACTTGCAGTTGAACTCCCAAGCGTCCAAATCCATATCCTTGGAATCCGATATAGATTAATATTCCCCGGCTATATCTAACGAAACTTCTAATCTCCAAAGATTCTGATCATGCCTGTATAAATTTTGAATTTGCAATTCACTCTTGACCCGCGCGTAGAGTAACTTGCACCCGACCAATAGAAGCGTCAAAGCTTTGAGCTCCATGTAGCGTCAAATATTCACAAGCCAAGTGTCTCTGGAGTACAACACAACTTGGAAGTTTCTATTCGCTTTTTGTGTTCTCATAATGTCGGATTGATACTTTCTAGTTATTGAGTTTGTCTAAGTATAGTGTTTCTTTGAAAAAGGAACATCGTATTATTGCATAACGAATATAATCCAGATGGTGGATAAAATCTGTTTCCTTTTAGACGTATAAAGTAGAAACAAAATAAGATACTTATGTCTTGCACATTATGTAATAAAATTGAATATCACTCAATAACTAATAGTAATCAATTAAATAGCCATAAAATCTCTAGCCATTAATGTCATGAAAATATCAAAGAAAATGTTGTCAGTAGTTACCATAAATACCATAAATATTAGTGTGTTTGTGAAAAGAAATAGTTCAGTAGCGAGCGTTTATTGTTGCGCTGATTGATTTATAATTGTTTAGTACTGCACTACATTACACAAAAGCTCCCTGGAATTTTGTTCAATGTTAGATTTTTGTCCTTGACATTGACTATGCTAAAAGATTGTGATAAGTAGTATATATCGTTATTAAATGATGGTATGGCAGTTTTTTAAAACTTTTGACACTATTTTGCAATAAAATAGTCTTCATATAAATTCTTATATCCAACACTTCTCTTCCTCTCCTCTTCTTGTTTGTGAATCATCTCTGTATTTACTTTCTTTTACTCTACTCTCGCCTATTTATTCACCTATAAAAATAAACTAATGGGCTTGTGTTTGGCCTTTGACTGTCCCCATGAGGCGTTATGACAGCCTAAATATCAATAAATTAACTAAAAACATTTCCAAAACTCTATTTTAACAACTATACATATCTTTCTGAGGTCCAATTTCACCAACGTCGGATAGCACTTACCTATACACGGTATAAATATGGCTGTGTGACATAATTTGTATTGAGAATCTGTCAAACTGCCATATAAATACTATGGATAAAAGTTACTGTACGTTGGTTGGGCCTTTTAAAGTCTTATTTATAACCACATTCTGCCGTACATTTCCTGAGGGAAAGATAGGACATCATATTCGAGCTCATGCAATGGGTATCTTACCTATTGAAGCATAGCTCGTATCAAATCGTTTACACAGTTGCAAACTCATATGTGAAGAATACCTCGACATTATCTGCGTTTTGTGGAACATGAAATTGAACATGCGTTTTGTTGAGAGAGGTAGAGCATAGCATTTATTCGCTCAAAGAGCAGCTCGACTGGGGAAGTACCTCCACCTTACAGAATACCGCAGCCAAATAACTTTATGTTGTGTAAAGTTGTCTTCCTGCGCGTGAGTAGGGTCGCCAGAGCTCATAGGGGGGGGGGGGGAAAGGTCGGTAACGCGTGAGCGATACTTCCTGTGTTGCAAGCGTCCATATGGCTACGGTAACCGCTTACCATCAGGGGGCCGTATGCTTGTGTACCGACTAAGTAGTATTAAAAAAAAATATGATAAGTTTAAATAAACATTGTTCTGTCAATGGCAGTTTTATATTTACTTTTACTGTACTATAGTAGATTCTAACTCGGTTATAAGCAATAAAAATAAATAAGTGTACAATCCACTTACCAATCTCGTATTTTGTCCGACATATAAAAATGCCATAAATATTTATGTAAATATTTGAAATATACCGTAAATATATGCAAAAACAAACTCAGTATATACTCTAGTACCTATAGAATACCAGCTAATAAATAATAATAAAAATCGGTAAAGAATTTCGATAATTTTAACCATCAATCACTCGTCAATCATCGGTTGCTATTCAAACCGAGTTATTTTTATATGCATCCATAGTACATATCATATCTTTCAAGTTCAACTAATCAATCTGTAAATTCAACCATCGAAATGACGCTGAATGTTTACGGCCACGGTTAGCTTTGAGAAGCAGCTGTCATACTGTTTAGAGTTTGATAGCTAGTTCTGAAATTTTGGGTTTACACTTTTATATAGCATTAATTTAAGATGATTGTGATAAAGAAACATACTAATCCTAACTATATAATATTATAAATTCGAAAGTGAGTTTGTTTGTTACTCCTTCACGCCTCAACTACTCAATGGATCATCATGAAATTTGGCATGCAGAAAGTCTATGGTATGGAAAAGGACATAGGCTACTTTTTATCAGTATTATTTAGACAGATCATAATAAGAATGTTCTTTCTGATCTATATCTGAAAAATAGTTCATTACACAGAGTAGATTAGAGATTTTTATCAATATTACTACATACAAATACTGCTGATGAGTTGAATCTAAAAATAAAAAACATTATTATCTATTCCAGACCTTAGAAAGTTTTTCTAGAAGCGCTCGCTAACTTTCAAAGTTCAAACACATATAATAAAATGATTAGCCAAATTTTAATTAAAAACTCGCCCAGTTTTTATCAAATTCTTACACCAAGATGGGTTTAACCAATGAATGTAGGCATAAAGCTCAATACGTATTCGTACATTATTTTTAGTGTATAATTAATAACATACACAAAACTAATTCAAAAAAACCGGCCAAGTGCGAGTCAGACTCGCGCACCGAGGGTTCCGTACAAACCTGTATGTATATAAGTAAATGGTAGTATAGACCTGAGTATTTGATATTAATTTCGATTTATGACGTATTAAAAAAAACTACTTACTAGATCTCGTTCAAACCAATTTTCGGTGGAAGTTTGCACCGTAATGTACATCATATATTTTTTATAGATTTATCATTCTCTTATTTTAGAAGTTACAGGGGGGGGGGACACACATTTTACCACTTTCATTTAAACCATTTATTCCACACACTTAATAAGGCACACAATAGACAATAGACACATACACAATAACATATTTTAAAAATTAAAATTTAGGTACATTAAACTGTGTGTAGCTAGGTAGTCAGCTCAGTGTACGCTGTGCTTGAGGCACAGCACTGATTTTCAGCTGACTCCCGGTACTAATGTGCAACAGTTGATGTACGCTTTCGAAGTGTCTCTCGCGCAAACTATTCAGTTTAGAAAAAAATGATATTAGAAACCTCATATCATTTTTGAAGACCTATCCATAGACACCCCACACTTATGGGTGTGATGGACGGAACCCTTATAGATTCGTCATGTCTGTCTGTCTGTCTGTCTGTCTGTCTGTCTGTCTGTCTGTCTGTCTGTCTGTCTGTCCGTATGTCACAGCCATTTATTTCTGAAACTATAAGAACTATAATGTTGAAACTTGGTAAGTAGATGTATTCTGTGAACCGCATTAAGATTTTCACACCAAAATAGAAAAAAAACAATAAATTTTGGGGGTTCCCCATACTTTGAACTGAAACTCAATTTTTTTTTTTTCATCAAACCCATAAGTGTGGCGTGTCTATGGATAGGTCTTCAAAAATGATATTGAGGTTTCTAATATCATTTTTTTCTAAACTGAATAGTTTGCGCGAGAGACACTTCCAAAGTGGTAAAATGTGTGTCCCCCCCCCTGTAACTTCTAAAATAAGAGAATGATAAATCTATAAAAAATATATGATGTACATTACGGTGCAAACTTCCACCGAAAATTGGTTTGAACGAGATCTAGTAAGTAGTTTTTTTTTAATACGTCATAAATTGAAATTAATATCAAATACTCAGGTCTATACTACCATTTACTTATATACCTACAGGTTTGTACGGAACCCTCGGTGCGCGAGTCTGACTCGCTCTTGGCCGGTTATTACACTTATAAGGTCTGTATAAGGGCTTATACAGCCTGTGTACAACCTGAATATTCAGCTTTTAGTATAAGAATGAAATTTAATACAGCCTGTATACAGCTTGTTATGCTACTTGGGAGGTCATTCAGGATATCTGGCAGCATGCATTCCCATTCCTTGTATATTTATATTTATTCAATATATTTCATATTAAAAGTTACCACAAGCTACAAGATAATATTGGAATACCTATTGTAGTTCATAGCAAGATGTGGCTGGACTGGAAGTAAAATCCTTAAATAAAATTTACACGAACAGTATTCTATAATCGCAAAGCATCTCTGCACAAACAAGGTACATAAAATAATATATTCAAGTCATTGATCTAAGTCTCCAAAAGCCAAACACAAATTAATCCATGTCTATTACGAATAATAGCACATCGGAATTGAACGCACGCTGCTGGCATCTCAGAGATATAAATAATGTAATTAAATAAATATCCTGGGACATTCCTCACACACGGTCATCTGATCCCAAACTAAGCAGAGCTTGTACTATGGAAATCAGATAACTGATAAAATACATATACTACTTTTTGTTTGTAAATACATACTTAATATACATAATTACACCCAGACTCAGGACATACAGACATGTTCATGCACACAAATGCATGTCCTGTGTGGCGACAACCCACGACCTGCGGCGCAATAGGAGCCGGCCCGTCAAATTAACAAGAAATACACAAAAATTAACAAGCTCTTAGATTATAATGATCAATATTAAAAAGGATATGGATTAGTGATGAGCGTCAGGCACCAGCTCCTAGGTCTCGTATCTTGCGTCAGATACCGGAGCGCGACCGGCGTGAAGCCTGGAAACGGCAGACCCTGTCCCACCGTACTCTCCGTACTCAACCCTCCTTCCGAATCCGATTCCCCCCCTTCGGACTCCGAGCAACCCCCACTTGTATCCGATTCATGCCCCCCATCCCTATAGCCGTAGTAAGGCATTCTCTCCCTTTCACTGGACATTCACTTAAACTTATAAGCTCATTTTATTAATTAACAGTTTAAATATAATGTTACTTCACCATTGTTAACCGATGGCTCAGCTATATAAATAGCTGTCCGTCTGTATTGGAAGCAGATGCCTTGGCTGCTCCGTTAGAAGGTCAGAATTGAGCTCCATACTTTAGTAATATGTCACACCAGTACTTTTAATCTGTAACAAAAGAAAGAAATAATTAGAAGATTCCTAATACGCTAAATACATTTTATTGAGATAAAAGTTAATTGCCTGTAGATAATGTAGACTTAACTATAGCTAATTACACAAAAAATGGACAAGTCATTGAGAGCTTCTTGGGAACTTAGCAGAAAATAAACCACATTACTGAACTTATAGATTTTCTGAACTAGAGAATGACTTCTTTTGAGTTACTAAGAGATTTCGATTTACCATGGACAGTAAATCGCAAATGCCTACGGGGTCTAAGGTATCATGTACCTATGGCCTATGCTATAATTGATGATTGTGATTCCATGCTTTTATTGACTTCAATGTCTCAATGCCATACCTACATATTTTCAGTATAATTTGCTTCATTATTAATAAAGCTGAATATACACAAATAATTTGGTGAAACAACAGAAATAGCTAATGAGCTTGTCGTGTAGGTGTAGGAAGTCATAAAATATTTATGGGTTTCTTGCGTGCTTAAAATACTTAGTAGGGTAGGCGGACGAATATTCAATTTTCTTCAATGACCACCGCTTAATAAAATCACCACTCTATACAATTTTGATTACAACGCGTGATTGTGAATTAACTATTTTGTACGAAATAAACGAGGAAGTTAGGGTATGTTTTTAATTCAAAACATCGAAAAATTTGTCGGAATAAATTTGATATATTTTTTCGTCAAATAGATTTTAGCTACACCATATACATATTATAGCATTTTTTGTTACCCTTAGTGTTCAAGGAAAGCGGTCTAAACAGAGATTTTCTAAATATCTGCATCACCTTTCGCACTATTGCCATTTGATAGACATAAACATTGATGTAACAAAGTGTATTTTAGTTTATTTCTTTAGCCTCTTTTTAAACCCTGCTTCAGTGCAAGTGCACACAAGCAACTAAATTGTCATCTGACAGAACAAAACAGTTGAGTCGCAGAACACTAAAAGACGCCTCTAAAAATCACAGTCTGGAAAAATGAGATAGCATTGTGCGGTATTGAGAGATGAATATAACATTGACATCACGAAATATACTAAATGTAACGGTGGCATAAAAAGAAATGAGGTGAAATCCTAGTGATTTCAGTCAGACTGACTTATATTGACAATACTATCCTCACTATCCTAGGCTTTTCTCGGTTTTGCTTTGTTTGGGGTGTGTGCCGTGTGTGGCAAAAGAGAATACGTTTTACATTTTGTTTACGAAATCAAATATTTTCTAGTTGATCGCTGGTTTTTCCAATACTAACTGTGCAAAGTATTTCTTACTTTTCAGTATTTGATTAAATCAATTACCTACAGAGTAATCAATTTGAGGTAAATGAACACTGTCTTAATAATGACGTCACTTTTAATTTTAGAAAACACTCTTTGTTTGAACGGATGGACGAGAATCGTTAATTTTATCAACGGATAAGACTTCCAGGGAATTCACTGCAGACTCAAGCTGACTCATTAAAATGACTAAAGTACCGACGTTGCGGGAGCTCAAAACAAAACTTCAAAATAAAAATTGAAAATTCGATGCAGTCACGATGAAAAGAACTTTTTGTACTGGTGATGCAGAATGCAGTCCTCATTTCCCAGCGGAAGCCGAACGATTTCGGACACAAACAAAAATTTTATAGCCGACAATTAAGTCGACCGTTCAAACGGGCCACTGAGCAAATTACTGCTGCTTTAATTTTATACGTACTAGCCGATAGAAACAGCCCGTGCAACTTTACCGCTCCATCTTCATTAAACGGTGTGTAGAGAGCTTATTAACCAACGTTTATATCTCATTTTGATAGACGCTGTGGCTGTTTGCGGTCTCGGTTATCTGTAATAATCCTTCAAATTTGTCCTATAAACATATCGAGGTGAATGTGGGGTACGCGGTTTACTAGTACTTCGAATACGATTTATTTAGGTTAGGTAATACATATTTGAAATTAGGTAATATTTCTCAATTTCATCCCGAGTTATGAATCATAAACGGGGTACTTTGATGCGTAATCCTTCTAATAAAATGTATTTTGGTCATAACACGCTCGGTACGTATGTTATCCTTGTATCTCTTATCTTTTATGCATATCTCATTTCCTACTTTTCGGGATCTCGGTAACTTTTGTACACGTCGTCACCATAACTCGTCCGCACTGAAAGTGTTTTTTATGTAAATGGCATATAACTATTTGTAGTAACTTGGGTTGGGAAATTGTACTCAAACGACATTTGAGAGAATTTGCATTGTTATTTCCTACTTCAAGGTATTGGCAGATATACATAATAATGGAAAAGAATACATATTCTGAACTTGGTTCTTTGTCAAACTCATAGAAACAGAAACTTTGCTATGATTCAACTTAGACTGATCGGAAAAATTATGAAAATGTAAATTTACGTAATAACCATTTTCCATGGATTTCTTTTGGTAGTGAGTGGTATACTACTTTCTTTTGATGAGTCAGAAAGGCCATAAAATCTACTTAACATTTTTTGAACGAAGTGGGATTTGTTTAATATCATTTAAAACTTCTACTTTTGCTAAGAAATTAAAGAGCCAAAATTAAATTGAATTCAAAATCCATAATGTATTTACTGTTGTATATTTTGACGGAAAGATATAGGTAATAGAGAAGTGTTGTATAACATATTGAATTGAATCGACGCTGTATTGTGAGTAATAGTTCAATAGAAGCACCTGCAACACCACAGTGATACAACAGATAATAGTAAATGAAAACGTAAACACGTACGATACAATTCAATGTTTCCAGAAATACGATCTCACTTGCAATGTGTTACGGTTCAGTGCTAGAAACTGTTGATATATCGATAGAGAAGATTAGAAGGAATATTATCGATAACTGGGGTCTCGATAACAATAATGCAGCACCACAAATTAATAAATTTGCAATAATAACATAGGTATCGTTTTTAGAACATAAAAACACTAATCGTATGTCTCTATCATAGAAATGGAGCTCATCGATTTGAAAGACTCTTATTTCTAAACAAAATGAAATAATCTTCTATATTTGTATCACAATATTCGGAACAAATGTCATTAATTTCTAAAACCATAAACATTTATTCCAGTAGATATTTATGATTGAATTTATAATTAACGATGGAACAATAATACCAAGGTAGCATTTATCTTATAGTAATCCCAGTGGAAATAAGATAATCCAATGTATCTTCTTACCTATCACGATGTCTTTGGATAGTTAGTATGTCTATAACTATGATATGTTCTCCAATTAGGACACCCGAATTGTCTCTACTGGTATATGCTATAATAATAATAATGAGTAAGAGAGTAACTATTATAATAATACCTTGTACGTAGATATAAAAAGCCTGGTAATTCTTACTATTCTTCTGAAATAATCGCTAGCATTATCATAATTCCCAATGGTAATGTGTATGATATTTCAATAGCAAATATCGTTTAGTCTATCGATTTTACGGCACTAGATAAAAGAAGAAATACGTCGTACTGATGCCAAAGGACGACTGGCAGCAATAGTCACGCTATTTGTCCCAACAAATCGATTGTCCCCACAACTAAGTGCTCCATTATATTTCTAGTTTTCATCAGGAAATAGCTTCATTTTTTATATATTTCAAAACAATGAGACTTTCTTTAAATTAATAATAGGATATTGTACTGGTAATGTATCCTTACGTTGGTTTGTATCCGTAAAAATATCATTGTGTTTAGTTGGTTATTTTAAATCAGTTTTTTGGTTTCGATAATCATTCAACTTAAATTAGAATAGGTATATGGGTGTTTAGTCATTATTTCACAGAACATTTGACCATTATTTATATTTAATTTTAATTCATATTCAGATGCAACAAGTTTATTTATTACTCAAATTATGAATAAATATTTAAGCAGAACTGCAGCAATTTCTTGATCTGCTTAGATTGCTTACTCATCCGCACGGAGCATCCGTTGAAACAAAGATACTTATATAATACAAGTATAAATCGTTACTACAAGAATTCGATATTAATATTTATGTAAACTGCTTAACAAACAAGAAAAGCTCTCTTTTATTTGCTTCTAACAAACTTTCGCCGTAAATTTTATTTTTATTTCTTAAGAGGTGTAAGTTTTTGTGACTATTGTTTCTAGATAATATCTTGCTTTTATTTCTGTTTCAAACGATTTAAGAAACATTCACAATGGTTTGTTATTCGGGAACGCTTCGACGATTTACAACAATAACGACAGTAAAAGCGTAATATTTTTATATTGTTTGTTCGTAGTTCTAATTATTAGTATTCCATCCATTAATTTAATTCTATTTTTGTCTATTTCCATTCCAGTTGTGATATACTGTTTAATTTTTGCAGGTTTCTAATCTAACTAGCTTTTTATCGGAATGAAATCTTTGCAATATATCTGTTATTTTATCATTATCTTTAGTTAATAAGTATTATATACTAAGTGGATAATTTTAGATGTCATCTTTTCAAAACACTCTCTCACGATATGTTCTGGTAGTGGTGTACTTGAGAACCATTGCAGTTCCCTTTTAAGCATTGTGTGATTACCATCGTCCACATCTTCACTTACCATAGTGAGATGGTGGTCATACACAAACCTCTCAATAATAGTAAGTTCATTGTTCGAGTGTAATTAAACTTTTCTAGTTTTTTTTTTAATTCTCGCGATATTATTATTATTGGCCCAATGGGAAAGATTCTTCAGCATGACGATTTCGAAAAGGACACATCTGGAAATTTCAAACCTCTATTCTTCATATCATTTAGAGAAAATAAATTAAAATAAATAAAGCAGATAAATTTCTTTACTGTCAGCTTCTGAGTCTAGACCTTTGTCTAGACTAAATACAGTTTCAGATATTTTCACTGTCTATTAGATAAACTATTATTTGGTGTTGAATGTCTAGAAGACATTTATACGGCTTGGAGCTGGCATATTTACTATCTGTAAGCCGATCTATAGCATAACGAAATGAGAAGAATTGCTGGCCAAATTATTTATGTTATGCTTGTTCAAGTTTTGGATCGCAAGAAAATTTATGGCTACAACAAATCAGAGACTAAGGGAGAAATTAGGACAAAGTAATTTAGTTATAAGAAAGATGTATCCACTTTTTATTTTGATAATAATTATGAAAGTGGCACAAATATGTCCTAAATATGATCTAAACAGCACCTGCAGAGACATTAACCACAACAAATAATTTATTAAACCTGCATGAAATATTTAAATAAAATTTAGAGATAATAATATTTATTGGTCCAGGCTAGGGCTTATATAGAGTGTGTTATCGCCCGTACCTTTATTGGTATAATTTCGACGCGCATATGAACGCGGGCTACGTACCATAAAACCACCGAGGGAAGTGGAGCAGTAATGTTAATTGCCATACCTTCACGATGTTTGCCAAAAGCACTTCGTTTAACGAGATCCGGCGTCGTACAGCCCGTCCATTGTTAATTCTACTTTTTTTCAAGTTTACATTAAACGGATACTGCCAATATGCCTTCCGTAAGAAATAGTCGATCGTTTTCGATTTTTGAAATGACTGGCTTGAAACTTTCTTTGTAGAAATATCTTTATACCTACTAATATAACTAGTGAAAAATAGATAGCTTTTTTTACTAACGTGTTTAAACCACTAGCAGAGTCAATGCACATGTGCAAAATGCGGAAGAGTACACGAGCATCTCTTCATTAACTTCAAGATTTAGAGCACATGTCTTCAGGCATGACTTGAAATAACTCTGCCATGCAAACAACAGTAAAACTAATTGCAGCTAAACTCATCCATCATTCACACAATATAAGTAAAAGTACCCATAGTTAACCGTGTGACAATACCTACAAACAATATGAACCTATATTTTCTAAATAGAACGGCTCAAAATAAACTGAAGCAGAGTATTAATCACGTAAATGACAAACGGACAACTCTATTCAAATGACATTACAGTACGGTATATAGCTTAGTTAGTAGTTCAACTTCCGAAGACTACTTTCTTATTCTATTTAGACGCTCACGGTATGTAGGTAAAACTTGCAAATACTGCTTACGTAGGAACTTACTAGTAGGAAATAAAACAAATTATTTGCTTAGAAAAAAGGAGCTTTTTACCCAGCAGTGGGATATATTGGACTAATAATAATAAAATTGTTTTTTTTCTTAAATCAAATTATAATTTAAATTCCATACAAAATATGGAAACCGTGGCTCATATTTCCAGAAATGTCTCTTATTTGAACACTGATAGTTCTGTAAGCTGAGGACACAGCATAGCACGCTCAAAAAATAAATCAAATATCAAAGAATGTTACCATAAAGCATGCATAAAGCTGATGTTCGAACGAACTAAATAAAATTCTTATATTGTATTCAGTGTCTTGTAGTATTGTTTTCTCGATACTACGTTATTTGGAAGCTTTGTGCCAGCCACGATGCCACTCCAACACTTATAAATCGGTTTTATTGGCAACATTATTCAGCCAACGATAAAAAATGAAGTCTCCCTCCGTTTATTTTTGAGATAGGTGAGCATTATTTGTTAAATATTCCTATTAATAATTCAGAAAGCTTTCCTTGTGTAGCGTAGCATTTATTTTTATTTATAAAGCCGGCCATGTTGGGTAATAATATTTGGTTCATGGTCGATTATTTGTATAGCAGCAGTAATGACTGTGTAATTACCTGTTTTAGGTTTTGTCTATCTGACAGCGATCGGACTGGTATATAGCGTTCCGAGTTCCATATAAAAATATAACAAAGTGAATGCGTTCCCTGTGGTCTTGTGTAGTTCGCGAACGAACTAGTTCGAAAGAGCGCTCCCACAGAGGAACTACGCGAACTAGTTCCCAGATACCTCGCTCCTTAGTTCCTTAGTTCGCTTCGGTATAATAAAATCGACTTGTAATAGCGAGTGAGCGGGAGCGCGGCGCGCCGCCCGAGCTAGTCACGTTATTTGCGTTGCACTTGCATTATACCTAGACAATTACTTATTCATAATTTTATTCTCTTAAATAAGGAATACAATATACTTGTTGCACCAATTAAACTTCAGTTATTTTATTACAAGTTATTTACACAATATACAAGTTGAAACTCTTATTAACACAGTTAGAATTGGAATACAATATAAGTAATATATGGTAATATTTCTATATTGAACTACATCATTAAAAAAAATATTCATTTAATGTCGTATTGTCGAATCCACCCCATTATACATGAGTACAATGTATTTAACGTAAAAAGTAACGGTAAAAAGAGCTACTTTTAAAAAAATAACTTTTTAACAAAAAAAAAACCGCCTTCAAAGTACACTAAAAAGTAAGAAATAACTCTTATCTGACACTGTTTTGAAGTCAGCGAAATATTTTCTACAGAACACGTCATGCGATTTCGCTCACTTAAAAACAGTGTCAGATAAGAGTTATTTCTATTTTATTTTTGAATTTTTAGTTTCATATATACTTAAATACTTTCGCGTGTAAAGGCCTTCGTAAACAATGCATATTTAAGCGATAGCAGCAATTGGCTACTTGACAGTTATAATGAAAAAATATGAAATATGTTAGATATGATAGCTAATAGGTTAACAATAATTACACAATATGTTTTTTGCATAATAATAATTATTAAATATTTTATTTTAGGAAATAAAAAGTGAGTTTTTTTATCTGTGGATTACAAGAACCGAAACGCGGGCGGCCGGGATTGAGCATCTATGGTTTGTTTGTGAGGTTTGTGACGTCAAATTTAACTAGAGGTGTGAAACTCATCAAAAATACGCGAGCTGCATAACAGCTCACGGCTCAGGTGTGTGAGCCGGTACAATGAATCAGCTCGCAGATCAGCTCAATTTGTACCTATAGTCCACGATAAGCGCGCACGCTCACTGAGTATCGGCTCGATTCGAAGCGCGGTACGCGTTACATCGTGGACTATTGGTACAAATTGAGCTGATCTGTGAGCTGAGTCATTGAACTGGCTCACACACCTGAGCCGTGAGCTGTTATGCAGCTCGCGTATTTTTGTTTAGTTACACACCTCTAGTGTTGTTTAAAGTGCTGTGACGTCACACCTGACAAATGTCACGTGACCGGGTGTTTTTGCGCGAATTTCAAATGAAATGTTAAAAAATATTTCTTTTTCCTTGTAAATAACATTTTTTTGATAAAAAGATAATTGTAAGAGGTATAAAATACACGTATGTAAATTTTAAAATATGTTTCCGAAAACTGTCAAGTAGCCAATTGCGGTAGATTTGCTGTAATTTTTTAAGAGTTCCGTTGTCTGTCTCCGAAACTCATCATCAGATCTATATGAAATTTATATGGGACCATTTCGGAATAAACCCCTTTCGAACAAAAAAAGAATTTTGAAAATCCGTCTACATATGACGGAGTTATGCCCGAACATACATATAAAAAAAAAAAAAAATATAAACATCCGAATTGAGAACCTCCTCCTTTTTTGAAGTCGGTTAAAAACTAAAGAAATCGTGCAGGAGCATTAGCAAAGTGGGCGAACGATTTGCCTTTCTCTAGTTCGAGACGGGAGCTGAGGAACTAAAAGAGCGACCTAGTTCGCCAAGGAGGAGCGAACTAAACGGAGCGCTCCCGGTCGGGAACTATTACGCGCAAGACTAGTTCCCTGTACGAGTATCTATCTATACGAAAAGGAGAATGACTGACAAACTTGAAATTTTGTATACAGGAGGTAAAAAAGGGGATCGCGGGAAACCCCGAGCTGAAAAGCTAGTTGATATACATGGAAATTCAGAACGTAGAACGCTAGACCGCTATGAGTTCAACGTCTTATCTTCTTTTACTAAACTATTATAGCTATATTTAGTTCGAAATATTTTAGTGGCACTATATATTGTTCCGTCTTCAAGCGGCGTGGTTCCAAACAAGTTTGAGGGCCTGTGAGTAAGGCCATAAATTTTCCTGAAATTCAGTGCGGTTTGCTGATGTATATAGGAGCACAGTTCATGACGTGGGGCGTTCCTTTAGTTTATAATAGCTGACATGAAAAGAAGCAATATATCTATCGCTTATTTCAGTTCTTTGTACTTTCGTCACGTTGTAGACAGAGTCGATGAAACTTTACGTATTGTCGGTGTTTTGTTGGCTTTTTGGACTCGTTTGGTGGCTCGGTTGTCCATTTTAGTTTTTTTGTAGTACTGGAGTTATGATATTATGTATTTGGATTTTTAAATATCATGCATGATAAATATTATAATTTTGCCACAGTCACATAATATATGTTAAATCTTATTCTGGGTAGGTACCAGAGTTAATCCATCAATTCAATAAAACTGGAGATCTAATATAATTCCTTTTAAACACAAGTATTTAAAATTTCCCTAATTTAGAAAAGAATGTGACAAACATTCACATCAAATTAATTAGGTGTTAAAGTACAAGTTTACATTAAATGTAGGCAATAAAATGTGATCTACATTGGCGCCACTCAGGCCGTTTAATCTACATAAAATTAACTCATATTACGTTGCAACGTTCTATGGTTTCAGAATCGGTAGTGGGCGTTGCGCCAAACTTCGAAGTAGGCTGAAGTTGTATCAAGTCTCATTGTCGTATAGTTGGACTTACCAGTCTTTCTACTGGGGTTTTTGATCATAGCACCCAACTGTATGCTGTGTTTTTGTTAATATATTGGCAATATCCATCCGTATATTCGATATAAGATGGTTGTGAATTATTAGTGCATTGTGATACATGTGTGCAAAGTTGGTGATTACAGACGAGGCGGTATTAAGCCGAGAATGTAATGATCAATGCACACGCGTGTCACACGACGTTTTTCAACACACTTGCGAGGAAAAAAACAAACAAAGTAGATTTTTTGATAATCTGCAACCACACAATGATAACGTTAACAAATATGGCGCGCAGGGTTTTTTTTTACAGCGATGCGCTGTCAAACTGTTTTAACCGTTTGAATTAAGAATGCATCGTCTACACACATATCACTTACAGTTTTACAAACAAAATACTAGTGCGGTAATGTAAACTAAAAAGCACCAGTTCGTAATAAGCCGTCTTATGATACTAAAATCGGTACTATAAGAGCCACATTAAGAGCGAGTTTGAGAACTTAGAGTCTATATATTAAATTCGGCATAATAAGTCTATCGTCAAATTAGACTATAGTTCCTACGATGAAGTTCTTGAAAATTACTAAACTACCTAATCTTCCTTAGTTCTTGCCGTGCTCGCCTTATCGTTAATTGTTCCGTCTGTCTTTATGTATGATACGAAATTGTTGTTTGGAATTCCCCAAAGTTTGCTTCCAGTATCAATAACTCTCTGAAGCACTAGAGTAATGTAAGCGAACATCGAATCGAGAGCGTTCGTAGAAAGTGGCAGCCATTGCCATTGCAGCTCGAAATGCTCTCGAGAGTTTACTTGATTAGTTGGACGATATGTTTACAATTGTGAGTGTTTGATTATTTATTGATTGACTGTACAAGCAATGTGTATTACCTAAGTATACTTAGCACATCTGTATATAGAACTATAAGCTTCAGTAGATTCAAGTCTCTCCCATGAAAAAATTCGCATCGTCGTTTTCAGTCGTGTTGTAAATTATTTTAGAAGTAGCATATAGGAAATATGGAGCTACCTAAAATTCGACGTTAAAACCAAAATAATAATTTATTTCTGTTTCTAGCTCTTCAAAGGAATACATGCAGCCGGAATTACGAGAACCTATTTTTTTACTGACAATAACTTTTGCTCGAGAGCATTCGGATCGGACGCAAAACGGCATGTCGTGAATGAGCATCGTAACCTAACCAAGCTAAGTGCAAACAGATCAAAGCCCACCGACACAGGGCTGGCACACGCTCGATAATATTGGTATTTTAATCAACTTTGTGGAATCACTATCGCGTACGCTCGACAAAGCTCGCCCCGGAGCGGCCAAAGCCTCATAAAAGCACAGATTACGACAGGGGAATATTGCAGTTGCTTTGTTTAAAACTAATAACATATTCAATTCTAACGCTGGTGAAACGGGTTTCGTGATGTGTTTTAAAACTTATTTTTTTAATAATGTGCAGTTCATATTCAGTTAATAAGGAGCAAATTACTATCATAATATCATATGGCATATAAAATTAAAGAACGGATTAAATACTTATTTTTTTTTATTCAATGGGCTTGCAATTGGCCACTGACCCGCCCACAAGGGACGATGACGAAGCCTAAGATGGAACACGCTTACCCATAAGAAACCAATTCACTCTGGCCTTGAAAGTCCCTAGATTGTACGAGTCGGGAAACACAGACACCGGAAGCAAGTTCCACTTCCTTGCTGTACGCATTATAAATGAGGATGTATAAGCGGAATGTATAAGCGCAAACAAAGCCTAGAGGACCTGGCTCTCCATTGCAGCTGTCGGAACTCTTCGATAGGTGTTTGGCGACAGATTTTCCATTTGGGGGTAGTAGCCAGCCAGGTGGGTAATACAGAGTACTCTCCCATCGTGCTATGGTTTCCTCACGATGTTTTCCTTTACCAAAAGCTCAAGCTCACTATATGATTCGAACCCGGGACCTTCGTCTCGACATCCGAGAGCGACTGAGCTATCATCGCCTTCAAATAAGGCTGGATAAGGGTCTAACAAATCGTTTATAAATTACAGCTCTATTCCACATCGTATATTAATGATAATATAATAAAGTATAGTATATTATGTACCTACTATATAATAGACTAAGCGCTCGTGGTGTAGCATGATTAGCCGTTCTTAATCGATCGGCAAAGTTAAGCTATGTCTGACGTGGTCGGTACCTGGATGGGTGACCGTCTAGTGGTATTTCAAATCGAGCGTTTCCGTGCTTCGGAAGGCACGTAAAGCCATTGGTCCCGATTATCACTTAATTGTGATAGTCGTTAAGCTAGTTCCTAGCTCCTAGGCGGCTTGAAAAATTCCAACAGTAGGTTGACAACTAGCCTACCTCCACCGATCCGCAGTGGTGGAGTATCTGCTCTTTCCCTTTCACCGTCATTTGTGAAAGGAGGCCTGTGCTCAGCAATGGGACATTATAGGCTGATGATGATGATGATATAATAGACTTGTAGAACTACATGTCATCTTCATCATATCGATGTTTTACCACCCCTAATACATTCTTGATGTGTGCTATATGGCTGTTCTTACTGATTTGTAATTTGTAATGTACGTATCGAACCGGCACAATAGGTTAGCGTTATTTCTGTGCCGTCTGCCGATTCCAGACGCGTCGAGCATCCGTAACGGCTGTATTTTGCTAAAATCACGCTTATGCATACGGGGAGTAAGGTATATAATAATTATTGAAGTCTAGTTATGTGGCCTGCTAGGGAGAAATTCCAGATATGGGAATTTAATTGCTCCTTTTTGAGGACATCTGGCTGTCGGTATGTTGAATGACTATAATAGTTATATTGGATATTGATATAGTCCTTTTCGAAACCTAACGTACCTATACAATAACTGAGGGTCTACCTTGCAACTTTTATGTTTATGTACGTATTACCTTCCTTAGATTCAAACAAAAAGGGGAGATAAGATACGGTATCCAGTTCACACGGCGACTAAAACAACGTCTAGCTGATATTGAGCTATTATTACTATAGAGAAGCTATGTCCCATTTTTTTAGGGTCATCTAAAGTTCTCTTTAGCTCTGAAACAATAATTAGTCGTCTAAGCAGACAGTAGAAACACGTAGCACTAGCGCTATCAGAACGCTTGTAGTAGTATTTTTCTCGCAAACACCGTGATTTTCACGGCGCTTACGCGTTTCTTTCGTCGTTCTACAACAAAAAGTTAACTTTAGAAGTCGTTATTATTATCATTCAAATGTATAGACGTAGTTTTGTCGCCGTGACTGGGTTCTAGCTGTATCTTCCCCTTTTTATTTTAATCAAATTTTAATCAATCCTTTTTAGCCATTCGGAACATTGAATCATTAAGCTCGTTTCAGTAAATCTCATTAAATCTCCGTGCTAATTGAATGTTACACTAGAATGTAATAGCAGTCTATCCAATGGTGCACTAACTGACAGCGCTGAGAGAGACACCGATTTGATGGATGACTGACTGCGTTAGCATAATGCCAACCTTGTCACTTACAGCTAATATTACATTTAACTACAATTACTAAAATATTACCACAGTTATTATATTACTAGTGATGATGTATATTGTTACAATAAAGTTACTACTTAGTTTAATCTTGGGACTTTAGGATGCTCTATCTTAGGCTTCGTTAATTCCCGATTTCCTGAATTATCGTTAAGAGTGCGCATAAGGGCAGAAAAGACAGCGACTAGCAGATGAAACAAACTTATGTCTAGTATTCGCATGGCATGAGACACGATAGCGTGTTTCGCGGAACAAAAATTAACTAAACGCTTCTAATCTAAATAACTCGTAAAGTATAGAATATTTAAAAAAATCGTTAGTATCAGCCCTAGGTCATACGTTAGTGATATTATTTATCGAATTTTTGTCTTAATTAGATACACCATGAACGAATAAAAACGAAAATTAATTAATATTAGAGGTAACTTTGTGATTTTTTTCTATCGATGAATTTTCATTCCATTATGTTTTTGCTCTGACTGAACCCTTGCGTATCTAATGAAAATACCCATTTAAAAATATTTTTTCATTTATATATTATTTACTTGGGTAAATTTCAATTCTAAGATATGTTATTTTGCTTTATACGCACTTTTAACATTTGTTAAAAAGAAATACATGTTTTACCTAAGATATAAAATGAAACAATAATACATATTTTAAATACATTGAACCAATTACACTTATTTAAAATTGTATACAATGTTTGAAACGGTCAAGTCTGTAATAACACTGAGTGCATATCGCTTTAATAATTTAGCTCGCAAAATTGCAATGCACTACACAGTACCTTCACCCTAAGCTATTTTAGGATTAAGATGTTATGCGAGTATATAACGTATTCTATAAGTTTCAAGGACGTTTATAGAACACACAGCTTTTTGCCAAAACAGCCTTTTTGGTATGAGCAACTTTATTAGGTCATCATGTTCATAAGCCGAGTGAAGTCGGTATTTCATCATCGGGATTATACGTTTAATTACGTAATTAATTGTAATGTAAAATAATTATATTTTGAGGCTCACCTGCTGTGGAACGACACGGAGACGAATTGTGGTAACAAATTGGAAATAATAAAATACGATTATTTCGACGCGAGCGAGCATTCTATTGAAACTGGTTAAATTTCGTAGCTATTTTATTTATGATTCATGAATTCTAAAGATCTTGTGAAATAGGTCCCTTTCTATCAAATAACTGCCATGTAAAATATTAATAAAGCGTATTCAAAACTAGACCAATGATGAGTAATTTCGGTAGGTACGATTTCCTTCCTAAAAATACTTTCATTCATGTTTTATTATTTTATATTATTACCTCGACTCCAATAACTCTCATTGATCTCGAAATAAAACCTCCAAGTATATCATTACCTGAAAGGTATATACTCGTAAATTACTCCAATTTTCTTCGGAAGCCTTAGTAATGTCGAGTCATTTATACACGTACGCTACTTCGCAATAATTTATATACCATCTAGACCAGAGCTTCCCATTTTTTTTTTCTCGTTAAGCTCTTTAAAAAAAACTGTTTTCGGTGGACCCCTGCTGCTACATTTCGGTATCTAGGTTATATTATCGACTGCAGCGCAATCTGCCGGGCTGATTTGTGAATCTAAACCATCCAGGGCGCCACCCAAAGTCAAAGTCAAAGTATTTCATTGTGAAGCATAGGTAGGTACAGATATTATGTATTATTAAGGCTCAACTATGTCCCGCCTCTTAGGCATACAATATTAAAATTACACACAATACAATTAAAAATAGAATTAACATAGCATAAAAAATAATAAAAGCAACACAATAATTACAATACATTACAATTATTCCATTACATACATTACGATTTAATCCCAATAGTTTTGATGTTTATACATCAACAATGTCTATCAACGGACTTTTTAAACAAAACAGTATATATAGTCATATCATGTAAAAATTCGTTTATACTGTAATAGCATTTCTCGTTGAGGAAATCGCGAAGATGTTTTTTAAAGGAGCATATGTCTGCGGAAGAACGAATTGATTTAGGAACTTTGTTGAAAATGTCTAGTGCCTTACAAAATACACTTTTATTGAGCAACTGCGTTTTGCTTGGAACCATGCACAATTTATCCTTATGACGGGTCCTCTCTCTTATTTTAAACAGCTCCATATTCGTTTTTACAAATATTGCACATTCATAAATATACAGACACGGTAGAGTCAAAATTGGCAAATTTTTACCAAATGCATACAAAAAAATTCATTCAAATCGGTCCCGTTTAGGAGGAATTCAGTGACATACACACGTGCAGTAGAATTTTATATATAAAGATGATTAAAATATACCCTGATTAGAATTTATAAGAATTCGGCTTTATCATCATCTAGGTAATTATCTTCTTCCTAAGGGGAGGGCCCTTAAGAGGCTAAGGAAGAAGATAATTATCTGATACACAGGGTATTTAAGCTAAAGCATTTTTAAATAATCTGTACATATAATAAGCCGTTGGAATAGTCTGTAATTGCAAAAATTTTGGGAAAAATAAGTGGAGCCCAATAATTACTTTTAGAATTGATGTCTGTCTTTCTGTCTCAATGTCTGTATGTCCGCTTATAAGTCAAGATCTACTGACTAATTACTACGGACGGCTTACACCATTCATTCAATGATTCGAAAACATAAACAAAACACTCATACTCAATTTTCTTCAGGTACTAATTAATTTAATTCCATGCACATTTGCTTTGAAGCTAAGTAACTTGAGTAAAGATTATAGTTTATTATTTTTATTTTTATTGATATTTAATATATATATTATTGAACAAATATTTACAAAAATCTTCTAAAGACTACTTACAAACTTACTTAAATGACATCCTGGGATATAAATCACATACGGTTATTTGATCCCAAACTAAACAGCGTAAGGGCGTAAACTATTAAACCAGGTAGCTCATACGAGTTTCTCGGATGAAAATTAGCCGTTTGTCACGCGAAAGCTTTTAATTGCGTCTATGTGCACAGGGTTGCCTACCTATCAAAACTTTACATTGGAAATCATACCTACATATGAATATATTTTTAATAGTTTTGGATATGTACTTATACATATACACATACGGGTTTGATTTATTTATTCAAATGGCTTATTAATACGTGAATACCATTGGATCCTAGGTACCTACTTAACTAATATATACAATCCCCAAGGTCAGTGCCTTTGGGAAAGGTTCCCATAAGGCTGGCCACATTTCCTCGTTGGATAGCAATTCCTATCTGTTGACCGAGGAAGTAGCCAGCCCTGTGGTCAGCCGTATTCTCAAAATTTTTTTTCTTTATTGTTTTATAAAGCCTATGGGCATCCGAGCACCACGGCCCGAGAGTTTCTACCGCGAAGGCCGCAAAGATTTATTTATTAGCTCTTTTCCGAAATACGTTTTATCACTATATCACAATACTAACTTATTAGCCTAGACTTATATAGACTATGCAGCGCTACAGTAGTTTGTTAATTTCGACTGCAACGTTTAAATAAATAATCATTTTGCACAGCGTAATTACGTTATGCATAACAAAGTTGCTGAGCTGTGTATTTTCTTAGTAAACTCCGATGACATTTTATTACCAGTCACTAACACTAGTCGTAATTAGTATTAAAGGAAAAATTAATAAATAGCCGATTTTGAGTAAAATAAAATGATAATTGTAAATATCGTATTCTCAGCTTCATCATCATCATTACTCTATAATATCGACGACTGCTGAGCTCAGGACTCCTTTTACAAATGAGGGTTAGGGAATAGGCAATTATTCCTCCACATATGCTGGGTCTTTAGTCATTATGGCCCTCCTCCCAATGTCCCGCAGGGTAATTCACACAATAATTGCAAATTTTAGATATTTAAAAATTTGATTTAGGAGATAAACCCTAGTAAAAAACAAATGCTATGAAATACATTCAAACAGAAAATACATAAAGTAATAGCCCGACTGCGACAAGGGTAAAAAGAGTAATGATATTAGATATTTCTATATTCATTTTATATTTTTTTATACCACTAAGTTTGCAAACAAGCATACGGCACGCCTGATGGTAAGCGGTTACCGTAGTCTATGGACGCTTACAACATGAGGGGTATCCCTAGCGCGTTGCCGAACGTACAGAAATCTCTTCACAGCATTTTTTTGAAGAACCTCATGCTGTACTCCATTGGGAAAACCACGGCGGGGAGCTCATTCCACAATCTGAGCGTCCGCGGAAGGAAGCTCCTTTGAGCTCGCACAGTTCGAAACCGTTTTGGTTACAATGTTTGAGGATGGACTCCCCATCGATAGCGAGAGTTGCGATCAAGTTGCGATGGTGGTTTTTGACGGGCCAGTTGGCGCGGTTGGCTAAGATTCAACCTACCGTGCTGTGCCGCTAATCGATAGCAGCGGTATACTCGATGTTTTTTATATATACCTACTATATACCTAGGTAGATTGTATATTTTATGAAGTAGGTATTTCATCGGATTTCATTGGATTCAGCAGCTGAGAGAACCATATATTCAGACAAGGCAAATATTAAGTTAAAGTACCAGGATTGGATAAGTTTGAAGTAGTGATCATATTCATGGATTTTATTGCACAGTCCTCCATATATGCTCATGTAGAACCCATTGAATTTATTGATGAGGGTGTTGAAAATCGTCCTCAGCAAGCCAGGCTCTTCAGACAAGCCGTAAAGTGAGATAAGAATGCATTCATTGTTTATGGCTTTTAAATAAAATACATAATAACTTGAAACTGTTTTATTGTATAGTACATAAAAATCAGGCCGAGTATGTCTATTCGGTGAATATTCGCGAGCATCTCCCGCGTGAAGCGTGTCCGTGAGGTTGTGCAGCTCCTGCCAAGTACGCTCCAGCTCTGCAATCTTCCTTTTCTCAATTGAGACCGCACAACAGGTTAAATTAGCAGGAGTATGTGTTGTCAGTGTACTCCTTCCTCCTCCATCCTCGACGACATACGCAGTAATTTTCTTTTATCAGGGTCTGGAAATATCAATTCCAATTTCACAACGATTCACAACTATATAGCTACTTACAAAAACTCTACTTTCCATTATTTTAATATGATAAAAGAGTGTTTGTTTGTCTGTCCATCCTTCATTTTGTAATGGATTATGTATATTTTTTATCTGTTTTAAGTAAAGTATTTTTGGTTATGACACCAAATCATTCCGTAAGTACCATTCATCACTAAATCTGATGTTGAATCCACCTTTCACCACTGCTTTGTAGATTATTTTATGGTTCCAAGACTATTTGGATGGACCGTGATGTCTGTCCACATATGATTGAAACGGGCTCCCATTCACACTCATAATCAGTCCTCTAGTAAGTTCTGGATGCTCTCGCTCTGCATAAGCTGCTAGAGCATCTCGATCTTTTCATGAGTCAACAGCATACATATATCCTGAAAGTAGAGTCAGTTTAATGTAAATACCGTAACGTATACCTATTACAATTAACGTTTTGAAAACGACCAGGATTCATTTATATCACAGAAATCGGAATAAAGTTTAATAGGTACTCACCAATTTAGATAAACTTGTATTCTAATAGTAAATATGTAATTGCAACGCCCATCCAAGCAGTGACATTGACATACAAGTTTTTTTTAAAGTGTAGTATATGATGTGTAGTAGTGTGTGTATTTTATTTTAAATTATGTAGTATAAAAAAGAGGATTTACGCCTTAAGGGTCAGTTTACACCGAGACGGGGTACAACGACACGCGACACTATGAGACGCGGCGCGCAATTTTTAAGATAGCGATACAATGATGCGGATTCTGTTGTAAATCGCACTAAACTAATTATAATCACATCAGATCTCTTTCTTACAAACATTATTGAAAAAGGATAGAACATATTTAAAGCTGTCAAATTAGTCTTTTCCGTTTGAATTTACGGGCTAATAGACGTTTCTTACATACATCCTTTCTTATGTTCTTTGTTAGAAATAGATATAGTGAGACTAAATTAGTTTAGTTGTAAACAACAGAATCGGCACCATATAACATAATCTATATTGACTAACTGACCGTTATACGTGTCTTAAGCATATTTTTTGGTCATACATTATTATTATATAGATTACATAAAACAATATTAATAAAATGTATTCGTCCATATTATACGACATAAGGATACTCTAGGACGTAACGTATCCTAATGTGAAATACACTTTGTCTAGGTGCGGTGCGGTCCCAGCATTAAAACTCTATTGAAGAAGGGTTTACCATTTATATCAAATAAAACAGGCTGATAATAATGGCGTTATGAAAAAAAATATTGTCACTTATTGACATCTCATATTGTCAACATAATGATATGTTCACTGATGTATCAATCTATATAGACGTACCGTCAGCGTGCCTTTAAAAGATAACAATAGTTTTATAAATTAGTTGCGTGTTTATAAATAAGATTGAGGGTAAACTTGTATGAAGCAAGTTTCCTACCCTCTCTTTTCTAGACGTTTATGTGATATGTGTCGAATCTGCCGAGAGGTCTCTCACTGAAGATCATTGGCTGAGGACGATGTCGTGCTTGCACCGACTTGTGTTTTTCAAAATTACTCCAATCCTTTGCCGTGTAACTGTAAACAAAGACTATTCTTGTGTGTTTCGCATAAACCAGTTTAAGGTTTGCTCAAAAACGTGGATCCACGAAAGACGAGAAAGACGAGAGAGAAGCGAGAAGAGTAAGTAGGTACTATAGTCTATTTCACATAGGGTGAGTCATGACAGTTCAAGGTTTTTTACCAATATCTAATGAAATTACATGTGATTACTCTGAAATAGTACACAAACATGAAACCTCGCTGTATCATAGTAGATCATAGTATTCTTTTATTATATCGAAATAAACATTTACATTAAAAATCGAATTAAATTAATAGTTCATTGGAATGCAATTATAATAGCAGACTTAGCCCCCTGGTGGTAAGCGGTTACCTCAGCTCTATGGACGCTTGTGATGCCATGAAAATCAATCATTAAGCTTGCTACACTCTCCGATGATAGAATAATAATTTGTAATTCAACTCGACACTGGCAAAAATAAGTCGGAACTTGTCTTTTTTTGTGTCTATTTTTCACTGCAGTCTCACCATGGTAAGTGGTAATGTGGCCGAAGGTGATAAGCTCACAAAGCCTAGATGGAACTTGCTCTCAAGTGCAGCTGTCGGAACACGTCGATAGGTGCTTGGCGACAGATTTTCAGTTTGAGGTTGGTAGCCAGTCTGGTTACTGGTAACAAAGTATCCTACCCCCATCGTGAGGATACCATAGCTGTTTCCTCACGATGTTTTCCTTCACCGAAAGCTCAGACTCATTATAGGTGCAGATAACCTTCCAAGCTCATGGATGTTCATGCAATGAGTCATTGTAATAGACACACACAGGAGTCTCCATGTCCATGAACGGAAATCTGTCTACAGAAGGCCACAAATACAGTATGATGAGCTTACGGAAGAAGGTTCTCATTCGTCAGGAGTCAGCAGAATTCCTCTAAATATATCCTGGCTAGTGAGGATTGCTATGAGCTGTTAGATGACGAGTTGGGAGCAGGAGTTTTTTTTAGCAGTTGACATTGAATATATATATTTTTTATATGCGCGCGAATGATGCCCCGGCCCGGGTATCACCCCGAGTGTCCATAGTGCTAAGGTAACCGCTTACCACCAGATTAATGTAACTTGAATATATATTTTATATGCGCGCGAATGATGCCCCGGCTATCACAAGTATCCATATTGCTAAGGTAACCGCTTACCACCAGTTGTGTGAAAAAAAAACATTTTTATTTTTCATTTTCCATGTGAAATAATTATTTATTATTTCTATCATAACACTTTTCCACTCATCTGTACCAAAAATAGGATAGTGTTTTGTTTGTTTTGACAGCGGGCCATAATGACTAATGCAAAATTTGAAAATAAAATAGAATAGGCGCTATGGCCCGCGGGCCATTCGCGAGTGGGACATAATGACTAAAGACCCATATGCTCCTTGCGGATCGGTGGAGGCTAGTGGTCAACCTACTTTTGGTGTTTTACAAGCCACCTAGGAGGCCACCAACTAGATTTAGATAACCGGTACCAACGGCTTTGCGTGCCTTCCGAAGCACTGAAAACGCTCGAGTTGAAATACAAGTAGGCGGTCACCCATCCAGGTACCGTCTTAATCGGTGGCTGCTTAACTTTGCAGGTCGATTAAGAACGGCTAACGATGCTACACCACGAGAGCTTCTTGATTTTGAACTTGTTGATCAATAACACTGCATTTAAGAATTTCAGTTAAGTCAATGACATCCTGGGATATTCTTCACATAAGGATGTTTGATCCCAAACTAAACAGCGTAAGGGCGTATACTATAAAACCATGTAACTCATACGAGTTTCTCGACTGAAAATAAGCCGTTTGTCACGCGAAAGCTTTTAATTGCGTCTATGTACACAGGGTTGCCTACATTGGAAATCATACCTATACAAACGAATATATTAAATAACGAATATATAAAGTATACATATACAAATACGGTAGTGGTTATGATTTATTTATTCATATGGCTTATTAATACGTGAATACCTTTGGATCCTTTTTTTTAGCTTATTGCGCGCACGAAGGCGTATAAGATTTAGTTGGCATGGTTGAACTTTATATGCAGAAGAAGTGTAGAAAGATAATATTTTTATATGATAATGCATTAGAAATACATCAAACAATATCATAATATCACAGTCATATTATTATTGTGCGTCCATGCTAGGTGAACCGAGCACGAGCCGAGCCACGAACGAGCACACTACACTACACTACGGTCGCTAGTTATCAATATCAAGAAATATGTATTTTTATAGATGCTAATTGATAACCCTAAAGTGTATGCCTGTTTACGAAACTCGCAGCTGTCAATAGTAATCATTTGTGGTGGCAGCTTTGGAACACGAATTATCATGGTTTGTGTGCTATCGATCGTCGAAGTGAACTACTTTGCCGTTTCCATGGAAACTTAAAGAAATATCTAGAAGTGTTTAAACTGCTTTTTTTAGTTCGATAAACAGGTTGGTGTACCTGATGGTAATTGACGTCACCTATGGATGGATATTAGCTATACTCAAGTACAACAAGCAAAGACAGATTTTCAACTTGAGGTACAGAAGTACCTTACCGCCCCGTGCTATTGTTACTTCACAATATTCTCTTTCTTCGAAAGCTCAAGCTCATTGTAGGATTCGAACTCACGAACTTCCTCACGGTATTTCACATCCCTACAGAACGATTGAACTATAATTTAATAACCATTTATTGCCATTTGCCTATGCCACCTATGCTCATACTAACTAATGTAATGCAACTAAATAATGTAAGTAAGATAACATAGATAGGCTGTTGTGTTTGTTTGTGTTGTGTTGTGTTTTCACCACAATATAGCCATATGGAGGTGGATGGTCCATTTAAAAATGAAGATCCTACGCCAGGCTTGGTCATCGTGCCTGGGGACCACGGCAAACTGTAAATGTTGGACGGTTGTAATGCAGATCGCGGAATAAACTTTGTCAGTGCGATGCAGGATGTTGTGGCGCCATCTATCTTTCTGTGTGTAAACTATCTTAGTGTAACTGAGAGATGTTGCTAGAAGCATGTTATGGTTTGGCGACAGATGCTAAGCTATACAATATGTTGTAGTTATGCCGCCGGGGCATGCAATAGGGATGTTTCCTGGGTAAAAAATAATAATTATTATTAGTCAGTCAGTTAGATTATCAAAAAATATTGGACACGTATTTTTTGCTTTACCGAGTAATTAAAAATTGACAAAGATAAAGACTCAATTTACACTGCCACGGAACGGGGGCGAAGCGACTTTTTGCAACGAAGCATAACGAACTTCATGTCAATTGTTTAACGTTCAAACTAGATGGGAGCCAAAAAAAAGTAGTGTCTATTGTCTAATTGATATACAGCTCTAATATTTTTTTATTATGTTAATGACGGATTTTTTCAGGAATCTTGCCTATTTTTGTTAGTGCGATTAGAATTTAACACGCGCTGCACAATTCAAGCACCGCGGTAACTGCTCACAGTTTGCTCGCTCTAAAGTATCCCATTTCTGTAGGGAATAATTTAGAATTCTATGACCTAACTGTATGAGCCGCTGCCAGTTGCCATGTGTACGGCTTTAATTTTCCAATGCTGATTCCGCTAATAAGTGACAGTACAATCAAAAGCTAAAAGCGTAGGATTTATATGGCTATGTTTTAATGCGGTTGCCATTTAGATACTGATATTAGCTTTAGTGGTTGCTTTTTAGTTACTGGGTAGGTATATACTTTTATTGATTAAGTACTGGCAACTGTTGTTTAAAATGTATGTTCGAAGATTGGGTTCATCATTAGCCAACCCTATGCCGAATCCTTAAAGACAGAAAAGTAATTAAATATACTCATATTATTTCCATTCATTTCTTTTTTAGGAACATAAAAATCTATGAAAATTGACAATAATTTTATAATTTAATATTCATCTGTAAAATGTAATTCACTTTGTATCCTATTGTATGCCCGACATGGGTAGACACTGTAACTATTTGCTGTGTACAATAAAGTTCTATTCTATTCTATTATTTTTATATGAGTAGGTATAAATGTGAAATACCATTCACTCATTCATCACAATACCTCAGGATATATAAAGGTTAAAAACTTGAAATTTTAAGAGAGGTAGAGCAGCAAGCGCTCGTCTTGGGATCAAAATATATGGGAGAAAAGTCCTTAAACCGTGTAAGAATTCCCTAAGAAAGGATTTTCCGATTATCAACCCCAAAGTCAAAATAGAAAGTACAGTTTGTACCTATGAAACTTATTTTGTAAAATAATTGGAATACGTGTGTGGTGTTAATAATATTTCGTGTTAATATGTCGTATGTGTTATTAATAATTCAATTTCATCCCAAGGCATTTTGTTATATTAGCTCTAGAGGAACAGGGAGAGTTTGTAAAAAAAATATGCATTGGCCTTTTATCTCAGTGGTTCTAAAATAATGTAAATAATACGACGCAAGTATATCGTGTCTCGATAGGCGTAAATTTATGTTACCATGGCCGAACCGATTTTCATCAATTTTGGCAGCTTGAAGCCATAAACCATTATACAAGCTATAAACCATTTTTTTCCAAAAAGAACGCGAGTAAATATTTTAATTCGTACGTTTACTGCTTTTTAATGTAAAATACGATTACTTTTAACCTCTGAGTAGAGAACGTCCCTCACATAAACTTCAGTTTTGAGTGGTAATGCTATCAGCTACCGAAATCACTGGTCTCCAATATTGAGTCTCAAGTTAAGCGTAAAATAGCGGTGATTGCAAGATCAATTTCACTGATAACTGTTTCGGTGATGACACTTATCGACTAAGATAAGCGAGTTTCTTTTTAGGTATACTTATTACTTAGTTCAAGAAAAAATTCCTCGATATTTGTCCTCTAAAATATTTGTTTAGTTCTTTAAATAGATTTGAATCAAGTAATCTGCATTGAAATCTTAAAATTTACTTATTTATACTTTTTATTAATGGAAAGATTTTTCCTTTTTGTTTGTTTATTCTTTAGTCATTTCAGAAATGAAATCGTTAATTTACTTAGTTATGATAATGATCGAAGTATAGTAATGTTCCCATAATACCAAAATACATAGCACATACACAAGCAACAACACCTGGCCAATTGAAATCAGCAATGCAGGTCATAATTGTCGCAATTAAATTCAATATTGATTCTCATTAACCCGATTGAAGCAATCACCATTACACAGTGCAATATCAGTCCATTTGTGGTCTAAAGTACCACTATCAGCTACAACAGTATGTAAAATGGATTGTCCAGCTGTCCATCTATTTATTGACTATTAATAATACAATTCAATAAAATATTTAACGCACTCTTCGACGATATTAAAGGTTTAAAAAATCCACAACGTGTAACAGCGTGAATACTTGCACCAACTTGCACACACAAATGTGTTGCGTATCGATGGATCTGGATGACATCAGTATAAAGAGATGCGTTCAAGACACAACAATGTATTTGACCATCTAAAGAGTAGATTAGAGTAGTAGAGTAGAGACGGGCCAGCTGGCGCGGTTGGTTAAGACTCCACCTATCGCGCCGCAGGTCGTGGGTTCGATTCCCACACAGGACATACATTTGTGTGCATGAACATATCTGTATGTCTTGAATCTGGGTGTAATTATGTAAATTAAGTATGTATTTACAAACAAAAAGTAGTATAATATGTATTATATCAGTTATCTGGTTTCCATAGTACAAGCTCTGCTTAGTTTGGGATCAGATGGCCGTGTGTGAGGAATGTCCTAGGATATTTTTTATTTATTTATTATTAGATCTATTGTCTTTTACACGACACGCTAGCATAATTCGTAGGGAATCGCTATCTAGTCTATCAATTTAGTGGTTAGGCATCTCACGTGCGGCCCGCATGACGTTACAGGATATCAAAAGCTAGCTCAGCGTTGGTTAATCTCACCGCGTCGACTTCGCAACGCTCGCTTTGTCGGCAATTGTTTACTTTACGTTCTATTTTCGCTGTCCATCATCTGGCCATTGTTGGCGTGTGTTTACGGCGCGGTGTGTGAGGACCGATCGAACTGAGCTCTTGCGGTCTCGCGAACCTTTTGTGAACCATTTTAAGGGTTTTAAGGCATAAATGTTACATATAATGGGTCTTATAGACCGACAATGTTATAATAAGGGTTTTCTAGTATAATTTTATATTTAACTATGATGGAATATAATAAAGCAGAAATAGGTTAGTCTGAAATGTAGAATTACAAATAGGTGTTTAGTTTATTCCATTACAACACTGACATTGCGGATGCTTCTGAATCTAAACTACCCGATCACCAGCAGTAAAGATGAGCGTGCAGGAAAATAATACAAATAATCGTGTATTGAAACGTAGAGCTTATGCATACTCGCACAGGATGAAAATTCCATAAACATGTAATCGCACAGTGCATACCGGAGCGTAATAATGAACGTAAATTGTACACGTAGCATCAATGAAGTGGCTCGTTCAAGGGAATACAGAAATAGAAATGTAGGAAAACAAAATATGTTATTGAAATATTGGAATATACTGATAATAAGCAGTATTAGTGAACCATATATTAATGAGCGTAATTCATGTCATGACATTCATAAAGTTATAGTGGAAACAGTCAAAGTTACTGTCAAAATTATAGACATAACTTACAAAATAATTGGAAATATTTTACAAGATAACGAAGCCGAGAAAGCATCTATAAGCAATATTGGTATTATTGAAACAACAATGCGTATGAAACCACTTTCAATGTCTACATAGAAGAAGCCGATGATATATATAAGTAGCTGATTGACGTTAAACACGGCAGAGATGATTTTTTTTATGACTGCAGTCAAATTTATTATAATTTTAGGCTTTTTGAAATGGTAGTCAATATTGTGTTATAGACGAACATTGTCTAAAAAATAAATCTTCTGTTACAGTCATCACATAAATTCCATCTGAATCGTTTGTTTCAGCGATTGTTTCATCCGTAGTCGATTACATCATCGCAATTTTTGCATTTTGGTGAAAATTTGTAGTAGATTTTTTTGGAACTGCTCTTTTATAAAACAATAGCCTCATAATTATTAGTTTTTATTTAGTTTCTCCTGTCCCGGTGTGTGTCTGTCTGTAATCAAATCTTACAAGTTTTTGACCTACTTCTCGGTTTCCGATTGAGCTGAAATGCATGCATGTGTATCCGATAATAATGCAATATTATTATGACATAGTGCTGATCTGATGATCGAGCCGGAAGGTGGCCATGGGAACATTGTAATAAAAAATGCAATTCCATGGAATTTGGGCTCGACTGATTCTTCTTGACAACGACCCCGGTTATAGGGACTGATGATTAAGCTGATCGACTATTATATTATAAAAAGCTTGTTAAAAAAAACTTGTTCCGTGTAAATAGTATATTGGGATTTGTCAAATAGGTATTTCTAATCGCATGTCGATAATATGTATACAATGTTGTTATTATTTCGACTTTCTACTTATAATCTGTTATCAAGTTTTTCGTTAATACCTACAAACTGGTTATACATAATGAATTGCTTCATTTTGACAGCGGGGTTAGGTTAATTTTGAGATCCCTAATTTGATAACTTAGTTATTGATATTAGATCAAAATATGTTTACTGGTAACGAGAAAATTAACTTTCCTATCGGTTTTCAATTTCAAGTTAATACAGATGTCAATCATAATTTCGTTCCAGAAAATTGACACAAGTTTATCTAAACCTAATTAAAAATTAAGCCCACAATTATTGCCAATAATTGCTTAACCATCCACATGAATTCTTAAAACTCGTTTATTTAAACTGAAAACATTTAAGTCTGATCATTCCCAACCATTGTAATTGCGTAAAGTAAAAGCTTATGATAATTAAGTTTGCAAACCTTCGCACATTTGGCACTTTGCCACCCGGAGCCAAGCGAACTAATAGAGCTGGTTGATGGTTGTAGACGCCTTGTGGCATCGGTACACCGCATTGACATTTTGTTTGTGATTGTACAATACACTGCGACATTGCGGCCCGGTGGATTCGGAATTTGTTTGTAACAACCATTTTAGGTGTTGATTCATACTATCGGGTCGCGCTTTGGCGTCTCTCAGTTATTTATATGGTGCAGTATTTCTTGTTCAGTTATGTTTGATTGATTGACGCTAGACTGGGAAATGAGCGAAGGAGTTATATGAATTGAACCTGTCAACTTGGCAACAGAATTGGAAGAAGAAATTTATTTATATGTAACTATATGAATGTATTCTATTTGTATGCTTGTGGTTTGTATATATAGTATGTTTGTTCATATAACATGTACAATGAATAAAATATACACACTTAAATTATCCCAATAAGAATTTTTAGTTATGATCTTAATTAACACTGAAATTTTACATTTATGTGATTGGGTAGGTAGATAATATCTTACGAATGGATAGGAGGATAAGATAGAAGGTGTTTAATGCTTGTTTGCTACAGTGGTATGCGGTTATCGTAGCCATTTACCATCGCAGGGATATGACACGCCAGTTACTGACCCAGGAAAAATCTGTTCACACCATTCATTCGGTGGGGAGATTATTCCACAATCTGCGCATCCTCGGTTTGAATAATAAATATATACAAAACTTCACGAATGTTCTTTAATACTAGAAAAGCCAAAGGGATAAAAATACTTTATTTATGCTCAAACAATTCGCGTCTGGTTAATTGTTTCTGGTAAGCAGGTTCATACCGCCTTCAGCTTATTATTTGAAATACGGCTGAAAATTAAAACAATGCCTACTAAATTCTCATTTCTGGTAAAGGCCTGAATGTAAACATGCGCATCGAACGGCCCGACTCCCTAGTATATTATGCCAGCACAAGGTCGGGGGCGAAGATTTTTTCGTTCGCAATTCACTCCGGCCAATTGTTATGATGCTTGATTTATCGAGTGCACATTTTGTTTCGACGAAAGCTCGGCGTAACGCGAACTCGCAATGAATCATGGTAACGGCCAGACGGGATAAATATTATTTTTTTCTACGCAACGAAAGGTCAAGTCGTATGGCGTCTGTTCTAAACGCGGCTTTACGTACGGCTTAATGAAGATGAAAAGTACATTTCAGTACATGTATATTAGCATTACGTTTCGTTCTCTAGCCAAACATCAATAATTTAATGTTAATTAATCTCTTATAATAAATAAATGACGCCCATAATTATTAAAATTTTCTTTATTACTTTTAGTTTGGGATATCCCTTTTCAATACAACATTCAACAAATATATCCTACTAGTTGCGCCCCGCGGCTTCACCCACGTACCCGAGGGATATATGCTTTCCCGGGATAAAAAGTACCCTATGGGTTAATCCAGAACATATTCTATCAGTGTGCCAAATTTCGTACAGTTTTTGTAGCGTGATTGAGTAACAAATATACATCCATCCAAAATTTTGCATGTAAGTATAAGATTATATAATGTAATATTAATATATATATACTGAGATTAGGTGGCATAAACCCTTATGTAGTACCTTCGTGAAGTTAGCTTCAGAATCAGAATCATAATCATTTATTGTCATAACTTTTCTTCTTCACCTTATAATTAATCAATTGCCAACTAAATTCCATATCATAGTAATTTAAGTTAATCCACCCAATCAAGCCGTGATTCCCGAAGATTATGATTGATTAAATATATTAATCTAAGTCAACCCACATTTATCCTGGAGGCGATTAAAACTTTACCGTCACTGCCTATTTCGTGTAATTATGATCGATGGCCAACTTATTTTTCCTCGTAGAGATCAAATCATACCCAATTCCTATTGGCTTCGGCGGATTCCTTTTGGAATTCGTATTACGTGACCTTTGGCGTTCTTTGTATTACAATGGAAACGGCTTATTCCTGCCTACTTTACCAAACACGGAATATCATTTTTTATGAATCTATTTAGGATATATACAGACGTTTCCTGTATGGTATTTTAATTTAATTTAATATTCATTATTTGGTGTTATAGCGGCAATAGAAATACAAATCCCACCAAAAACTTTTTCATGTAAAATGTCAAGACGAGACCTATGGCTCGCACTGTCAAAAAGTTATCAGATCTCATGTAGAGCCAAGCTTATAACTCTACAAGCCCTAACTTCACAAACGCTTGGCCGTTTCGCTACCGCAACATGGGCGTAAGGTGAAAATTTATTCAATGTTCATTACTTTTGTGTTATACAATAGTTCTTGTAGTTGCCCCACCAATACGGGCGATATTCAGCAAAAATGTAATCTGTCTCCATATTAGATACGGTTAATGAGACACAGTCTACTGAAAGACCGACAGACGGATGGTTGGACGAACGGACAGCGGAGGTTTTATTAATAGGGTCTCGTTGGCACCCTTTGAGTACGGAACCCTATAATCCAACTGAATGAATTCGCTTCTGTTTTATTTTAAGTCTAGAAAAAGGGATATGGCGTAGATAAACTTATTCTATTTCAAAACACCTGTACTAATGATTATTCTGTCAATCAATCGTATTACTAATAAAAATCGGAGAATCAAACCACAATCTGACATCACAAGAGAAGTATTTCCCAACATGAAATCTGTGGAATGCAAAATGATTCAACATTTCATCAAATCTCATGTCAATGAACAGTTTTACTAGCCATCAAAACAATCATCGCCATTGTAGTCACTACTACTTATAAAATAAGAGCTACCTTATTTACTAACCTGACATTAACCGTAAAATTTCTTGAAAAGCGGCCAAATGGAAGCCGTCTTCGCAGTTCACCATAGCTACCGGAAAACTGTGGTATTTGTCCAAAAATATTGTGTAAACATTTGGTCGAATCTATGTTATATATTGGTACTGATGAATTATGGCGAGAAATATCAACATTTGTCGGATAGATTATTCGCAAATATTAATATCATCTTTGAGTAGTAGATAGAGTATTATGGGACTTGATATATTGATTGATGTATTTGAAACTAATGGAGGAAAAATTGTTTAATAAAAAGCGTGGCAAAGTCTTTTATTAGGCTATCTGATCCCAAATTAAGGACTTGTACGATGGTCAACCAGATAATTACCTATACTACTCATAATACTGTAAATATATACGTATAATATTTACACCCAGACAGGATGAGAATCAAATCCTGACCTGTAACGTCAGTCAGGCGATGGGCGATTGTTACTAAAAACAATCGAATTATTCGATTGTCCAATTTATTCGAATCATTCGAATAACAATCGACATCTTTCGATTGTTCATAATACGCTTCGTGCGGCACCGCGCGTGGCCTATGCCGTGCGCTGGCTGTCCGTCCGCCGAATGAATGAATCTATTCGCCCCCGCGATCAACCGTCGATTGTGCATACTATTGCAACCTGCGTTGCGTGCGTCAATTTTTATTCGAAAGGTCGATTTTTATTCGATTGTTTATTCGTTAGAACGAATGAATCGACAATCGAATGTACAGTTTTACAATTGTCTTTGATTTTTTGAGTTCTTTGATTCTTTCGATTACTTTCTTTGGAACAATCGGCCATCGCTAAGTCAGGGAACCTCCTCGCCAACCGTCGAAAATAAAATCTCATTTTCGAGATGTGATGCGAAAAACTTCTTAAAGGTTGCGAAGTGCAAACTAAGGTCATTTTAAATCGACATTCCTCATACATATTTATGTCTATCAAAGATTAGAATTCTGTAATGGCGTCAAAAATCAACATACAGAGAGACCGACAATGATGCTCCTGAAATATTAAAACATGGTCTCTACATTACAAAGCTGTTGATCAATCATAATATGCATCGCAAAAGCTTCTTGTTTTTCTGCTGTACTGTAGTATAATAACTATTTTAAAGGCGATTTTTTTTTAAGGCGATGATAGCTCAGTGGTAGTGACGTCGGATACCGAGACGAAGGTCCCAGGTTCGAATCCTACAATGAGCTTGAGCTTTCGGTGAAGGAAAACATCGTGAGGAAACCATAGCACGGTGGTAGGGTACTTTGTAGTACCCGTCTGGCTGGCTACCACCTTCAAGTTGAAAATCTGTCGCCAAGCACCTATCGGTGTGTTCCGTCTGCTGCACTTGAGAGCCAGTTCCTTCTAGGCTTTGTGTGCTTACCACCTTCGACCACATCATCACTTACCATAGTGAGATTGTGGTCAAACACAGGCCGATACACAGTAAAAAAAAAAACTTTTTATTTGCTTAATTTTAAATATCATTAGCACATTAGTTGGCCAAATGAGGTTACTCGCAGTAATGAGTAAAACACAATGTTTTCATAATTTTGATTGAATTATTCAGATTGGCTATATACAGTACGAACTTTTTTTAGCTTTTTCATATTATTTCGAAAAAAGTACATGTTATTCCAGATTAAAGTCAATCTACATGCCAAGTTGCATCCAAATCCGTTCAGCCGAAGTTGAGAAGTAACAAACATACGTCATGCATTTATAATATGTACTATCTGTCCCCCGCGGTTTTACCCGCGTTCCCGTGATAAAAAGTAGCCTATGTCCTTCTCCATACCATAGGCTATCTGCATGCTAAATTTCATGCTGATCCGTTGAGTAGTTGAGGCGTGAAGGCGTAACAAACAAAGAAACTCACTTTCGCATTTATAATATTAAATTAGTTAGGATAGTTAGGATTAGAAGGATAGAATTCCTGATGATTTACAAGACATAAAAGTCGCTAGTAAAGTTAAATAATGATACTGATGCATCATAATTTATTTACCCCTACCAAAATACGAATAGAACATCTTTTTCAGGATACACACCTCAAGGAGTTGGACAATAATATAATTTGTCTGTTGCATCAAAGTCCATACAAATGGGTACATACGTAAACATCCGACAAAACCAAAGCTTCAAAAGATTTGTTAACTCTTTTTACTTGTTCTACCTATAACATTATAACCGCGATATTATTTGGCAACTAGTCCACTGCTGCAAACGTTTAAATGTTTTAATATATAAACAAAAAATTATTTTCGGTTGAATTATTCGGAAATTAATGTGCGTCATTCCGGAGGAATAAAACCTCATAAAGTAAGCATTTTAAATGAACGAAAACTGTTCTAAGATTTTTAGGTTAGGAAGAACTTTTTAGCATCCAGAAAGATTTTAATGCTGTTGAAAAAAATATGTACTAGTTTTTTTTCAAAAAATTTAAAATTTCTTTATTAAATTACAAGTTTGTAAATTACAGGGGTTGGGACTCTCCTTTAAAGTTTATAAAACCTGTGTTAGGGGAGACCCGCTCTTCCGAATTTCATTGTATTATACTTGTACCGAATAAACAAATTATATTTTTTACAAAAATAATGCAGGCGATTTTAAATGAGTAGTGTGTGGGTGAATTTATGTAGGTGTGTGTGTGTGTTTTTTTTTTTTTTATTACGTATAGGCCTGTGTTTGACCACAATCTCACCATGGTAAGTGATGATGTGGCCGAAGGTGGTGAGCACGCAAAGCCTAGAAGGAACTGGCTCTCAAGTGCAGCTGTCGGAACACACCTGTGTGATAGAAGATGTTGTTTTAAAATGTGTCCATGTGCAAAGCTAATGAAATATAAAAATAATGTGTTACGTTGACTTTAACTAGTTGTTTTACTTTAGTATTTCTTACTAGTTACGTCACAAATTATTTCAGCTGTCTGAAACTATGAGCTGATTATATAAATAAAAACCCCTTTATTCATACTAAAGTTGACTTGACTTGACTTCTTGTTTGAATGGCGCCAGGTGTGTATAATTTACACAATTCCGCCAGTGTCAGGGTTATAGAGGATACACGAAGGAGATTGGTCGGTAAAAAAAGGAAAAAAAGTTTATAATTGCCAAATATATATAAAGTTATCATATGTTGATTAGCAAAAATTCTGAAGTCTTTTTCTGACACGTGACATTTCGTGAACGAAAGAGTGAGACGGAGTACACTAATACACTGATTTAGTAAAAAAAGCGATTGTGAATAAGGGGTAAGTGTTTATCCTAGTGCGTCTATTTATGGTTAACAAAAAATAAAGTAGTTTAAATATATGTAGCGTAAATCCAAGCGTTCCAGTTTGTAGTCAAGAATCAGGCCACAGCCCTTTCGAGCGTCTTTTATGAGGTACGCGCCTTGCTGCCAGCATAACTATTGTCTCTACTGCCACTAGGAAAATATGAAACGGGTTAAATGACTGAAATGATATCACTGTAATTAAAATGACTTGAAGCCTTGTTTATTTACGACATTATTTTTGTCTAACAAGTTTAATATTCTTTGGCTAAGTAAAATATTTTTCGTTGCGGTTCCTAACTAAATTAGTAAAAAAGAATTTGGCCACGTCTTAAAAATACTGGCATTCGTTCGAGGGTAATTTTAATGTAAACGGGCTGAGATGTCCTGGAAAAATATTACGTCGCTTATTACTAATGTCAGTTGACATTAGGAAAATTAAGATGAAAATAAATTACAGCCATATACTTGGTTAGACGTTCCAGACTTTTGAATAATGGTCCGTTGTAAAGCTACGACTAAAAAACTTTTCAACTTTGCCTACTAATACTTTTTAAAAGGAAAATTGCGAAAATTCCCTTGATTTTTCTAGAAGCACCAAGTTTTGCTTTAAAGTGAGAACATAAAATGTTTCAAGAGAAAATACCTTTCGATTTAAAGAGAATGTTCCAAACCAATGCTGTTTATATCGACAATAAGAGCACTCCGATTGCTTATCTTAAACCACTGAAGCACTGGAATTCGTTTTCTCATCGCGAAACGTTCTACTTTTCATGATTTCTTCGGAAAGCTTTATTTTCAAATTAATCTATAACATATTAGACCCTTAAGTATCAGTGATCATAATATAATTGTTTCGTGTCGTTTTATACTTATTGTGTGTTTTTAGATTATATAGCCTATATGAACTCATTTTGATGTAGACACATAAATCCTAACTATATATATATCCTAACTAATATTATAAATGTGAAAGTAAGTTTGTTTGTTTGTTACGCCATCACGCCTAACTACTCAAGCGATTAGGATGAAATTTGGCATGCAGATAGCCTATGGTATGGAGAAGAACATATTATTATGCTACTTTTCATCCCGGGAACGCGGGTGTAACTGCGGGAGACATCTAGTAAAAAAATAATAATAAATATAATAGAATTCTTCTTTTATTTATTTTACATAACTAGTTTTTTTTTCCAAATAAAAAATCATCAGTTAGCTTTGATATTTATTATATGACTAGCCGTCTCGCGCGGTTTCAACCGCGTTCCCATAATAAAAAGTAGCCTATGTCACCCGGGGATAGTGTAGCTTCCCAACAGTGAAATAATTTTTCAAATTGGTTCAGTACTTTCGGAGCCTATTCAATGCCAACAAACAATCAAATCTTTCCTCTTTATAATATTATATTACCATAAAAATTATGTAAAAGTATATTACCGAGGCAAAAGTAAAAACATAAATCTGTATGATGTTGGTAATATCCGGCGGAATTTCAGTTAACCTGAACTCTGAAACCGTTTCTGGATCATGTGTAGAAAATAACAAATTTATTTCATAAAGTGTAGAATGCCTTGCAAGTTTAACTGGGATTCATTGATTATATAGGTACTATTCGTAGTTTTTGATGACATGGCGTTAGTTAAGAATCGAGAAGGGGCCTTTCTGGACAGGGTCTAAATGTAGCAGAACTTTATTAAATTGATACAGTACGATAGATTATTTTCAAGATAAAAATGTTTAATTCCTTAATGGCAGTGAAGTACGTCTTTGAAGACTTCATCGATTCCCATGTAGTAATTTTTTACAGACAAAATGCCCCTAAATTTGCAAGTTTTATTAAATATATTTTATTAAATTAATACTTTTCTTTGAAAAAAAGTGAAATTAAATTTTATCAAAAAAAAAATGGCAATGTCGAAGGTTAAAGTCCTGATATTTAAAATACATTTGAAAGGTATTACTTACATAAATGGTATCAAATGTCTTCTTTGAGAGGTAATAAGACGCGATAAGGTTTTTGATGCGTTGCTGTTTATTTTACGAAGGTACAGCGATAAGCACTCGACGTTCTTAAATGATGCTACTAACTGCTTAAGTACAATCGTAAAATGGCACGCATACTTCTTTAAATATAATAGTAAGTTACCCATGTTAATATTTTGGCCTAATTTTCTTTCGAAATTCAGATATTCAAATTAACGAATACATCAGAATTAGGTACATCATAAATTGCTATTGGTAAATTTTATTTTGTTTTATCTTTCGCGTGTTGCCGACGCTATAAATTATCTCTACACCCTTTTTGAAGAGCCCCATGCTGTACTTCTTTAGAAAAACCACGGCGGGGTGCTCGCTCATTCCACACACAGTTAAAATTTTAGGTTTTCCCTACTCATAAATTTATATATAATTTTAATATTTTTTGGATTACTATTCACTCAATCGATGCGTTTATGAATCTCAGTCAGGGATTTGTTTGCAATTTTTATCATGTTTGTTACTAAAGTTGTAAGTAGTATTTATATAGGTACTCTGAGCTAAAGTGAAGTCCTATAAAATAAAATTTTTCAGTCGGTGGCAAGTAGCAGCAGTAAACTTTTGACAAGTTTCAACTTTTATTTCAAAACTTCTTCGATGCTTGGTTTGCGTTGTTTTACCATATAGACATATGGACGCACTAATATCACCCTGGCTGTGCTACCAATAATTTTATAATAAAAGTAAGTATTTTGACGTAATGGATTACTTTAAAGAATGACACTTTTACATAAAAATGTAGCCGAATAAGATGTTTAATTTTCGCCAAATCGTATCGTACCCGCCACGTACGTTAAAACAGAAAACTCTTATCTATAACATTTGCTTCCGATGTTTAGGCCATGAACTCGTTAAGATTTGCTGTACTGGAGGGTGGTTTAGCTTCTCGTTCGTGCATTTTGGCTGTCCACTCAACTAGGTCACTAGGTTATGTAACAGTTATCAGAGTACAACCTGGGAAGTGTCAATAGTAATTATAATGATATTGTATTATGCATTGACGAAAGTTGGGGTGCATTATGTGAGGTGATTCTGTTGTGATTCCAAAGCAGTAAAATTTTCTGATCTAACATTTTATTTCGTGATTCGAACGAAACCTACATTTTATTTGAGTCAGGGAAAACCATTAGAAACAATTATCTTTTAACATGTGAATTTGGGTTGTATGTAATTTATAGACCTTTATAATAATAATAATAATAATAATAAAAACACTTACACAACAAATAATAAAACTTAAAGATAAGGTGTGGTATATAAACCATGTTTGGTATTTACTCACAATATTGAATTAAATAGTACTTATATTGTCGAATCTGCATTTATCTAATAATGATGTGAAATAACCTGGGATATTCCCGGAGAAAATATATAAAACAAATGGACATGTCACTTTATGTCATGTTCCTATATTAGTGTACTGGACATGTCACCTTTTGATTAATAGTTTAAGAAAATTATTAATCATTTTTTCGATTAGTTTGACATGTATATTTGCGTTAGAAACGTACGATACGTTTAAAACAATGAAAAGTTATATGGAATATGTGTACACATTGAATAATTGTACAAACCTCTCGCACTGCTTGCCCGGACATGAAATAAAGGGCATTATATTCTGTGTATTAAATACGAGCGGAATTAAGTTTGTCAGATAATAAATTAAACGAGGTACAGAATAGCGTTTATCGCTCAAAGATTAGCTCGCCTGTGGACACTAACTCCACCTTACATTATACCGCAGCCAAATTCTGTGCGTGAGTTTGATTCGCCAGAGCTCATCGGGCAAGGGGAAGGATCGGTAACCCGTGAGTAATGCCCCGGGTTTCTCCGGGTGTTGCAAGTTTCCATACGGTTGCGGTAACCGTTAACACCAGACGGACGGTCTGCTATTTGCCAACTTATTCAAGAAGGGCGGGCACCCGGTTCGGAACTCGGCCTTCAGCTGAAAAGAATCCGGCAAGAAACACAGCAATGTTACATTTTTAAAATATTTTTTGGAATATCCGACTATTTGGGTTTATTTCCAGAAAAATAACAATAAAAAAAATCATATACCTACCCAAGCATAGCATAATGTTCGTAAGTAGGTATATCTATTTATGAAAAGTAATTTTACTGAATTTTATCAAACATTTGATCATACGATATGTTTATAAATACCAAAATCAAAATCAAAAAATCATTTCATCTGTTTAGGCCGTAAGGCACGTACATACAGTTGAATTTATTTACCACCGGTTCGGAATACAGAAGACTCCGGCAAGAAACTCAGCAAGGCTTATTTTTTTATATCTTTTTAGCATTTTTTCCAAATACTTATACAATATGTATATTATTATACTTATTCATACATTTGTCACTTAGCCAGGCGGGGTGCAAGTGCAAAGAGAAGCTGCCTATGTATTTGTTGTATGTACCTATAACCAGGTTATACACAAACAGGTAGGAGCACAAAGGGTAAACAGTCTCGCGATAAAGTTACAGAGGTCGCTACTGCTATCTGACACGACTTCCGTTGAACTCGTAGTTTATAGTTACACTTCCGCTGCAACGACTGCCTCATGCATTAGCATTAGATGGTTTTTTGCATTGAATCTTGGAATGGGAACATTGAAGTTAATATTCGTTGAAAGGTGCATCCTTTTTGTTGGCTAAAGACGTTCAGGAAATATTATTTTAAAGATGCTCGTAAGAAGAAATAATAAAATCATAGCTTATTTTTTTAAATAGACTAAGAGCCTACTCTTATTGTTTTCCCTAAACGATCCCCACATATTGGTGACCCCGACGTGATATAACATTATAATAGTGAGCTGAGTTTTTTTTTTAAATATATTTATTTTATAAAAGTACTGTTCAAACTATGTTGTTTTCAATGATGTGTAAATTCGAGAGAAAAGGACGTAGCCAGCCGTGAAATCACAAACCGTTGATTTACACTTTAGCACAATGAAAAGCAGGCGAGAAAATAAGAATGTCTAGAAAAATCGAGGTAGGTATGATAATAGAAGTATTTTTGACAAAGGTCCAAGTCTCCTTTAACAAGTTAAGCCTCAGATTAAGCATCTTAAGATGAAAAAGGATTTTTGTATAGAGGGGTATTACAACGGTGATAAAATTTGTAAATTCGATCGTAAATGGGGGTAGAGCCAAGTCACTTAACCTTATACTTTGACCTATATTTGGACTTTGAAATTCGTATGAAATTTTTCATACCTCTGCATATTCGGACTGGTATGTCAGTCTGGAATTTTTAGACTAATAAAAGCGGTGCTATGTAAAATATTCGAGAGGTGGTATTTCTGCTGGTATTGCGACTAATAAGATTCTTTTAAATCACGCTATTTTTTATGAAAAATAAAACAAAGCGGAAACTTAAGGTTATTGGTGTAGGTTAATCACACATTATAGCTTTCGGAATAAATTGTTTGAACGTCCTCAATTTACTCAAAAATATACGAACCATTCTTTTCATAACAAAAGTAAATGAACAGATTTCCAGATGGCCCTACGTTGGCCGAGGCCGCACACTGGTAAAAAACGACATTTACTCACCGCTCCACCCATCTGTGGCATGGATAATATTCATCCATATTCATATTCCAATATCCATCCATATGTATGATTGTAGCCAAATATACACTACTATATTTGGATTTGTTGTTGGATACAGACAGACGTATTTCTATTTACAAGCTTTTTATTAACTTGCAATGTATATTCGGGTCAAATCTTGAAAGTCGAATTTCACCCAGTTCCATTGGTCGGATTGACACTTGGTTGATAGAGATTTGGTATACATTAGTATATTGGAAGACAATGCAAGTACAGTCAACAAAAAGTACAGTCATTTTTTTTTTTTAATTATCTTTATTAAATTTCTGATGGCGATGATTCTTATGACTTAAAACTTTCTGAGATTTTTATATGACTCGTTACTCTTAAGGTTATGATGGCTGAACGGATGTGTATGTTTGACGTAGCCAAATTATGAATCAACATAGGACAACATATTCTTTGGATCCCCGGCGAAACCGCATTATGCAATGAAAGTTAGTAGGTATGTATAAAAAAAATGTGTAAACTACGATCCCGAACAGAACACATCGATATAATTACAGTATGAGGCACGAGTCGAGAGCACATTGCAGATCAGATAGGCAGTAGTGGGGGCAAGCTCACGCATGTACACTTTTGGCCAAATCACAGTAGCCAAATGACACGCAAGAATCCAATAGACGACGAGCATCGACTGACGAACCAATCGTGTGCAGCTCGGCGCTCCCCCCTGCTTCATTCCGACAAACAGACTGAAAAATTAACTACTGCGCAGGTGTCAATTCGTGCTCAAGACTCGTGCCTCAACGACAAGACAAAGGTATTGTTAAATTCAATGTTTCGACTTGAGTGAATATCTAACTACCTACTCGTAAGTTGTAAGTTATTCCCGTAGACTTTATTCCCAGTTAATAGTGGCTCAACCCGTGGGCTCAACAGACGCTATAGTTGGGAAGGTGGTTTGCAAGTTTCCTTACATCTCATATTACGTATATGACCTAGTTCCATTGTGTATTTCAGTTTCTGTATTTGACACGACGAAATAAGTTCCAGAGAGTTATTATCTCTAGTTAATTTTGTTCACGAATAAAATTAGGAAATTAAATTGGTTGAAACATAAAATTTATTAATCGGTCTAACTAATTACGAAAGTTAAGGACAAAACAACAATTAGGTATGAGGAAATTCTGGTAAATATATGAAAGCGGGAAAACCACAAAGAGCATTTCTCTGTAATCAGTCGCTCTAGCACGGACCTTTTTTTTGAGGTTTGGATCGTTTTATAACTTCTTTAACTTTTTTGTGGTAGCCAGCTGGAATGAACGAAAGTTACGTTTACTGACCATAGGGTGGTATGTGAATGGATTTAATGTTATAGCTTTTTATGGTGTAAATAAGTTTCAAATGTAGTTTTTAAAGGCTTTCTAAAAATCTGGAGTTTGCTAGTAGATATCGGCGTTGAGACCTTGTTGATTTGAATTTTAGATAATTTGTAATGAAAAAAAAATTGCAATCCGAATATATTTTTATTTTTCATTTGAATCCCATGTATGTTTGTCTTATCATACGACGGCTTAAAATTAAAAACTTTTGTGTTTGAACGGGTTTCAGAGAAATTGTTTTTGTGGACCAAATCATACCCTTCAAATTAAGACAGCAAAATTTCAAGTGAAACAACCAAAGACCCAGTGAAACAGACGGTTACTGGAATTTCAGGAGGAAGGTCAGATTGAATAAGTTCCTTCTGGGTAAGCGTGTTCCATCTTAGGCTTCGTCGTCGTCCCTTATGGGTCAGTGGCCAAATGCAAACTCATTTAGTTAAAAAAAAATGCAAAGATAAACAGGGTTTTTTTAATGTTATTTTTCCGTTAAAGATGTATCAAGGTTGGTTATTTGACAATAACGTGGCTACTATCCATTATATTCAATTATTTACTGATACCTATAAATCCCGTTAATAATAAGCTTAAGTGCACTATGAGTTAATGTCTTAAATATTATGATCTAATGCATTTTGTGCTTGTTGAAAATTACGTTAATTTAGACTAATTTATTTTAGACTAGATTTAGCCCTGGGGTAAACCCAGGGATCTAAATTTTTCTCGGGAAAAAAGTATCGTAGTTATTCCAGGCTCTGCCTGTGTGCCAAATTTGATCACGATTGTGTTTTTACCGATCAACAGGTAACAAACTCGATTTCGCATCTGTCTAGCTGTCTCCCGCGGTTTCACCCGCGTTCCAGGGGTTAAAAGTAGCCTATATCTTCATACCATAGGCTATCTGCGTGCCAAACATCGCGATCGGTTCAGTTAATAATAAGTATAGATATTATGGAGGAAAATGATATAAAATGAATGTTTTATTTTTCGTGGATTAGATTGGGAATTAGTCGTGGAGTTGTTTGGGAACAAACCATCCAAAAGGCACTTTACATAAAACTTGTGATATAGAAGTAAGCAAATACAAAATAAATAAATTTCAAAAATTAAAATTTATTTATAGCGGTCCTTTAATTGAATTATTTGTATTTAATATTATAGCATAGGTACATGGAAATTTAGTAATCGCAAAACAATATTACGTTTACGGTAACAATAAATAAAATATTTTTTGTCTTTTTTAATAGGATTACTTTATTGTCATTTTTAATTTTCTATTATTTTAATTTTCTATTGTTTATATATAGCGTTCCTACTCTTTTTAAATTAGTTTTATGTGTTTGGCTTATATAATGAGATTCGTTTTGGCTATGCATGCTGTGAATCTATGAAATAAATAAATAAATAAAACGTATTTCTATGTAGATGCATATATTTATTAGCTTAGATTATTATTTTGTATTTCATAATATCTGAAATTAATTATCCAACGTGTGCGTTTAAATCTCTCCTGCTTGCACATGATTGCATACAATTTTATTTTACTCCTGAAAAGTTATCGTTGAAACTCCAAGAGTTATATAAAGTAGTAGCTAAAATCCAGTATTATCCTGCTTTAAAAGAGCCTCATTATGCGAGATATTCAGTATACAGCGCAGAAAACCATGTAAAGTCAGGTTTATGAGTACATTCAAGTACGCACGGGTATGAATTGAACTCCATCGAGTATCGCGCCTCGTTGCCTCCGCTCGCTGAGATGAGCACAAACACGATTTTTTTTATTTTTAAACGACACTGCGCCATGCTTCAACGCCTGTGAATAATATTTTCTAGAGAGAGCCTGTTTAATTATAGCATCTTGGAGAGGACGTCATATCAAAGCCTTTCTTGACGCAGATATTTGTGACTCCTGTTTTTCTCCGTGTTATCATAGCACATATATAAGTTGTGTTAGCAAGTTAGCTTTTGAGTAATCAGCAAACTAACTTAGAATCTCTTTGAGGGAACTAGTTCTATCTATCTTAACATACTCACCACGCTAGCATCTCCTTTGCAACGAAAACTCCTACCCCCTTACTCATAAAGCGCTATTTAACTAATATAATGTTTAAATGGTCACGTAAATAATGTCACATTATTTGACAATGACAATAGAGTGACTTTATTTACACCCTTTAAACAGTATATTAGTTAAATAACTTTTTATGAGTAAGGGGCTAATGAATGAACTAACATTGCTTTAATACAAGATTTTTCGATCGTATAAGATAACATAGATATAGAATTAAATGCAAGTCAAGATTGTAATTCGATAGTTTAAGAGCTTTGTGCATTAAATGCTGGCTACAGTTTATTGATGCATTCCGTTTTACCTTCTGACTGCTGGCTTAGCTTCTTTCAACTATGCAAACTTCAACAATAGAAATATTGGTTTATACTTTATTTATACACAGGAGAATTATTCAAGTAGGCATGGATAGAAAAAATAATTTGATGAGACGGGAAGAGAACGCGATGGTTGTGAAAAAAAAACCACATTCTATATTATTGCACCATCACCTAGCTTATACTCTTATAGGGATTAAATTCTGGGAAGCAATGTTAGATGAAAATGTAAATAACTGGTAAATTTTGTTTGTACGGGTTTCCTGCGGGCTTGAATTGAATAATAAAAATATACCGAAAATGTTTTATTTTTTAAACATACCTACTTTTGTTCTGCGATTTGATTTGATTGAAGAATAAAACGAGTGAAATATTTCGACACCACAAAAATGTTCGCAACAAGTACCTATTTAATGTTTTATTATTTTCGCTACATCCAAAATTAATATCTTCATAATACTCCCATTATTGGAATTTCTGAAGCTTTTCAAAACTTATTTATAAAAAAAAAAAAAATGAATCGTGAAACTACACGTTGTTGTTATAAAAGATGAAAGCTCGATAATTGTAGGTAATTATTTTAGTGAAATCTAGAAAATTGCATAAAAACGTGCAAAATTTTCCGCACTCAGTTCAAAAGTATTAAACCTAGGAATGTGCAATTAGTCGTTTAAACATCAAAAAAATGTTTATATCTACAAAGTGGGTCTTAACAAAACGTGAAAATGTCAAACACTAAGTGCGTTTCTCATTGTGAAAATAAACAGCGCAAAGGCAACTGTTAAAGTTTTGGTGAATCATAAGAAACAATAAAATTGTTCATGTTCGCGAACAGTAAACCAATAATAATATTGACAGCTTCCGCTACTACAAAGAAGCAAGAAGTAGAAGGCGATGAAATTAAAGAGATTTCGAATAGTGTAACTCTATCACATAAACCATACCGCAAATGTTTTAAAATATTGATGTTCGCTTAGTAAGAGGCAATGGTAAGCATTATTATGAATATTAGACCCATAAATGACTAAGAATGGATAGGATAAGGAATGAGTATATAAGGAAAAGCTTGAAAGTAGCGTCAGTGACTGAAAAGTTGAGAGGGAACCGTTTAGTGTAGTAGACATGTTATGAGGAGAAATGAAAGCCATGTCACTAAAAGAGTTATAAATATGAAAGTGGATGGATATACGGAAGACCGAAAAGGAGATGGATGGATTGTGTGACAGATGATATGGGTAAGAAAGGAGTGGATGCTGGTATGACGGATAGAAGAGACGACTGGAAGAAGCGTACATATTGCGCCGACCCCAAATGATTGGGAACAGGGCAGCCAGATGAAGATGATGATGATGAAATGACAGTGCAGTAGACGTCTTTTTAAAATAGTGAAAACTTAAAAATATAGTTGAAAATAGTGAAAACTAAGTAGTTTTTGCAGTTAGTAATTTAGTTAATAAACTTTGGTGCAAATTTATTGAAAATGGCCCACCTATACTTGATGAAGGAAACGTGAACCATAATCCAAAAAAATATACAATATATTATAAGCAATGCCTGCAATATTTGTAATAATTTTGATGTCTTATTATCTCCTTCTTCTCTTGTAATATGCTTCATACAAAATATCGTATTATAAGAGGTATTAACATGAATCTTAAAATACTAATAATATAATTACTGTTGATTGAGATCCTTTGCCACAAACCGTACACTAGTTACGAGTAGAGTAACTTACTCAAGGACCATTTAATTAAGTAGGGAGCTAATTTGAGGGATAATATATCTGAACACATTCTCAGGTAATCGACGGTAGAAACTAACAAACATTATAAAATACTCAAACATTTGAACTAAATGTTGTTGTTGGTGCTAACAGTAGTATTAAGAAATGAATGACATAAAAATTTATATAATAGCTATTTTTTCTCACTACACTTTAGCCATGATATTTAACGAGTTTTTATACCTGTTCATGTACGTACACTGGACCTAGTAGTCTTATTGATTTAAAGTCGGTAATCGTATGGGCAAAATACATGTCATTAAATGTGAAATTAAAGTCTCAATTTTTACAGTGGAAAGTAATGTTATCCATTGTATCGATTACTAATAAAAAGAAATAGACATCGTATAAAGCGATAAGTGGGTAATGATTCAAGTCAGTCGCTTGAAATGATACGTTCACATTGATTCAGTGGGAATTGTTCACGGAAGCTCGTTATTTTCGCTGCTCCGTATTGCCTGCCATATTAATATCGACGCGATAATGGAAACTGCAAAATATTGCCTTGTTAATTAGCATTGCGTTCAGAAATTGGAATTTTTATTGGGAATACTATCAGATAAGTAAGCGATGTAATGTGAAGTACAAAAAATTAAAACGCTGATTTAGCGAAAAACGGCCTCAACGCACAATGCGCTCTTTAAATTTGTCAATAAACGATTGTAGTAGCTGTTGTAACATATATGTAGCTACTACGCACCCGCCATCTCATGGTGTTATTTTCTTGTATGTGAATATTACTGATATTTCTTTTATTACATTCGACAAGATTTTTCTTGTAAACGCAATGAGTGAATTCTATTCTCTGCTATCGATACCCTCGCCATTTGTGATAGTTTTCTTTTCTATTTTTGTCCCTTAGCAAAGTCTTTTAGATCAAACCTAGCTAGTCCATGCCTTGGGCATTCCGTGATCAGATGACACACCGTCTCCGGAATGCGATCATCACACTATAGCCTTGAATCTTCGCCGTGGCTTGAATGATATATCACAACGCGTTCTCAATTTTATGTAAAGGTAAAATTGTTAGTAATACTTAATCCATATCCAAATATATCAATAATAAGTCAATCATACACTTGACTAATAAATAATTATAGTTAGATACTTACGTTACCTATTTGATGGAATGATACGGACTACGACTATTTTGTTGGGTGAAGTGTTCTGAACAACAATCGATTTTTATACAGTGAATTTTGCTTTGTTCTTTTCCTTTCGAAATGTCAATAAAAATCGAGAACGTAACAGTTAGGTATATCAAATTAAATTTAACGTTCTATTTTTAAATATCTCATAACTTCCCAGTGCCACTCGTTATTGAACTTACCACACTAACAGGCTCAAAGCAAAACACATTCATTTAGCTAAGAAAGCGTCACAATTCAACTGTAGGTGTCGCTAGAACGAGCGGGGAGAGATGTAAACTAGGCCAGTTCCACTGTACGAGCTATCTCGCCGTTCTTATCTTGCTGTTCCCTGACGATTATGCAGCTAACAATGCACTCTTGTTGTATAAGGGCTTGTTGGAGATCAAATTGTTTAGAAGTAGGTTTTGTTCTATGGTGTATCGATGTACTGTGAATGTTTACAAAGAGTTGTTTGTGTAAAATATATGGAATGAGAGTATATAGAAATGTGTGTCAGTATTATAGACCATTCGAGATTAATGCAATTGAGTTTGTAAACTGGCCCTATAACATAAAGTGTAATTTCGATTAATCGATCTTTTTTTTTCGATCAACTTTATTGTGATCCCATAAATGACATGTTGCCCATATTACTTCCAATTCAGTGACTAATAGAGCAGAAAAACAAAATTTCTGAACTTATTTCTAGTATCGTAATATTTTTCATTAAAGCTGCTATCATACTATCATAATATATAAATTTAAAAACTGACTGACTGATTATTGCAAAGCTTAATCTGCAAATTATTTTCACACTTTTTGTGTGCCGCAGACTAAAGTCCGTCGTCTGCGCTGCACCTTATATTAATTGCTCTGACGATTTTTAACATATCGTGCCGTGATCGTGACAGTGACGTGCCGGCGCAACGACGTGGCCGATGTGTGAATCACCTACTTATATTCTGATCTGCTTTCTCAGAATGTTTTACTAATATCGGCTTAAATTTGGCACATATAAATGTCATCATTGTTCGAAGTACGGAAGTTATTTCAGAAATGCGGGCAGCTTGATGACTGATAAACGCTCTGTTTAATATAGTTAACCGAGCGAGGGAAGCGTCTACGTTTCAGCTTGGACAAAAATGCTTTCGTATATCTGTTCAGATGTCTGGATGTTCAGCTGTTCTCTTCTAAAGGTCGCATTTCTCAACCGATTCTCGTGAAATTTTGTGAGCAGATTGTGCAGGTTGAAAAATTTCAAAAACTGAATCGACAAAGTAATTCCATATAATTATCTCGCGAGATCTACAGAGCCACTAGATAGTATTTTAAGACGAACAAGAGCAACATGAAGCAACAAGGGTGTGAAGAGATTTCTTCAGGGTCGGCAACGCGCGAGTGATACTCCTGGTGTTGCTAGCGTCCACAGGCTACGGTAACTGCTTACCATCAGGCGGGCCGTATGCTTGTTTGCCACAAGTATGTCATCGCGATACCGTATAATACACTGATAATTAAATTCAACTTTATTTTAATACGTATAGAGACATAATTGAGATTGTATAGGCTTAGGAGAGAGAGGAAAGCCTCTTAGTAAAGAAGGATTAGTACTAACCTTTGTCTTTTTGTAGATGAACTTAAATTCGAAGTAGTTGAGGAATTTCTAAATATTAAACACTGCACTGGATGACATGAAGTTTTTTTGATTTAGTTTGTTGCTAACTCCAAAAGAACAAGATTCTGTAACAAGGAAAATACAGTTTTAATCAAATCGTCATTTTGAGTAATATGATAAAGGCCTGATTTTTCAATGGCGAAATAAGTGGAATCTGGCTGTTTTAATTTACAGTTTTTGTACCTATGTATTTATACTTATCAGAGGAAAACCATATCCCAGGATTATCTACCAGTTGAAAAAATAAACGACGAAAAATAAAAGACGTTGAAAAATAATAAACGTGAATCAAAAAGTAATTTTGATTTACGTCCGATTTTAGGCAGCCCTAAAATCCTTTTAAAGCCGTCAAACATTCGTTAACCAAATATTAATTAAAATTATTTTCCTTTTTCCTCCAATACCAAACTGTTGTACTCATCATATTGTATTTCATTATTTGAAATGCTCGTCTATTTCCATTTCCTAAGCCATAAACATTCCTCTACTATTGAAATGGACGTACCTGTTATAAATACCTACACCCAAGAGCATGAATCAATTTATTATTGAAACAACAAAATATCGCTCGACAGAATTAGGGGTACCACGATCCCGATTCTCATGTTGTCGACCATACTCGTAAAAAGCTATTTGACTAATTAAATGATCTGGTAAATAACCAAAAATCAGTGTCAAATAATGTGACATTATTTATGTGACCATTTAATCAATATATTAGATGATAGCGATTCATGAGTTAGACATTATGACAACTCAAAACTGATGTCTTGTAAGTATTTTTTAATTAAATGATTTGATTTCAGTCATGATTATTTTTTATACCCTTTGTATAAAATTCCAATAGAGCTGATAATAAAGGTGTTTTTAAAGTTTCGAGTGATATAAATAATAAAGATTTTAAAATAAGTACTTTGAAGAAAGTCGATGAAGACAAAATTAATTTAGTTGTGATTAATGTTTAAAATTCGAGAAAGGAAAATTAAGAGGTGATGTTGAAAGAGAACTACTATGGAATAAAATATAATGTATCAACAAACAAGCGGTTGAAAGATTTATTCAAACCTACTACCGACGAGTAAGTTTAAAAAACAAAATAAATGGAACAGGATAAAAGGCAAAAGATTACCAAAATGATTTCTTACAACATAATATGGTTTGGCTGCCAAATCTCTCAAATTCTGATGATTCAAAATAATAAACGACGTTCTTACTGTTTGCATAAAAATAACGGAATCATGTCAAAACAAAACATTTGAGGTAATGAATGAAGCTTTATCTGGTCAGTTGCAAAATTGTTGATGTATAAATATGGCCTTGGGATATCCAACCTGTACAAATACCTCTATAGTGACGTGCCGTGCCAAAGCTTTTAGTTATCAAGTTATGCATTAGCTACCGGTCCGAATTTCCATGTATCCAATACATATTTGTGTATCGCGGCCGGGATTTATCACTTCATTTTCAAATATCTCGCTCGTGGCAATGTAATGAATTCTCCTCGAGGGATAATGTAATGCGGGGTTTACTGTTTGCATAGTGAAATTGATGTACTTAGGAAATTTTATGATAAAATGAATGGATACGGGACGCTAGTCGCTAATGCATTGATAAGGAACAGGAACAATTTAGCGGACTTAATATAGCGATAGAAGATTCAGTAAGTTTTGTTCTGCTTTTGTAATGTTAGATTGGATGTCTTCCAAATGAATTGATGTGGGAAATATACCATCTCCATATCTCCATAAGTTCGTTTACATATGGTTCATGTTTTAGATAAATGAAATGGAAGGGAATCAGGAATTACTAATACGTAATGTGATACCAGTGACATACGGGACAGAGAAATGGTATTTTACTGCTGGCCGCATAAATAAATAAGCTCAGAGTCACCCAGCGAGCTGTAGAACAAGCTATGCTCGGAATTTCTCTACGTGACAGGGTCCGAAAAGAGGACATTCGTAGGAAAACGAAAACGACGGACATAGCTCGTAGAGTTAGTAAGCTGTCGTGGAAATGGATGGGCCTCATCACTCGAAGAGCTGATAACCGCTGGGGAAGAAAGGTTCTTGAGGGGCGACCACGTACGGAAAACCCCTACCCTTACCCTTACCCTACCTTACCCTACCCTACCGTACCCTACCGTAACCTACCCTACTCTTCTATCCTACGTCAACCATCACATTAGATTCACAAATCAGCCCGGCAGATGGCGCTGCAGTGGGTATCTAGGTTATATTATCGACTGCAAGCTTATTCGAAGCACGTCCAAAATGAAATGACAGAAATGAATGACATAACAACATGCTTGTATGTACTGTCAACACTGAAAAAAGTTTCAATTTGACAGCACAATTCCCATCTGAAAAAAGTTTAAATTTGACAGCAAAATCCCCATAAACAAAATGATCCGCCATTTATTGAATTCATTTGTTACAAAAAATGTGATAAATGAAGAACCGCTGGACCGATTTTGTGCAAACTTCACATAAACCATATACTAAATAGTCCGAACAAAGCCTAAACATTTGGTTTGGATAGGTGAGCCCGTTCTTGAGTTATAAAATTACAACGAAAAGTGGCATTGATTTTTATATATATAGATAGGTGATGTATAAACTTCTGTAGCTGTTCATTTCACCATATGTGAAATAAGCCGTCCTTTTGTCGCAATAGAAAGGAAAATCGCAGCTTTAGAACCCCACGGGGTAATAAGTTTGATAAATTGTCCGCCTCAGTCGGCGCTTAGTATCGCAATCAACTTTGATTACCTGCGTGGCAATTCAGTGGTTTACCGCCGACCAATGATTTTACCGTTTTTAGTGACTGTTTAACCTGACACATAAACCAAAATCTTGAAATGATTTAGTTGGGAGTAGCTTGATTTCATTTTTGGATCCCTATTTCTCCTTCGCTGTTTTTTTGAGATCATTCTCATATTTTTTGTCTTTTTGGTTGTGGTGTATCTTTCTTCATTTCATTAGATTATTTTTAATAAGAAGCTCAATTAAATACAATAAAGGAAAATGAAAATAGAAACATACAATAAATTGCATTGTTTCATCTATTCTTAGTTACATTATATTAGTTAACTAGCTTCTGCCCGCGTGGCCTACAGGAAACAAATGACATATTTTTCTTTTAAAACAAACATAATAAGTGCTCTCCCTCCCTCTCAATTGTTTTTTAACAAAGTATTAATAATTAAAAAACCAAAAACTTAAATTACGTGTGTAATAATATGTTTTACAGAAAATTCAACCCCCGTTTCACCCTCTTAATCCCTAAGAGGGTGAAACGGGAGTTGGAATTTCAAAAAACCCTTTCATATTTGATACGTACACTTCACAAAGAACACACCCTCCAAATTGCATGTCTCTAAGAACAGCGGTTTAAGCTGTGCAATACTGTGCATTGATATATCAGTTACTTTTCAAAAATTTCATCCTGCTTTTCATCCCTTCGAGGTCCAACCTCGAAGGGATGAAAAGCAGGATTATCAAAAACGCTAAGACACGTATGAATTAATTTTCAGTCTTCAGCCTAAACACAAAATTTGAAGATCCTAACTTCGAAACTGACGGACTTTCATACAAACTTTCATCCCCTATTTTACCCCCTTAGGAGTGGAATTTCGAAAAACCCTTTCTTAATGGATACCGACTCTTCACAAAAAATACACTCTCCAAATTTCATGTATCTAGGACCAGTGGTTTAGTCTGTGCGTTGATATATCAGTCAGTCAGTCAGGACTTTGAATTTTATATATACAGATATTTATATATTTCAAAACATTTTTTTTATTTACAAAATACGCAATCATAAAAAAGCATGTAAAAACCAAGAACTTACGTGTAATAATATGTTTCACAGAAAATTCAACCCCCGTTTCACCCTCTTAGGGGTGGAATTTCGAAAAACCCATTCATATTTAATACGTACACTTCCCAAAGAACACACCCTTCAAATTTCATGTCTCTAAGACCAGCAGTTTAAGCTGTGCGTTGATATATCAATCAGTGATTTCCCATACACAACTTCATCCTGCTTTTCTTCCCTTCGAGGGGTGGATTATCAAAAAAAAGCTAAGACACGTACGAATTAATTTTCAGTCATCAGCTTAAACACAAAATTTGAAGATCCTAACTTCAAAACCGACGGACTTTCATACAAACTTTCATCCCCTATTTTACCCCCTCAGGGGTAGAATTTCGAAAAACCCTTTCTTAGTGCTTACCTACACTTCGCAAAGCACACAACCTCCAAATTTCATGTCTGTAGGACCAGCGGTTTAGCCTGTGCGTTGATATATTAGTCAGTGAGATCCAATACACAACTTCATCCCGCTTTTTCATCCCTTCGAGGGTGGAATTATCAAAAACGCTGAGACAGGTATAAATTAATTTTCAATCGTCAGCCTTAACACTAATTTTGAACATCCTAACTTCGAAACTGACGGACTTTCATACAAACTTTCATCCCCTTTTTTACTCCCTTAGGAGTGTAATATCAAAAAATCCTTCGTTAGGAGATGCCTACACTGTATTATAATATATTTAGTGGTGTTTAATGTGGAAATGAAGGACTTGCATAAGTAACGTCATCCCTCTTTTCCCCCCTAAGGGGGTGTAATTATAACAAACGCTCAGACACCTATACATTAATTTTCAATCTTTAGCCTAAACCCAAAATTTGAAGATTCTAACTTCGAAACTGACGGACTTTCATACAAATTTCATCCCCTATTTTACCCCCTCAGGGGTGGAATTTCGAAAAACCCTTTCTTAGTGGATACCTACTCTTCACAAAGAATACACCCTCCAAATTTCATGTCTCTAGGACCAGCGGTTTAGGCTGTGCGTGCATATATCAGTCAGTCAGTCAGTCAGTCAGTCAGGACTTTGAATTTTATATTTTAGCCTGTGCGTTGATATATTAGTCAGTGAGATCCAATACACAACTTCATCCCGCTTTTTCATCCCTTCGAGGGTGGAATTATCAAAAACGCTGAGACAGGTATAAATTAATTTTCAATCGTCAGCCTTAACACTAATTTTGAACATCCTAACTTCGAAACTGACGGACTTTCATACAAACTTTCATCCCCTTTTTTACTCCCTTAGGAGTGTAATATCAAAAAATCCTTCGTTAGGAGATGCCTACACTGTATTATAATATATTTAGTGGTGTTTAATGTGGAAATGAAGGACTTGCATAAGTAACGTCATCCCTCTTTTCCCCCCTAAGGGGGTGTAATTATAACAAACGCTCAGACACCTATACATTAATTTTCAATCTTTAGCCTAAACCCAAAATTTGAAGATTCTAACTTCGAAACTGACGGACTTTCATACAAATTTCATCCCCTATTTTACCCCCTCAGGGGTGGAATTTCGAAACACCCTTTCTTAGTGGATACCTACTCTTCACAAAGAATACACCCTCCAAATTTCATGTCTCTAGGACCAGCGGTTTAGGCTGTGCGTGCATATATCAGTCAGTCAGTCAGTCAGTCAGTCAGGACTTTGAATTTTATATATACAGATTGTCTTTCTTCGTTAATTGTATTAGCATTGTTGATAGTATTCTTTGTATCGCTAAAATCTAAACTAGCTTAATTATTTAGATGGATAATATAAGTTACGATATATTTCTTACGAATATTAGATATTCGAGACAATATATAGTCTATCATAAAAACGCCAGTTCAAATATTTTCCTTAGCGTATGAAGCAAACAAAAAAAAAACACTAAAGGCTTTGATTTCATAGTGATTTTCGAGGCAATATACCCTTGAACGGGTTATCAGTTGTCAAGCCGTGCCGTGACGTCATGACGTATGACGGAGCCGATGACGGATGCTGCGCGTGACACGTCGGAAGCCAGTCGAGCGAAATGAGCAATGACTGGCTATGTTCATATCATGTTTTGTCTCTAAACGGGATTAAATTATTGGTATCAGGGATTCTCTCTGCCTAAATGGGCTCTGGTTTACTTTAATATTGATTGAATGACAGGCTGTGAGTTTTTCGACAAATTAATTAATAGTACTTATATATTTTTGAGATACTAGCTCAGTGATGATTCGAATTCTAGGGTACTTTGTAGTACCCACTTGGCTAGCTAGATACTTACCATATATTGAAAATCTGTTGTAAAGCACGTACCAGTATGTTTCTGCAGCTGCTTCACCCTTCTAGTCTAGTTAGAATGTGTGTTACCACCTTCGGCCACATAATAATTTATCATGTGAGACTGGTGAAACACGAGAAAATCCATAGTTATAAATGAAACTAATGTCCGTATTCTAGAACGTCAATCAATGCTCAAAAAACTAATTTGGTACCTGCACGAATGACATTCGGTTTGTTTTCGATTAACACGATCTATTTTTGAGACTTGATCTATTTATTTATTTTGTTTTTTTTTATTTTGATCTTGTTCTATAAATACAGGCTGAAGTGTGTCGAATTCCAACCTACACTAGAGACAACCCCATTGCGATCGGTATCTTGAACTGATAACGATAAAGGAAGATTGTATTGCGTTTGCGAGATTAACCAAATCACTGACCTCCGCTAACCAGGGTTTTGCTAATGTGAATCAGCGTATATTTGCCAACTAGGTACCACCTTCTCCGAAGTACAATAAAATGCTCACACACCGAAGCAAGTTGACACGGAGAAAGGCTATCAGTTTACGGGTTAAGTTCTCCAATATATTTATGTTTTCCTCTCATCGTTTGTTCATTTTGAAAGATATCTTTTAGATGAGCTATCTATCAGAGACATACCGGAAACCTAAATAACAGGCCCTAAATAGGTACAGTATGTGGCACGAATGATGAGCACAGATAAGCAGTAGTAGGGGCAAGCTCGCGCATGTGCACTTTTGGCCAAATCACAGTAGCCAAATGACACGCAAGAATCCAATAGACGACGAGCATCGACTGACGAACCAATCGTGTACAGCTCGGCGCTCCCCCCTGCTTCATTCCACCAAACAGACTGAAAATTGATTACTGCGCAGGTGTCAATCTGTGCTCAAGACTCGTTTCCCTTACTATATCATATTTTATACCACTAATTCCGTATTATCAAAGCATTTCTATAAAATATTGCCATTTTATTTCATAAAATATACACTTATTGATCGGTTAAAAATATTTTTTATTTATTAAACTATATTTCATAATTGAAGAATACCTATAAGTTTTATAGCATAGTAAGTGTTTAGGAGCAGTGTTCAGCAACAGTCATAGAGTATCAACAAACAGATCGCAGGCACGCGACCTCAGGCTTCACGGCTCGTTTCCCGCTCGGCTAACTTCCTTTTTACTTCCGACATACTATTTTATCTACGCCACAGACATTTGTTCTGGGTTTCGACAGAATTTGTCTTTTCCTCTCCCAAATGGTTTCGTGAAAAAACGTCGCTTTTATTTTATCCCTCTTTTGTACTCTGATTTTATTTAAGTAACACTTGATATATTTTTATGGAGTTTAGGGTATTTTATCTAGTGCCGATACGTGAAAAAGGACTTTTACTAGAATAAACGTCACAGAATTAACATAAAGCTTATCTCTATGTATTACAAAGTTCAAGCGGACCTTTCATAATAAATGGCATGCAGATAAAACCGTATCCCAACTAAATAGAATTGGATTGAATAAAAATGGTATTACAACTTCAGTCGCAAAAGAATAATAATACAAAATAAATATAATATTCACTTACAAAGCGACCTTCCGAGTCGGGTCGGCACAATAGATCAGTGAGATGGTGCTTGGGACCTCTCTTCGGGACAAATGACGTAGAAATCGCAAGGACCTATCTCGGTACGGTGGATTTGGACATTCAACTTTTATGATAGAATTTTTCGGTGCGCGATATTTTCCGCTTGGATGAAAAAGTACGCCGAAACGAAGGTAATGGCCCGCCCTTACTTTTATTATGATTCGTGGAATATGATATTCTGGAACATTTTGTGTTTCAGACATTTTGTAATGGAACTTTCATAATATATTTGTTTTGTAAAAAACATTCATTCACTAAATGAAATTTTAATATTTGGTTGTATTAAAAAAGTTTGAAATTTTGGGGAGGGACTGTTTTGTGTACCTTTCACAATTAAACAACTCAAACAACTTTTATAAAAAAATCGGAAGCTTTAAAAATAACTAAAACCACCAATATGGTAAGCATTAATTAATTTGTGTTCAATACCGCCATTTCATTAATAAATCATAAAATCGTATTGTAAAATGTTGAAAATCCATTTATCTCACGGAACAGCCTCTCAACTCAAACATGTAACATTTTACCCAAACCAAGCCATGTGGAAATCTCGGGACCGATCTACGGACTATCATAATGTGAATTTGAGTAAGCAATATGACGATATGGTTGCTACTGAGATTTTGACGAAAATCATCTCTATTTCTACAAGAATAAGAGCTGGGAAAATTGGGACAACCAGGTATTTGTTACCTCAATTTCCTTCATTTGTCAGCTGCAACTAAAATATTATTTCAAGATTCCTATGCTGTCCTACTGCAAAAATATTATTTAGAGAAATAATTCGCTTTATCGGAATCACTTTTTACACTTTTAATTGAAGAAACGATTTTCAATGTAAAATACGTCAACTTCATGGCGACGTTATCTCAGTAGTAGAGATATCGAATGCCATGACACAGGTCGTGGGTTCGTATCCTATACAATGAGCTTGATCATTCGGTTGAGGAAACATCGTGGAGAAGCCATAGCACGGTTACAGGCTTAATACTGTGATGGCTGGCTATCACCCTCAATTTTTTTTTATTCGACTAATTCGGTAAACAAGCATACGGCCCGCCTGATGGTAAGCGGTTACCGTAGCCATATGGACGCTTGCAACACACGAAGCATCACTCACGCGTTACCGACCTTTCCCCCCTCCCTAGCCAAATAACTTTACACAACATATAGTTATTTGGCTGCGGTATTCTGTAAGGTGGAGGTACTTCCCCAGTCGAGCTGCTCTTTGAGCGAATAAACGCTATGATATATAAAACATTTGCAATCAAGCACCTGTAGCGACATCTATCAGTTACACTGAGATAGCTCTCACACAGAAAGATAGATGGCGCCATAATGTCCTGCATCGCACTGACAAAGTTAATTCAGTGATCTCCATATCATAATATACAACTGTCCAACATGTACAGTTGAACCGCAGTCCCCAGGCACGAGGACCCAGCCTGGCGGAAGATCTTCCCTTTTAAATGGAGGTGTCATCCACCTTGCACCTCCATACACCTTTTTGTGTTCCAGCCGCGGCACATGAGAGCTAGTTCCTTTCTAGGCTTAGACTTATCATAGTGAGATTGTGGGCAAAAAAAAGTCCTTTCATTTCACAGTAAATACAAAAAAATAATACAAATATTTATTTAAACTATCGCAATGTCTGGATTCGAAACTAGCATAATTCTTGAAATACTCATTCACTCTAATGAGTGTCTTGTCCATTACGGAATTTCACCATATTGGTCTTCTGAACGAAAAATCTAAGAACTCATACAACCGCTACAAAAAAACGTTGGCGAAAAAAATCAAGATAACCGTACAGCCAGGAGTAAAACTGCCTCCCGTCCAGAGCACGCATACTCGAAGTATACCAAACTCTTGACCCGGAAACCTTGTTCGTACGCTTACGGCCCAGATAATAAATCCAATAATATATTTGTGAAGCATTCTCCTCTGCCAGCGAAACGTGGCAATTGTTCTCTTCAGCTTCATATGCAATTCCAAAAGCCATATAGAATTCATAATATTGTTATGAAGAGAAATAATACCATTTTTGTATTGAAAGGTTTTGATTTCGGGAGGTGGAGGGTTCAGTTAGAATGAGACCAGCTTGGAAGAGGGACGTGCAAGTTTATAAGCTTTGACCTTCAATAGTGGGCCTAAATTGAATAAATAGCTTTGACTTAATTAAAAAAAGTTATTTAAAAAATAAAACGTTTTCAAAATACACTTAAAAGTATGAAATAACTCTAATCTGACACTGATTTGAAGTCAGCGAAATATTTTCAATGGAATGCGTCGTGCTCTTTCTCTGACTTCAAATCAGTGTCAGATTAGAGTTATTTCATACATTTTAGCATTGAATTATTTTAGTGTATTTGAAGGCGTTTTTTTTTAAATAATGCATGCAGGCAGGCATTCAGATAGCCTATCGTATGGAGAAGGACATAGGCTACTTTTTATTCTGGGAATGCGGGTAAAACCGTGGGGGACAGCTAGTATAAAATAATTCTTTAATAATTAAACTAATTCTTGCTAACTCAACTAATTAATGGAAGCTAAGTGGATAAATTTTAAATTTGGGATGTATGATTGTATCAATAGAATTCTCGTGTACAAATAACTCATAAGTTTTTGCTTCATTTCATTAAATATCTTTGTCTTTCAAGACAGTGTTTGTCTCTATGGCCATCAAATCCGAGTAGTTCCGTGGACATGACATGATAAAGGTTTTTTTTAGTAATATCTGCTTTTTCTGAGATTGATTTAAAAAATACAGTAGGTAGGCGTTTGATGTTCCTCCGCATGTCGAAGGTTATATATTTTGGTTAATATGCCCAATGACTTACTCAGGTAAGTAATTATTATACAGTCGAGAATGAATTATCTTTGGTTATCACTACATGCAATAAAATCTGTCTGCTCGTTATTTTATTCTATAACTACTAAACGGATTGTGCTCCGGATTAATTTAACACAATTTAATTTTTCACATTTTATTATAATGAAATTGACAATCTTATTTTCTTTTTACCAACCTGAATTTATAATTATATGCTTTGCGATGCCAAACAGGTTTGATATAGTGTTGCTTACTACGAGGTACCTATGTAACATTACAAATAAAGCACGAAGAATTGATCCTTCTTGAACATATATTGTATTTAGTCAGTGTCGATAGGTACTATTTGCTCATACTTAGACATTGCAGCAACCAACCAACTTAGTAATAATAAGTCCAACTTCGACAAAGAGGTCAACCGAAGAATCCAACTCGGCTGGGCAGCGTTCGGGAAGCTACGGCATATCTTCACGTCCAGAATACCTCAGAGTCCGAAGACAAAGGTCTTCAATCAGTGCGTGTTGCCAGTGATCACATACGGGACAGAGACGTGGTATTTTACTGCTGGCCACATAAATAAGCTCAGTCACTCAGCGAGCTATGGAACGAGCTATGCTCGGAATTTCTCTACGAGACATGGTCCGAAACGAGGACATTCGTAGGAGAACGAAAATTACCGATATAGCTCGTAGAGTTAGCAAGCTGAAGTGGCAATGGGCAGGCCACATCGCTCGGCGAACCGATAACCGATGGGGAAGGAAGGTTCTCGAGTGGCGACCACGTTCTGGAAAGCGCCGTGTGGCCTCCCACCAGGTGGACCGATGACTTGGTCAGAGTCGCTGGGCTCCGTTGGATGCAAGCGGTCCAAAACCGTTGCAAGTGGAAGTTAATGGGAGAGGCCTATGTTCAGCAGTGGACATCCTTAGGCTGATATGATGAGACATTGCAGCAAAGTGCACTAGTCTTGTGGCTCTATGCTTGTGGTTTATTGACTTGTTTGACAATAGGTTAAGTCTCTCGATCAACTTAGGATATTTCATGAAGGTATCGATTACTTAAGGTGTTTCATGAGGTAATTCCTCTGAAAATGGGTTTGCTGGCTCTACACCGTTTTATATTAAAAATGAAAAGTTGATTTTAATAATTATATTATAATAGGTTTACTAAAAAAAAACCTCAAGTATTCCCCTCCTCGTTTACAAGGAGCCTGTGTGCATAATTTCATGTTTATAAAACCCAGCGGTTCATAAAAATAATGTTGACTGACGTCAACATTATTTTTATATTATTTAAGGTGCGTTCGAATTGGGGTAAGGTAGCAAAAATAACAGTGAAAAATGCTAAAAACGATCACATCTGGCGTTCGATTTAGAATGTTGTGGGCGAAATTGACGTTTTGAACTGTTTTCGTTCACCGTTTGTTTTACTTGGAAACAGTTAAAAACGACATCGTGAACTGCAAATTTTGAGCCACCTCCGAGGCAGGGTCGTTCGTGATCATATTTTGACATCTTTTTATCTGACAGATAACTTTTGGCTGAAAATTCAAACGGGAAGCGAAAATTATAATTTTTATAATTTTCGCACACGGTACAGAGTACTGAAAGGCATCAGATATGTCATTCAACATATTCATAAATGACATATCTGATGCCTTTCAGTACTCTGTACCATATCTTTTTGCCGATGATTTAAAACTGACCCGTATTATTCGCAATGAAACTGACATACGATTGCTACAGACAGACATTGATAGCTTGGGCCAGTGGTGTGTGCAGAATAAAATGACTCTCAATTGTGGCAAATGTTATCATATTAAGTTTACGCGAAAACATAAAAAGATTCAGTCTTCTTATAGTATAGATGGCAACACATTGACTGAGCTTGTTTCAATCCGGGATCTAGGTATATGTGTAGATGGACAATTGCGATTTGTAGAACATTTTGAAAAGATGCTAAAAACTGCTTACCAGTCTCTTGGATTCGTGCTGCGATGTTCAAAAGAGTTCAAAAACCCGTCAACTACAATATTACTGTATAATAGTTTTGTTAGGAGTAGATTGGAGTATTGTAGTATTGTCTGGAATCCATTGTATCAGTCTCATGCAGCAAGAATTGAGAATGTTCAAAGAAGACTAGTTCGTCATCTAGCTTTTCGGGCAAAAATCGGAAACTTTATTAGGTCATACGAAAATAGACTAGAATATTTTTGTATGTCGACCCTAAAATCTCGACGTACTGTCTCCGATCTAACGTTTCTTTTTAGGCTGCTCAATAATAGTATTGACTGCCCAGACCTGCTTAGCAGGATATCTATCAACGTACCTTACAGAATCCCTCGTCAACCTCGCTCGTTATTTACAGCCCCACAGTACAGAACTAATCTTGGCAAGCATGCACCGATTGTTAGGTTGACACATACGTACAACGACATATCGGGATCATCAGAAGAGATTGACATTTTTGGTAACTCTTTGGAAATGTTCAAACGCATTATATTGTGTCACCTGAAGTGTAATTGTTGACATACCCAAACATCTCTTATACTTAAGTAAATTGAAAAGTAAATTGAAAAATGGTACATAGTTTTAGTATACCTAATTTTTAATATAATTTTAGTATTATTTTGAATTAATTTAAATCATTTAATTATTCTTGTATTTTTCCAAAATTTTGATTAATATTACAAATTAAATTGACATAATGTATTGATTATATTTAGCTTATTCATGATCTTGTTATATTTTTTAATTGCTCTATACAATGGATTCTTGTTATTGTTTTTTTTTCCTGTAATACTTTATGCATAATAATTCATTTAATTGCATGCTGTGGTAGCCTGTAATTGAGGCAACACTTAGAATTTATATCGTGTATTTTTTTTGTAATAGTGTAGTGTATGTCTTGTTGGTTGCCCTAAATAAATAAATAAATAAATATTCTAAAAGATAGAAATACTAACAGACAAGAGAAGAATTCGTCAGATTAACTTTGTTCATATATTAACTGAAGGAAAATGGTAGATTGAGACAAGTGAAAAGCAGACGATGAGCATACAAATGTCATTTTTTTATCTAATCGTTCGATTTGGGCAAAAGTTGCAAAATTGTTGAAATCCAATTCGAACGCATAAACAAAAATTCCCATTTTGAAACTGTTAAAAACGATCACTCCAATTCGAACGCACCTATAGATTCAGTTTATGATGATTTTATCGAAAAGTCTTTTAAAGTGTATAATTATAACAAACAAACATGAATCCATTAATTAACTCATAATAATATTCCATCTGTTTTAAATAAATAATGGAATTGATGGTACATTGCTTTCGTCTCATCGAATCAATATTTAAATATTTACCATGATTAAATCAATATTAACGATGACTCGTAAATCATTCGGATGAAGATATGCGGGGATCGAGTACGTCAATCGATATATTATTATTATCGATTTTCACACTTTGCTTGTTTATCTTGTAAACAGGTCACGGTCTGTTGAAAGGTAACAATTAACATTTTAATAATGAGTAAGACTATGTTCTGAAACATAAAAATAGAATGTCTGTTGGTGCGAGAAATACGGTTCAATGAACATGATGGCATCCCAATCAGATACACAACCCGAGCTCACATGCGGTTTAGAGCCCCTCTGTCTGAGGAGAGACTTTGCCTCCTTATGTGTGTTCTACCGCTTGTACAACGGACGGTGTTCTGAAGAATTGTTTAAGATGATGCCCACGGCTACTTTCTACCATCGCAACTCTCGCCATCGACGAGGAGTCCATCCTCACATATTGAAACCTGAATTGTTTCGTACTGTGCGGGCTCAAAGGAGCTTCCTTCCGCGGACGCTCAGACTGTGGAATGAGCTCCCCGCCGTGGTTTTCCCAATGGAGTACAGCATGGGGTTCTTCGAAAGGGGTGTGAAGAGATTTTTGCAGGGTCGGCAACGCGCGCGTGATTCCCCTGGTGTTGCAGGCGTCCATAGGCTACGGTAACCGCTCACCATCAGGCGGGCCGCATGCTGGTTTGCCACCTAAGTGGTATAAAAAAAAAAGAAGATAATCCAGTAAAAAAAAGTGTATATTGAATGATTTCTTTATAATATTATTTTACTTACCAAATCGTAAAATATACTGATATTAATAACAATATTATGTATATAATTAAATATTTTAATGTTTTTCCCGATTACACCAATTTTTTATCCATAAACGTCTGAAAATTGGTAGAGGGAATATTTATTACAATAATATAATATTTATTCCAGTCAAAGCTAATCGCACATCAATTAAATTACTTGTAACGAAACACAATAGGCAATATTAATTATCTCTTAATTTATTCTCATTGTACCTTAATAATGGGAATGGTATATACCATTAAAATATTCAAACGGACGACGCGGCCGTTTTCGTTAACGTTTTTTTATCATTCCATTTTAAATGCGGCCCCTTTTTCTATGCATCCTCTTTTTCAATGCGAGCTTTGTTCCCTCCTCTGTGCTTTGGAGGTTCCCAGGGAGTTGTATTTATTATATTGTAAGGCTTGTTATTTTTATTTAAAAAAATCATAACGTTTCAACTCTTGTGCAGAAATAAACCAATGTGTACATTGCTAATGGACATATCTTTATACAAGATAGAGGTAAATAAATACACATTGTACCTTAATAATGGGAATGGTATATACCATTAAAATATTCAAACGGACGACGCGGCCGTTTTCGTTAACGTTTTTTTATCATTCCATTTTAAATGCGGCCCCTTTTTCTATGCATCCTCTTTTTCAATGCGAGCTTTGTTCCCTCCTCTGTGCTTTGGAGGTTCCCAGGGAGTTGTATTTATTATATTGTAAGGCTTGTTATTTTTATTTAAAAAAATCATAACGTTTCAACTCTTGTGCAGAAATAAACCAATGTGTACATTGCTAATGGACATATCTTTATACAAGATAGAGGTAAATAAATACATTTCAGTTAGATCGATCAGTGTTATATTTTAATTTATTTAGAACATAGCAACCGACATTAAACAAGTCATACCGTCTTACTAATAAAAATATGGAACACGGTTGTTTAACAGCTGTATAGTTATGCAGTGTGTAAGCCTTACACAGTTGCTATACACTCCCTTTACTAATAATCAGTGTGTAAGCGTTGTATAGTTATCTATTTGTTAAAACAAAAACGACTGGCAACTTTTTAGGAACGTTTTGAAACTAAAACTATGTAACTTCAAAATACGGGAGAAAATATGGGGAAAAATGTGTAAACACCAAAAGATACTGAAAAATAATTATATAAAATATTAATCATATCATAAAAATCAGGTTTCTTTTTCTTAAGACTATTTTTATTTTAATAATTAAACAATAAAATTACTTTTAAAAAGCTTCAAATAGCTAATGGTGGTTTTGAACGAAACTGTCTTGTGCTTATGGCTACAGTAGCCATTTAACCAAAGAAGAAGAAGAAAGAAGAACGTCATTGTCAAATTACAAATGTTACGTCAACAAACGAAGCAAATGGCTGTGCCAATGACTTCAAAACTAAGGATACGCCTACCGGAACATTTTGCATAAAGTTATCAAAATCAAATAAATTGTAAATTTTTGTTTTATTTTATCCATAACTCCAGTATAAAACACAAGCCTTTCACTACGCAACTAGGCATTTTTATGGCAATTATAAGCAAACAATGAACGAATGAACTATTCCGTGGACCGCAGTATGACCGCAGTCGACTGAGTCGCGTTGGCCCTAAAATGACTTTTTAGGGCCAGCGCGTTGGTGTCATTTTGTTGCGCGGTTGGCCTGGTCCGTAGTAAATGGACACAACACTTGATTGTCAGACACAGCTGATCTATTGAAATCCGCCATAATGTTCTTATACAAACACTAAACAAGGGTCCTGGCCCGTGTAAGCCCTGTGTAAATTTCCTAGGTAACTAAAACACGTGTATACAGGCTTTGTGTCAAAAATGTTTTTATTAGTAGCAATTATCCTATAACAGATGTGTACACCGCGTGTAACTTTTTATTAGTAAGGCTGATAGAAATTTTATTATGTTTAATATTGGCTGTAAGTAATTAAGCGTAAAAGTTTTTCGGAGTGCTTTACAAAGCGAAGCAGTACCTACTTCACATCGGGGCAAAGGCTGCAACTTTATAAGTCGCAAGTCCGGCCTCATATGGAGTACTGCTGTCATCTGTGGGCGGGGGCACCCTGATACCAGCATGGGCCTTTAGACTCGGTTCAGCGACGTGCTGCTAGAATTGTCGACGATCCCGAGCTTACAAGCGGCTTAGAGCCCCTCAGTCTGAGGAGAGACTTTGCCTCCTCATGTGTGTTCTACCGCTTGTACAACGAACAGTGTTCAATAGAATTGTTTGCCCACGGCTACCTTCTACCATCGCAACTCTCGCCATCGACGGGGAGTCCATCCTCACATATTGAAACCAGAATTGTTTCGAACTGGGCGGTCTCAAAGGAGCTCAGATTGTGGCTCTCCGCCATAGTTTTCCCAATGGAGTACAGCATGGGGTTCTTCAAAAAGGGTGTGAAGAGATATCTGCAGGGTCGGCAACGCGCTAGTAACACCCCTGGTGATGCAAGCGTCCATAGGCTGCGGTACCCGCTTACGATCAGGCGGGCCGTATGCTTGTTTGCTAGCTAAGTAGTATAAAAAAATACAGATAAAAAAGTAAAGGGTTTAAAGGACCTTTAAAAGTCAAAATTATTCAGTTTTATATCTAGCAGGGCACTTATGAAGGTCGAAGGTGCTGTGCTGGAGTTACCACCTGCTAGGAAATTAGACGCCGACTGAAAAAATACCGGTAAGAACAAAGCGAGGTTTTATATTCAGGGTTCTGAACTAAAATATTTGGGATGAGATAGTCGTGTGAGGAATGTCCCAAGATATTTATGTATTTATTATATAGGGAAAACTAGCTATCTATCGTGGTTAGACCAACTTTTCGGGGATATAAATTACCCTATCCTACCCTGTCCTATTCCAGGACCTAGAGTTACTACACACCAAATTTCATGATAATCCGTTCAGCCTTTACGGAGTGCAGTGTTAAAAAACATACCTACATATTAAATAAAATAAATAAATATCCTGGAACATTCCTCACACACGGTCATCTGATCCCAAACTAAGCAGAGCTTGTACTATGGAAACCAGATAACTGATATAATACATATACTACTTTTTGTTTTTAAATACATACTTAATATACATAATTACACCCAGACTCAGGACATACAGACATGTTCATGCACACAAATGTATGTCCTGTGTGGGAATCGAACCCACGACCTGCGGCGCTATAGGTTAAGACTCCACGTCTTAACCAACTGCGCCAACTGGCCCGTCATCGCACATTCGCATTTATGGTATTAAAAGGATTTAGATGAACTTCATGTACCTTTCGTCTAAACCCAATTTACCTGACCATCAGAATATCTAATTCATTTATTGATAGATAACACTTTAATGTTACACCACCATATGATTGGAGTAGTAATACGAAGCTTAACAGTGAAGGGGCTCTATAACCAAAACTGGACCTACCAGGCAACCTTTGGATAAAGAGGAACATTAAATTCTATCGTAAACGAGAAATCAAAAAGAAAAGATATCATAAAACATGGACAGTTACAACCTCTTCAGGTCACCGCACAGATATATACAGCAATACTACCTACGTACATATAACAAGGCTCTCATACAGTCAACAGTTACGGATTTCCACGAGCTACGAGTCTTCCAGCTTTTAAAACTGCGAGCCACTTGAGCCACAAGCTACGTTCTGTCTATAAATAATTCCCGAGAACTCCCGACGGGAAAAATCGAAACGGCCGACGGCCGAATACTTGTACGCCGGATCTCTCTAGAGGTTTACACTATCGTTCATAATTTAAACAACCTAAAAGATTAACAGGTTGTAGGTATTAACAGGGCAGGTAATTATTGTCTTGCTACTGAAATGAGAAAATACGGTTATTTTGGCGTAGTTCAAGGCATTGAAATGAATTTTCCAATTCTATTACATCACTAGCCTCCTTTTCGCGGTTGCACCCTCGTTATCGAGGGATATTATAAGACGTTCCAGAACATAAACCTGTGTGCCTTTCATCCAAATCCATTATGTAGTTTTTGCGTGAAGGATTAACAAACATCCTCACATCCCTACAAACTTTCACATTTGTAATAGGTAAGATTAAGGTGCAACACAGACGACAGACCGCGTCGCGCTGCACTTTTTAGTCTGTGAAAATAGAACCCTCAGCTGTAATCAGCAAATACAAATTCAAAAGCGAATACCAGGTATGGTTTTTCAATTTGTATTTGCTTTTTTGCCCCCACTCCCGTGTTCCGCGCGTTCCATCTGCCTTATTCTGTAATCTGTGATAGAACCTATACAATTCCAAGCAGTAACGCACACAACGTGACGCGCAAAGTCCAGCGCACAACCCTTTGTTTCACAAAGACTTTTTGTGTGCAACAGACTCCTTCGCACAAAAAGTGCGTCGTCTGCGCTGTCCGTTAAGATAAGATAATGGAATTCTTATTTAGCATATTCATGACGGGCCAGTTGGCGCAGTTGGTTAAGATTCCACCTATCGCATCGCAGGTCGTGGGTTCGATTCCCTCACAGGACATGCATTTGCGTGCATGAACATTTATATATGTATGTCCTGAGTCTGGGTGTAATTGTGTATACTAAGTATGTATTTACAAACAAATAGTAGTATATGTAGTATATCAGTTGTCTGGTTTCCATAGTACAAGCTCTGCTTAGTTTGGGATCAGACGACCGTGTGTGAGGAATGTCCCAGGATTAGGGATGGGCAGGGAAAGAAAAATATTGGGAAGAAAAGAAAAATACGGGAAAATACGGAAAAGAATGGAAAAATACGGGAAAATTCCCAAACGGCGGGAAAATACTTAAATGGCTTTATGTTCCTCAAAAAACATATTTGTTGATGCTTTTGATTGTTATTTTAATCATACTCGCTGTTGTATGTACCTACATCACCTACGCGCGGACCTACGCGGACCTTGGAGGAAGTTATCACACATTTTTTTTATACTACCTAGGTAGCAAACAAGCATACGGCCCGCCTGTTGGTAAGCGGTTACCGTATCCTATGGACGCTTGCAACACCTCCCTCGGGACCCGGAACGGGCTATATAAGCGTCGTACATGTGCACGTGCTCTTTCTGCACGAGACCGTCTGTCCGACTGTCCACCACAACCCTTACACCCCAAAACGTCGCTTTTTTTAAAAACAACGCAAAAAAAAAAAAAAATTGTTTTTTTATTGTATGATATGAGTATGACCCTAATAGAAATCATGTTAAATGTTATTCAAACGATTTGGTAATGGTATTTCTCGCTATATACGCAAAATCTACTAAATATGACCATTTGAGTATTTTCCCACCCAATGGGAAAATTCCCGGGTTCTTTCCCACTAAATTGGAAATTTACTCGAAGTTGGGTTTATTCCCGGGAAGAAACCCAACCCTACCCAGGATATTTATTTATTTATTTTTGAAATCATGCTGTTATTATACTTCAGTTACAAATATTTGCACGTTATGAATAACCATCAATCAAAATATCAATTTAAAACGTTACATAGAAAATATACTTATCATATACAATTAAATAAATACATGAACAATGCGCCATAATGGAGTAAGAAGAATTTTCTTAACTTTTATACACTTTTACACCAATGCACTTTTTAGATGAGCTTGGCGAATTAAAACAAGCTCCCATTTAGAAACATCAACTCAAAGAGCTTGAATAGTTTATGTAGAGAATTTAATTTGGAAAGAATAATGGCTTTGTTTGTACAACATTATTTTACTAAACGATTTCACTTTGGTTCTCAAGTCTAGATAAAGCAACTAGAATTGAAGTATTTGACGCAAAGAAAATAATAATATCAACGGAAATGAATAATATGTAAAACTGTCATCATGTAATCGTTTATGTACTAAATGATTTGTTTCAATAATATAGAATGACAATTTAGCTATTCATAGATGGAATGCCATGCATTATACTTTATCTAATAGGACTGATAATTATATAAAGCAGGTAGCACGCTAACTGATTCGCCTATCAGAAGTCTGCATATGCTCTGTAGAATACAAAGGGGTTTCAGCTTAAACTGCAGCTTTGATTACGCAAGCTGAATACAAATTAACAATACGTAGATCAGAAGCTTGTTCGTCCATGTTTTTCTAATAGAAATTAATGACGTTGATGTTTTATAACTCGGACGTGACGAAAGATATTTCAATAAAGCTGAGAAATTTTAATGCCACATATTTTATCACGGGTTCACACGCTGACATTATTTTTATAGTGTAACGTAAAATTGATGATGAGGATGAAACAATTCTAAGTTTGCACAGTCAAAGTTATTTTGAAAAACAAACAAATGTCGTAAGTTAATTAAAAAAATCACTAAGAGTGTTAAGAAAAGAAGTCCATAGCATCGAGGATAAAATGAGACAATAGTGAAATAAAGATGTACAAAGACAAAAGTAATTGATAATAATATTTATAACTGTATTGTATAATGTGTAATTTTATAAAATTTCTGTAACAATGGTAAAGTAAAAATCAAGGGTAAAATAAAAGTATTTCACTATAGACTGACTTTGTGTTTTAATACAATATTAGTAAAGTGTGTGGTGATATGGCCAAATGCCCTGCACGCATAGCCTAGGAGGGAAATCTCCAAAGTACTGCCGCCGGAACACCTGGTATACGCTCAGCAATAGATTTTTAAATTGAGGGTGGTAGCCACCGTTCCGTAGTATTACGGTTTCCGCACGATATTTTGCTTCACCGAAAGCTCAAGCTGCATTCTAGGCTGGACCACGTTATTAATACCTTGGCGAGTAATCAGTTTTTTTTTGTTATACGAATGCGGTAAACAATCATACGGCCCGCCAGATGGTAAGCGGTTACCGTAGCCATATGGACGCTTGCAAAACACGAAGCGTCACTCACGCGTTACCGAATTTTCGCCCCTCCCCAATGAGCTCTGATCACCTTACTCAGGCGCAGGAACACAACATAAAGTTATTTGGCTGCGGCTGTGGCTGCGGTATTCTGTAAGGTGGAGGTATTACCCCAGTGGAGCTGCTCTTTTAGTGAATAAAAAAATAAGATTAAATACTTTAAAAACGGAGTTAATTTTCATAACTCTGTTGTTGATGAAAATATTTCCAAATTAATAACTTTACTACCATGTTTTAATAAAAATAGAGAATAGATAAATAAACCAAGATACCAACAGCTATACAAACCAAGTGACAATATAACGGTTAATATCAGAATCGCGTCTATTGTTTCGATAGTCTATAGAAACAATAGATAGTCTAATATTAGTCTAATATTCTAGAGAACATACAAACTTAATGACAACAAGGGGCGCTGGGTGGACTATTGCCATATCTAATCTCCAGTGAGCCTGGAGTGGTGCCAAAACACAGATTAGCGTCCTCTAAGAAATACCCCTTTGCGGCGTCCCAACTTACGATCCGGATCAACTTTATTAACAAGTTAATTTGGTTTGCGAAACACAAAATTAATATTCATAACTATTTGTGGTTCGTTTGTGTACGAATCTATTCAGCGGAAATTATTTGTTGCTATGTAGGTCGTTTTATACGGTTTGGCGGTGATAAATTTTTGAATATTATTATTATGGGCTTACCGAGAATTATGAATTCAATTGAGAAGTCACCGTGTACGTAATAAAATTTCATATTTATAATACTGATTTGGGTTTTGAACTGAGTAATAAGTTCCGCCCCGCGGTATATATATCCCGGGTTTCCCGACGGAAACCCGGGATATCAAATGATTTCCCGAGATAAACAGTACAACAGCAAAGTTTCATCCAAATCCGGGGCTGTACCGCGTAACTTTGGTGGTAATCGTAACGAATACCATTAATGAATTTCATCCAATCAGGGCCCACAAATGGTCATCGTCGGTCATACCGCGTGCGCGTCATTGGATTAAATAATTAATGGTGTTCGTTAAAATTACTACCAAAGTTACGCGGTAGAGCCCCAGGTCAGTCATTTTTACAGCGTGGTTGAGTATCAAAAATCCACACAATCACTCGCATTAATACAACGTGTTACATATTAAGATGCTAAACCGTTAAACTGTTTGTTCAGAATCGTTTTCTGAATCGATTTTGTAACTTTTAATATCCATATGAAAATTAGGTAGTAGGAGATTTTGAACAAAACCCTTCAGAATCGCCTACTGAATCGATTTTGTAACTTTAATATCTATATTAAAAGTTAATTAAATCGATTCAGATAACGATTCTGAACAAACGGTTTAGCATCTTAATCTGTTACACGTTATAGTATAAACTTGAAGTATTTGCCAATGATTGAAAAACTATTGAATATAATATAATGTTAATTTATTGAGTTTATTTTTAATATCCTTACCTAAAAAACCAAACCTGAAAAATATGTTATATAAATAACGGAGGCATGGGTTTTATAATATAATGATTAATTTATAAAAAATAATTAATTAATACGGGCTTATTTATTATGCAAACCACTTATCTCGTGTTAAATAATTAAAGAATAAATGAGTCGCAAATTTTGTAACAGTAGGTTTGAATGCAACAAGTAAAGCTCGCTTCGACTACGTAAGCCTTTGTTAACACGCTACGATTATTTAATAAAACCCTGTAGATTTAAGAATAATCTTTTACAGTATAATAATAATATGAAACCAATTTTAAGACAATTATTTATATACTTAAATGTTTGATGTGCTTTTTTCCGATACTTAATTAAGAATTGACTTGAAGAATTACCGCTCTATCATTTTGTGAGTTTAAAAACTTGTGCAAAATTTTGCTTAATATTTTTTTTAAATATAATAATGGTTTTATACATACCCAAATAATTATTAGAAGAATAATTTCGAACCCAAATGTAAATTCTTGAAAAAAGTTGGTATGTGAAAAATCCGAGAAAAATAACACTAGAAAAAGAACACTGTTTTAAACTGTTCACTTGTCCACTTATATTTATATGTGCATAGGTACGAGAGTCGCGTGGTCGAGAGCCGGGAGCGCGCGCGGCGTCCTCTATGGGCGGAGGCGGCGGTTGCACTGGTCCTGCTTTCCCGCCCGCCCTGCCTTCCCCTATACCTGTTACAGGTACGGTCCCCATACATCCAGAGCTAAGTAGCTGCTATTGATGGACAAATCGAATTGATTTTCGCGCGGCTTTCGATTAGCGTGTGTGCGTTTTTATACGGGACACGTATGTATTTTTGTGTGCGATGCTCTACCCGGAATGTCTGCAGATTCATAAATTTCAAACTAACGATAAACATAAGATAGTCTAGGTGGGTTAACTGAAATATCTCAGGATATTGCAAATAATTACGTGAGATGATTTTTATCAATCATCGTCTGCGGGCTTTTGGGTCTATTCATGAAATTCTTTCATGTCTGGCGTATTATTTGATAAAGGAATCCAATTAGATTTGGACGTACAGGAGGATAAATTGGAATCTCAACAAAAACAACTCCAATTCCAACCCAGACAAAGAAATAAGATATCTTTGTTCGCGTATTTATTTTAATTTTAATCGGTTATTAGCTTTTCAGTAGAAAAATAAATATTTCGACTGTAAATAAATGGGAAAATCAAATGAATGAAATAAACTTATGCATTTGATCAAATAGTCCAAGAAGTTCTTAATATTTGAACAAGATATTTATATGTATTTAAATAAGAAAAAAATCCATTTTCTCGTTCTATATTTTCATTCCTCTTAAGATTATTTGGTTACAATTTTCAGACACATATCTCTACTTTAGTAAGACTGTGGTCAAACAGAGGCCTTTTGTACAAATATAAATCTTTCAAAAATCCTTCACATGCATATTCTTAACCAACTAAATAAAGTAATTCCATAACATTTCCACTCTTTTCACAGAAAAATCCGTGTGAAATCACGTACGGTGAAGTAGAGTCGCGGCCCCGGGTGACATTACACATTCTCGCACACGCTAACGTCTCCCGGGGTGAAATCAGTGAGGTTTCACGTTTTTCACCAAACACCGAATATTCAATCGGCCATTGTGAGAATCGTATTGGCTAATTTTGTTTAAACTCACATTTTGACACATTTTATTTTGTGTACCCTTATTCTAAACGAGATCATGTTTTATGAGTTTTTTTAACAGACTCTCTTTGATTTATTGCTCTGTAATTGATAATATTCACGATTTTTAATGTCATAAAACATGGAAATATCATGGTGCGTCCATGCTCCGCGAATTGAGTACGAGCCGAGCCACAAACGAACCTACAAAGAGCCTTCAACGAGCACGATGCGAATCCCTTTGTTCGTGAAAAACTGACAATCGCGCTCGTTCGAGACTCGCAAGCCCGTCCACGCTACGCAAATCGTGCTCGCAGTGTGCTCGTTCGTGGCTCGGCTCGTGCTCGTTTCGACAAGAATGGACGCACCATCAAAGTACAAAAAATTTATCCTACAACCATAATGTTCCATAAGTGCAAACATTTAAAATATGGAGTAAAAATTTGCCAATTCGCAACTTACAAACAATAAGGAGAAACATAATATGCGAAACGTGAGCGGAAAATGTTTCCGAGATAATCTTACCAGAACCGATCTATAATTTAAAGGATCAGGCTATTAAAATGTTCAGAGACGTAGTTAATGTACAGTGTCTACGTATTATTGGAGTTTATTTCCTATTTTAGAATAAATTAAGCATTTTAAACAGCTACTTTTAAATCCTTCGTGGCGGTTATAAAGTATGGAAGAGTAACAATATACATATTCTTCTTCTAGCAATGAACTAGCATAATATTCAGCCTAGACAATTTAAATGTCCAGTATTGAACATCACCATGAATTTGTACAATAATCCCCTTATTAATAAATAAGGTTTAAGTCAAGTACAGCAATACCTAGGTTTTAAATATATCCGTCTCTTTCTAATGACATATAAATAAAAAGTGATGGGGCTATCTTAATACCTGCACGGAAAAAAAAAAAAAATAACAGCAACACAACATTTGAGTACCAATAACCTAAACAGAGTGACATGCGAACTAAAACTTACCAGTAATAAAACTAGTTTTGGTTCCTTACTAAATTATCAAAGAGATATACGATTAAATGTAACTAAAGTTTATTTCCCGACAACAAAACGTCAACATACATAACAAATTTTGTAGAACCTTTTTTTCAGTGTGGGTGTTACAAGCCTGACTTACAACTTATTTATTAATAAGGGGGTTATGTTCAGAACTGAATATGAAAGCTCCTGAAAAACACAAACAACAAGTTTCCTTTCGTTTGTGTATTATTTTCACTATCGAGTCGTCGTAGTAACTTCGTCTCTAATAAATTATAATTATCCCTGGCAATAATTAGTCATCATAATCTCCAGAACCATTTGAATAACCTAAAGTAATTAGGATACAGAAAAATACTACGAAAGCATTAGATGCTAAACACAAATAAAAACTTTTATACGTACCCACATCGTGCTAATTACAGTTTGTGTGAATTTTACAGATCCCTAATTAAGAATTAAGGTCGAAATGATCTGTAAAACGCTCATAGCATGAAGGTCGACGTTGAGTTATCCCAGAAAAGTAACAACCTTTATATTTCCCAGACAGGCTATTTAAAAGTCTCGTCAAAAAAAGTTATGTTTTAATTCAACAATTAATGCAAGAGGAAAATTATAAAGTTGGCATATTAATTATAACTTTTTACGTAGACTATGAAAATTCTCTCGTCGAGTGATGACTGGGCTTGGAACTGTTACAGCCACATATTTTAATCTTGTCATGGCTTGTGGAATCATAGAGGCAATCTGGCTTTTTAATATCTTCCCGAGTGTCTAAATGTGTTTCATCCGCTGTGGCCAGATGCTACAGCCAGGTGAAATATTGTTCGCAATTTGGAACCTCTACTTCAACCGTTTTTTCTTTTCACTTATCTTTGCTCCGTCATGTAGCACATTTCAAAGTAAATGACTTCATTTCATATTTGTTTAAAACAATATTGAATTATAAATGACTTTTCAGAATACCAGATGTGCATTTACTTAGATAACTCCCATTAATATTGGATGTCATGGACAGCTTAGAGTCATATTTTTAATAATAAAAAGAGGCAGACGGACGGTCGTTGAAGGACACGAGAGTAGAGGGGTCAGTAAGTATTAAAAAGTAACAAAAAGCTCGGTCCAGGGAAAACTTTTAGATTATTGATAAACCGTCCTTAACATCGCCGCGCCATAGCTTAAAAGTTTTTCTATTCCCTGTATTCAGACGCAAAATAATAAACATTTTCTAAAGATTAAGTTTTCTTTTTACGTAAAAGTTTGTTTTTAGGTCATATTTGTGCATTACTCGAAATAATAATATTGGTATGATACCGATTTTTATTAAACAGGCTTGTGTTTTTATTTGGGTCTCTTAGGACGGGCTTCAACGAGGTATAAACAAAGTATCCCATTTGTTTCTTGGTCTCCCATATGATATTAAGGGCTTATTCTCATTGGAGCTTGTTGCATTGCTCAAAGGAATGTGTCAGTATTACTAAACTCAAACTTCCAGTGTGATGTGTTTTTAAAATCGAGGTGAAACATTTGGTTATATGAGGTGCGCCAAGGTGTGGCGTAAACTATACCAATGATGTTACCTCATCTATCAAATTAGATAATTTGACTGAGGTTATGTTACGAGCAATTTGCCTAGATTTTATTGTTTTCATACGAGACTCGTAATGTTTATGACATCTGCTTTATACAATATTCTGCATACACGTAGCAAATCTATGCGTACATCTGTTAGTTTTATGTAAGATTTTTTATAGCTCGAGCGCCACAGGTCGGTTTTATCCACTTTCATATAGCTAAGTACGTGATGTTCTACGTGTACATGCTGTACTTTTATTGATTCAGGTATCAAATTTTAATTTTAGTTTCCGACGAAGGCTACCGTTTCGTTGTTGACATTTATAATGCGGACAGCAAGGGAGTGGAACTTGCTTCCGGCGTCTGTGTTTCCTGACGCCTACAATCTAAGAACTTTCAAGGCTATAGCTATAGGTATATAGGTTTCTTCTGGGTAAGCGTGTTTCATCTTAGGCTTCGTCATCGCCCCTTATGGGCGGGTCAGTGGCCAAACGCAAACCCATTTAATTTAAAAAAAAAAAAAAAAAAAAGGCTATTATTGAAGTATTTATAGTAAAATTCAAGACATTCTTACACATTAGTTACCGTATCTTTGCATCCTTAAATATTCTTAGCCTGTCTCACCCAAAAACTTCACCATGGCGCCAATTTTTTTGCTTTTTCTTTACCTACATGCAAAGGCTTTCAAAGAACAACGTTTTTGCCATGCACTATTTTGTCAGCAAAAGAACAAGAAAATATGCCACATACCAGCAAAAGTCTTAAAGGCGAATAAGTTGAAATGCTGATAAATTTTCAACCGCACGTATGTACGCTGACATAAAGTGGTAAACTCATTTGTCTGACGATATTTTGCATACATTTTCATGCAAATTGGATAAATTGAATTGATATTTTGATGATTGTTTCATCAAAACTCGCTTTGTTGTTTTCGAGAAAATGTAAGATAATAATTTGGAAAATAAACTTTTATATTAAGGTTTATACTTCATAGTTTTTACTGTTTATAATAAATATTAAAATACCTAAATTCTGAAAACCAAGCAAGAATTTGAAGATAAAATAAACTTGGCAAATCCATACATAAATATGTTTTGGAGAGCTTAAATGTCTTTCAATTATGAGATTATATTTCCATCAAAACGTTAATGTAATGCAGTATTTTTTATTGATATTGGTATGACTTTACAAGATCTTTGACGCTTATAGAACAAATTACCGCATTTGATAGATCTAAAAAAAATATTTTCAATGTGATAAGTAATTATATATGTCCTATACATATATAATTACTTATCACATTGAAAATATTTTTTTTAAAATACGGGATACCAATTTCTTTTTTTTTTACATTTCTGCCGCGTTTCTTTACTTCTTTGTCTTGGATTTTCTTCTACTATTATTATCCGGTTGGCATGTCATCATCGTCAAAATATCAGCTTAAGGAATTCCACTGCTGAACATAGGCCTCCCCCATTAACTTACACTTCGAACGGTTTTAAGCCGCTTGCATCCAGCGGCGTCCAGCGACTTTGAACACCACCACCGCGTCCACCTGGGGCTCTACCGCGTAACTTTGGTGGTAATCGTAACGAACACTATTACTGAATTTCATCCAATCAGCAGGGCTATTTTAAAACGTCCGATTCGATATCGAAAACGGATTCAAAAATTTCCTAGGCGAATTTCAGCACATGCTATTTTAATTTCCGGTAACTTTTCCATCAATCGAATTGATATTTCCGTAAAGAAACATCAAAAATGTTCGAATTCGGAAATTAAAATAGCAATTGCAGAAAATCGCCTCAGTAGTTTTTGAATCCGTTTCCGATATCGAATCCGAGCGTTTTAAAATAGCCTAGCAGGGCCCACGAATGCTCATCGTCGTCATACCGCGTGCGCGTCATTGGATGAAATAATTAATGGTGTTCGTTACGATTACCACCAAAGTTAAGCGGTAGAGCCCCTGATGGGAGGTCGTCCCACACAGCGCTTGGGTTGCCATGTAATCTTCGCAAAAAAAAACTGCATTGTAATTTTTTCATGAGCAAATAACTAACAACGAATGTTCAGGATTAAGGTCGGATTTTCTTTTTCATAAAACAGTTTAATGTGGTTCATACAAATACAGATAGACAAATAGGGTAAACGTGTACGTTGAGCGTATAAACAAATGTTGCCTTTATCTGCTGTACAAGCTTTGTGAAATACTCCGTGGGGAATTAATAATAAATTGTGTATGCTTGTGGCTTGTAGCAGATAGGAGTCATTTTGTGTATATAATTGTATCGGTGTTCTGATATTGTTCATATTAAAAGTTGCGGTGGTAACAATGTTAGTAAACTATGTAAATATTACAGCCTTGGATAGTGACCCAACAAGCCTTTTTATTTTGATTTCGTTAAATCTAATATAGAGTATAAAAAGAAATGCTTAAAGTTAAAATTACTGCAAGTACACTAGGCGGTCTTATTGCTTCGAAGCGATCTCTTCCAGACAACCTTTGAATGGAGTTTAGTCACGTTATTAGACTAATTTTATCTCTTCTGACTAGTTTTGTCTCTTCTCATATCAATGCACAAATGTTTCTTACGTTATATAATTGGTCTGTTTTACAAAAAACTTAAACCGACCTCAAAGTACACTAAGACGTAATCCAATCCTGATCTGATGACAATGGGACCAAACGGGAAGTGAGACAGACAAAAAAAGAATTTTCCAAATCGGTTAATAAATGACGGAGATATGAGGTAACAAACATAAAAAAAAATACAACCGAATTGAGAACCTCCTCCGTTTTTTGAAGTCGGTTAAAAATAAGTTAGGTTTTTAATGACAGTATTCATAATCTTGCTGGCTCTTATCAGCAAAGTAACTAACATAATGGTGGAGATATTTTCTTTTTGAGTCAAAACATACTATAGATTTTATCTTATACAGTTTTACCGAAAATCGAGCGGTGAAACCGTATAGGCTAATTTCGCCAGTTCTCATGATTCCATTGCTGGAGTATTTCATAAAGGAATTAAAAAAATATTCTTTTTAAATTCCATTATATAAGTTCCATGTAAGCACTCCCTAACGTGTAACGTTTCAAACTTTAACGTGATGCAGCACGTGATGCAGGTGTGAAGCTATTAACTCTGACGATGAACACGTTATTGTGACGTAAAACATACCCGACACATTCAATATTTAAATACTGAATGCTATCTGTGCACGCTGTTTTAAATGGTTCCGGAAAAATATACAGTATCTGAAAGTAGATTTTTACCACAAAGGGAGGGCTATATAAGGGACTTTACCGCTACTTCTTTGCGACTTAAATCATTGTGAACTGAATTATTGTTTTTAGCAAAGAATGTCTGCTTATTTAATACAAATTGAACTTTCTATTTAAGCATATAAAGCTCAACTTGAGGCAGGTAATTCAACGTAACACGGTTACTGTTACGTGTACTGATCAATACATTTTACTCGTGGATTATTCAGTGACACGAATACATTACACAGAGTGTGATAGTGCTACCATGTAACTACACACCCACTTATGTGCACGAACTAGTGACAATGGGTTACGTTAAATGGATGTGGTAGGGGCGCACTTTCAAATACGTTATTCAGGATTAGATTTAGATTAATTTGATGAAGAGTATTTTTTTGCTATTGGCATGCAAAAAGTTCGATCAGATGCACGACGATCTGGTTTGAGTAATGCAAGTCTCTACTTAGTTCAGATCTAAAATTCACTAGAGATTTTTATGAGGGAGTGAAGAAACGATTATGTTATCATCAAGAGAAATTTACAAGGAGACTTACATTGAACAGTAGATATCTCTAGGCTGATGATGAAGGTGTTGAACCTTGCCAAAGTACTTCGTCATAGAGGTCTTCATGGGGGTCATTGAGGTAGACTTTTTGTATGATTTATTAAATTTCATGATTAAATCCACAAATCTTGTTTTTTTTTCATACAACTAAGTCGGCATACGGCCCGCCTGATGGTAAGCGGTTACCGTAGCCATATGGACGCTTGCAACACAAAAAGCATCGTTCACGCGTTACCGACCTTTCCCCCCTCCCCTATGAGCTCTGGCGACCTTACTCTCGCGCAGGAACTCAACTTTACACAACATAAAGTTATTTGGCTGCGGTATTCTGTAAGGTGGAGGTACTTCCCCTGTCGAGCAGCTCTTTGAGCGAATAACCGCTATATGCTCTACCTAGGCTTTCGTTCCCGGGTCCCGGGAACCGGGAATTCCCGGGAAATACGTCGTTCCCGAAGTCGGGTTTTTTTTTGAGATTTCCCGGGAATTCCCGGGAATTTCTTTATGAGATTTAATGCTCTAAAACACTGCAAATATTGGTCAAAATTAACGAAAAACCTTTGAAACACAAAGATGTTGCATACGATATTAAAACAAATATCGATATCCACCGTTATATCTAACGAACTGAACTACAAGCTTATGAGAAATCGCTGAAAGGAACTGTAGGAAGTGTGTATTTGGGGAGATAACGTTTTTTTCTTAGAAAAAATTCAAGTTTTCCGAAAATACCCATAAAAACATGTTTGTTTGTAACATGTTTTTAACCTATCAAAAGTCAAGTAAAATACTTAATTTAATTACCTATGTGTGTCTCACACACAAACATAAGTAGAAAATTATAAATAATCATATTAAACTATAGGTCATACATAGTTACTATGGGTAGTTTCTAAACTGCCGATTTTAGAGAAAATCTCTGAATGCGCGTAATTTTGAAGAAAATGAAAGTTACATTAATATTTTTTTTAAATATATATTTTTGGAGATAAAGCTTATCAGCATTTTTGACAAAGTCAAGTAAAGCACATCATCATCATCATATCAGCCTAAGGATGTCCGCTGCTGAACAAAGACCTCCCCCATGAACTTCCACTTCGAACGCTACTTCTACTCAGCTAGATACACTTTCTAACTTTTCAATGACACTAGTTTGAAGAAAATACACTGTTTACTTTAAAAGAAAGGTCAAACGAAAAGATGAGCATTTCATTTAAAATAAATTAAAGCGCCTTATTTCTTAAATTTGTTAGCTTATTCAACAAATTTTTCAGATTGTTAAGGTTTTTTTTTGTCAAATAGCGTTAGATCAATTTTCGGAAAATCACAATGTATAAAAGAAGTTGTGAAAGCTATACAACACTGGTATTCCGGCAACATCTTTCACGCGTCTCTATCTTCTAATTTATTTATTTCCTTCCAGCAACTCTAGTGCAACGTTAAATAGCCGACGTTGTAAAAAGGTGGGTGGTGGGAGATTGAACAGGGGGTTCAGCTGTTGCATGCAGCCTACGTGCAAGTTTAAAACGATTTTAAATATAGATAATAGTTATCCGTGCAGATAGCACCATTGACGTTGAACAGTGCAATTAAGTTACTCGCCGTACTTGTGCGGCTTTTATCTGATTTATCCCATATCGAAACTTTGCGTTGTTGTAACTTCTCAACGGCAAACTATTAAAACCTTACAAGTTAATTAAAATACAATGAAATATCTAGCAAGAGTTAATCTAGTATAAAAAGGTAGGTAAGCCAGGAGTTAGAGAGTTGAATAGTATGTCTCAAAATTAGGTTAAATACGTACAAATCTAGGAACTAGTGCTATTTTTTATTTTCAAATTGTACGAGGCATTGAATCATTAGAATTAATCGCTGATTAATTTATGTCGTTGTTAATTTCTATAATTGGAATTAGTCTATAGGGAATCGGAAGACGGACTCAGATGATTTATAATGATAACACTACTAGTCAACCTGAAACTGTCTGGTAATGATTTCCTGCCTGTACTTATACAAAATGTGTACCTATGTAGTGGGCAAATACAATTGTCAAACGTTGGTGCAACGTGCTGATTAATAAACCAGACTTTAACGACTACCTACTAATGGTAGTAACATTCGAAAACAGAGCTTTATGTGTTCATAGTTAGAAGCGAAATTAATGTAATATTAATGGTCACTCATTGTGACTTTGTGTTAACATCAACATGCATTGTCATTATAATAAACACCTTGATAATAATAGGTACTTTCGAATATTTTCCAGTGTTGTTTAATTATATCAAAATCATCTTGATACTCGTTTGATATTTTTTCGCTATTACCTATAGGTACACACGGAAACACATCAAGCTATACATTTCCACTACACAGCAGTCAATTTACAGTTGACCCCTCATTGTACTGAAATTACATACAATGCGAGATCAGCTTATACTGGAAAAATCCATCCTTGATATTATTAATTTGAAAATAAATAAATAAATTTGGTTTATTTACTACTAGTAGTAGTTGTAATTGTGTTTTTTTTTCTTGTTATTCCTACTTCTATTCTATTTTAGACCAATGGATGTACTATTGAATAGATTAATTTGAAACCCAACCTATAATAATGTAAATTGTAAACATATAAAATAGAAAATGTCTCTCATTATAAAAATATCTCTCTCGTATGAAAAGTCTGACTCTAATACCGGTTCGGAAGGTTGCATTTGCTGAGAAGAGCCGGCAATCACTCTTTTCAAAACAAGCTTAGACTCATTACATAATATTTACATTCTAATCGCACTAACAACAATTGTGGGCCCCAGATCGGTGGCAAAGCTACAAAGTAGACTGAATCGATATTTTTTATAAGTAAATAGTAAACTTACGTACGTAAAATACCTTAAAACGAAATCAATCTAGTAAAATGAATCGATGATATTTGTACATAATGTATTAATAGATCTGAAAAAATGGCTATTGTAAATCCAAAAGACAGTGCCGGGATTTGGTTTCAATCAACCGTCGATCTATAATTTATTAATTTCAAACACTTCAGCTTGCTTAGAGTAATTCTCAATCTAAAGTATAACAGGCACAACTGTGTACGTACAGGGACTAATACTGGAAATTGCAAACATGGAGCTAAATAGCAAATTCTACCTACTTGGTATTCCGAAGTGTGTAATTGAATCTCCTTAGAATGTAATGAGATTTCATTGAAGATATTGTGATGGCTTTGAGATATACAAACAAGTATTACAATAATCATTCACGCTTTGTTGAAATACAATATTTTGAGTAGGTAAATAGACTTCAGTTTAGTCAAAGGACTACTGATAAGGATATTTCAACTACATAAACACTAATAGCTCAAGCTAGGGTAGCTCAGGCTCATATTACGAATAAAGGTTTAGGAAGTGACGGATATTATTTAAAACCTGGTTTTACTAGACTAGACTTAAACCTTCTTTAGTAATAAGGGGGGTGGAGTTTTAGTTACTTTGGGTACCTAGCGAATTATTAAGTTAGAAGATTAAGATGTTTCCAATAACAATTATTTTGTCGCTTTTGCACTCATACAATATTAGCCGTAAATTGATATTTATTAAGATAAGGATAATGTGGGAATGTATTATATAAAAGAGAGAAAGAGAATGCTAGGCCTGCTGCTACTACCAGCCAAAGTTTCCTTACCTAAAGTTAGCACACAGTCTACAGCCAACAAATTAGTATACGCTTTAATGTCCTAGTTATACAACCATCTTATTTAGGCTACAACCACATGGTTAAGTTAATTTTGTTAGTATGAGAGCGAGTGCTATCATTACAAGAGTCTGCATATATCCCTAATAATGTTTGCTGCGATAAATGTTAACACAAATGTTTGACGCTTGCAGACAATCTTCCTGTTAATATTCGACATTATATTTAGGAAATCGGTTGTATCAAGAGATGTTGCTATCTGCTGAGAATCCGATACATATTGAGTATTTTACTCATATTATCGCATTTATCCAGGTTAGCAGAAATGATGTGGCAACATCGCTATATTTATAGAGCTATAGATTTATTTGGTGAAAAGAATATATAAAAAATCACAAATAAATAATACTAAGTACCATTGATAGATAATTCCTTTAACACAATAATTGGACTGTTTTACAAAAAACTTAAATCGACTTCAAAGTAAACTAAGAAGTAATCAAATCCTGATCTGATGACAATGGGACCAAACGGGAAGTGTACCCTTCCAGACAAAAAAAGAATTTTCCAAATCGGTTAATAAATGACGGAGTTATGAGGTAACACATAAAACAAACAAAAAAAACAAAAACATACAACCGAATCGAGAACCTCCTCCTTTTTTTGAAGTCGGTTTAACTAAAATGCAAACAAGGTTAGTAAGCAAGAATAAACGAAAACGATCACAAATCAGCAGTTAATAAGGTTGTAAGCAATAAAAACACGAACATAACAGTCAAAAGACAACTGACATCACAGTCAGAGAAGTTTGAACACAAGGCACATTGCTGACGACAATTCCTTCCCCAAATCACATCGTTCCCCTTCGAAGTTTTGCACTCCCTCGCCAATCAGGTGAAGGTCAACTAATAATGTTACTACACTTGGGAAGAACTTCCTCGTAAATAACAGTGGAAAGCTGCACTGCGACCGTTAATGGGCCGTCGCTTTTTTGCGGAAATCTTTTACTTGGTTTATTTTGACTTCTTTTATTTGCATCCGAAATGGTCCCATATGGGTCCCATATAAATTTCATATAGATCTGATGATGAGTTTCGGAGACAGAAAACGGAACTCTTAAAAAATTACAGCAAATCAACCGCGATTGATGCTATCGCATAAATATGCATTGTTTACGTAGGCCTTTATACGCGAAAGTATTTAAGTATATATGAACCTAAAAATTCAAAATAAATTAACTTTTTAACAAAAAAAAAAACGCCTTCAGAGTACACTAAACAGTAAGAAATTACTCTTATCTGACACTGTTTTGAAGTCAGCGAAATATTTTCCTCAGAACACGTCATGCGATTTCGCTCACTTCAAAACAGTGTCAGATAAGAGTTATTTCTTACTTTTTATTACTATAACAGGTGGAGATTTCGAGGTGGCATATTTTCGAAACCTATGTTGGGTTACTCATGCTGAACAACTTTTACTATGGAACTAATGTATACCAAATACCAAGTCAATCCGACCACTGGAAGTAGGTAGGTGAAATTCTACTTGCAATATTCCAACCGAACAAACATAGCTACATACAACATTCAACCAAACAAACATAGTTACATACATACATTGCAAGTTGAATAAAAGCTTATAAAAACAATAGCAACTCTTCATTATTTATCGAAGGAGCCGGAAAGCCAAAACACAAAACAGCAGCTATTTCAATATCAAAACTCACACCAAATCCATTGTACCTTAAAACTACTCTGTGTCAAATACCCCTAAAGCTGCTATGGAGAAGAGCTCTCAACGTTCCGAGTAATAGCATTGTCTCAAACTTAGGGATGTTTCTAACGAATCTATTAACGATGTAAGTTAGTCGTGCAACAATTCTGTGTAACAAAACATCTATGATACAATATTCACTATGTTCCAGGCTAAATTATAAATGATAATAATATCCTGGGATATTATTCACACTACTATCTGATCCTTAGCTAAACAGAACTATGTGTTTTTTTAAATAAAAAACCGATCGGGGTTTTATTAACATAATTATATGTTGAGTTTTTTAACCTGTCAACACGGAAGTAACTCTAAACATTTATGAGACTACTGGTTTTAAAATATTACAGGAAATATTATTTTTGTAAACGTAAAGGAAATATATATTTCAAAATGTGTAGGTTCAAGAAGAATAGTGAATACCTAGTTAAATTATTACCATAATATTTATGCTACCGATTATCTTCCAAAGGATTATCTGATTATTACTAACGAGGTGTGATAATTAATTCAGCCGACACAGAGATTAAATCAATGGTGTGATGCTGCGTTGTAATAAATTAATACATTAGGTATATTTAGAGAACCTATAATTTTACTGCCTAATTGCTAAAATCGCTTAAAATGAAGAATCATTTAAAAGCTTAAAAAAATCGGTATTTCCGCTATTAGATCGACACGTCCTACGTCAAACTAAGTAACTGCAAAAAGCAAATTTTACAGGAGAGCGTTTTTAAAATTTTAAAAATTTCTTTTCGTCACTACTCCGTCTCTCAAAGGGCTCTGACTTTGAAACTTGGCAAAAGGCTCTTACTATAGGTCCAGACTATGTTACAGCTTAAATTTTGTTTGCAAATCTTCCCACTTTTGTTTTATTACACATACATACGTGTACTTGGTTTTATTATCCGAGAGTAATAAAGTATGTGTCAGATTCATATTTATTCAAGGGAATTTGAAAAACCTAGTATTGCGTAACTGTCTAGATACATGTTTGTTCTTTGTTAACTAATTGGGCATACTTTACCTAACTGTTAGTTACATAATTTCTCATTGGAAATTTAATTATTGACGCATGTGTATCTGCATTTCTATATTATCAAAATCTCCTATATCTACCTACTTAGCCTTTAATTGAATGAAATTAATAAAGGGTTCTTGACTGCTAAAGTAGCCAACAAGCATACAGGGTCCGCCTGAGAATAAGCGGTTACCATAACCTATGGTAGAAGCGCTCGTAGTGTGGCATCGGCAAAATTAAGCTACGTCTGTCGTGGTCGGTACCTGGATGGGTTACCGTCTATTGGTATTTCAAATCGAGCGTTTCCGTACTTCGGAAGGCACGTAAAGCCGTTGGTCCTGGTTATCACTTAATTGTGATAGTCGTTAAGCTAGTTTGATGCCTACTAGGCGGCTTTAAAAATTCCAACAGTAAGTTGACCACTAGCCTACCTCCACCAATCCGCTGTGGGCACGCGTGGTGGAGTATCTGCCCATTCCCTGTCATTATTTTTGTGAAAGGAGGCCTGTGCTCAGCAGTGGGACATTATAGGCTGATAATGATGATAACCTATGGAAGCTTGAGCAAGGAGCTATGATTATCCCACGAGAATAACTGACATTAAGAGCCATATTAGCTCCTATCTGGACCTTTTGCTGATGGCGTGACTTGATGGAAATTTCAGGACAGTGGACCCGCCACTTGGCTCATCAGACCACTTTCTCGTCCGAAAACAGGTGCCTGTGCTCAGCTCATGTGGTTCTATATGTCAGCAGACTGGGATGGATTGCGTGAATTCTTTGCATCGTACCCGTAGATGCAGCTCTGCTTCGCATCAAACAATCAGGAAGCAATCAGGATAACATCCAAACACCTTTTATGCGTAGCGCTTAACGTAGCCTCGAGGTTCAGTAAGCGAATGATTGCCAGGGCTAAGTTCGATTTCGCCATCAGAATTGGCAAGAGACTGCATGAGCGATCCTTCTGGGAGTTAGGCTTTTGAGTGTCTTACCAAAGCTGCTGAAGGAAACTTTTTCCTGTCATCCTTGCTACCACTATGTAAGCTGAACGGAAATTTGGCCCTAAGGAGAAGGCTGGCCTTTTAGGCCTCTTTGCTCGAACTTGACTTCAGGTGAAGGGGGTGCCACACTGCCTACCATCCCGTAGTGTGACAGTTCCATGCCGGAGATTCGTATAACTCAAAGTCCTGCAGGAGTTGCTTTCTCTAGACATAGCATATCGACAGTGTGCTCCTGAACTGTGTCCTAACGCGCCTTTTTGCGCTTTCCTACTTGAAAAAGTCCCGTCTTCGTGGAAGACTGCGCACGTTACACACAGTACAGTTCTGTTTGTTTTCTTTAATTCTTGTTTTTTGTAATTTCTACAGTCTTTAATGTAATGTTGTGTGTTGTCCAGAATAAATCTTATGTCTTTCTTACACCTTGTGTGCTCAAAAAAAGCGACAAATCAGATGTGCTAATTACAGGCCTATCACTATCACCTCCTTTCTCTCCAAAATGATGAAACGAGTGACCAACACGCAACTCTTGAGATACCTAGAGGATCACGATTTATTGAGCGACTGAATATACGGCTTCCACCATAGTCACTAGGCTGGTGACCTTGTAGTTTATCTCACACGTTGATCATCAATCGCCATTGAGACTTAGTGTGAGGCATTGGCGTTGAGCCTAGATGTGGCCAAAGCATTCGATCGGGTCTGGCAACAGGGTCCTCTAACTAAAGAACCATCATACAGGGTTTCCCGAGTGATTATGCAAATCGGTCGCCAGCTTTCTGTAGATGCATAAGAGCCGTCGTTGATGGTAGCTTCTCTGACATCATGTACATAAATACCAGCGTCCTACAAAAACTTGTGCTTTCCCCAACACTGTTCCTGCTGCATGTCAATGAATGATATACTGTATATTGATAGTATTAATTCTTATGCGAACGTAATCGAATGTACAGCTTTTTAAACAAGCTGTGCAAATATTCCTCGTTCCATAGTGGAGGAAAGCCACGAACGACTTTTGTCTGAAATCGAGAATACACTAACTAGTGTCTCCGATTGGGTTTGCCTGAACGTAGTGCATTTTAACTCCACTAACACACAAGCCTGCGCGTTCACCACAAAAAAAAAACCCTATTTTCTGTAGCTCTCAATTCCAGAACACGTCTCCGACATCACAAAAAGTATCGGAATCCTTGGCGTCGATATTTGTAACGACGTTCCGTTCCATAGTCGTCTCTTAGACAAAGTCAAACTGGCATCCAAAAAACTCGTGAGTGCTTTATAGAGCGAAGCAGTTCTTCTCATAGGGGCAAAGTCTGCAACTTTACAAGCCGCAAGTCCGACCTCATATGGAGTACTTGGATACCAGCTTGGGCCTGTAGACTCAGTCAGCAGTGTGCCATTAGTATTGTCGACGATCCCGAGCTCACAAATGATTTAGAGCCCGTTAGTCTTAGGAGAGACTTTGCCTCCTTATGTGTATTCTACCGCTTATACAACAGATAGTGTTCAGTTTTTTTTTTTGAACTGATGCCCACAGCTACCTTCGCAACTCTCGCCATCGACGAGTTCTCCAACCTCATACATTGGAACCGAAATGGTTTCGTACTATGCGCTTTAAACGGAGCATCCTACCACAGACACTCAGGTTGTGGAATGAGCTCCCCGCCTTGGTTTTCCCAAGAGAATTCAGCATGGGGCTCTTCGAAAAGGGTGTGAAGAGATTTTTGCAGGGTCGCAACGCGTGATTGATACCCCTGTGTTGGAAGCGTCCATAGGCTACGGTAACCGCTTACCATCAGGCGGGCTGTATGTTTATTTGCTATCTTAGTGGTATAATAAAACATAGAACATCCTTTTTTTGAAGTCGGTTAACAATAAGACATGATTTTAAATATTGTATAACTGTCTAAGTGAACAGATATAAAACTATGACTAGATATCTTTCTAATGTACAATTATGTAAGTGCTAAATAACTTATTTCGATCTGACAACTTTTCAATGTACAAGTGAGTAAGTGTCTAGATAATTAATTTCGATTGAACAACTTTCCAATGAACAAGTGTATAAGTGCCTAGATGGAATTTGCAACCATACTGAATCACATTGAATAAGTGTGTACCTACGTAGTTACACTGTTGTACGTGGACAAAACAAAATATACAAAAAAAAAACTTCATGAACTTTTTACTACTTCTATGTAACGTGTTTTAAATATTTGTATTACAGCGCTATTGTGGTTTTAATTTCTTCATTCCATACATTTAAATATTTCTATCCGTATGTGGTTTAGAAATATTTGCAGCGATAGAAATATTATTACGAAACGTACGCGCACCTCACTCGCTGTCCGTAGAAGAAGTGAGGGAGTGGCAGTTGACCACGTACCGCACCGCGTTCCCCCCACGTTAAAGTGTTTAACTGGATCTCACACGCTTATTCGCTGTGCGTTTTGAACCGCTAATGCAGATAAATACTTATACGTTTGAGAAAAAAGTATGTTCTGATAGTAAAATAAAAAAAAAATAATACGTCTTGTAGATTCGGATACGTAGAGCTCCAAAATGCAATAAAAACACTTTGGTGTAACAGGCACATACATTGGTTAACGTAGGACGTGTCGAGATGGATAATTGCAACTAATTTACAGCCTTACTCATAAACGCTATTTAAAGTTAAGTCATACTTAAAACCGTTATTTAAAAAAATCTTCACTCATAAACGCTATTTAGCCTTATTCACTGCTTAAAAACGTTATTTAAAGAGCTGTCAAATTAAAAAACCTACGACCCTTGTTTAGCGCGTTAAATAGCAAAATGGCCGCCAAATCAACAGCTGATGCTTGATTTTTGTAAAATATTTTTCATTTATTTCTGAAAATACGATGGATATATGATGATATATATAGAAACACCATAAATTACTTAAACTTATACTACCTGGATGACCGGCCTTTGCTCGTTTTTTTGCAAATCATATTAGTTTTCCTCACAAAAGAAGGACCTTGAAAAAAAGGGAAAATATGATGATCTGAACTCGAACAGGATCTTTTGGTTTCGGAACCGCCCGATTTCCCATCTGGCTATGATAATCCTGTAGATGGTGGCGAAATTTACCTTCGTAGGTATTCTAATGATATTGTAGCAGTTTTTCATTGCCTGAAAACACGGTTATAACGACGTTTCCTAAAAATTAAACTTAGCTAGATCGATTTATTGCTCCCGAAACCCCACGCCTACTAAGTTTCATGAAGATCGTTGGAGCCGTTTCCGAGATTCAGATTATATATATATACAAGAATTGCTCGTTTAAAAGTATTAGAGGGATGAATTTTTAAGTCATAGGTGATTCATATAGCATAATAAAACAACTCCTACTCTATTTACCATAGGTTGAGTCGTCAAGGTCAAGGTTTTTTACCAATATCTAGTGAAGTTCCATTTTATTACTCTGAAATAGTACTCACAATATTTGATGAAACCTCGCTCTATCATAGTATTCCTTTATTATATCGAAATAAATTTTAACCAATGAGAAATCTTATAAAATACCATGAGTTACCGAACTCATGCTATTTGAAATCTACCTACTATACTTATCATTGCTTGTGCCGTGTGTGCTACATAATGTAAGGAGGACCAAGATAATATAAATAATATTAGTAATAACATACACAATTTCACTAGAGATTTATTTACACATTATTATTCCCAACATTAATCCATTAATTTATTCAATGTTTGTATTTTGATTTTCCAATACTCTTCCTCCAAATTCATAATTCCTACACGTTCTACATGTATTTCTTCAGCTATTTGGATTTATTTTTCGATCGCTGCTTAGGCCAGTAGATCCGACTATGAATAAGAAATGTTCTTGTTCATAGTCTGACCTGAAACAATATAAATTCATACATTATTTCTTAAAAATAGAAGATGAAATAGAATTTGTAAATAAACTTGTAAATATTATAATTTACATGAAATTTAGATTCAAAAATCTAATTACCTTTTTATTCAGAGGTTAATAAAGTTCGCAAACAAACCGAATTGGGATGACAATATCCCAATTAGAAAAACGTGATCTTTTTCTCGTTCTGAATTAATTGTTAATTTCCATTTATAATATTATCATAAACACATAATAAAACTTTTCAAAATGGTGCCGCTTCTTTTTCTTAAAACCTCCATTACTGTCAAATTTATGGTCTTGATGTTGGTGTCGCCATATATAATATTATTTTTGCTCTTTAAATCATTCAATAACTAAATAATGACTAAAAAGCGTTTATGAGTAAAGAAAAGTTAAACACTGAATAACATTTTAAATAGTACTTAGCTATCTACTACTTAATCCGTTATTTAAGAGATTTTTATGAGTAAGACCGTTATCTATAACTATTAGTGACCAAAAGACTATACTAAGAATAGGAAAACTATAAGAGTCAAATGATTCCGATTGCTTCAATGTGAACTTAGTCGTCCTCAAAATGGTCACAACAATTTTCCCGTAAATGACATTGGCATAGAATTTTACAGCTTTAAATATGGTCTATCCAAAGATTTTCATAGGGCATCGTGCCTCTACCCAGATGGCTAGTCCGCCTTACTAAAGCATGACATTTTATATCACTCCGCTTGAGGGGTCCCTGAGCAAATCGCTCTCAGTTCGTATTGCGCACGGCTGTCACCGCGACATACTCGCTGTAACTGATTATATAAAAAATGACGACTTGCTTATTGAAATACTGTCACAACACTTACAAAACCCAAGGAAAAATTAAAAAACTAACCTTCCATGTGTAAGTATTGCGATTTCGTCACTTTTAATTACCTAAACTTATTTTAGAAATATACGTTTCGGTGGTGACAGTTTTTATTTTTTAAATCTTTTCCGGCCATGTTTTATGGAAGGTTGCCACAACATGAAAATTAATTTTCCACATTTTTGTTAAGGATTATTAAAAGATGATATCGAGTACCTACTGATTATTTTTGATAATTCTAACCTCCCGATTTGACAGGTATTTTGACCATAGAGGTCAAAATAATGAGAAAACTCCTCATTAAATATTATCTACACAACCAGTGTAATCAATAAAATTAATTTTATTGGTAATACAAGAGCTAACACAGATTGCCAACCTAACTAAACTTATTGTCCAAACATTTGCATATATTCGTTTATATTATGTAGCAAAATCCGAAAATTTGTTAAAGAAATACAATTTCAAAACGACAGCTGTATATAAAACAACTGCAATTGCAAGAGGTCTAATTTTTGTTCATAAATACTACTTATATGATGTAGGATTTATGTTTTGGGTACCCAAGGTATCAATTTTAGAACTTTGAAAATAAAAAACCGTTTTCTCAGAGATTTTTCGCCCCCAAAAATCCCCATATAGTAAATTTCATCGAAATCGTTACAGCCGTTTTCAAGATATATCAAAACATAAAAATATTGTACATTTTATGGTATAGGATATATATTGTAAACAAATATTGCTCGTATAATAGTACTTATGTACATGAAAAATTTCCGGACCGAAATTTATAAATTCCGCCATTTAGAGGAAAATGTTTTTTTAACTGCCACCCTATGCAAACTACACAGACTGTCAATCTGGCTTGTTTATTTCATGTTCCCATAGAGGCTACTATCCTTCTGGACGTTTTAAATTCTTTTGGGTCTATCCTTTTTTAATTTTGTTTTTAAGAAATATGTGTGTGTGTGTGCGAGATAACTTAGAATCAGTACCTATTGTATCATTGTAGTATAGACAGACCACAGAGCAAGGCGTCCCACGCGCCTATATCAAAGAAATTGAGCCTATATATAGACGAAAACAATGACAATCCTCGTGTACCGTGAATTTTGAAAATCGCATAACCGAGTGCAAGCAGTCGACAATCTAATATCGACTCTATACCACAGCACTATATATTAAATGATAAGACTCAGAATAAAGACTACTTGATAAGACAATACAAAAATGTAATCTGATGGTAAAACGGTGCCAATTGCAACTAACACTGCTGTAGATCAAGGCGTCTCTAGGAGAATGGCGAGATTTTTGTTAAATGCTCTGTGAGACACCAATTAGAATTTAGAATGCAACCCGTAACATTAAATGTATCTTTATTCGGGACGACTGGATCTACTAATTTAATTAGACTCCCACCTTCCCAATTTCAAGCCAGGCTTAATGAAAAGATAGGTACTGCGGTGTACCAATTTGGTGAGAGGGTCATCTTATTAGAGACTATAAGGTTGTTGTGAGGAAGCTAACATGTTGTGGTTCTCGTAAACAATGATCAATTTAGACCCTTTTAGCCGAGTCCATTTCCAGGCCATCGATGGCCATTATATTTAATTTTGTATAGCGTGGGAACCGGAGTATCTTGATTTAAGTTTATTGGTTATTTTTACACCAACTCCTTTTGTATAGGGTTTACTTACCATAGATATAGAAGTAGGGTAATAGCGTCAATAGCATTACCTTGTACGAAGTGTGAGCAGTTTGCATATAGATGCATTCATAAAGATATCGTAGAATTCGAACCAAATTTAATGGCGGCTGTGAAGTGCGCTGCGAGTCGGCTTTGCCCAGGTACAGTCATAGAGTAACTTATATTGGTTGATACATTCATCTCATACATTCAACTGGCAGAATATGTGATACCATATATTAATAATACCATACCATTTGTTACCATATTCTCGCAAATACATATCTTTATCTTAATCTCGAATGTACCGCATATCTTCGTTTTCGCTACTGCGCAGCGTTCCGCTCCTAGTTGCACAGCCGCCAATAAGTTTTAATCAGTCTGTCTGTACACTAGTATCTTAGGTACTAGTCCCTGCCTCAGGTTCGTGAAGTAAATTCGTTTAAGTCGAAAGACTTCGTGCCGCGGCTGCGTTGACCGTACTTGTGTCACGTTACATACTCTAGTACAAATCATTCTACTAATATTCTATCTCTATGGGTTTTATACATCGAACAATTACCCCAAAGATGCGCAATGAGGTTCATTTTGGTTTCATATATTCCGCCAATTTCCCAACGCCGAAAATGCGCTCTGATTGGCCAAGTCAAAACACACGATGCAATGATTGGTCCTTACTGTTCAAAATCACTGACTAGTTTCGGAATTTGATTGTTCAGTATTGTTACTCTGAATATTACAGCATATTTTCTGGCCCCACGCCACAAATGGAATACCTGAATCAAAATTTTGGATTGGCCAGCATGCTTACCAAATTTAAAGTAGAAAGTACCTACCTACCTATGTCTTAGTTTAAGATAATAAAAGCCTGGCGTACCACCATCAAGCAGTTAATCTGTCTCCAAGCAAAAGAAATAAAAATAAACCTGTAACCTAAAAATTAGGACATTCTTAGGAAAAAAAATACCGATATAGCTCGTAGAGTTAGCTGAAGACTGAAGTGGCAATGGGCAGGGCTCCAAGAAACGATTACCGTTGGATAAGGAAGGTTCTCGAGTGGTGACCACGTACTGGAAAGCGCCGTGCGGGACGACCCACCAGGTGGACCTACGACCATGGGCCCAAGTCTGCTATTTCAATAGTGTACCAATGAACTTTCAGTGGTGTCATAATTGTGACATTTTACAGTTTTGGTAGTCTACTAACACAATAGCGTCATAATGGCGCAGGGGCGCAGACATGGGCCCCTGGTCAGAGTCGCTAGGCTCCGTTGGAAGCAAGCGGCCCAAAACCGTTCGAAGTGGAAGTTAATGGGAGAGGCCTATGTTGAGCAGTGGACATCCTTAGGCTGATATGATGATATGATGAACCAAAAAATAGCCTACACCAATTTCTGTACTTACACCTTTCCTTGATTCAAATCATGAAATGCAGACACGATGTAGTCATTAATTTGATATATTTGCTACAGTTTTGTAAATACCACGTTCTTGAAACATCACGTTCATATTTCTAAATACGATGACACTTGAATACATAAATGGGTATGCTCCTGGATCTATAAGCTAAGATTTGTATTCATCCCTTGCCTACCGAATTAATTCGACGAATACCTTGTAACAGCCTTTGTGTTAATATTGAGATTAATTAAATTTAGCTGTTCCCATTTCGTCGTTACCTACATCGTGATATTAGTCATTCCAATTTAATGGATGTTTTTTTTCTGCATCTGACATAAATCTGACTTCAACAAGTGTCTGATTAAAGCCAAGAAGATTAGATTAGTATAGAAAGCCAAGAAGAGAGGGAGCTCAACTGCCCCGCGCGTTGCTGGCCCTTAATCATTAATTTATTTAATCTGAACACATATTTTTGAACCCAATTGGCAAATGCACTTATTACATGAGTGAAAGTAATTTTGGTTCACCATTAAGATTGCTTGCAATGGATGATTGAATGATCCATAATTCCGCTTTCTGATTAATATTTGTTTAATTGTATATCGCGTGTAAAAGAGAAAACAAAATAATATATTCAGGCCACATACGGTAGCTTATTTTTAACCGACTTCAAAAAAAGGAGGAGGTTCTCAATTCGGTTGTATTTTTTTTTAATGTTTGTTACCTCATAACTTCGTCATTTATTAACCGATTTTGATTTTGTTTTTTAAAGGGTACACTTCCCGTTTGGTCCCATTGTCATCAGATCAGGATTTGATTACTTCTAAGTGTACTTTGAAGTCGGTTTAAGTTTTTTTGTAAAACAGTTCAATTATTTATTTCATAGTCAACTTAAAACTCTCGGACCAACAACATTTTCAGATCAGTATAGTGCCGGAATGAAAAGGTCCGTCAGTTTTCAACTTTTTCGTTCAACATGTATTGATGAACTAAAATCTTCTTGTTGGTATAATAAAATCTATTCTTGCAAGCGAAAACCAACTCTAAGGTGACGACAATTTTCCTTCCGTGACTGTACTATAATAAGTCTATGATTTTCCGATGAGCAGAGCAATAACACTCAGGACAGAGCATCGTGATGTACATACTGATGAGAATATATCTTGGTTTCTATTTACCACGTAACTACCATCATCGGCTATAGTTAATAAATTATGGTAATGACACGAAGGTATACTATGTTCGACAATGGCTTTGTAATTAAATTATTTTGATAGCAGTTATGAAGTATGTGCTCCATGTTAGATACTCGTGTCTAAATAATAGAATTGCTTTCTACATGAAAGATAGTTCCAATCAATGTCCAGATTACTGATTTTTAAGGAATACTTTCCAATTCTTTTTGCACTCTTATAGAGTCTTTACTTTGATTTTTAAACCTTTCCTTAAAATAGATCATAGACTTCAGAACTTTGAAGACTTTTTTCAATATCTACTGAGCTTTATGTATCTAAGTACTCGTATTTAAGAATATTTTTACGGAATATACACACTTATTTTGACTTATACTGGGTGTAACGAAATGGGTATAATACATACACGTACATCTGAAATAGGCGAAGACTACATCAGGTACAGAGTCTCTAAAAAAAGTTTCAGCTGGAAAAAAATACTCGAAAATTTGAACCAAATTTTTCCATCTAAGTTTATTAAAGTATAATTTTGCGTCTCTTGCTAATATTTCTCTTCCGCGATCTGTGCGCCTAATACCAAAAAAGTTACACCCTGTATATCATGACTAGTTTACTAATTCATAATGGTCTCATAATGAATGAAGAATGAAATAAAATTAGTACAAAATCTGTTAAAACTGACAACTAAAAAGATAATTATGGCACGATTGTAGTTTCAGTGGCAAATCATCGGAAAGCTATTATTGGGCCATTATGATACTACTGTGTTAGTAGACTACCAAAACTGTAAAATGTGTAAATTTTGACACCACTGATAGTTCATTGGAACACAATTGTAATAGCAGACTTGGGTCCCAGTTCTGCTGGTAAACAATTAACTTATATAAATGAAGAATTGAGGGAGTATTTTCAAAAAAAATATTAAAAATCGTGTAGCTGAATCATTGAATATTTCAGTCAGTAATGTTACTCAGCATTTATTTGAAGCTACAATTAAACTGCTCGCTATTTGTATGAGCCATAGCGTTCGCTTCTACAGTTGCGGGCCAAACCACAAAGATAACAAAAATTACGACAGTGTTGGCATTCGTAAAGTCTTTTCGGAAATCGTAAAACATTACAATGTGGCTTCACAAAGTGTTTATTTACCAATTATGTTATTTTTTTCGTGACCTCGACCTAATTTCGGAATATTACATTTTGGATCACCAACAATGCACCTATTTTCGTAGTACAATCAACTCATAGCGATTAACTTTACATTAGCAAAATAGTTTTTAGGGTTCGTTTGTTTGTTGTCGGAAGGCACGTAAAGCCGTTGGTCCCGGTTGTCACGCTAGTTGGAGGCCTCCTATGTGGCGAATAATGATATCCTAATATCCTGGGACATTCCTCACACACGGTCATCTGATCCCAAACTAAGCAGAGCTTGTACTATGGAAACCAGACAACTGGTATACGACATAATAATATATAACTTGTTGTTATAAATACATATTTATTATACATAATTACACCCAGACTCAGGACATACCGACATGTTAATGCACAAAAATGCTACCTGCTTGGGGCCTTTACTGGGCACTTTGGAACCAACGACATGCTCATGAAGATGGGTCTAACCGCGACACCCACGTGCAGGTTGTGTGGGGAGCATACGGAACGCATGGAGCACCTTCTGTGCACATGCGATGCACTGGCTGGTAAGCGAATGAGTCTCCTAGGGATCGGATATCCAAAACCAGAAGACTACGGGCTCATATCTCCTAGCCTCGTTGTGAAACTCATGAAAAGAGTTTTCAACGAGACTGGGGAGGAGTAAGTTATCTAGGGGACCACAATGGATCCCAATGGGTCGAAGTGTCCGAGTTATTCCTCGGCCCCTGCACAAGATAAGATAAGATAATGCACAAAAATGTAAATCAATGAAATAAATGTTAGTGGGAGCTTCAAATTGCATCTGCGAGAAACCCGTAACAGTTTGTTGCAATCATCAGTTGGTATAAGGAAACAGGAGACACCCCTGTATCAGGTTGATGATGATGACAACTCTTGTGATAAGTAAAAAAATGGTAGGTACTTCCCAATAATTATCACTTCTCACTTTTCCGTGCTTCTCACCATTAATGTTGCATATAAGAATCTTTGCTGTGTTAATACTTCAGGTAGTTATTGCTGAAACATTTTCATTAATGCGAAGCCAGATCATTATTGTATTTTACGAATGGTCATTATCATTTTAACATTAATATTATCATCAATTTTACTGTTAAACTTTAATTTCGGTAATAATGAAACAGTAAGTGAATAATTATTTGTAATATATGAAAACGCCACAGGTTTAAGTAAATATTTACGGAACAGTTTACACAAGATTATTTCAATAATTAACGATCAATCATTATTTTTGATTTACATGTAAATAAATCGGTCAGTAAATCAATGACATTTATTTTCATGGATTCTATATATTCATTTCTCATTGTGTATACAGAAGAAGACGTTTGTTTGATGTGATTGCTATGGTGATTAATCATTAGCTATTCAGACTACAAAAACGAACAGTACCTACCTACTTATATGTATGTACACGGCAGAAATATGGCTGTGTGACAATTTATATTGAGAATCTGTCAGACTGGCATAACTATCCAGGGAAATTCATCACACACGACTATCTGATCCCAAACTGAGCACAGTACCTACTATGGAAACCAAATAGCTACATGTACTACTTTTTTTTGTAAATACATAATTAATTACACCCAGACTCACACAAATGCATGTCCTAGGGAGGGAATCGAACCTAGGACCTGCGGCGTGATAGGTGGAATTTAAACCAACGTTTAGTTTATATTTTTACTATGGATAAAAGTTAATCGACGTTGGTAAAATTGGGCCTTAGTTAAAAAGCATTGTATAAGCACAGTAGATATGTATAAGTAAGACGCCAATCCCACAGTGAGCAGACTAGAGAACTGCGGTCAAAGTTCTGCGATCCGCGGTCACTATACCGCTCGCTATGAGATCGGCGCCAAAGGGTAAATAAGTCTATATCTACACCATTTGATATAGTCATGCCAACATAACCTCCTTCAAAATGAAGCGCAGAAAAGAAATTAAAAAGAATAAAAAGGTGAAATTACCGAACACATTAAACTCAATACAATGGGACAGAAACGTTAAAAATTCCGTTTGCGAAGAGATATACCGGGTACTTTGTCATTCCATTATGTCGGATGTCGTGCACGACCGCGCTTGTTTTATTCATGCTCGTCACATTTTTCACTGAATTATGTCTTATAGTAGTACTGGAATTTAATAAAGCCATCGCATAGAGCTAATTATTTAATTTATTTGAATGGTATTTGGCAGTTAAAGCCACTCCATTTAGGCCCTAGTAGGGCACTTATGAAGGTACTGAAGCTTCTAATGTCACCCCCGGTTCTGAATTCGAACATCAACTGAGAAGAACCGGCAAGAAACTCAATTTGTAATAATCATAGTTACTTCTAGGCTTTGTGTGTCACCACCTTCGGCCACATTATCACTTACCATGGTGAGATTGTGGTCAAACACGGGTCTATACATAGTAAATAAAAAATAACTTCATGGAAAAAACTAAGTTGCATAGTTATAGTTCTACGTCATAAAGCTGACAAGCAGCCAAGTGGTCCAGCTGATGGTAAGTGGTTTCCGTCGCCTGTGGACATTAGCAGTAGTTCAGTAGACCTAGCATTGCATTCTTCGTAGACCTAACATCGTACGATAAGTGTGTCTACGAGCTGCTACGAGGCTACGAAATCGTCGCAACATGCAAACTCTATTATGACAACATAAAATAAACCCTGCATACCACCATCGAAATTCATATATTTATATACCTACATATTTTTTAAATTGAATACACTTGCGTCTGGCCTTGGACTGACCCCAGGAGGAGTTATGACGAGGCTGAGGATGTAGCACGCTTACCCAGAAAATGCCTATTCACTCTGGCCTTGACTTAATTCCTTCTGGACTTCTTTACTATGAATAGGCTTGTGTTTGACTACAATCTGACCATGTTAAGTGATTGTATGGCCAGAGATGGTGACCGACCACTGAAATCGTGGAAGGGAACTATAGGGGTGAAGATCATTTGATAAACTAAAAGATAAATCGGTAAAAGAAAACTATTATTTTAAAACTTTAACTTCAAATTAAATTATTAAATTTAACTATTCTAACTAGTTCTAACTGGTTCCTTCAGTTATGATAATTTTATTAGAGAAACTATAGACATAGATAGTTCTGTAATATTGCCCGCTGCGGAACTCTGCCCGTAGTGTATGGATCAAGCAAACTTTCAAAGACAAAGTTTCTGCATTTGATATAGGATGCAGCAATCAGGACGTATTAACTGCTTAATAGGGGGATTAAAATGTTATATAGTTCTAACACAATGTTATCCCTATTCATTATTAAATTAAATTGGTATGGGGTAATTAAATTACCCCATACCTTTAGAGCCGCGTTCGAGATGTCAAAACATATATTATACATACACAAACATTTAAAAGGATGCTTTTGCTGAGAATAAACTAACCAGTCTAGCTCCAAATTCTCCTACATTTTTCACTTTTGTTTAATAATACTCATATATAAGCTAAAGGCAAGGTCCTTTCCACATGTTTGCCTCAATTTGAAACGCTTCAAACCCTCGTCACTGGACCCGAACTTGACAATAAAGTAGGTCTACTACGTGGCTGAAGACAATCTATCGAGAAACGCTTTATTTCAACGGGTTTTGGTATTATTTATCATATAGTTTAGGTAAAACGTTGATATTTTATTATGTTGCGGTGGTCCTGAAAGTAATATCTCATTTCAATTCAAAATGGTGTTCTTTTTTGTATATGTTGAGTTGTCCCGCGTTCCTGGAATAAGGCGGCCTGTGTCCTATTTAAGGAATTAACTAATAAGTAACCATTTATCAAATTTCTTAATAATCCGTTCAGTCGGTACGGAGCTGTGAAGTAACAAATATATATTATATACGTACACATACACACACACATACCGTAGATTATTAAAATAACAGTTTCCATCCTTACTTTTGTTTTACTCGTTTTTTCCGAGTGGACAATTTTACCACGGGATGCAAATATAGGTATTATGATTTATTTCAAGATGGTATCTACAACCTTCATGAAAATTTGTTCAGCCAAATTTTAATATCGATTAAGATTATGATGACTTGGCCCTAACATGCCCTTTACGGTGCAGGTTGGCGAAGTATCAGAAATATATATTATAGCTGCGTGTGCGGTCACTCAAAGATTAGTATTGAAAATATATCGTAATATGCCTCGCTATGATTTAAATTAATAAATTGTATACGTCTGTGATGAGCTTAAATCTAAACAATTTAGAAATTCTTGTTCAGCAAAATATATCCTGTACAAATACAACATGATAAACTTGTAAAAAACCGAGGCCGTGCTCCTAAAATAGGGCCTTCACTTCCACAACAACACGAAGTCGCATAAACGAGTCATTTTCGCTATTATCACCGAATAATATAGCCATTAAAAAGATAGCTAAGGGTTAATTGCGACAAGCGTAAATCAAGATTTCAGTGATAGGGCCTATAAAGTCAACGGAACCTTTAAAGTGTCGTCTACAAAACGAGAGATTTTGAGATGCTTTCAGCTAGAATTTATATTTTAATCTGTTATTTAGAAAGACAAAAACCTATTTAGAAAGACACAAAGTAAATTTTATAATAATACCATGAGCAAAATTGTACAGTGATATGCCGGAAAAACTAGATATTATTAGAAAAAAAAGTGAAAAACTTCTTACTTAAGGCTCACTTAAGGCAACCTTTTTAGGGGCCGATCCCACAGCGAGCGGTCTAGTGTTCTGCGACCAAAGTTCAGCGTTCCGCACTCACTGTAATCATTTCGGCGCTTTCGATCATTGCATACAGCGAATGCGGCACCCGCCGGTCAAGGAGAACGCGTTTAGAACTCTGCCGCAGAACTCTAGACCACTCGCTGTGGGATAACATCGTGAGGTTATGACATCATAAATAAAATAAATATCCTGGGACATTTCCTCATCTTGCATTGTTAATAGTCGGCGTATTTTAAGCTTCCACGGACTTTCGTGCTCCCTAAGTGCTGGTCGAATATCACGGCACTCGGCTAGCTCTTGTTGTCGCTAACGTGCCTTCCGTACTGGAACCAGTCGGTATTGCGCGGGGCGATGGCAAGAGACTGGATGGTATGTCTTTGATCCCTTGGAGTGTCGGCAAGTCGCTGGTGTGGGATGCCACATGTGTCGATACACTCGCGCCATCTCACTTACCGGCTACTTGTAAAGCTGCAGGGGCAGCGGCGGCCAGTGCGGAAAATTCAAAATTCAAAAAATATGCATCGATTGGACCTAATTATATTTTTATGCCTTTTGCGGCCGAGACCTTGGGACCATGGGGGTCAGAAGCTCGCCGTTTTGCTCGCACCTTGTCTTCAAAATTGATCGAGACCTCCGGAGACCAGCGGGCGGGGAGCTTTTTCCGCCAACGCGTCAGCTTGGCTATCCAAAGAGGAAACGCTGCCAGCCTTCTGGGAACCTTGCCGTTAATCGGAAGCAGCGGCAGGCTTGAGGAAATTTTCTATATATAGATTATATTTTGTAAATATAGATTGTATTTTGTACATATTTGTTGTAAATAAAAAAGCTTCCATTTGTCTCTTCTATTCCTCATATCAGTATTCACTCCTTTTCTACTTATGAGATAAACATGATATGTATGAGATGTCATCTTTCACACAACACATCCATTTCTTTTTCAGTCGTCCTCTTCCAATATATCCATCAACTGTTTTAAAACAAAAAACAAACTGCCTAACAAAAGCAAAACAAAGAAGCTCAATAGAATAACTTTCATCGAGTTAAGCCAATATTATTGAGCTCGCGAGTTATCTTTGATAAAGAATCTACCATGATCCAACTTGTTGTGTATTGTGTTTGGTAGCTTTCAAATTAATTGAAAGTAAACAATAGGTTTGATATCATCTAATCCCTCAGCGACTCGGTTTTGTTGGTAGCTTGACCTATTAACGATCGAACGTTTTATGTGATCCGACGAGGCTGTTGTGTTTTTGATTAGAAAGATTTTCATCTTTTTTTTTTTTATACGACTAAGTCGGTAAACAAGCATACGGCCCGCCTAATGGTAAGCGGTTACCGTAGCCATATGGACGCTTGCAACACACGAAGCATCGCTCACGCGTTACCGACCTTTCCCCCCTCCCCAATGAGCTCTGGCGACCTTACTCACGCGCAGGAACACAACTTTACACAACATAAAGTTATTTGGCTGCGGTATTCCGTAAGGTGGAGGTACTTCCCCAGTCGAGCTGCTCTTTGAGCAAATAAACGCTATGCTCTAACTCTCTCTGCGGCTTTAGCAATCAATAAAATCATAATTTGAAAGGTTAAACTATCATACTTCATACGGTTTTACGAGTATAATATAAGGACTACAATTATGAGCTCATGCCTTTTTAATCCATTTTTACAATCGTGTCGTATTATTTTTAACGTACTTTTTTAGAGAGGTAGAGCATAGTGTTTATTCGCTCAAAGAGCAGCTCGACTGGGGAAGTAGTAAAGTTGTGTTCCTGCGCGTGAGTAAGGTCGCCAGAGCTCATTGGCGAGGGGCAAAGGTCGGCAACGCGTGAGCGATGCTTCGTGTGTTGCAAGCGTCCATATGGCTACGGTAACCGCTTACCATCAGGCGGGCCGTATGCTTGTTTACCGACTTAGTCGTATAAAAAAAAACGTATTTATTACATTACAAAACAAGTTTTCTAAAGTTAGTAAAAATGGGTATTATTAAAAAAATACATAAAGGCCACAATGTAATAATGCTAATAATTTCTAAAAGATAAGTAAGATAAAAAAGCAGTCATCTTCTCATTTTTATAGTAGGTAAATACCTAAACATTATCGTGAACCCTTATCGGTCTCGATTGGAGGAGATTTCCCAAAATGAGCACGTAGTAAGTACTCCCATAAATTTAAACAGAGGCACTAAATCTTTTTTAACTTTTTATACAATCGCCCAAATGGAATCCCTACGTGACCCCATAGCACAATCAATTATTGTCTCTTGAATCGATGGAAATAAATCGGGACCATAGAATTTTTGTCTGAAATAGAATTTGTTACAGATTAAAACGTTCGCATATGGTAATGTTCCTTTCAAACCGTACAATCCTTACTAATATTATAATTGCGAAAGTGAGTTTGTTTGCAACGCCTTCACGCATCTCAACTGATCATCATGAAATTTGGAATGCAGATAGCCTATGATATGGAGAAGGACATAGGCTAGTTTTAATCCCAGGAACGCGGGTGAAACCGCGGGGGACAGCTAGTACTTCAATAAATGGAGGATGGATGTTCAATAAAATGACTAAGTGTGCGGCTGACTTGGGTTAAATATGATAGGGGTTCTGAGGCTTTTTCAAATGTGAGTGTAAATGACAATACAGTAAAAGCAAAAAAAAAAACATAAAAAAGTATTCTTTTTGAGGTTTTCGCCGGTTCTTCTCAGTTCAATACAAACGTCCGGATCTGAACCTATGTAGTTGCTTTTCTAGTTTTAACCTTCATTAGTGCCCTCTTTTGGAATTAGCTGAATAAACGGCTTAACTTGACATACCAGTTGGCGCAGTTAGTTGGGATTCCACCTATCACGCCATAGGTTGTGGGTTCGATTCCCAAACAGGATATATATTTGTATTCATGAACATGTCTGTATGTCCTGAGTCTGGATGTAATTATGTATATTAAGTATGTATTTACAAACAAAAGTAGTATATTATGTATCCGTTGTCTGGTTTCCATAGTACATAGTACTCTGCTTAGTTTGGGATCAGATGACCGTGTGTGAGCAATGTCCCAGGATATTTATTATCATTATTACTTCGATATTATTAGCTCTCTGAACTCTCTTCTTATTTTGGGTTAATATAAAAGAGCAATAAAATAACGAATATCACCTGTCCTTAGCACATTTATGTCAACAATGTAACACCTTTAAAACGATTGATCATTGGCGAATAAAATAATAACCGATCATTCTATTTGATAGATTGATAAATCACCTTATGTACCTATAGCACTACGACGTGAATACGTGAATAAAGTAGGTGATCAAGTACTGAGAGCAGGTTAGGGAAGGTAAATCACTTGTCTTGATACTTTATGGCTCTCCTGGGAAATTGGGCGCAAGGTATTGTTCAAGACTGATAAGTAATCGAGCCTGATGTATTAAAAGTAGGCTACATGACTTTTGGATTATATAAAGGCCCGTATTATATATATGTACATAGAGCGGCATCACACGGCTTTGCCACTCGGAGGGAAAGTACTGTACATACCTACTTAACAAATTTTTTCAAGACACTAGCTCGTAAAGTGTTTTTTATTGCACTGATTATAGTTTCATAATGCAGCTTATTACGCACTAGTGCTTTTTACATTACCGCCCAGTTTTATGATAGGTATTATCCCGATTATATTAATTTTGTACCTCATTGCAAGTGATATGTCCGTAGACGAAGCTCATAATTTAAAGAGAGTAATAAAAGAAAAGAGAATAATAAAACTAAATAAATGGCTGTGACATACACGGACAGACAGACAGACATGACGAATCTATAAGGGTTCCGTTTTTTGCCATTTGGCTACGGAACCCTAAAAATATACATGATGTACATTACGATTCAAACTTCCACCGAAAATTGGTTTGAACGAGATCTAGTAAGTAGTTTATTTTTAATACGTCATAAATTGAAATTCATATCAAATACTCAGGTCTATCTATACTATCATTTACTTATATATCTACAGGTTTGTACGGAACCCTCGGTGCGCGAGTCTGACTGGCACTTGGCTGGTTTTTTTTATTTTCATAAATTCGTGTATTTTGAGTTTTATTGCATATCAACGGTGGTGTTTTATCCAATAAAGATCAATTCATGTGCACCAGTGAAGTGAAATGAAATGAATTATATGTATCGTGACTTTTCAATTTTCTGAAAAAGTCCGTGAAGAGTTTTAGTACAATGACCACCATTGTAGTTGACTGGACGGTGACCGATGATGCGGACTATGTGAACATTAATGTGCGTACTATATGAAAGTGATATTATAAATAAAATGCATGCGACTGAAGGACTTTGTATGCATGGTCATGAACAAATTATAAAAAAATATATAAACCTAGCTGAAGAGTTTTGTACAGCGCTAAACTTACTTTTAGCCACAGCTTTTAGCGACCTAGGGTAGTTGTAAAAAGCTTAAAGGAGTAATTAAAAATCTGTTTATATAAGCAACTTAGTTTTATTTTTATATTAAGATTAAATACTACAATTTTTAACAAAGTTTGACCAAGATTTTTAACAATTTTATTGAACTCTAGCCATTGCAAATACATATGTAGCAGGTATCTTAAAGGTCAGTCCCAGAAGCTTCTCCATGTCCTTATAACCGATCTCGAGTAATGTCTCCCAACCATCGCGTTCAGTTGCTTTACGAACGCCAATCGATGTGATCCAACAGACTGTCATAGGAATACCATACTCTTTGCAAATTGCTCGCCTGTAATTAATATAAATTAACTTTAAAAAAAATACCGCCTACAAAGTACACTAAAAAGTAAGAAATAACAATATTTACTACAGAATACGTCATGCGATTTCGCTGACTTCAAAACAGTGTCAGATAAGTGTTATTTCTTACTTTTTAGTGTACTTTGAAGGCGGTTTTTTTTTTGTTAAAAAGTTAATTTAATTTTGAATTTTTAGTTTCATATAAACTTAAATACTTTCGCGTAAACAATGCATATTTATGCGATAACAGCAATCGTAAGAGTTCCGTTCTCGGTCTCCTCAACTCATCATCAAAGATCTATATAAAATTTATATGGGACCATTTCGGAATAAACCTCTTTCAAACAAAAAAAAATTTTGAAAATCCGTCTATATATGAGTTATACCCGAACATACATAAAAAAAATAAAACAATATCAGCCTTACTCATAAACGCTATTTAAAGTTAAGTCATACTTAAAACCGTTATTTAAAAAAATCTTCACTCATAAACACTATTTAACCTTATTCACTAAAAACGTTATTTAAAGAGCTGTCAAATTAAACAACCTACGACCCTTGTTTAGCGCGTTAAATAGCAAAATGGCCGCCAAATAAACAGCTGATGCTTGAAATATTTTTCGATTGAACCGATTTGGAAAATTCTTTTTTTGTCTGGAAGGGTACACTTCCCGTTTGGTCCCAGTTTGGTCATCAGATCAGGATTTGATTACTTCTTAGTGTACTTTGAAGTTGGTTTAAGTTTTTTGTAAAACAGTCCAATTATATTCTGAAAATACGATGGATATATATGATGTTAGATTATATAGAAACACCATAAATTACTTAAACTTATACTACCTGGATGACCGGCCTTTGCTCGTTTTTAGGGTTCCGTAGCCAAATGGCAAAAAACGGAACCCTTATAGATTCGTCATGTCTGTCTGTCTGTCTGTCTGTCCGTCCGTATGTCACAGACATTTATTTCCGAAACTATAAGAACTATAATGTTGAAACTTGGTAAGTAGATGTATTCTGTGAACCGCATTAAGATTTTCACACAAAAATAGAAAAAAAACAATAAATTTTGGGGGTCCCCATACTTAGAACTGAAACTCAAAATTTTTTTTTTCATCAAACCCATAAGTGTGGGGTGTCTATGGCTAGGTCTTCAAAAATGATATTGAGGTTTCTAATATCATTTTTTTCTAAACTGAATAGTTTGCGCGAGAGACATTTCCAAAGTGGTAAAATGTGTGTCCCCCCCCCCTGTAACTTCTAAAATAAGAGAATGATAAATCTATAAAAAATATATGATGTACATTACGGTGGAAAGTTCCACCGAAAATTGGTTTGAACGAGACCTAGTAAGTAGTTTTTTTTAATACGTCATAAATTGAAATTAATATCGAATACTCAGGTCTATACTACCATTTACTTATATACCTACAGCTTTGTACGGAACCCTTGGTGCGCGAGTCTGACTCGCACTTGGCCGGTTTTTTGTAAATCATATTAGTTTTCCTCACAAAAGAAGGAACTTGAAAAAAAAGGAAAAATATGATCATCTGAACTCGAACAGGATCTTCTGGTTTCGGAACCGCCCGATTTCCCATCTGGCTATGATAATCCTGTAGATGGTGGCGACATTTACCTTCGTAGGTATTCTAATTATATTGTAGCAGTTTTTCATTGCCTGAAAACACGGTTATAACGACGTTTCCTAAAAATGAAACTTAGCTAGATCGATTTATTGCTCCCGAAACCCCACGCATACTAAGTTTCATGAAGATCGTTGGAGCCGTTTCCGAGATTCAGATTATAAGTATACAAAAATTGCTCGTTTAAAGGTATTAGAGGGATGAATTTTTAAGTCATAGGTGATTCATATAGCATACTTTGATTAAGGATAGGTACATCCAGATAGAGTTTAGCAGCTTTGCACGCGTCGATAAAAATACGCTCTAACTGTTAGGGGCTAAATCAAATAAAAATAAGTAAAAATGCAAAATAATGATCAATATTTTAATTTCTCCCGATTTTAATTAGAATATTTTAACAACTACTATCATTATGACAAGCAGAATGACGCAAAGGGAGCGTAAAACGTGGCTGTTACGCGCAGCAGCCTATAAAAGTTGACCTATTTTGTATATTAGTGTAGTATGGCGACGTTCTTTCTAGGTATATTTATTTCTATGATAGCATAATAAAACAACTCCTACTCTATTTCACATAGGTTGAGTCGTGAAGGTCAAGGGTTTTTACCAATATCTAGTGAAGTTCCATTTTATTAATCTGAAATAGTACTCACAATATTTGATGAAACCTCGCTCTATCATCATAGTATTCCTTTATTATATCGAAATAAACTTTAACCAATGAGAAATCTTATAAAATACCATGAGTTACCGAACTCATGCTATTTGAAATCTACCTACTATACTTATCATTGCTTGTGCCGTGTGTGCTACATAATTTAACTAAATTTAATTAAAATATGAGGGTTTCAGATCAGGGATCAAAAAAACGAGCAAAGGCCGGTCATCCAGGTAGTATAAGTTTAAGTAATTTGGTGTTTCTATATAATCTAACATCATATTATATCCATCGTATTTTCAGAAATAAATGAAAAATATTTCAAGCATCAGCTGTTTATTTGGCGGCCATTTTGGTATTTAACGCGCTAAACAAGGGTCGTAGGTTGTTTAATTTGACAGCTCTTTAAATAACGTTTTTAAGCAGTGAATAAGGTTAAATAGCGTTTATGAGTGAAGATTTTTTTAAATAACGGTTTTAAGTATGACTTAACTTTAAATAGCGTTTATGAGTAAGGCTGAACGTCTTTAAATATTTGCATCTGTGTAGTGGTTATCTAAAAAAAAAAAAACTTATCATATCCTAGAGCAGAAAATGGGACCCAATTTTAATGACTTTTGTTACCATTTCCTGACTTCAAAATTAGCAGACTGGACTTTTTCCAGATTAATGTTAACCATCATCAGCCTATAATGTCGCATTGCTGAGCACAGGCCTTCTTTCAAACATTAGAGTAAAAGGGATTGGGCAAATATTCCACCACGCGTGCCCACTGCGGATCGGTGGAGGTATGCTAGTGATCAACTTACTGTTGGAGTTTTGAAGCCGCCTAGTAGGCTTCCAACTAGCTTCACGACTATCATAATCAAGTGATAGCCAGGACCAATGGCTTTACGTGCCATTCGAAGTGTCCGTGTTAATGTGTCCCGTGCTAATGATAGCTATAGATATTTAAACTCGAACGAGAACCAATAGAAATGATAAGAATTTTCAATTATCTTCTTACCTGATTGGTATCATTGCATTACAAATACCTAATCCATTGTATTTCTGATTAACAGCAAGACCTGCATCGTCAAAAACCCTGTCTATTCCGTAGTTTTTCATTAATTTGGGTAAAGGGTATATTTTGTCCAGGAGTTGTGTAGATTTTGAATATATTTGCATTTCTTTTGTTTTATACTAGAATAAGAACAACAAAGTGATGTTGTATTAACTTTGAAAGTCGTAGCTCATTGATTTAAATCCTACAATCAGTTTTGGCGAAGAAAGTCATCGTAGTAAGTATACCGCCCGGCTGGCTTTCATTTTGAAAACTTGTCGCCATGTACTACTGGTGTTTCTCAGCAGCTACACTTGAGATTCAGTTCCAATCTAAGCGTTATGTGTTTACCACCTTCGGCCAAATTATCACTTACTATATGGTGAGAACAAACTTATGATAGTTTACCTCAGCGCTTAACATTTCATCTCGCCAATTGTCTCGTGTTTTCAGAGACATCATAGACATTGCAATTATTTCAGGGTTTGTATTATTATCATCCTCGTCTCGACAACATATTATAGAATGATTGGATGGTAGTGTTATTATTTGACTGATTTGGTGTCGATATTCTTCCATTGCATCTTTACTGTTTGACACGCCTTTAAAAAAATACAATTATTACGTACATAGGTGGTTTCTCCATATTCGCAGCTTCATTTGTTTTTTCAAAATCAAGTTTGATAAGACTTGATTTTAGTTTCATTTTACTTTTGATTCGAAAATGGGATGGCTTTGGCTATAAAACCGGGCCTAGTTAAATCTAATTAGTGTACCTACATTCAATACACTTTTCTTGGGGAACAGAGTTTGTATTTTTCTATGCATTTAAGGTATAAACATACGACACCTGATAATAAGCGGTTACCATCTATAGACGTTTTTAAAAAAAGATCTATTCTCATAAAAAATGATTTATTCTATCCGACTTACCTGTCATTTGATGGTAATGTTCATTCGATACAAAGTGTTTCATTTTGAAATCCAAAAAATCATCAAATCTGTTGCTCGTGAGGTCCTCGATCCGCAATTTTAATAGATTCCCGTTTTTAGTTCTTGCAGTAAATTTTGCCCAAACTCGAGCCGACGCTCTACTAGTTCGTAGCATGTTGTTCATGTACAAAATAAACTGGACAAATGCCTTGCTGATTAGCGTCTCGAGGGTTCCACAGCTGCTTTATAGTTTATATATACACAAAGCCTACTAAAATTTAAATAAATACAAAAGTTTGTGTTTTCTGTTTATATGAATGTTTGTCATTCACGCCATAATGAAAAACATAGGATACCTCGGACACGTGGGGAAAACATAACTAGTGCTCATAAAATAAGTATATGAAAGGAAAACTTTACGAAATGCATTACGCGTTAAGCAACAATATCTACACTCGCGAGCAACCAAATCGACTCAACCCATAATTACGCATACATACATGGATTTTTCGAAAACTACATATTTTAATTCTAAAAACCATATGTCTATTGAAAGCTTGAAACCTTAGCTTTACTTTAACACCATTATTATAAAAAAATAATCAGTACTTTTTTATTTAAGCAATTTAAACGGGCGCATGGGAAAATTCGCTCTCTCTGTACGTACGAGTTGCGTTACAAGCCACCCCTATAAAAACCCCCGCGACCGATTTTCCTTCATCATATCAGCCTATGGATGTCCACTGCTGAACATAGGCCTCCCCCATTGACTTCCACTTCGAACGGTTTTGGGCCGCTTGCATCCAGCGGTGCCCAGCGACTCTGACCAGGTCGTCGGTCCACCTGGTAGGAGGGCGTCCCGCTCGGCGCTTTCCAGTACGTGGTCGCCACTCGAGAACCTTTCTTCCCCAGCGGTTATCGGCTCTTCGAGCGATGTGGCCTGCCCATTGCCACTTCAGCTTACTAACTCTACGAGCTATGTCCGTCGTTTTCGTTCTCCTACGAATTTCCTCATTGCGGATCCTGTCACGTAGAGAAATTCCGAGCATAGCTCGTTCCATAGCTCGCTGAGTGACTCTGAGCTTATTAATGCGGCCAGCAGTAAAAGACCACGTCTCTGTCCCGTATGTCATCACTGGTAACACGCACTGATTGAAGACCTTTGTCTTCAGACTCTGAGGTATTCTGGACGTGAAGATATGCCGTAGCTTCCCAAACGCTGCCCAGCCGAGTTGGATTCTTCGATTGACCTCTTTATCGACAACAACAACAAACTTTAACAAATAGGACAAATTTGTCCTAGGTAAACATACTCGTCTACAACTTCGAGAACAGTGCTCCCAACAATCACCGGCATTGGCGGAATATGAACATTGGACATAATTTTTGTCTTGTCCATATTCATTTTGAGGCCTACCTGTTGAGAAACTCTGTTGAGGTCATTGAGCATGATGTTCAAAGCTTCCAGCGATTCCGCCATTATGACTATATCGTCGGCAAATCGAAGGTGAATGATGTGTTCACCATTGCGCCTTTCTTGAAGAAGAGCACCACCAAGCTTCCGCTCCATACTTCTGGCGTTGTAGATTCGTGTATGACGGAATTAAAAAGCTTCTGAAGGACTACAAGTACCGGTTTTCCACCCGCTTTCAGGAGCTCTGTTGTAATTCCGTCTTCACGCGCTGCTTTGTTGTTTTTAAGCTGTTTCAGAGCCATTCTAATCTCGTACAGGCTGACATCCGGGATATCTTCGGTGTAGTGCCGGGTCAACTTGGCTCTTGCGTCACTAACCGGAATTGGATCTGGTTTCTGTGATGAGGTGTACAGCTGTCCATAGAACTTCTCGATCTCTCTCAAGATCTCCAGCTTTAACGTGATGATGCTGCCGGTGTCGGTCTTCAGCTTGGTCAGTTGACTTTGACCAATAGACAAGTCTCTTGCGAACACTTTGGAACCTTTGTTCCGCTTTATTGCCTCTTCGATACATGATGTATTAAAGAGGCGCAAATCGTGTCGCATTGCGTTTGAGACCTGCCTATTTAGCAGCCGATATTCGGCTGTATCAGCTGAAGACTGCAACTTCATTTCACGTCGTCGCTTCATGAGTTTGAGAGTTTCATCCGAGAGTTTTTGGGTTCTATTTGTGCGGCGGGTCTTAAAGAACTTAGATCCTACCGCATGGACAGTTTCCACGAGCCTGTTGTTTGTATCGTCTACCGTCACGCAATCATCCAGGCATTGGAAGTGATTATGAAGTTCGAGCTGAAAGCTGTCAGGGTCTGGGACATATGCAGATTGGGATCGGAGCGTAGACTTTACCAGACGACATCTCTCCACCTGGATGTTCAGGTTCAGTGTGCCTCTTACTAATCGGTGATCGCTGCCGGTCTTAACCCTGTTGATCACAGAAACATCACTGAAGATTTGCCGCTTTGTCGTCAAGATAAAGTCTATCTCATTTTTGGTGGATCCATCGGGGCTAATCCGGGTCCATTTCCTGTGAGGCCGCTTTTTGAAGAAGGAGTTCATCATAAAGAGTCCCTCCAACTCTATGAAGTCGGCCAACCGTTGCCCCCTAGGATTCCTCTGCCCAATTCCAAACTGCTCCACTCTCAGCTCATCGTCATTCCTAATGCCTAGCTTCGCGTTAAAGTCCCCCATCAATACCATATAGTGCGTTTTAGAGGAATGTATGGCTCGTGAGATATCCTCATACAATGTCTCTATCTCTTCATCTGGGTGTGATGAGGGCGGAGCGTATACCTGAATGACCTTCAGCGAATACCGTTTGGGAATTCTGAGTATCAGGTATGCGACTCTCGGTGAGACACTCTCTATCCGCACTATATTCATGATGAGGGGCTTGCGGACAATAAACCCGACACCACCCTGTGACAGGTGATCACCCTCCCGGTAGTAGAACAGGTTACCGGATTTAAGGATTATCGTGTCCTCTCCCTCTCTTCGGACTTCTGATAATCCCATTACATCCCAGCGCAAGCTGTCCACTTCTTTTGATGTCAACACCGTTAAGAGGCCTGCCCGCTTATGACGTTACCGGTGATAATACTCAAAAAGTGAGACGGAGTTAATGCACTCAACTCAGAAGGATCTTCACTAAGCGGGAACACATTCGATCTGTGTTAGAACAGAACAGCACCTCTTCTCGCAAGGAAACGTTTAAATGCCGAAAGAAAGGTGTTCGTGCTTAGATCTGTTGTCAGTTCTACGTGAACGGCGCGAGTAACGAGACAGCAAAAAATACAGAGATAAGCTTTGATGGAACGAATTCCACGTTTATGTTGCGGGATAATATTAAGAGGACCAGCATAGTAAACGTGGAGTTCGTTCCATCATGTAAGATTAGTTTAATATTTTCTTTTCTATCGAAAATACCAAGGTATTTTGGTGGTCGGTGTTTCATCATAGCACAATGTACCTATTTTTTCTCGGTGCACAATTTAAATGCAATACGCATTGAATTATTACACATAGAAGCAAAGTACACGCGCGAAAAATAATCCATTCAATTGGAGCCATTATGGCTCCAAATGACCGCCGCGCTGTCAGTGTACTGAGTGACGTTTTAGTGAGTGCAGCTCTGAGAAAAATAATAAATATGACGGTTTGTGTAGTAAAATTGTGTCATAATTCATGAGGGAAAAAAAGATAAGAATTCTGATGTAACATTCCACAGGCAAGCCACTAATTTTATTGTGTAATTCATCTAAAATAACAAAATTCTAAAATAAAAATATTTCACTCAGATTTCGATCAAAGTGTTGCCAGCTGTTTTTTGTGCGAATTTGCGTTGTTTTACGTAATTGATACTGATTTTGTTATTAATAAAGTAATTGAGTCCGATAAGTTGCTTCTTTTACTTATAGCTATTATAACCGACTAGCTGTCCCCCGCGGTTTCACCCGCGTTCTTGGGATAAGTAGTTTATAATACTTGGGATAATGTAGCTTCATATTAGTGAAATAATTTCGAATCAGACTGGTAGAAAACAGAGAATATAGCTAGGAAAATATTGTTAAAGCTGCAGTTGTTCCGGAAACAAATTCAACTAACAGGCTTTTAAAATTTCAATTTTGTTAATGAAAATTAAATACCTAGACACTACTTAATCTTCTTTTTCTATACAACCTATCATATCTGAAACCTATCATTACCAAGGAAAGCTACAAATTGTACGATCGTTCATAACACTGCACATTATCTTGGTTTATTATGTTAAATTACCCGAAATAAGTACTATGAAACAACTAGTAATAAATAAATAATAGGCCTGAGTCTATAATAAATTATCTAAGACGCAGAACTTTTTAAACGCGATTTTGTTAAATTGACGCATGCAGCACCATACTGATCACTGATTGGAGCTTAGCGGTGGGAAAAGAAGATGGCGAATTACGTCCGAACAACTAAACGTGTCGCTATGTGAAAATTTGGTGTCTTTCGAAATCGAGCTCAAATTCAACAATAAGAATCCATCGTGTGTATTACAATAATAATACGAACATTAAAACAATATCAAAAACCACGGCTTAGTGTTTCCAGAGGAGTCCACGAGTCTTGCCATCCAGGTGTTCCAGAACCGTGACGCAGTCCAAGGTGCATTATAACTTGGTTGGCAAAGACATCAATAATTGGAGCAATTTGGGCTCTCGCCGAAGTATATACCATTAATTTGGAATTGTGCTTTGACCCAGTGTGGTTCGCGGCCCTTTTGTTATAACAAAGACGCCCGCGACGCCACATATTTGCTACAGTTATGTAAATACCACGTTCTTGAAACATCACGTTCATATTTCTAAATACGATGACACTTGAATACATAAATAGGTATGCTCCTGGATCTATAAGCTAAGATTTGTATTCATCCCTTGCCTACCGAATTAATTCGACGAATACCTTGTAACAGCCTTTGTGTTAATATTGAGATTAATTAAATTTAGCTGTTCCCATTTCGTCATTACCTACATCGTGATATTAGTCATTCCAATTTAATGGATGTTTTTTTTTCTGCGTCTGACATAAATCTGACTTCAACAAGAGCTTAAAGCCAAGAGGATTAGATTAGTATAGAAAGCCAAGAAGAGAGGGAGCTCAACTACCCCGCGCGTTGCTGGCCCTAAATCATTAATATATATTTTTGAACCCAATTAGCAAATGCACTTATTAAATGAGTGAAATTAATTTTGGTTCACCATTAAGATTGCTTGCAATGGATGATTGAATGATCCATAATTCCAATTTCTGATTAATAATTGTTTAATTGTATATCGCGTGTAAAAGGAGAACAAAATAATATATTCAGGCCACATAGGGTAGCTTATTTTTAACCGACTTCAAAGAAAGGAGGAGGTTCTCAATTCGGTTGTATTTTTTTTTAATGTTTGTTAAGTACCTCATAACTTCGTCATTTATTAACCGATTTTGATTTTGTTTTTTAAAGGGTACACTTCCCGTTTGGTCCCATTGTCATCAGATCAGGATTTGATTACTTCTAAGTGTACTTTGAAGTCGGTTTAAGTTTTTTTGTAAAACAGTTCAATTATTTATTTCATAGTCAACTTAAAACTCTCGGACCAACAACATTTTCAGATCAGTATAGTGCCGGAATGAAAAGGTCCGTCAGTTTTCAACTTTTTCGTTCAACATGTATTGATGAACTAAAATCTTCTTGTTGGTATAATAAAATCTATTCTTGCAAGCGAAAACCAACTCTAAGGTGACGACACTTTTCCTTCCGTGACTGTACTATAATAAGTCTATGATTTTCCGATGAGCAGAGCAATAACACTCAGGACAGAGCATCGTGATGTACATACTGATGAGAATATATCTTGGTTTCTATTTACCACGTAACTACCATCATCGGCTATAGTTAATAAATTATGGTAATGACACGAAGGTATACTATGTTCGACAATGGCTTTGTAATTAAATTATTTTGATAGCAGTTATGAAGTATGTGCTCCATGTTAGATACTCGTGTCTAAATAATAGAATTGCTTTCTACATGAAAGATAGTTCCAATCAATGTCCAGATTACTGATTTTTAAGGAATACTTTCCAATTCTTTTTGCACTCTTATAGAATCTTTACTTTGATTTTTAAACCTTTCCTTAAAATAGATCATAGACTTCAGAACTTTGAAGACTTTTTTCAATATCTACTGAGCTTTATGTATCTAAGTACTCGTATTTAAGAATATTTTTACGGAATATACACACTTATTTTGACTTATACTGGGTGTAACGAAATGGGTATAATACATACACGTACATCTGAAATAGGCGAAGACTACATCAGGTACAGTCGAGGACATAAATATGTATACACTTTTTGAAATTCAAAAGCGATTTTCTCGCATTTTTAACATTCAAGTGTTAAAATCAGTCTCGCTACGGCACTCGTACGAGGTGATCGTGGCAAATAAATTCATTTCTTAAGTTGTTTACGTCTATCGAGCGCGCCGGGTTCTATTGTTTTCGGTGCACGTGCGCTCCGCTGGGTTGCTACCTGGCGGTCGGGTCACTGATAGCGATGCACTTGGATCCCTAGCATTATGGATGATATTGAAATTGATAATGTTAACCAAGGTGCTATATTTATTAATGATGACTGTTTGAGTGAACAACAAATAATTGAAAACGACATAGAACAAAGTCAAGATGAAAATATAATATACATGGACGAGGTTACAGAGGAATCATCGAGACGTACTAAGAGAGGACGAGAAGAAGAAGAAAGGGAGTGGGAAGAAGTTAAAAAAAAAGATAAGAAGCTCAAAATGAAAGACAATAAAATTGAAATATACATCACATGCAACGAAAGTCTACCTAAATTATTTGCATTAGCTAAAATATTTAAATCTCTTGGCATAGCAGATATTGAACGAGTAAAATTTATAACCCTTTGCAAAGTTCGAGTTGATCTTAACAGCGAAGTTAGCGCCTATAAAATCGAAACTAGTCAGGAACTAATAGATAAAGGATGGAGAATTAGTCGTGCAATGGAAACTAGAATGTCGTTTGGTGTCATAAAAAATGTAGATATGGACATGAAAGATGAGGAAATTGTAAAATGCATAAAATGCCCTGGTGATGCCGAACTACTATCTGCTTATCGTCTCAAATGTCGCGACAATGAGAAAAATGGCTGGAAAGCTTGTGAGACTGTGCGTTTATGTTTTAAGGGGTCATTTCTTCCTGCCTATGTTATGGTAGATGCATTGCGCATCAGAGTTGAACCTTACGTATTTCCTGTTTCACAATGCGCAAAATGCTGGAAACTCGGTCATACTACGAAGAGGTGCCCCTCCAATAAAATTGTATGCCCAAAATGTGGCGGCGAACATGCCAATTGTGACACCAACAAATTTAAATGTATTAACTGCAATGGCAGCCACATGGCATTATCAAAGTCTTCCTGTCCAGCTTTTACAAAAGAGAAAAAATTGAGAGATATCATGGCGGAATTTAACTGCACTTATAGAAGAGCATTAACAATGTACGTTTCACCACTTCCTCCTGAATTAGAGCTCGTTAAACAAAATCAACTTATACCAGACAACATAAAAAAACCTAACGAGGAGCCAAGTCAACCTTATGAAACGACGCCAATTAAAAACCCGCAATTTGCAGAAGTTGTCAAAACAAAAGCTGTCATACATGCGGAAGGTAAACGACCTTCCCGTTTTACGGCTAAAAAACAACAGCAAAGGAGTTCTTCACCATACGTTTGGTCACAAGAGTATGAGTCTAATTCATCCCCTAACTCAACAGCTCAACATCCAACAGACGATACACAGGAAGAAACGAGGGAGAGAACTGTCCATTTCTGGGAGTTATTGAAGAGAATAAAAGAGATTTTATTTATGAGAAGTGCAACAATACAAGCTAAAGTAAAGATGGTCATCAAATGTTGTGTGGAGTGGGTGGTATTACTGGTGTCAGATTTTATCCCGGACTGGCCAATATTGCAGAGTATTTTAGAGTATTTATGCAGCAATGGATAGTACAAATAAAAATGTAACCAAGCTTAACATAATCCATTGGAATGCTCAAAGTTTAAAACCTAAATTAATTGCATTAGAACAATTTTTATCACAGGAAAAGATCCACATTGCTGCTCTTAGTGAAACTTGGCTAACACCGGAAACTCAAATTAAGGTAAATGGCTACAATATTTACCGGAAAGATAGGGATGATGCATATGGTGGAGTTGCGATTTTAGTTCATAGGTCTGTTAAATCAAGTCAGTTTAATCTTGCTAATATCAATTCGAGTATTGAAGTTATAGGTATAAAGATGCATAATTGTGATCAAATTAAAAATCTTATGTCAGTATATTGCGCACCATCGGCTCGCATTAATCAACGAGATTGGGACCTTTTGTTTTCCGCATTGAATAAAAAATCTATTATTGTTGGTGATTTAAATGGGCATCATCCAAATTGGTCGTGTAAAACTAATCAGAGAGGTACACATATATTTGAGGCACTTATTGATAATGCATTTATAACACTAAATAATGGTCAACCTACACGGGTAAAGTTAGTAAATAATGTATTACAGCAATCTTCTCCCGATGTGTCTTGTATAACGTCTGACATAGCTTTAAAGTTTAATTGCACTATATTTAATGAGAGTTTGGGAAGCGATCATTTAATTATTAAAATCTCTTCATTTATTGCTCGAGATTCTAATATAATTTTAAAAAGAAACTTTAAAAAAGCTGATTGGTCTGCTTATAAAAGTAATTTAGAAGTTGCTTTCAATAACTTTTCAATATCCGATGACCTTCAACTGTCATATAACAATTTTGTTAATTTGATCAACGTTGCTGCAGATACATATATTCCATTTATTAAAGTCAATCCAAATCCAGATACAAAATTTGTTCCTAAGCCCTATTGGAGTACATCCATGTCTAGAGCTGTAGCAGAACGCCGTTTTGCTCTTTCAAAATTTCGACGTAATCCTACTCCAGACAATTTGACAATACTACAAAATAAAATAGGTGCCGCACAAAGACTAATACGAAATGAAAGAGACAAAGCCTGGCAAGAATATTGTTCATCAATAGATGCTTCCACTTCCCAAAGCGAATTATGGCGTAAGTTAAAATGGTTTAAAGGTTTTAAAATAGCCAAGTCTTATATTAGTGAAGACAGTGCCAACCTGCTCCTCCAAAGCTTGACTCCTGATTATACCTGCCCTGAAGAGCCAATCTTCTTATCTTGTAACAGTAAATTAGAATCCCCAATACATAAACAGGAATTAGAGCACTGTATGCGGCGTAAAGATACTTCTCCTGGAAGTGATCAAATATCATACTCAATGATAACAAATCTGCCTGAAGACGCTAAATCTACTTTGGTAACCCTTTATAATAAGTTTTATAAATTAGGTTTTGTCCCGACACAATGGCGCGATATTAATATTGTTCCGATTCCGAAGCCAGGGCGAGATATCCAAGCTACTTCAGCCCTTCGACCGATATCCATGATCTCCTGTTTATGCAAGCTTTTTCACAGCATACTAATCAATAGATTAGAGTGGTTTGTCGAGAAAAATAATATCTTATCTGCTAACACTATCGGCTTTAGGAAAGGACTTTCAACTTTGGATAATATTACTAGCTTAGTCTCACATATACAATTAGGGTTTATACAAAGAAAGTCTACAATAGCTTGTTTTGTTGATGTTGACAATGCATACAATAATGTTGACGTCACGTACTTGTTAAAAATGTTGGACAGTTTAGGCGTGGGTACACAAATATGCCGATATTTATGGACTTTTCTAAAAGAAAGAAAACTAAAAATTCAGTCAGAGAAGTCTTCTATATGTCGTCATACACATCGTGGATTGGCACAAGGTGATCCGTTTTCTCCCCTCCTTTTTAATATTGTAACTTCTCATATTTGTAGAAATATCAAAAATATAAACATCTCACAATATGCGGACGATTTTGTATTATATGTGAGTTGCATTAATACAGTGGAAGGTGCTGATTACCTACAAATGGCATTAAATAAATTAACCTCACTGCTTTCAAATATAGGTCTGACTATTTCGCCATCCAAAAGTAAAATTTGTATTTTTAGAAACGGTTTTTTGAGATTTAATGTGAATATTTGGATCGATAATTATATGTTAGAAGTTGTGGATATTTATAAATATTTAGGACTTTGGATGGACAGGTCGTTGCGATGGGCGAAGCATATAAATGAGATTAAGGAAAGGACTGCAAAATTATTAAATATTTTTAAAGTACTGGCTGGGTCGGGTTGGGGTATGCATCCTCGCCATCTTAGACGTTTATATATAGCTTGTGTACGAAGCAGATTGGATTACGCGTGCTTTATATACGGCAATAGTTGCAAGACTCATTTAGGTAAGATAGACAGAACACAAAACCAGTGTATGCGTGTGATTGGTGGGTTTATACGGAGCACAGCTATACATGTGATGGAGTGTGAGCTCCATCTACAACCTTTAAATGTGCGTAGGTATTATCTTGCTGGTAAATATTGGTTAAAAAAGAAATCATGTTCCGATAGCGAAATTATTAATAAAATCAATCAGTTAAGTATATGTAGTCAAAATATATTGTGGAGACGTAGAACTAAACCGATTTTAGTCTTGATTCATGATCATTGTAAAAATTTACCCATATATTCCAGCCCTAAAAATGAAATGTACTCCTTAGATAAGTGGGTTAGCAGTGTGGATGTATCCAATATAAAACCTAACATTGATGTTATTGAGAAATCTAAACGTAGCTATGATACATTTTCCATTAAAATCTTATGTGATAATTATGTGGTTGAGAAATATATTAATTTTTTCAAAATTTATACTGATGGTTCCAAGGAAAATAATATTTCAGGTTTAGCTATATTCGATCCTCAAACAAAAAGTTCAATTAAAATAAGAATTGATGCCAACATTTCTATAATGTGTACAGAGCTTATTGCTATTATGGAAGCTATTTCATATATAGAATCTTTGGAGATAGGTGATTATGTTATTTTAACGGATTCCAGAAGTGCTCTTCAGCACCTCATTCGTTGTACAACCAATTTCCGTGGTACACCAATAGCATATCGCATTTTGGAAATGCTTGATCATCTGTCAAATAAAAACAAACGTGTTACACTACAATGGGTACCGTCTCACGTAGGTTTGTTTGGTAATGAAGATGCAGATCGACTCGCCAAAGAAGCTCTCACAGATGGCATCACTATGAACTGGCTTCCCTATCATGGTGACCTTCTCTCAGTGATTAAGAAACAATGTATACAAAATTGGAAACTTTATTTTGATGAGAGATCACTGAGCAAAGGAATCTGGTATAGGACTATACAACCTCACTTGACAAAATTTCCGTGGTTTGATGGGTCGGGTATGTCTAGGTCTAGCATAGTAACGCTTTTAAGGCTTAGGTCCGGACACATTCCATTAAATAGATTTGCACATCTAATGGGCAAAACAAGTTCACCAAACTGTACGGAGTGTGATGTAATTGAAGACGTGTATCACATCTTGATGGAGTGCGTCCGGAACGAAGCTGAACGATTTGAATTTGTTAGAAAGTGTGGCATTGAGTTATTTTTAATTGGGAAATGTAATGAGATTTTGGCTTGCCCCCTATCGGAGGAAGCCAAGATGTTAATAAAAATGGTTAATATAGGAATTAAACGTAGATTATGTTAAGTGTAATATGATAACTTTAAGTGTAACTTCGAGGGTGGCATAATCATTGTGATTAAACCCTCTATAAATAAATAAAGATAAAAAAAAAAAAAAAAAGTGTTAAAATATTACAAAAATCATAATAGTATATGTTAGAAGATTCTGCCTGCATAATATCTCATAATTTCAATCAATAGTTTTAGACGAAACCGTTGTTGAATTTTACTAAGTGTATACATATTTATGTCCTCGACTGTACAGAGTCTCTAAAAAAAGTTTCAGCTGGAAAAAAATACTCGAAAATTCGAACCAAATTTTTCCATCTAAGTTTATTAAAGTATCATTTTGCGTCTCTTGCTAATATTTCTCTTCCGCGATCTGTGCGCCTAATACCAAAAAAGTTACATCCTGTATATCATGACTAGTTTACTAATTCATAATGGTCTCATAATGAATGAAAAAATAATAGTACAAAATCTGTCGAAACTGACAACTAAAAGATAATTATGGCACGATTGTAGTTTCAGTGGCAAATCATCGGAAAGCTATTATTGCGCCATTATGACACTACTATGTTAGTAGCCTACCAGAACTGTAAAATGTATCAATTTTGACACCACTGATAGTTCATTGGAACACAATTGTAATAGCAGACTTGGGTCAGTTCTGCTGGTAAACAATTAACCTTTGATTAAGGATACATCCAGATAGAGTGTCGCAGCTGTGGACGCGTCGATAAAAATAGGCTCTAACTGTTAGGGGCTAAATCAAATAAAAATAAATAAAAATACAAAATAATTATCAATATTTAAATTTCTCCCGATTTTAATTGGAATATTTTAACAACTATTATCATTATGAACGTCATTATGACAAGCAAAATGACGCAGAGGGAGCGTAAAACGTAGCTGTTACGCGCAGCAGCCTATAAAAGTTGGCCTGTTTTGTATATTCCTGTAGTATGGCGACGTTCTTTCTAGGTATATTTATTTCTATGCAATTAACTTATTTAAATTAAGAATGGAGGGAGTATTTTCAAAAAAAAAAATTACAAATCGTGTTGCTGAATCATTGAATATTTTAGTCAGTAATGTTACTCAGCATTTATTTGCAGCTACAATTAAACTGCTTGCTATTTGTATGAGCCATAGCGTTCGCTTCTACAGTTGCGAACCAAACCACAAAGATAACAAAAATTACGACAGTGTTGGCATTCGTAAAGTCTTTTCGGAAATCGTAAAACATTACAATGTGGCTTCACAAAGTGTTTATTTACCAATTATGTTATTTTTTTCGTGACCTCGACCTAATTTCGATATGTTGCATTTTGGATCACCAACAATGTACCTATTTACGTAGTACAACAATCAACTCTTAGCGATTAACTTTACATTAGCAAAATAGTTTTTAGGGTTCGTTTGTTTGTTGTCGGAAGGCACGTAAAGCCGTTGGTCCCGGTTGTCACGCTAGTTGGAGCGAATAATAATATCCTAATATCCTGGGACATTCCTCACACACGGTCATCTGATCCCAAACTAAGCAGAGCTTGTACTATGGAAACCAGACAACTGGTATACGACATAATAATATATAACTTGTTGTTGTAAATACATACTTATTATACATAATTACACCCAGACTCAGGACATACCGACATGTTAATGCACAAAAATGCTACCTGCTTGGGGCCTTTACTGGGCACTTTGGAACCAACGACATGCTCATGAAGATGGGTCTAACCGCGACACCCATGTGCAGGTTGTGTGGGGAGTATACGGAACGCATGGAGCACCTTCTGTGCACATGCGATGCACTGGCTGGTAAGCGAATGAGTCAGAAGACTACGGGCTCATATCTCCTAGCCTCGTTGTGAAACTCATGAAAAGAGTTTTCAACGAGACTGGGGAGGAGTATGTTATCTAGGGGACCACAATGGATCCCAATGGGTCGAAGTTTCCGAGTTATTCCTCGGCCCCTGCACAAGATAAGATAATGCACAAAAATGTAAATCAATGAAATAAATGTTAGTGGGAGCTTCAAATTGCATCTGCAAGTAACCCGTAACAGTTTGTTGCAATCATCAGTTGGTATAAGGAAACAGGAGACACCCCTGTATCAGGTTGATGATGAGACAACTCTTGTGATAAGAAAAAAAATGGTAGGTACTTCCCAAAAATTATCACTTCTCACTTTTCCGTGCTTCTCACCATTAATGTTGCATATAAGAATCTTTGCTATGTTAATACTTCAGGTAGGTATTGCTGAAACATTTTCGTTAATGCGAACCCAGATTATTATTGTATTTTACGAATGGTCATTATCATTTTAACGTGAGTAACAACAACAGAAAGTGAGTAATTATTTGTAATATAATGAAAACGCCACAGGTTTAAGTAAATATTTACGGAACAGTTTACACAAGATTATTTCACTAATTAACGATCAATCATTATTTTTGATTTACATGTAAATAAATCGGTCAGTAAATCAATGACATTTATTTTCATGGATTCTATATATTATTCATTTCTCATTGTGTATACAGAAGAAGACGTTTGTTTGATGTGATTGCTATGGTGATTAATCATTAGCTATTCAGACTACAAAAACGAACAGTACCTACCTACTTATATGTATGTACACGGCAGAAATATGGCTGTGTGACAATTTATATTGAGAATCTGTCAGACTGGCATAACTATCCAGGGAAATTCATCACACACGACTATCTGATCCCAAACTGAGCACAGTACCTACTATGGAAACCAAATAGCTACATGTACTACTTTTTTTTGTAAATACATAATTAATTACACCCAGACTCACACAAATGCATGTCCTAGGGAGGGAATCGAACCTAGGACCTGCGGCGTGATAGGTGGAATTTAAACCAACGTTTAGTTTATATTTTTACTATGGATAAAAGTTAATCGACGTTGGTAAAATTGGGCCTTAGTTAAAAAGCATTGTATAAGCACAGTAGATATGTATAAGTAAGACGCCAATCCCACAGTGAGCAGACTAGAGAACTGCGGTCAAAGTTCTGCGATCCGCGGTCACTATACCGCTCGCTATGAGATCGGCGCCAAAGGGTAAATAAGTCTATATCTACACCATTTGATATAGTCATGCCAACATAACCTCCTTCAAAATGAAGCGCAGAAAAGAAATTAAAAAGAATAAAAAGGTGAAATTACCGAACACATTAAACTCAATACAATGGGACAGAAACGTTAAAAATTCCGTTTGCGAAGAGATATACCGGGTACTTTGTCATTCCATTATGTCGGATGTCGTGCACGACCGCGCTTGTTTTATTCATGCTCGTCACATTTTTCACCGAATTATGTCTTATTGTAGTACTGGAATTTAATAAAGCCATCGCATAGAGCTAATAATTTAATTTATTTGAATGGTATTTGGCAGTTAAAGCCATTTACTCCATTTAGGCCCTAGTAGGGCACTTATGAAGGTACTGAAGCTACTAATGTTACCACCGGTTCTGAATTCGAACATCAACTGAGAAGAACCGGCAAGAAACTAAATTTGTAATAATCAAAGTTGATAATAATCTGTCGAAGTACCTATCGGTGTGTTCGTACGAGCCAGTTCCTTCTAGGCTTTGTGTGTCACCACCTTCGGCCACATTATCACTTACCATGGTGAGATTGTGGTCAAACACAGGTATACATAGTAAATAAAAATTACTTTATGGAAAAAACTAAGTTGCATAGTTATAGTTTTACGTCGTAAAGCTGACAAGCGGCCAAGTGGTCCAGCTGATGGTAAGTGGTTGCCGTCGCCTGTGGACTAGTTCAGTAGACCTAGCATTGCATTCTTCGTAGACCTAACATCGTACGATGAGTGTGTCTACGAGCTGCTACGAGGCTACGAAATCGTCGCAACATGCAAACTCGATTATAACAACATAAAATAAACCCTGCATTCCGCCATCGAAATTCATATATGTATATACCTACATATTTTTTAAATTGAATGGACTTGCGTCTGGCCTTAGACTGACCCCAGGAGGAGTTATGACGAGGCTGAGGATGTAGCACGCTTACCCAGAAAATGCCTATTCACTCCGGCCTTGACTTAATTCCTTCTGGACTTCTTTACTATGAATAGGCTTGTGTTTGACTACAATCTGACCATGTTAAGTGATTGTATGGCCAGAGGTGGTGACCGACCACTGAAATCGTGGAAGGGAACTATAGGGGTGAAGATCATTTGATAAACTAAAAGCTAAATCGGTAAAAGAAAACTATTATTTTAAAACTTTAACTTAAAATAAATTATTAAATTTAACTATTCTAACTAGTTCTAACTGGTTCCTTCAGTTATGATAATTTTATTAGAGAAACTATAGACATAGATAGTTCTGTAATATTGCCCGCTGCGGAACTCTGCCCGTAGTGTATGGATCAAGCAAACTTTCAAAGACAAAGTTTCTGCATTTGATATAGGATGCAGCAATCAGGACGTATTAACAGCTTAATAGGTGGATTAAAATGTTATATAGTTCTAACACAATGTTATCCCTATTCATTATTAAATTAAATTGGTATGGGGTAATTTAATTACCTTTAGAGCCGTGTTCGAGATGTTAAAACATATATTATACATATACAAATATTTAAAAGGATGGTTTTGCTGAGAATAAACTAACCAGTCTAGCTCCAAATTCTCCTACATTTTTCACTTTTGTTTAATAAATGAACTTAAGTATACTCATATATAAGCTAAAGGCAAGGTCCTTTCCACATGTTTGCCTCAATTTGAAACGCTTCAAACCCTCGTCACTGGACCCGAACTTGACAATAAAGTAGGTCTACTACGTGGCTGAAGATAATCTATCGAGAAACGCTTTATTTCAACGGGTTTTGATATTATTTATCATATGGTTTAGGTAAAACGTTGATATTTTATTATGTTGGGGTGGTCCTGATAGTAATATCTCATTTCAATTCAAAATGGTGGTATTTTTTGTATAAGCTGAGTTGTCCCGCGTTCCTGGAATAAGGCGGCCTGTGTCCTATTTAAGGAATTAACTAATAAGTAACCATTTACCAAATTTCTTAATAATCCGTTCAGTCGATACGGAGCTGTGAAGTAACAAATATATATTATATACGTACACATACATAGGGGAAAGTGGGGGAAATACGAACACCTAAGGGAAAACTTAAATAAAACAGTGGAATTTGATCACAGGATTTTTTATTATTTTTTATTATAAAGTTTACTTATCTGTCTAACTAATTCACTAAATAACATTTATATTTTATTAATGAATTGCAACAATATAAAAGAAAAACAAAACCCTTAGTGTCCGGCTTTGCCCGACATCAGTCGGGTAAATACGAACACCAAGTGGGGTGATTACGAACTAACATTATTAACGACAGAGATCACATTTAAAGCCCAACGATGTTGACTGCCCGTCAGTACAACTCCCGTGAGCCCATTTTTTGCACACGTAGCAAATAATCCAGTCTTCAACGGGGGATCTATATATTTATCTGTACAAATAATACAAAAGTAGTCTTTATTTTCTTTTTCGCCTTTTTCTTTTTTTTGTATTTTGAATAGTGACTAATGTCTTTTATATTGTTCAAATTCTTTAATAGGACTCTTTCAGTCTCCTTGTTTGAAGGTATATTCTTACTACTTTTCAGTCTTTTTAGTGTTTCAGTATTTATTCTTCGAAACTGTACTTCAGTTCGGTCTTTCTTTTGTAAGTACGAGACATCTGTAACAATAATTTAAAAAAAAACGGGGAGCCAACAAAACGGGAGTGGGGTATTGGCGAATGTTCGAGATTGCCCGACATTGAGTGTTCGTCTTTAGCCCGCGGGGTCGAAAATAATAAAATGTCAATTAACTAATTAGGTTATATTTCTTTTGCCAACTACGTCATTGTCATTTAGCTGATTAATATGTGATTATTCCACTATGTAAATTTTGAATTACTATTTTAGATAGAAATAAAGCTACACCAACTTGAATTTACCAAAAAATTACATCTAAAACATACAAAATATTGAAAAATGCATACCTTGATAAGTACGTACGTCCGCGTCTCCCGTGTTGTTGTCTGGCACTAGTAGTGGCGTGATCTCCGAAATGGAGGCAAATAAAATATGGCTATATCTTTCTAACATATTAGAACCATTGAATTCGGCATTACCCCGCGTTCGCGTTTCCCCCACTTTCCCCTACACACATACCGTAGATTATTAAAATAACAGTTTCCATCCTTACTTTTGTTTGGCACTGATTTAAAGAGGCAGTTGTAAATAGCGGTTTTGGTAAGTTAAAAATTATAAATGGCACGTTTAATAACTAGTTCAGCAGTTAAAACTAAGCAGTAAACAAAAATGAGTAATAAAAAATAATGAAATGGATCAGTGAATATATAATTGAGCAGGAAATAATTAAATGGGCGGTAAAAATTATTGAACGATCGGTTACGTGTGGGCAGTAATAAATCGGAATTTGTCGGTAAGAAATCTCATTCTAAGCAATTCTATAAACAACGAGGTGGTAAAGTAGTTTTCGAGATATAGCGGTGTGACGGATGGACGGACAGACGGACGAAGTCGCACCATAAGGGTTCCTTTTTACCTTTTTGGTACGGGCAGTAATAAATCGGAATTTGTCGGTAAGAAATCTCATTCTAAGCAATTCTATAAACAATGAGGTGGTAAAGTAGTTTTCGAGATATAGCGGTGTGACGGACGGACGGACAGACGGACGAAGTCGCACCATAAGGGTTCCTTTTTACCTTTTTGGTACGGAACCCTAAAAACAGTACTTAAATAGCAATGAAAAATTAAATTACTTTTGCTTTGACTGAAGGAATTAAATAAAACAAATTGTATAATAATAATAGGAACTTTTATTCGTAATTTAAACGATTACATGATTGGTCGCTTCCGCCACCCGCGCTAATAAGCTCCGCCCAACTAACGAAAATTTACCTCTCTTTTCAATGAATTTGAGTTCGGGTGTCACCGCTCGCTATGATCTGCCGAACTATTTATCGAACCGCTCATTCCATCATTTTTACCGCTCATTCAGTTATTTAACTGCTCAATTATTTTTAGAATTGACATTGTATGATAAAATAACCGACTAATTGATTTTTTACTACTGTCCATGTTTTACTGCCGCAATAATTAATCAACCGCTATTAAATTAAATAACTGTTCAATATGTTTTTCAACTGATCATAATAAAATCTCGAATATTTAAATAACAGCTCAAAAAATTTGTTCCCCTTTTGTTTTACTCGTTTTTTCCGAGGGGACAATTTTACCACGGGATGCAAATATAGGTATTATGATTTATTTCAAGATGGTATCTACAAACTTCATGAAAAATTTTTAAGCTAAAATTTTAATATCGATTAAGATTATTATGACTTGGCCCTAACATGCCCTTTACGGTGCAGGTTGGCGAAGTATCATAAATATATATTATAGCTGCGTGTGCGGTCACTCAAAGATTAGTATTGAAAATATATTGTAACTAGCTGTCCCCCGCGGTTTCACCCGCGTTCCCGGAATTAAAAGTAGCCTATGTCCCTTTCCATACCATAGGCTATCTGCATGGCAAATTTCATGATGATCCGTTGAGTAGTTGAGGCGTGAAGGCGTAACAAACAAACAAACAAACTCACTTTCGCATTTATAATATTAGTTAGGATATGCCTCGCTATGATTTAAATTAATAAATTGTATACGTCTGTGCATGATTAGCCTGATTAGCATGATTAGCATGATTAGCCGTTCTTAATCGATCGGCAAAGTTAAGCTACGTCTGTCGTGGTCGGTACCTGGATGTGTGACCGTCTAGTGGTATTTCATATCGAGCGTTTCCGTGCTTCGGAAGGCACGTAAAGCCGTTGGTCCCGGTTATCACTTAATTGTGATAGTCGTTAAGCTAGTTGGATGCCTTCTAGGCGGCTTGAAAAATTCCAACAGTAGGTTGACCACTAGCCTACCTCCACCAATCCGCAGTGGGCACGCGTGGTGGAGTATCTGCCCATTCCCTTTCACCCTCATTTGTGAAAGGAGGCCTGTGCTCAGCAGTGGGACATTATAGGCTGATGATGATGATGATGATACGTCTGTGATGAGCTTAAATCTAAACAATTTAGAAATTCTTGTTCAGCAAAATATATCCTGTACAAATACAACATGATAAACTTGTAAAAAACCGAGGCCGTGCTCCTAAAATAGGGCCTTCACTTCCACAACAACACGAAGTCGCATAAACGAGTCATTTTCGCTATTATCACCGAATAATATAGCCATTAAAAAGATAGCTAAGGGTTAATTGCGACAAGCGTCTACGTAAATCAAGATTTCAGTGATAGGGCCTATAAAGTCAACGGAACCTTTAAAGTGTCGTCTACAAAACGAGAGATTTTGAGATGCTTTCAGCTAGAATTTATATTTTAATCTGCTATTTAGAAAGACAAAAACCTATTTAGAAAGACACAAAGTAAATTTTATAATAATACCATGAGCAAAATTGTACAGTGATATGCCGGAAAAACTATATATTTAGCTAAAGGCAACCTTTTTAGGGGCCGATCCCACAGCGAGCGGTCTAGTGTTCTGCGACCAAAGTTCAGCGTTCCGCACTCACTGTAATCATTTCGGCGCTTTCGATCATTGCATACAGCGACTGCGGCACCCGCCGGTCAAGGAGAACGCGTTTAGAACTCTGACCGCAGAACTCTAGACCACTCGCTGTGGGATAACATCGTGAGGTTATGACATCATAAATAAAATAAATATCCTGGGACATTTCCTCATCTCTCATTGTTAATAGTCGGCGTATTTTAAGCTTCCATTTGTCTCTTCTATTCCTCATATCAGTATTCACTCCTTTTCTACTTATGAGATAAACATACATATGTATGAGATGTCACCTTTCACACAACACATTCATTTCTTTTTCAGTCGTCCTCTACCAATATATCTATCAACTCCTTTAAAAGCCTAACAAAAGCAAAACAAAGAAGCTCAATAGAATAACTTTCATCGAGTTAAGCCAATATTATTGAGCTCGCGAGTTATCTTTGATAAAAAGTCTACCATGATCCAACTTGTTGTGTTATCGTGTTTGGTAGCTTTCAAATTAATTGAAAGTAAACAATAGGTTTGATATCATCTAATCCCTCAGCGACTCGGTTTTGTTGGTAGCTTGACCTATTAACGAACGAACGTTTTATGTGATCCCACGAGGCTGTTGTGTTTTTGATTAGAAAGATTTTCATCTGCGGCTTTAGCAATCAATAAAGTCATTATTTGAAAGGTTGAACTATCATACTTTATACGATTTTACGACTATAATATAAGGACTACCATTATGAGCTCATGCCTTTCTAATCCATTTTTACAATCGTGTCGTATTATTTTTAACGTACTTTTTTAAGTGAGGTAGAGCATAGTGTTTATTCGCTCGAGCATTTCGATTTCGATTAAATAGCATTCGATTAAAGAGCAGTTCGACTGGGGAAGTAGTAAAGTTGTGTTCCTGCGCGTGAGTAAGGTCGCCAGAGCTCATTGGGGAGGGGGCAAAGGTCGGTAACGCGTGAGCGATGCTTCGTGTGTTGCAAGCGTCCATATAGCTACGGTAACCGCTTACCATCAGGCGGGCCGTATGCTTGTTTACCGACTTAGTCGTATAAAAAAAAACGTATTTATTACATTACAAAACAAGTTTTCTAAAGTTAGTAAAAATGGGTATTATTAAAAAAATACATAAAGGCCACAATATAATAATGCTTATAATTTCTAAAAGATAAGTAAGATAAAAAAGCAGTCATCTTCTCATTTCTGTAGTAGGTAAATACCTAAACATTATCGTGAACCCTTATCGGTCTCGATTGGAGGAGATTTCCCAAAATGAGCACGTAGTAAGTACTCCCATAAATTCAAACAGAGGCACTAAATCTTTTTTAACTTTTTATACAATCGCCCAAATGGAATCCCTACGTGACCCCATAGCACAATCAATTATTGTCTCTTGAATCGATGGAAATAAATCGGGACCATAGAATTTTTGTCTGAAATAGAATTTGTTACAGATTAAAACGTTCGCATATGGTAACGTTCCTTTCAAACCGTACAATCCTTACTAATATTATAATTGCGAAAGTGAGTTCAGAAACGCCACTTTTGCGAAAGTCAGTTCAGAAACGCCTTCACGCATCAACTACTCAACTGATCATCATGAAATTTGGAATAGTCTATGATATGGAGAAGGACATAGGCTACTTTTAATCCCGGGAACGCGGGTGAAACCGCAGGGGACAGCTAGTACTTCAATAAATGGAGGATGGATGTTCAATAAAATTACTAAGTGTGCGGCTGACTTGGGTTAAATATGATAGGGGTTCTGAGGCTTTTTCAAATGTGAGTGTAAATGACAATACAGTAAAAGCAAAAAAAAACATAAAAAAGTTATCTTTTTGAGGTTTTCGCCGGTTTTTCTCAGTTGAATACAAACGTCCGAATCTGAACCAACTACAACTACATGTTGCTTTTCTAGTTTTAATCTTTATTAATGCCCTCCTTGGGACATACCAGTTGACGGAGTTAGTTAAGATTCCACCTATCGTGCCGCAGGTCGTGGGTTCGATTCCCACACAGGATATATATTTGTATCCATGAACATGTCTGTATGTCCTGAGTCTGGATGTAATTGCCAGTGTGTACGGAGTTGAGTGCGGCCCTATTATATTATGTTACACGTACATATGTTTAATTTCAATTTATTTATTGGCTGCTGGATGTTGTATTTATATACCTACCTACTGCATGACAATGTGTCGAATGTCGAGCGAGAAGTCGAGTCCCTATTGTAATTTTTTTGTTTGATAATAAAAAAAATATATATATTATGTATCCGTTGTCTGGTTTCCATGCTTTTGTGTGCATGAACATGTCTGTATGTCCTGAGTCTGGGTGTAATTATGTAGGATAAAGTATGTATTTAAAAACAAGAAGTATATGTATTAAGTATATCAGTTATCTGTTTTCCATAGTACAAGGTCTGCTTAGTTTGGGATCAGATGACCGTGTGTGAGCAATGTCCCAGGATATTTATTATTATTACTTTGATATTATAAGCTAACTCTCTACTTATTTTTGGTAAATATAAATACCGAATTCCACACGTCCTTAGCACATTTATGTCACCAATGTTCAACCTTTAAAACGATTCATCATTGGCGAATAAAATAATAACCGATCATTCTATTTGATGGATTGATAAATCACCTTATGTACCTTTAGCACTACTACGTGAATACGTGAATAAAGTAGGTGATCAAGTACTGAGAGCAGGTTAGGGAAGGTAAATCACTTGTCTTGATACTTTATCGCTCTCCTGGGAAATTGGGCGCAAGGTTTTGTTCAAGACTGATAAGTAATCGAGCCTGATGTATTAAAAGTAGGCTACATGACTTTTGGATTATATAAAGGCCCGTATTATATATAGGTACATAGAGCGGCATCACACGGCTTTGCCAGTCGGAGGGAAAGTACTGTACATTCTTAACTATTTTTTCCAAGACAATAGCACGTAAAGTGTTTTTTATTGCACTGATTATAGTTACATAATGCGGCTTATTACGCACTAGTGCTTTTTACATTACCGCCCAGTTTTATGATGGGTATAATCCCGATTATATTAATTTTTAACCGACTTCAAAAAAGGAGGAGATTCTCAATTCGGTTGTATTTTTTTTTTTATGTTTTCTTACCTCATAACTCCGCCATTTATGAACCAATTTTGAAAATTCTTTTTTTGTCTGGAAGGGTACACTTCCCGTTTGGTCCGATTGTCATCAGATCAGGATTTGATTTCTTCTTAGTGTACTTTGAAGTCGGTTTAAGTTTTTTTGTAAAACAGTCCAATTATGTACCCCACTGCAAGTGATATGTCCGTAGACGAAGCTCATAATTTAAAGGGGTAAAAAGATAGACAGCGCTTTGCTGTAAAAAAAAATTCATCATTCGTTAACGTTCAACATTATTTGTTTGATGATTATCAAAAAATCTACTTCAAAAAATACGAGTCTATTTTTTGTCCTTGCAAGTGCGTTGAAAAACGTCGTATGATGCGCATGTGCATTGATCATTACACTCTCGGCTCCCTTATCGCGGTCGCCTCGTGTGTAATGACCAACTTTGCACACATGTATCATAATGTACTATTATTGCGTTTTCTACCGCAAAATTATGGTTTTCAATATTTTGGTATATATTTAATAGGATAATCGAATATATTGTAGAATGATTTCGGGTTTAGTAGGTATATAATAAATTAACTAAAATTAGTGTTCTATACTTATTTATAGGCACAATAAATACGTTGTATCGTGCAGTTATCTGGTTTCCATAGTAACCCAGTTTGGGATCAGATAGTGAGATTGTATTATAAACAAGCTTAGACAAACAAGTTCATTTACAACCAAATAGCGTTTGAAAATCAGTCTGTTCTGTAACATAATAATTTTCCACTCTATGATACTCTTACAAGGCTTGTAAAGCCTTTGTGCAAGCTTTGGGTGCATGAAGTCTATTCTGTCAAGCGCGTTGGTTTCTCTTTGTTCATTGATTGGAATTTGATGAGCAGCGTTTTTTCAATTTTCAGCTGCACTTGTTAAGCATTAAAAGCACTTTTTGACCGACGAAAAAACGGAGGAGGTTTACAAGTCGACGCGTATATTTTTTTATGTATGATCACGCATAACTTTTTACAGAGTAGTCCGACCTTGAAATTTTTTAAAATTTTTATTGGATAGGGTATACCTCAAACTTGTTAAAGAAAATGGTGCCTATGTTGCTATTGTGCTACTTTGCTTTATTAATTTTAAAGGCGCTTGTTTATATTTAAAGAATAAATAACCTATACCACAGTAGATATATCAAACAGTAAAGTGACTCGACCCTTTTCTTGATTATAATTGCCTACAGCAGCACGGTACGTGAACACGCGAAAGGGCTGCCCACCTATAGTATTTTAATTTCATCACCTACTTGTCTAGTTTTGTGATTTTAATCATATTTTTTATTTGATAAAATGTATTTTTTTTGTGAATGAAATAGGAAGTGTTCAATAAAATGCAAGAAACAGACGAGTAATATATATTTTTTTATGACCCCATTACCTACAGCACGGAGATACTCGAATACTCTATACTCTAAATCGAAATAACAATTTTTTTGGTCACCCATCCGATGTCGAACCGTTGCAAACGTTTCTTAATATCAACCATTACATCGCGTGTGCGTTACCTACAGCAATCAAAACCTCTAACTACCTACTGCAAAATCTTACTTAAAAAGTAAATGATTATGTAAATCTTACTAGGTACAGGTACCTACCATTTATTACTCTCACAATCATTTTATAATAATATTTCGTCTAATTCAATAAATATATGTAAATAGCTAAGTACATACATAAGTAGTAAGTAGAAAGCCTAGCCTAGGAACTACTACTTTTTTTTAACCTGACCGTAGGTAGTCACTTTTTTCACCCAAGCCAGCCATCCACTTATTTATTTATGAATTCAGGTAGGTATTATGTTATTGACGAAGTCAAGCAACCAAAAAAGCACAATATATTCTACTATAATTTCTCTTTGTCATATTAAGTAATTGTACTTACTTGTAATTATTTCAATGAATATTTGTCATAAATCGCACGCTTACTGCTTACACACCCATCACACCGTTCGTTCGTCACTGCAGCGCATTCGCGACTGTTTGCCAACCGAAAGCGAACCGAAATCGTGGCGCGTAGGTATGACTCGCGTTCCGGCCGTTTGTATGAAGAGCTAGTACTGATAGATATATCTACTGTGCCTATACAGTGGCCGGCAAACAACTTGAGCCATGACCTTGAGTGCGCAGTAGACGATTTTAAGGTGTCGTTGGTGGAAAGAGAGGTGCGCGGGGGCATTCTGTCGGCACGCGTCCACGCTATTGGCCGAGCATGAGTGTACATGCGCGAACTTACCCCCACTACGTCGACTTTGGCTCAAGTTGTTTGCCGGCCTCTGTACCTACTTGTATTTTATAAGATTATGTCATTAATAATATAATAATAAATTATTATAATTTATATATATATATATAATAATACATTATCAAGTTAACGTGGTTACTAAGCCATTTACCTTTTAAACCGACTTCAAAAAAAGGAGGAGGTTCTCAATTCGGTTGTATGTTCTTATTAACCGACTTCAAAAAAAGGAGGAGGTTCTCAATTCGATTGTATGTTTTTTTTTTTTTGTTTTTTTTTTTTGTTTGTTACCTCATAACTCCTTCATTTATTAACCGATTTGGAAAATTCTTTTTTTGTCTGGAAGGGTACACTTCCCGTTTGGTCCCATTGTCATCAGATCAGGATTTGATTACTTATTCGTGTACTTTGAAGTCGGTTTAAGTTTTTTGTAAAACAGTCCAATTATTATCATATACATTTTTCTTTTAGGTACTTATATAGTTAATAATGTTATAAGTTATACGCAAATAAATTGAAGTTTCTGAAAGAATAGATCAGTTTTGAACATTAACTGAACATTGAATAACAGCAAATTGGTCTCCAACGGAAGCGTGGAAACTTTACAATATAAACGAAACAAATAATTCAATGAGACGGTAAATCATTCCAAAGTTTTAATTGAAATGAAATGATTCATGTTGTTACGAAACCAACCTGAGGATACCAGCTGTACAGTACCGATCTAATTAAATTGGGACTACATCTATTGATGAACTATTGGATATAGGTCATCAATAATCAAGGATATTGGGTAAAATATTATTAATAACTAGCTGTCTCCCGCGGTTTCACCCGCGTTCCCGGGACAAAAAGTAGCCTAAAAATTAGCCAAGTTATGTCCTTCTCCATACAATAGGCTATCTGCATCTGCATGCCAAATTTCATGTTGATCCGTTGAGTAGTCAAAGCGTGTAGGCGTAACAAACAAACAAACTCACTTTCGCATCTATACTCCTATAATAAAGCAGAAGAGTTTTTTTGTTTGTTTGTTTGTTTAAACGGGCTAATCACTGGAACTAACAGTCGGATTCGAAAAATTCTTTCACTAATAGGAAGCTACATTATCCCCGAGTATTATAGGCTTCATCACGGGAACGAGGTTGAAACCGCGTGAGGCAGCTAGTTTATAATATTAGTTAGGATATGTGGTTTCATTCGCTTTCCTAAGGAAGCGAATGAAACCACATATTTTCCTAAAATGTAAGATATTATATTCTCTAAAAGTCAGGAATACAATTAAACATATTCCCCCTTACTCATAAAACGTCACGTAAATAACGTCACTCTATTGTCATTGTCAAATAATGTGACATTATTTACGTGAACATTTAATCAGTATATTAGTTAAAGTCTTTAAAATAACAACTACGTCTGTGTCGTAATATGTAAACAGTTGTCGTAAGTAAATAAAGTTAAGTAGAACATAATTGAGAAGAGTCAATAAACTATATACTACTAGCTGCCCGGCGCGACTTCGTTCGCGTGGTGCTACCCTACCCGACAATACCCCACCCTACCTTACACTACCCTACCCCACCCTACCCTACCCTGACAGCAAAATCCCCATTAAAAAATGATCCGCCATTTATTGAATACATTTGTTACAAAAAATTTGATAAATGAAGAACCGCTTGACCGATTTTGTGCAAACTTCACATAAACCATCTACTAAATAGTCCGAACAAAGCCTAAACATTGTTTGGATAGGTGAGCCCGTTCTTGAGTTATAAAATTACAACGAAAAGTGGCATTGATTTTTATATATATAGAAGATAGGTACCTATATAGGCAGGCACGTATAAGTTAGCTGCGTATTTGCATAGACGTTGCGTTTAGAGTTATATATCCTTCGGTAAACTGACAAGGCAAATGAAAATGTTAGCCTTGGAGGGCTCTTCCACCGTTCCGTGGACTATTCGGTGAGCGCGAACTCTCAACCGGGGTATAAATGCGCGCTACGTTACTTATATATGGGAACTCTGAAGTCCTGTCTATTGTCCTCAAACAATATGGTAAATCTGTCAATAATGTGCGTACACTCGGCTAGCTGATCTCGCATTGTATAAGATTTCCGTACAATGGGAGGTTCGCTTATGCTAGAAATGTATAGCTTGATCTTTAGCCGTGATTACATCAACTACTCACACTTATTCGGTTTTTAAATGTCTTTTACTAATATTTAAAACAGTTATATATTTAGTTACCTACCGCACGTGGGGCTCCCCAAATCCCTTATTTCACCTGAAAATTTTTGTGATTAATTAAGCACGTACTTATAATTAAGTGCCTATATTTTTGAAAACAACATTAATTAATAGATAGGTTTGCAAAATACAAATAAACCAACCATAATTAACGTTATAGAAAAAAGCATCGGGGTGAAATTGCACGATAAAAATATAAAAATCCAAAAGCAGTGACATCAGCGAGCCTCGTTAACGGCGTCTCGGCTCGGGCTGATGCGACGCGCTTGTTGCATAGACTAAAGATAAAAATAGGTGTATTCCTTGAACGAAATTGAAATAGAAGGGACACATAGATTATCTTCAAGACTTTATACTCTCCCCCTTATTAATAAATAAGGTGTAAGTCAGTCTTGTAACACCCAGGTATTAAGATAGCCCCAGCCCTTTTTGTTTATATGACACTAGCTGTCTCGCGCGGTTTCAAAAGTAGTCTATGTCACCCGGGGATAGTGTAGCTTCCCAACAGGGAAAGAATTTTCCAAATCGGTTCAGTAGTTTCGGAGCCTATTCAATGCAAACAAACAAACAATCAAATCTTTCCTCTTTATAATATTAGTATAGATTAGAAAGTGACGGATATAATTAAAACATGTTTAAAACCTAGGTATTACTATACTTGACTTGCACCTTATTTATTAATAAGGCGGTTATTGTTTGATCCAATAAGTGTCTTTGAGTGAGCATACTTTTGCCATTCAATATAAAAAAAAAAAATGACAATTTGATAGCAATGTATCTCTCTAATTTATTAATTTACACTAAATTTCTTAATATTCTTCTTCTTATTCTTATCTTCAAAAATCTACCACCATATTCTATTTTATTAGACATAATGTTCACTTCCCGATGATAGACTTAACGTTTCATTTAGAAAATAATTACATAATACGTGTCGAATTGATAATCTCCTTTTGACGGGCCAGTTGGCGCAGTTGGTTAAGATTGCACATATCGCATCGCAGGTCGTGGGTTCGATTCCCGCACAGGACATGCTTTTGTGTGCATGAACATGTCTGTATGTCCTGAGTCTGGGTGTAATTATGTAGGATAAAGTATGTATTTAAAAACAAGAAGTATATGTATTAAGTATATCAGTTATATGTTTTCCATAGTACAAGCTCTGCTTAGTTTGGGATCAGATGACCGTGTGTGAGGAATGTCCCAGGATATTTATTTATTATTATTATTTAGTTTTTTGAAGTCGATAAAAAATAGGATAAAGAAGGTATTATTCAGAATAACCTCCAACTATAGTACTTTTTGCATATTTAAAGTAGGTGTAAGATGTTGTTTTTCTACAGTCTAGTGGGTCCTAATGAAGCGAACATAATCCACATTTCTACATAAACGCGCGTCAAACGTACGGAATTCATTAACATTGTATAGGTACAGAGCGAGAGCGTTCTTGAAACTGAGACATCCAAGGTTAATATTCCATTACTTTAAATGGTTTTCTATCAATGTACTCGTATACCTATTAAATCAGTAATAAACCCTCCATTATAAAAATCATTCTGAGACGATCCCTATAATACTTAGAGCATTTAGAACCCATTCCCATTGAGCCAAAGCCAAGAAGCCGAACCGGTGGTAACTTCAGTAAATGTGACCTTCATAAGTGCCCTTCTGGGGCCTAAATTGAATACCTAAATGGCTTTGACTTTGACTTTGACTTTGACTTTGAATATGCGTTGTCTACTTAATTCATAATGGTTTTAGACGCTTTTGAATTAGTAGACTACCAACATTGTCAAATATATCAATTTTGATACCACTCATAGTTCATTGAAACCAATGATTTGAACGAACGGTTCCGCGGACCGTAGTCACGTTGGCCCTAAACTGACTTTTTAGGGCCAGCGCGTTGGTGCCATTTCATCGCGCGGTTGGCCTGGTCGAACAATTCTTTAGAACATTCTCCGTTCTAAAAGCGGTTAAATAAATTATTAAAATTTAAATTACTTCAGTAATATTAGGTACAACGGGATAAAAGTGCATAATTAAAGATAAATAATAAGACATAAACTTTATTTACAACAAATATGTACAAATTACAATCTAGGATATTAAAGATTATTTTAGTACTTACCTACAATATGCCTACAATGAACTACATAATTATTTATTTTATATTATCATTTTCAGCACACCTTATTTTTAGTAATAACGTGTAGCCCTCAGTTTGACTTTTAGAAACGAAAACTAAAGGTTGAATCAGCTAACATTATGCTGATAGAATAAAATAACATTTTTCGTATCATATTATTATTATTATGAGGACCTATATGTAAACTCATCCAGCAATTAATAATCCATAATAGAATGGTATGAATAATTTAATTTGACTAAAAAATAAAAAATAAATTTCAGTTTAAAAAAACACGCTTTAAAACTAAAACGCTTTTTAGTGCAGGGCTTTTCGTATTATTTATTAGTATTTTTTTTTTTTTTTTTTTTTTTATACAACTTAGTCGATAAACAAGCATACGGCCCGCCTGATGGTAAGCGGTTACCGTAGCCATATAGACGTTTGCAACACACGAAGCATCGCTCACGCGTTACCGACCTATCCCCCCTTCCCTATGAGCTCTGGCAACCTTACTCACGCGCAGGAACACAACTTTACACAACATAAAGTTATTTGGCTGCGGTATTCTGTAAGGTGGAGGTGCTCCCCCAGTCGAGCTGCTCTTTGAGCGAATAAACGCTATGCTCTACCTCTCTTAAATTTAACTTAGTATTTTTAAACTGTAATTTATTTCATTAATAGTTTTTCAATTTGAGGTGAGACAGGCGACCTACCCGTAGTTAATATGATGTAGCAGCGTTCAGTATAAAGTATAATATAAACCTAGCGGACTTTTTGGCGGGAACTTGCAGAGTGACGTAGCGTTTTTATAAATTCGTGTATTTTGAGTTTTATTGCATATTAATGGTGGTGTTTTATCCAATAAAGATCAATTCATGTGCACCAGTGAAGTGAAACGAAATGAAATTATGTATCGTGACTTTTCAAGTTGTCTCAAAAAGTCCGTGAAGAGTTTTAGTACAATGACCACCATTTTAGTTGACTGGACGGTGACTGATAATGCGGACTATGTGAAAATTAAAGTGCGTACTATATGAAAGTGATATTATAAATAAAATGCATAGGACTGAAGGACTTTGTATCCATGGTCATGAACAAATTATAAAAAAATATATAAACCTAGCTGAATACTTTTGTACAGCGCTAAACTATTAGCGGTAGTTGTAAAAAGTTTTAACGCTTGGGAGAAATCACAGAATGTTATTGGAGTATTCTGTGATCTATCTAAAGCCTTTGATTGTGTTGATCACCGGACACTCATACTGATCTGATGAAGTCGTATCTCGGGGATAGAATTCAAAGTGTTGATGTCAATCGTATTAAATCATCTGGTTCTCCTGTGCTTATGGGGGTGCCGCAGGGCTCTATTTTAGGTCCTTTTCTATTTTTAATTTATATTAATGATCTTCCTTTTTATGTCAAAAATACCTGTGGAATTGTACTGTTTGCTGACGATACCTCACTGATTTTTAGTGTTGATAGACTGAAATCTAATTTTGACGATGTAAACGGTGCATTATCTCGGGTATTAAACTGGTTTACTGTAAATAATCTAGTTTTAAATGCAAAGAAAACTAAATGTATTAAATTTGCACTACCAAATGTTAAAAAAGTAGGCTGTAATTTAATGATAAATAATGAACCTTTAGGTCTTGTTGAATCATCAGTATTCTTAGGGATTACTTTAGACTCGAAACTTCAATGGGGCAACCAAATATCATGTCTTTCGGGAAAGCTCAGTTCAGCTGCTTATGCAGTTCGAAAAATTAGACAGCTAACAGACGTAGACACAGCTCGATTAGTTTATTTTAGTTATTTCCATAGTGTTATGTCTTATGGCATTTTACTTTGGGGTAAAGCTGCTGATATAGAAACCATTTTTATTTTGCAAAAAAAAGCAGTGCGAGCTATTTATAATATGAGTTCTCGAGCTTCCCTTAGAGATAAGTTTAAACATATAGGTATCCTCACAGTAGCATCGCAGTATATTTATGCAAATATATTATTTGTACATCAGAATATTAATATTTTTGTAAAAAAAAGTGACGTGCACTCTTTTAATACTAGAAATAAGCATAAACTTGTGACCTCTGCTTATAGACTCCAAAAAGTGCAAGGTTCATTTTTAGGACTGAGTATACAATTTAATAATAAAATCCCTAATAAAATTTTGAATTTACCGTCACATAAGTTTAAGGAATGTATTAAGGCCGCTTTAGTACAGAAGGCTTACTACAATATTACCGAATATTTAAATGATAAAAATGCTTGGGTGTAGCGCTCGCTCTACAGGAAACATCTGATGTAATAAATTTAAGTTTGATTTTGAAAAGAGTAATTGCTGAGTTTATTGCCGGCTCTTCTTAGCAAAAGCAACCTTCCGAACCGTGCATTAGAGTATTAGAGTTTGACTATTCATAAGTGCCTGTGAAGGCCTATTTGAATGAATAAATTATTTCATTTCATTTCATTTCAAAAAATTATTTCATTTCATTTAAAGGAATAATTAAAAATCTGTTTATATAAGCAACTTAGTTTTATTATTATATTAAGACTAGCAGACCCCCGCGGTTTCACCCGCGAACGGTTTGAATTTTTTTGCGCGGAACACTCATTATTTTTACAGCCAATTACACAACAATTGTTTAAGACGCGTCACGGGAAAGCAGGTGGCATTTCTGTGCAGTGGTGTCTTTATAATTTTCGATTTCTACGTCCAACAATGATTTCACCGTCGAGTAATCCTCAAAAAGCGGGAACCTGTCACGCGCGGAACATTCAATCTTGGGCTAATAATCGGGTCGTCTGGCAACGCTGATACAAAGTCACAAATAACATACAATTTACAGTTTCACTGCTCTAATAAAAAATCTCATAATACCCAAACTTTTTTGGCCCCAACGACACTGAGGTCTAACAATAAATTCAAAATTCAAAAATTGTTTATTCAATATAGGCCTTAATAAGGCACGTTTACAAACGTTACAATTGATTTTACCACCGGTTCGTAATACACTTAAACTGAGAAGACTCCCGGCAAGAAACTCAGCGAAACTCAATAACAAACTGTAAGCTAGATAGGGACAAAGAAATAAGCTTAGTCCTGCTCACACATACACGTTTTGACATATGTGTATCTTGGCCTGTCTACCTGTAATTCTCCGTCTACGGTGCAATGCTCTTTAAAATTGGAATGTCAAATATCAAAGAATATTTAAATCAAAAGCAATAAGGAGTATTGATATCAACTTCGAATTCACCCCTAAAATAACTTTCAACTCCTTTTTTTATCCCGTTTGGCGATGAGTTTCAATAAAATATGAAATACGTCTTCCATAAATTCTGTTATAGAATGTTTATGCAAAATTTCAAGTAGATCGGACCAAGGAATCACATTGTCCCATACAAACTTTGCCCCCGTTTTTCACCCCCTTAGGGGTAGAATTTCGGAAAATCCTTTCTTATCTGATGCCTACGTCATACAAAGAACACACCCTCCAAGTTTCAGGTCTCTACGATCAGCGGTTTAGGCTGTGCGTTGATTGTCAGTCAGTCATTCAGGACAAAGCATTTTATATGTATAGATTCAACTTTTTTTTTTTTATACCAATTAGGTGGCAAACAAGCATACGGCCCGCCTGACAACTACAATTACAATTACAAGTACTAAATTTTTTAACAAAGTTTGACAAAGATTTTTAACAATTTTATTGAACTCTAGCCATTGCAAATACATTTTTTTTTATTATCTTATATATTTTAAAAGGAGTTTTGTCACACAGTGACTATGTCACCCCCGTAAGTCTTAACACGAAAATATGAAAAAAATAATGGTAAACAAAACAATAATTAACATAATTACGAAGTTGGTAGTAGGAACATGTAGATAACTAACTCTCACAATAGGTACTTAATGTACAACTTAATCATCATCTTGGCTTCCTCAGACAGCGGGGAAGCCAAGATACCATTACAAATTCATACATTATGGTTACATAAAAAGTCCATCTCCTGGCGCTGGGCTTCGTTACGGACACAATCCATCAACACATGATAAACATCTTCTACAATATCACACTCCGAGCAGTTGGGTGAATCAGCTATTACCATCAGAAATTTGAACTTGTTGGATGGGATGTGCCCGGAGCGAAGCCTCATTAATACTACTACATACCTTCTTTTTAAATCCAGATTATCAAACCATGGGTAACGAGGAAGTTGACATTGGATACTTTTATACCATATACCTTTAAAACGTGAACGTTCATCAAAATACTCCTGCCAAATTTGTCTACAATCTATTTTTACTTTACATAATATTTCGTTGTGAAGCGGTAGACAACTATATAGAATACCATCAGGGAATCGATGATGCTGTAGGCTATCGGGTGTCCTCTAAAACTAGAGGTTAACCGAGCCAAATGTAATAGGGCACTTTTAGAATCTGACAAAATAATACATTTATTGGTATCTAAAGATTCCGCGTATGAGAGCGCTTCCGCAATCGCGATAAGTTCACAGTGCATTATAGAAATATAAGCACGTATATTCAACTTCACGCAAAAATCTATCTGCGGGTCAAAGAATGCAGCTCCACATCCCTCATCATCCTTCGATCCATCTGTGTAAAGCTTATAACATGAACCATATTTACTATTTAGATATTCATTACTCATATTCCGTAAGTCTGCTATACTAACATGTCTCTTTGCCGATTCTATGCCGTCAACTAATACAATAATATTTTTAGATACATCATAATTAGTAATCCATTTATTAAGAGAATACATTTTTAATATCGAGTCTGAACGAATAGGAATATCACAGTATTGATTATGAATTTCAACAAGTAAAGGCCATTTACAATTTTTAACAAAGTTTGACCAAGATTTTTAACAATTTTATTGAACTCTAGCCATTGCAAGTACATATGTAGCAGGTATCTTAAAGGTCAGTCCCAGTAGCTTCTCCATGTCCTTATAACCGATCTCGAGTAATGTCTCCCAACCATCGCGTTCAGTTGCTTTACGAACGCCAATCGATGAGATCCAACAGACTGTCATAGGAATACCATACTCTTTGCAAATTGCTCGCCTGTAATTAATATAAATTAACTTTAAAAAAAATACTGCCTACAAAGTACACTAAAAAGTAAGAAATAACAATATTTACTACAGAATACGTCATGCGATTTCGCTGACTTCAAAACAGTGTCAGATAAGTGTTATTTCTTACTTTTTAGTGTACTTTGACGGCGGTTTTTTTTGTTGTTAAAAAGTTAATTTTATTTTGATTTTTTAGTTTCATATAAACTTAAATACTTTCGCGTAAACAATGCACATTTATGCGATAGCAGCAATCGTAAGAGTTCCGTTGTCGGTCTCCGAAACTCATCATCTAAACTCATCTCAAACTCAACTCATCATCAAAGACCTATATAAAATTTATATGGGACCATTTCGGAATAAACCTCTTTCGAACAAAAAATTTTTTTTTAAAATCCGTCTTTATATGACGGAGTTATACCCGAACATACATAAAAAAAAAAAACAATATAAATATATACATTCGAATTGAGAACCTCCTCCTTATTTTGAAGTAGGTTAAAAATTGTACTCCAACATGCGATTATAATACACAACGAATATAATACACAACAATAATATAATATTTAATCTTTAAATATTAGCATCGGTGTAGTGGTTATCAAAAAAAAATATCTTATCATATCCTATAGCAGAAAATGGGACCCAATTTTAATGACTTTTCTTACCATTTCCTGACTTCAAAATTAGCAGACTGGACTTTTTCCGGATAATGTTAACCATCATCAGCCTATAATGTCGCATTGCTGAGCACAGGCCTTCTTTCAAACCTTTGATTAAGGATACATCCAGATTGAGTGTTGAAGCTGTGCACGCGTCGATAAAAATACGCCCTAACTGTTAGAGGCTAAATCAAATAAAAATAAATAAAATTGCTAAATAATGTTTAATATTTAAATTTCTCCCGATTTTAATGGGAATATTTCAACAACTGCTATCATTATGAACGTCACTATGACAAGCAGAATGACGCAGAGGGAGCGTAAAACGTAGCTGTTACGCGCAGCAGCCTGTAAAAGTTGGCCTGTTTTATATATTCGTGTAGTATGGCGACGTTCTTTCTAGGTATATTTATTTCTATGTTTCAAACATTAGAGTGAAAGGGATTGGGCAAATATTCCACCACGCGTGCCCACTGCGGATCGGTGGAGGTAGGCTAGTGATCAACTTACTGTTGGAGTTTTGAAGCCGCCTAGTAGGCTTCCAACTAGCTTCACGACTATCACAATCAAGTGATAGCCAGGACCAATGGCTTTACGTGCCATTCGAAGTGTCCGTGTTAATGTGTCCCGTGCTAATGATAGCTATAGATATTTAAACTCGAACGAGAACCGATACAAATGATAAGAATTTTCAATTATCTTCTTACCTGATTGGTACCATTGCATTACAAATACCTAATCCATTGTATTTCTGATTAACAGCAAGACCTGCATCGTCAAAAACCCTGTCTATTCCGTAGTTTTTCATTAATTTGGGTAAAGGGTATATTTTGTCCAGGAGTTGTGTAGTTTTTGAATATATTTGCATTTCTTTTGTTTTATACTAGAATAAGAACAACAAAGTGATGTTGTATTAACTTTGAAAGTCGTAGCTCATTGATTTAAATCCTACAATCAGTTTTGGCGAAGAAAGTCATCGTAGTAAGTATACCGCCCGGCTGGCTTTCATTTTGAAAACTTGTCGCCATGTACTACTGGTGTTTCTCAGCAGCTACACTTGAGATTCAGTTCCAATCTAAGCGTTATGTGTTTACCACCTTCGGCCAAATTATCACTTACTATATGGTGAGAACAAAACTTATGATAGTTTACCTCAGCGCTTAACATTTCATCTCGCCAATTGTCTCGTGTTTTCAGAGACATCATAGACATTGCAATTATTTCAGGCTTTGTATTATTATCATCCTCGTCTCGACAACATATTATAGAATGATTGGATGGTACTGTTATCATTTGACTGATTTGGTGTCGATATTCTTCCATTGCATCTTTACTGTTTGACACGCCTTTAAAAAAATACAATTATTACGTACATAGGTGGTTTCTCCATATTCGCAGCTTCATTTGTTTTTTCAAAATCAAGTTTGATAAGACTTGATTTTAGTTTCATTTTACTTTTGATTCGAAAATGGGATGGCTTTGGCTATAATCCGGGCCTAGTTAAATCTAATTAGTGTACCTACATTCAATACACTTTTTTTGGGGAACAGAGTTTGTATTTTTCTATGCATTTAAGGTATAAACATACGACACCTGATAATAAGCGGTTACCACCTATAGACGTTTTTTAATAAGATCTATTCTCATAAAAAATGATTTATTCTATCCGACTTACCTGTCATTTGAATGTAATGTTCATTTGATACAAAGTGTTTCATTTTGAAATCCAAAAAATCTTCAAATCTGTCGTTCGTGAGGTCCTCGATCCGCAATTTTAATAGATTCCCGTTTTTAGTTCTTGCAGTAAATTTTGCCCAAACTCGAGCCGACGCTCTACTAGTTCGTAGCATGTTGTTCATGTACAAAATAAACTGGACAAATGCCATGCTGATTAGCGTCTCGAGGATTCCACAGCTGCATTATAGTTTATATATACAGCGTAATGCATGAAGTGTTCCTTTCATATGCTTATTTTATGAGCACTAGTTATGTTTTCCCCACGTTTCCGAGGTATCCTATGTTTTTTTAGTATGGCGTGAATGACAAACATTCATATAAACAAAAAACACAAACTTTTCTATTTATTTAAATTTTAGTAGGCTTTACCGCTTTGTGTCTTTCCGAATTTTTTTCCGAATCTTTTTTTAAGGTTCAAGCTGCAACATTAAACAATAGTGTTTAATTGTAATAAAAAATTGGCTGTAGGCTCAGAGTAGATAAATACTACGTACAACTGTAGGTATTTTGTTCATAAAACACTTTGAATAATTCAAAATAAGACAAAAAAAACCATTATAATATTCCTTGACTTTCTTCCCTTTTTCATATGGGTATTATCCTCTAGTGGTTACTTCTAAATTATCTGAAACTAGGTAAATTTTGACATTAATTTTAAAGGTAAATTTTTATATCATTTAAATTTATCAAATTCCAGACTGGTGTCTTTAATTTTACCTATTACCTTTATAAAATATTTTATTTTATTTTATTTGGAAAACCAACAGCTGATTACATGTGTATAAATTCAGTGTACATGATGTATGAGCATTTAAAGTTCTTCACCAATAGAAATTGAAAACATAAAAAAGGAAAAACAATGTTGTAAAGTCAATGTAAGGATGAAAGTTAAGTTTAACACAGTATAAATATAATCGTAATCGTATGTATAGGAGTAAACATCTATCAAGCAACGCCATCTGTCGCCGAATAGCTACCTGCTTCTGGAATATTCCCGATAACACAGTAGGCATGTAGAATACTCGCGTAAAATTTCGAATGTTCCGAGTGTTAGATATTTACTAGATAATTATTAATATTGGCTGGATCATATTATTATGGTAGAAGGATTGAGTGATGTGGCAACACTGACCATAGTAGCTTATAAAAGTGTGGGTATTTGTATTTGTAAGAGTTCGTTTTTATCAAGCTCTCGAGCTATACCACAGCTCAGTGCGATCGTTGTTTTACCCGGTTCTGTAACTTATTATAATTTAAGTCTAAGATTGTGAAGTGAAGTGAATATGTAATTAACTGTAATATTATAACAGTAAACCTATCGGGGCCCATGAGCGAGTTTGTTGCGTCGCTTCTTCTCCTCATACGGGACTTTTCCGAAGCGATAGTATTACGTTGTTTCATTGCCTGCACTACGTCCACTGAATCCTGATACCACAGAACTTTAAACATGGTGTTCGTATCGCTTGGCAGTCGCTGACGCTATTATCAGAAATTGGGATAAAGAGAGGCAATGTAAACCGTACTTGGGTTGTTTCCACATAGTTTGAAAAGACCACGTTCTTGAGAACTTCGAACAAGTAAAGAACTAAAGAACAAAGTTTAATCAAGTTATTTGATTACCTAAAATAAGTGTATTTGTGCGAGTTTGTGACATGCTCGTGCTAGACGGAATAATAGACAAATGGCGGCGCGGGCGGCACGCTTACAATATAGTTCATGCTGGTAGCGGCCAGTGACACAAGTTGGTGCCGGGTGTGCCATACGAGTGGCTATCTGATGTACATGTAGTGGTGCCTGAATTGTGGTGTATACAAATTGCTTTAACACTATCTGGTGAGTCGATTTCATATTGATTGCTAATATACTGCGAAAGTATCTGGGGAACGATTAAATAATTTAATTATTGTTGAAAATATAGTCAAGTTAGCTAGATTTTATGGGTTAAAAGTATAAGTGTAAAAGTGTAAAATCAATCCTCAATTATTTATTGTAATATGTATAGGTAAGTTGAGTATTTATGCTATGCATATGACCGTATAATAAGGGTGTAACAATTCAATATAATATAAAATTATTAACATAGAAAGGAAGGAAGGAAGACAGACCGATACTTTGTAAAAATATAGTTTTAAATATTGAGTAAGTACTATTAACTAATTGTGCGATAAATTTATTATTACTAGCTATCTAACTAGTTTGGTGATTCTCCTCATTTTGCGGGTTGCTTTATAAATAAATGTATTTTGTTGAACGGGATTTCCTCAGATCTATTGACATAGTTATGGTTATATACATATCTATAGGACGTTCAAAAGACAATGTACTACAAACCGGATAACAAAAAAAATATACTGAATTAATTAACTTTGAATAAGTGGTGTTCAGTTATGAGGGTCGTGCTGGGTTAATCTGAACTTGCAAAAGTGGAATGAAGTTAATGGTAAATTTTATTTGAGTGTGATGGTATAATGACTACGGTAAGTTTCTTCATTTTGCAAAAAAAAAAAAAATGTTAAGTATTTCAATATTTTAAATATGGTAATAGGTAGCACATTAGACAAACGTATAGGCTAAAGTTCCTGATCAACAGGTTTCTCCCGAGAATCAGATTTCGAGTTAACAAAAATAACACTGTTAATTTTTCAGTAAATATTATGGATTTTATTTTATTTTAACATATTTAAGAGAAACTTACAGCTTCTACAAAAATAATAGGACATATAGTTAAACATAAGCCATTTAAAAGCTTCTTCAGAATAGCATGATTCTTTTGAATTATTTTATTTAGAACTTGCTAGTAAAGGTTTGCCAAAAAGAATCTCAAAAACAACTAAAAATCTAAAGTGTACTTAATTTATTTAGTGATATTAATTTTAAATTCACAAGAATTTACTTAATTTACTACAAAAGAAAAATGATTTATAAGTTATAATGTTAATAGTTCAGTAAAAAAAAAAAAACTGTTATTTGGGGTGAAAAACAACCTTCTTCTGTGTGTATGAAGCGGTCCTAGTATTACTATTCCTAATTTAATTCAAGGTTCTAAAGACTAGTATCATTTATAATGTAGATTTAGAAAATTAAGGGTTAAATTTACAGTTAAATTTAGAATTCACTTTAGAGTTCAATGCAGATTTATTTTAGAGTTCAATTAAGGATTCAACTTACAGTTCAATTTAGAGTACAATTAAGGGTTCATTTAGAGATTCGGAGTTCAATTTAGAGAACAATTAAGGGTTCAATTTAGAGATTCGGACTTCAATTTAGAGTTGAAATAAGGGTTCATTTTACAGTTAATTTAGAGTCAATTAAGGGTTCAACTTACAGTTCTATTAAGAATTCAATTTACAGTTCATTTTAGAATTAACTTTAGAGTTCGAGTTCAATTTAGAGGTAAAGATGGTTGAAGTTAGAGTTCAAGCTAGAGTTCAATTTACGGTTCATTTTAGATTACACTTTAGAGTTCAGAGTTCAAGTCAGAGTTCAAGTCAGAGTTCAGGTCAGAGTTCAAGTCAGAGTTCAAGTCAGAGTTTAAGACAGAGTTCAAGTCAGAGTTAATTTTAGAATTTCACTTTCACTTTCAAGTGCAAATTAGAGTGCAATTAAGAGTTCAAGGAGTTCCAGTAAGAGTTCAAGTTAGAGTTCAAGTACGTGTTCAAGTTAGAGTTCAAGTACGTGTTCAAGTTAGAGTTCAAGTTAGAATTCAAGTTAGAGATCAAGTACGAGTTCAAGTTAGAGTTCAAGTTAGAGATCAAGTTAGGGTTCAAGTACGAGTTCAAGTACGAGTTCAAGTACGAGTTCAAGTTAGGGTTCAAGTTAGAGATCAAGTTAGAGATCAAGTACGAGCTCAAGTTAGAGTTCAAGTTAGAGTTCAAGTTAGAGTTCAAGTTAGAGTTCAAGTTAGAGTTCAAGTTAGAGATCAAGTTAGGGTTCAAGTACGAGTTCAAGTACGAGTTCAAGTTAGAGTTCAAGTTAGAGTTCAAGTTAGAGTTCAAGTTAGAATTCAAGTTAGAGTTCAATGTAGAGTTCAATGTAGAGTTCAATGTGGAGTTCAATGTGGAGTTCAATGTGGAGTTCAATGTGGAGTTCAATGTGGAGTTCAATGTGGAGTTCAATGTAGAGTTCAATGTAGAGTTCAATGTAGAGTTAAATGTAGAGTTAAATGTAGAGTTCAATGTAGAGTTCAATGTAGAGTTCAATGTAGAATTCAATGTAGAGTTCAATGTAGAGTTCAATGTAGAGTTCAATGTAGATTTCAATGTAGAGTTTAAATGTAGAGTTCAGCTTTTTTTTTACGTTTACTGCGCAGAAGATTAGTAGACGTAGCACTTTAAAAATAAGCGTTGGCGCCCGAGTAGTATATTACTCTGTAAGCAAAAGCTTTGAGTGGTGTACCTTTGAAATGAAATGAAATGAAATGAAATTAATTTATTTGCGAGATAAGAGTGACAAAAATATTGATGGCAAAAATATGGAGTTCCAAGCTTACTCTACCGAGCTTCAGTGTGCAAATATTAAAATTAATTGTCACATTAAGACAGCTCAAATGGATAAGCCTACATTTTAACTAATGTTACATATAATTAATTCAAATTAAAAATAATAAGCTAAATAATAAATCATTACAAATGTAAAATGTAAATGTAAAAAAAAAAAGTTCATAAAATGTTTATTAAAAAAGCTACAATATTATAATATACTTAAATACCATGTCGGTATGAATTTTGTTTTGTAGAAGTTAAAACAATAATGCTGAGGCTTTCTACCTTAGGGTAGTGTGTGTGTAGCAAAGTGTGTTTGGTGGAGCTGTTATGATTCTTGATCTTAGTAATATCATATAGGTTTCACTAACTGTACTTCTTTCCTGGGTTTACTTTAGTTTGTTTAATTGATGTGATTTTCCCTTCATAAAGTTGATAAGTAGTTATTAACTCTAAATCTTTGGTTAATATGAGTAAGCGTTACCAAAATGTTCAAACTAAATCGATTAATAGCAAAATTGGCTCGCAAATGTAGGCAGAAATGGCCGAGTGAAATTATCTATTACTGTGCTGAACTTCTTTGGTTTCAGGTAGAGATTTTCACACCAGAATGAGATTGGACTTGTGATTCACCGTGAGGCCGTATCGGAGAGTTGGATTGTTGGTCGAACTCGCTTGGATCACAATGTTATAGTGGTATTGAGACTAAAAGAGGTATGAATATGAAAGTAGATAGTAGTAAATAGAAGTAGAAAAAGAAATGGATGAATTGCGTGAAAAATATGGCTAAGAAAATTAGATTTGGAAGTTGAGATGTTTTTTTTAAGACGTAGGCTTTAGCTTTCTGCTTTAACAGCAGCAACATAAGGAATAGTAGTTTATAAAAAAAACATATGAAAAAAAATGTAGCTATAAAAATATATAAAACACTTGTAAGGACACTGATAAGATGAAATAATATTGAGAGAGAGAGAGAGAGAGAGAGAAGAGGTAAAAGATGTAGTTACCAAATTATAGAATTTATCCTAGTTAGGTTCGATAAGATGCAGGTTCAATTATGATAAAAAATAAGCAGATGTTCATTCATTTATGAAAAGATGAAATAATATTGAGAGAGAGAGAGAGAAAAGTTAAAAGATGTAGGTACCAAAGTATATAATTTATCCTAGTTAGGTTCGATAAGATACAGGTTTAAATTATAAAAGCAGATGTCCATTGATTTATTTATAAACCCTTCAACAAAAATGCAAATAAGTTCTTCAATAAAATCTTGTGTTGAAAAGTCTTGATAATATACGTGCAGTCTTGTCGAAAAACGTTCAGTCTTGATGACCGACGAGCAGTCTTGATGTCAGACATACAGTCTTGATGTCAGACATGCAGTCTTGATGACTGGACTTTGATTATAGATATGCAGTTTTAAGAAATAGCGTAATAAAAAAATAAGCGTAGTTAATCAAGAGCGTAAATGAATATTTGAAGAGATACTTCTTATAAGAAAATAGTTAGTATGACTAGTAACAATTAAAAATAATAATAAGAGAGGGTAGATGTTGATATAGCAATCTAGATACAATTAATAGATGTTGATAGAGCCATCTGAATAAAATTAATAGATGTTGATAGAGCCATCTGAATAAAATTAATAGGTGTTGATAGAGCCATCTGAATAAAATTAATAGGTGTTGATAGAGCCATCTGAATAATATTAATAGATGTTGATATAGCCATCTGAATATAATGAATAGATGTTGATATAGCCATCTGAATAAAAAGAGAGAATAGAAAAGATATGAAATGATATGAAAAGATTAGAAAAGATTAGAAAAGATTAGAAAATATTAGAAAAGATTAGAAAAGATTGGAAAAGATTGGAAAAGTTTGGAAAAGATTAGTATAAATTAAAAAATATATGGAAAGATTCGAAAATATAAGGAAAGATTCGAAAATATTAGGAAATATTAAAAAAGATTAGAATAGATTAGGGAATATTAGAAAAGATTAGAATAGATTAGGAAATGTCAAAAATATTTGAATAGATTATAAATTATATGGAAAGATTCGAAAATATAGGGAAAGATTAGAAAATATTAGGAAAGATTAGAAATTATTAGGAAAGTTTAGGAAAGTTTAAAAAAAAAACATTAGATAAGGATAGAGATAACGATAAATAGAAATTTGGATTTTAAAATGTATTATATTTTAATTATAATCTTGTCTAATTCATATGGGAATGGAAGGGGATGAATGTTGTTGTGTATCTGTAGCGTATGTCCCGCAATATAAGCTATAATAATAGTCAATATGTATAATGAACTCTCACCAGACGCAAGCCTTTCAGGTTTTCGTCAGGCGGTAATGTAAAACCATGTACCTATCATGTAATTTTGGTCAATTATATAAATAATAATAATAATATGAAGATAAGAAAAGGAAAGGATATACAGAGTTATTTTAATATTTAATCGTGTCTAGTTCATATTTAATGTAACTGTTAATCCAAAATGTTAAATAACAAATGTTTATGCATGTCGTACGCAATCTGCTACTTACACCTCGTGGAATGTTAAATTACACTTTATGCCAAAAATAAAGGAATAGATATAGATAGATGGGATAGATAAGATAATATTTGATTATTGATTTTGGTTGGAGTTGATAACTGACTGGATACACTGTCGTATGTACATATACAATAAAAAGCTCTAGGGATAGGTGAACCGATGTTGATGGATCAATCTGAGAAAAAGAGTAGTAGATGTTGATGGGTCCATCTGAGTAAAGTGGTGTATGTTTATCTGTATTATTTTATGTAAGATATTGATAACTTTATTTGTTTACACGAAGTTTGAGGACAAACTTGAAGTCAGGAAAGGCCGAATGTTAGATATTTACTAGATAATTATTAATATTGGCTGGATCATATTATTATGGTAGAAGGATTGAGTGATGTGGCAACACTGACCATAGTAGCTTATAAAAGTGTGGGTATTTGTATTTGTAAGAGTTCGTTTTTATCAAGCTCTCGAGCTATACCACAGCTCAGTGCGATCGTTGTTTTACCCGGTTCTGTAACTTATTATAATTTAAGTCTAAGATTGTGAAGTGAAGTGAATATGTAATTAACTGTAATATTATAACAGTAAACCTATCGGGGCCCATGAGCGAGTTTGTTGCGTCGCTTCTTCTCCTCATACGGGACTTTTCCGAAGCGATAGTATTACGTTGTTTCATTGCCTGCACTACGTCCACTGAATCCTGATACCACAGAACTTTAAACATGGTGTTCGTATCGCTTGGCAGTCGCTGACGCTATTACGAGTACTTACACTTACTCGCGTAATATGTCGAGTGCTAGCTCAGAGTATATAAATACTACAGTGCTAGTGAACTATTTAATTGGTGACTGTTTTAATAAAAGTGTGACCAGTGTTTTGGTAAATTCGTGTACCATTATTTATCCTGAACCCCAGCTCGTAACAATAACATACGCTGCACGACATATACCTCACAAACGCGCTCAACAATAAAAATATCTACACGTTCCTTGAATTTTTTATCATTCAAAAGAATAATTTGAGCCACCGCCTATTGCTGACAATCTCTTGGACACACTGTCAACTTTCCGTACAATGGTAAGCAGTAATCAGATTCATATACATAATTTAGTATTCCGTGTTAATTGCTTAGTAAATGTGTCACTATGGCGAAATGTTACATTGTACATAAAATTATTCAAGTTTCAAACATAATTATTCTATTCCAAATAATTTAATATATGTATTTTTTCAAAGAATTATTTACCCATTGATTCGCATTTTACCATACCGACCATAAAAAAATGAATAGAGTAACGAATCTTAAAAACAAGTTTCTAGACAGGAATACATAAATAGTTTGCTCTGAGCTTTTAACATTGCCTATCTTGATTGACCTTTATGTTTTAGATCGTAAAGATTACTTTTGAATTAGGTACTGAAGAGGAGGCAGAGATCGTGTCAAACACTTTTTAGGGCCAGATAATTATATTTTCCACTTTGTTTGTGACAGCCGAAGTAGGTAGAGAGAGGTAGAGCATAGCGTTTATTCGCTATAAAAAAGCAGCTCGACTGGGGAAGTACCTCCACCTTACAGAATACCGCAGCCAAATAACTTTATGTTGTGTAAAGTTGTGTTCCTGCGCATGAGTAAGGTCGCCAGAGCTCATAGGAGAGGGGGGAAAGGTCGGTAACGCGTGAGCGATGCTTCGTGTGTTGCGAGTGTCCATATGGCTACGGTAACCGCTTACCATCAGGCGGGCCGTATGCTTGTTTACCGACTTAGTCGTATAAAAAAAAAAAAAGTGCCAAAACTGTATCCTCAGTAGATATACCTTGTCTAAAGCTAAACTGCGATGGTAATACCCTCAGATTGCAGAACAAAAGGCAGATGGAGCGCGGGGAACACGGTAATGAAGCCAAAAAAAGTAAATACAAATTCAAAATGCGCATTCTGTACGCATTTTTGTACTGTGTATAAAAAAGTACTTGATTATTTCATTCATGTTATTTTATTTAATAATTGCACCTCTATAACTGAAATACACTACACTGTTGTCACCTCTATTAATGGAACCCTCTGTAAATAGATATGTATTTATACTTACCTGGATATCTGAGACACTGGGTAAGTGGAAAACATCTTTAGTGAGACAAATTTGCAGGTTTTTTGAGATCCTAGTTATCCAGGTTTTACTGTATTTACGACCACAAATAAATTGCATTTTTTTACATTTATACAAATGTTTCCACGAATAACAACAACTAAAATCAGTTTTATAATGAAGGCTGAATAACAAAGTTTTAAATAAATATTAATTATCAATCCAAACAAAATTAATATAAGTCGCAGTAAGGTGTTGCTGTAAGAGTTTCACCACGAATTCCATTACTCAGATTCGCTGAAGCCGCAAGCAATATCTTGTACAAGTTGGGAAGAGTTCGATACCTATTCAAAAAGTTCAGTCGGTCAAAGCAACAGGCGGATCCTAAAAAGGGTGGATGATGTAAACTGCCACAACTTCATTTTATTTATTACCTGGAGAGGTTTGATGGAGTAGTGTACATAATAACTGATGAATTAATCTTTGTTGAAGCAAATTGAGGAACCTTTTAAGAGGATAGGATGGCTGAAAGAAATTTAGAAAATAGGTTTTTAACATATCTATTACTGTCGCTCTGTACCCGAGCTATCCCGCCCGAGGGCGATAGAGAAAACTACAGCTTGGACCAATTACTAGATACCTATCGCTATTTCGTAATCCCCGGTTTTCTCCTCCAAAACTGGATCGATAAAAAAAAACAAGAATGATAATAATAAGGGCTGTGTAATGTCTGTTGGTTTTCCTTTGTTGTTTTATATTCGTCAAATTTATTAGCTGGTCGTCTGATCATGCCGTTAAAAATGGTAAGTTTTTGTGATTTTGGAAGGCTCCTAATTCTTATAATAATTAATTTATGGAGTTAAACACAACCGAGGGACATACAGTGGTACCTACAGATTGCATGGTTGCAATTGCATAGAATAATCATTGCTCTAGTGTCATTATCCAGAGAGGAAACTGAGGATTACGTTTGTATGGAACATACGCCACCAGCATATCCTCTTAAACAACTGTACAAAGCTATGTAGGTAATCTTAATATATAAAATGATAAACTGATTGTTGATATATCAACGCACAGCCCAAACGGCTGGACCTAGAGATTTGAAATTTTGCACACAGATACCTTATACAGTGGAGGCATCCACTAAGGAAGGATTTTTGGAAATTCCACCCTTAAGAGGGTAAAATAGGGGATGACAGTTTGTATGCAAGTCCGTCAGTTTTGAAGTTAGGATCTTCAAATTTTGTGTTTAGGCTGACGATTGAAAATTAATGTATAGTTATCTTAGCGTTTGTAATAGTTCCACCCCCGAAGGGAGGAAAAGGGGGATGAAGTTGGGTATGCAAGGCCTTCAATTTCAAAGTAAACTTCATAAAATGTATTATTATACGGTGTAGGCATCCACTATGGAAGGATTTTCGGAAATTCCACCCCTAAGGGGGTAAAATAAGGGATGAAAGTTTGTATGCAAGTCCGTCAGTTTTGAAGTTAGGATCTCTAAATTTTGTGTTTAGGGTGACGATTGAAAATTAATGTTTAGTTATCTCAGCGTTTGTGATAATTCCACCACCGAAGGGAGGAAAAGGGGGATGAAGTGGTTTATGCAAGTCCTTCAATTTCAAAGTAAACTTCACTAAATATATTATTATATAGTGTAGGCATCCACAAAAGAAGGATTTTTAAAAATTCCACCCCTAACAGGGTAAAATAAGGGATGAGAGTTTGTAAGTAATATATCAACGCATAGCCCAAATCGCTGGACCTAGAGATTTGAAATTTTGCACAAAGATACCTTATACAGTGTAGGCATCCACTAAGGAAGGATTTTCGGAAATTCCACCCCTAAGGGGGTAAAATAGGGGATGAAAGTTTGTATGCAAGTCCGTCAGTTTTGAAGTTAGGATCTTCAAATTTTGTGTTTAGGCTAACGATTGAAAATTAATGTATAGTTATCTCAGCGTTTGTGATAATTCCGCCACCGAAGGGAGGAAAAGGGGGATGAAGTTGTTAATGCAAGTCCTTCAATTTGAAAGTAAACTTCACTAAATGTATTATTATACGGTGTAGGCTAAGGAAGGATTTTTGGAAATTCCACCCCTAAGGGGGTAAAATAAGGGATGAAAGTTTGTATGCAAGTCCGTCATTTTTGAAGTTAGGATCTTCAAATTTTGTGCTTAGGCTGACGATTGAAAATTAATGTAAAGTTATCTCAGCATTTATGATAATTCCACCCCCGAAAGGGGAAAAATGGGAATGAAGTTGGGTATACAAGGCCTTCAATTTATTATTATACAGTGTACGTATCAAGTAAAGAAGGATTTTTGGAAATTACACCCCTAAGGGGGTAAAATAGGACTTGAAATTTTGTATGGAAGTCCGTCAGTTTTGAAGTTAGGATCTTCAAATTTTGTGTTTAGGCTGACGATTGAAAATTAATTTATATGTGCCTCAGCGTTTTCGATAATTCCGACCCCGAAGGGGTAAAAAAGGGATGAAGTTGTGTATAGAAGTATACTAAATTTATTATATAAGCTTGGAATATAATTAAAATTTGGAAACTAACGCAAAGAATATCGGTGTTGTTGGAATTTGATCCATTAATGAGTGAAAAGGGGGATTAAATTTTGTATTTGAAGTTCTTTATTTTCGGAGTAAAAATCACTATAATCTCGGCTTATGGCTGGAAACTAACGCAACTTTTCGTTTTTCGAATTTCAACCCTTGACCCCTTCAAGTGTTGAAATTCGTAAAGGGGGATGAAATTTTGTATTTAAGCTGTTCATTCACATAATTTTGTATTCAAGTAAAATAATGTACACGTGTATCATGTTATTAAGAAGCCTACTGCCGCCCATCTATCTGTCTGTCTGCCACGAGAAAAATTCTCAGCTGTCTGGTTGAGGAACTTTTGGATAGATCTCCGCCCGTGTCGATCCGTCTGTCTGTCTGTCTTCTACGGGTAATTTTTAAATTATTATTATTATTTAAATTTAATACTAAGGTGTCAAACAAGCATACGGCCGGCCTGATGGTAAGCGGTCACCGTATGTATCACTCGTGTGTTGCCGACCATACAGATATATCTTCACACCCTGGCGTCATGGCGGGCATGTTTACGCGCTAGAAAACTCCTTTGAAACCGCACAGTAGAAACCATTTCGGTTCCAATATATGAGTATGGACTCCCCGTCGATGGCGAGAGTTGCGATGGTAGAAGGTAGCCCGTGGGCATCAAGTCAAACAATTCTTCAGAGAACTGTCCGTTGTACAAGCGGTGCACACATAAGGAGGCAAATTCTCTCCTCAGACTGACAGACAGACGGAAACATCTCAGCTGTCTGGAAATTATTGAGGAACTTGTGGATATAGGTGTATTCGTCTGTCTGACCGTGTGCCATGAGCAAATATCTCAGCTGTCATGAAATGTTTGAGGAATTTGTGGATAGGTCTCATGGCGTAATTTTAGATAAATAATCCCGATCTCGACACAAAAAAAAAACATATTTCTGCTTCAGCTAATCGGACAGTGTATGTATGCATATTTCTGCCGGTAGATTTTCAGATCTTCTTCTTCAAATCGGGAACATAAACTTTCCAAGTTAGGTATAGATGAAATGTATACTGACTGATGTTACTATGAACACAAACCGATAGAGTGGTTATGCCCGAGAGACCCATTATGACTCCCAAAAATGACCAACCCGCTGCGATCAATGAAATGTTGCCACCATGGTCGATATGGATGAGTCGGTTAATTATCCTATTAAATTTTTTAACTCTCTTAATCCGCCGGGTAATCCGTTTCATGCATGTACCTGCTCCTGTCATATTGATTAAAAATATACGGCCTCCAAAATTGTGCTGTAGAACTTGACTACAAGCAACAGTTCTCCGCCGCAATGTTATTGAGGCCAAAATATTAACTGGTTCTGCTAGAGGAGAAACAGTCTCGTGCCGCGTATACCATTGATGCCAAAGCACCTTCCGTTTGAATTTAAAAGATTACAGTTCCTTATCGAGGTTTGCTTCGCGATGGCTGTTAATAAATCACAGGGATGAACTCCGAAATTTGCTAGAGTTTATTTGCGGCAGGACTGTTTCAGTTTTATGTGGCATGCTCGCATGTAAGCTCTCAATCTTCCTGAACTTTTGTCAAATATCACACGTAGTGGCGGGCTATAGCTATGAACAAAGTTCTATATTGTTACAATGATTCATATCTAGAAAAAAGAAATAATCTACGCGGACGAAGTCGCGGGCTAAAGCTAGTAGAAGATAAAGTAGGAGTATACTACTCAGTACTTCAAAAGACTTTTGAATCAGCAACAGATTTTGTGAGATCAAAGTTGAAAAAATTCGATCAGGAGCATGTCACAAGTCACGATACACGAGACATCCCATTTCCGTTGTCAAATGAACGACTTGATTGACAATTATTGTTTCATTTCCATGTTCTAGTCCCAATTCCAATGCCCTTGGCAGTTGTGTCCATCTGCAGTAATTGGTATTAGCCTGTGTGCCCTTGGGCATATCGGTTTAAAGGCCACTGCCAAATCGCAAATTGTATTTGGCTTTGTGTTCTACCTATCTTCTGATCGCAGCTTGCTTACTAGTTTTAGGGCATAAGCCTTATAATTGGATTGGTATATATCTTATCGCGCGGTTTCACCCGCGTTCCCGTGAAAAAGTAGCCTATAATACTCGGGGATAATGTAGCTTCCTATGAGTGAAATAATTTTTCGAATCCGACTGGTAGTTCCAGTGATTAGCCCGTTTAAACAAACAAACAAAAAAACTCTTCCGCTTTATTATATTAGTATAGATTGAGATTTCAATTGTTTTTAGGGTTCCGTACGCAAATGGCAAAAAACGGAACCCCTATTCGTCATGTCTGTCTGTCAGTCCGTCCGTATGTCACAGCCACTTTTTCCGATCCTATAAGAACTATACCACGGTACATTTTGATATATGTACTGTGACTATACTGTTGAAACTTGGTAAGTAGATGTATTCTGTCAATCGCATTAAAATTTTCACACAAAAATAGAAAAAAACAATACATTTTGGGGGTTCCCCATACTTAGAACTAAAACTGAAATATTTTTTTTCACCATACTCATACTGTGGTATATTATAGATAGGTCTTCAAAAATGATATTGAGGTTTCTAATATAATTTCTTTCTAAACTGAATAGTTTGCGTGAGAGACACTTCCAAAGTGGTAAAATGTGTGTAACCCCCTGTAACTTCTAAAATAATAGAGAATGATAAACCTAAAAAAAATATATTACAACGAACTACAAGAACTTTTATATTATGTTATTTACTGCTACGGAACCCTTAATGGACAAGTTCGACTCGCTCTTGGCCGCTTTTTTTATAGGACGTTGCTTTCAGAATCTATACCCAACTGTGGTATGTGGTAATATGTATTTGTATATAATTTGGTGGGAACAAAACCAAAACAAGCACCAAAAATTTTTTTTTTTTTTCATACTACTAAGTCGGTAAACAAACATACGGCCCGCCTGATGGTAAGCGGTTACCGTAGCCATATGGACGCTTGCAACACACGAAGCATCGCTCACGCGTTACCGACCTTTCCCCCCTCCCCAATGAGCTCTGGCGACCTTACTCACGCGCAGGAACACAACTTTACACAACATAAAGTTATTTGGCTGCGGTATTTTGTAAGGTGGAGGTACTTCCCCAGTCGAGCTGCTCTTTGAGCGAATAAACACTATGCTCTCCCTCTGTAAATCTTTTGTATCATATTATTATCATAATGTAGGTAACAGTAATCAATTAGTATTTTGTATTGCACATATGCTAATTACTATTAGAGGTATAATATATATATATCTACACCCGATACTTGCGACATCGCAATTTGCTATAAAATATATAAAGGTAGTCGATACTTTTGTTCTATTATGGAGATTATCAATCATCCTCATGTGACAACATGACTGAAAGATGATTTACACTCTTACACACTCACAGTCTTCCATTACGTGATGGTAAGGTTACTCGTAGCTGAGGTAGTGACGTCAGATACTCCAGTGATTGATTTTAATAATAAAATTAGTTTTCTTTGTAGGAAGTCTTTATAAACTCTGTGGTCGTTTATATCTTCTCATAATGCTAACAAGCTCGTTCTAAATTACGACCATAGAGATAAATAAAAATGCAAAAGTGCTGGGCGGATTCCCCGCCACGCCAGCTTGAACGACATCATCCGTCGGGCTTTTACCACCGCCAACTGTGTCTCCATTTTAGAACTTGGATGGCTTGATGCGTGACGATGGTAAAAGACCTGACAGAATGACTCTTGTTCCTGGGAGGATGGGGCGGCCTTTGGTATGTGATGCTATAGGCGACAGGTTTTCAACTTGAGGGTGGTGGAGGCCAGCCAGGCGGGTACTGCAAAGTAGGTACCCTGCCACCGTGATATGGTTTCCTCACGATGTTTTCCTTCACCGAAAGCTCAAGGACATTGTAGGATTCGATCCCGGGACCTTCGTCTTGGTTTTTAATCCGACGTCACTACCACTGAGCTATCATCGCCTTGTGGCATCGAACAAATAACCCAAAGAAGCTTAATGACGTCGATTTTGTTTGCAATCTATTCAGCCAATTTGCCACCATCGACAATGCGCTCTGATTGGCTAAGCCAAGGACTCATGCGCTCTGATTGGCCAAGTCAAGAACACACGATGTAGTGATTCGTCCTTACTGTTCAAAATCAGTGACAAATCACTGACTAGTTTCGGAACCGGATTGCCCGGTATTACTACTCTAAGGGATTGTTCCTCGATGCCTTGTGGCCACCAGTTGTCGCCACTAGCGAGTAAGGTCCTCTTTTTCCTCTTAGTACATAATATTTGTTAGCGCGGCGCAGGGCCAATAGTTGATAATAACCATATAAATTATTGATTATACCTCAGTGTTGCGCAGTACCAGTAGTACGCAGACATTCGTTTCCGAAAGACCAAACTCGCCTTAACAGTAGTGGATAGCGATTAGCGGTAGGCATGTTATATTTAATGCCATAGGTATATAGAACAATCCTGATAGCAATCATGAATAATTAGTGAAAATCCGCGATAAAAAGCTCGCAAACAGTAAACGTTCAGCCCCCCTAGACAAGATGGCTGTCGACAATCGTCATCGTTAGTAAGCGATCAACCTTTGTATGGGATTGACATAAGAGATTGTTAAAAATCACGTGATATTTCGATTTGAAATGTCAATCCCAAACAAAGGTTGATCGTTTACTGTCGATGACGATTGTCGATAACCATCTTGGCTACTGGCCCAGTACATTTGACATTTCTAGAGACCTCACTCAACACTACACTACCGTCTCTTCACGGCGAATTCAAGCCCTTCAAGCCTTAATTGTAATAGCAAACTTGGGGCCCAGAACTACAACAACCCAAACAAATATTTTTAGGCCGAACTGGGGCCGTTTTTACATTTCTATTTTCGGTAGGGCTTATATACGCAATAGCTCCATAAAAAATGATAATTTAAAAAGTAAGGTTTATTGTTAAAATGAACAATAACCTCGATCCTAATTAGAACACAGGATCTTCCCTATTTCTATGGGTATTCAAAACAATGGAACTCATTATTGGTGCTCATTTGAAGGGGTTCATATACTTATGAAATTTTGAGGCATTATATTCAGGTAATCATTAAAATACAATGTCCTTTTGTGATATTTTTGGAGTAAGTAGAAAGAATAGGTAGGTCCGTATTTTAAAATCTAATGGTGCGTCCATGCTTGGCGAACCGAGCACGAGCCGAGCCTCGAACGAGCACACTGCGTGCACGATTCGCGTAGCGTGGACGGGCTTGCGAGCATTGAACGAGCGCGATTGTCAGTTTTTTCACGAACAAAGGGATTCGCATCGTGCTCATTGTAGGCTCTTTGTAGGTTCGTTCGTGGCTCGGCTCGTGCTCGATTCGCATAGCATGGATGCCCCATAAGAATCACAATAAGTTTTTAATCAGTAAAAACCAGGCATTAGAAGAAAATAGTTGTTAGGTACATATTTTGCACAGATCAAGTTTTAAATGATTTTTGCAATTGCAATTTTTTCAATCGAAATTTCGCACTTTCAGCATTGGTCACAGAAAAACAATGCATTAAAAGACAATCACTTTGAACTTAACATTTTGGTCCCGTTATAATATTATTACGTTACTTAAATAATAATATTTTAAAACCTTGACTATTTTTATTTCAACGCCTAACACATTTTATTGAGCAATTTATATGTATACATTTATAAACTTGTATAATTGTCAACCTAGAAACCAACATAGAAATAGAATCAGATGATGTTTAATATAGCAGTAAGTAAGATTCGAGTAACTTGCTTGACTAAAGTACTTTTACCAATACAACTGAATAAATAACTTTTTCCTCCGTCTTGTAGTAAGCAGAATCTAAGCCGAGCCTTTGTGCACTTGGAAAATCGATGTGAAATATTACAGCGAGGCGAACGTTGAAAGATTGAGTGGCGACGGAGCCGCTCGCTTGAATATCCGGTTTAGATTCAACAGGCTTTCTTTGTTGAATGGAGAGTGGATTATAAAAAGTCGATGTCGGCATGGAATATGATAGATGAGGCGTAATTATATGAAACTTGAAATCAGTAGATATAGTACCTATATAATTTTATTGTAAAATCTTTGTAATATATTTAAAATAATTATCCAACAAACCTTCAAACCTTATTTGCATCAAGTAGTCTCCACATGGAAGAACTTCTCCACAAGATGGAAATTGTTAGCATTGATTTTGGCCTTAAAATCAATAGCAGTAAGACAAAGATGATGATCGTCAACCGTGCCAACAATAATTCGCCAGAATCACTGTAATTGCGAACTGTGATTTGTTGTCCTATCATATACAGGTTTTTTTTTCCAGCCAGTGAGGGCAACTTTTGAACTAGAAGTCTTAGAGAAACACGCTAAAAGGGTAAGTGGATGCGTAGATGAGATCAAGAGGCGTATGGCTATTTCTCGGTCATCTATGGATTAACTTGGAAAAATATGAAGGAACCGGTACGGAACATAACCAAACCTACCAAAACTGATCGTCGTCCGATGTGTTCCCAATATTTCTGTACGCCGCGGCGCCGCGGATACGTGGAGTCAAAGGGAAAGCGAGAAAAAGAGGATGGACGCTCTCGAAATGTATGTAAGTATGCTGGAGAAGTATGCTTGGAATATCATAGACAGAATTCCGTACAAATGACGACACGTCTCGCGGCGTATAGATGTCTCCATAGAGTGATTGGTGTTGCAGGGTAAAGTTTAGGGCACCAGAGCGCGTGGAAGATCACCCATGCGATGGACCGACCAAATTAAGGCCGCAATAGGCGGTCCCAATAATGACTGCACCTGAAGGGCAGCAGTTAGGAAAGAATGGCGGCGTGGGTGAAGTGCGCCACAAATAACACATCATGACGACCACAACCACTCTGTCAAGAGTACAATTTATAAGGAGAATACAACAAAAAGTTTCTAAAAGCTGTGGTAGGTAATGTGCATTTAAAATTGCATGCATCATGTATTTAAGTGACGCATCCGAATGACTTCAATATTTATCTCCTTCTTCTCATATTTTTATCGTTTATAAGTTTTTTATTTTACTTGCATCAACTGGTGAAGTACCAGATGTATTATTAAATGTATCTTTGAATCGAAAATGTGCTTAGGTATCCACAAAAAATACTTTGCTGAGTTTTTTGCCGAAGTTTTAAGTGTATTACGAACCGGTGGTAGAGTCATTTGTAACGTTCGTATTGGCCTTACCGATAAAAATCCACATAACAAATGAGTTTGGAGAGAATTAGAATAGTTGAGAGAGAGATTTATTCAGAACAACACATACATAACCAAAGATTTTCATAGGGCATCGTGCCTCTACCCAGATGGCTAGTCCGCCTTACTAAAGCATGACATTTTATATCACTCCGCTTGAGGGGTCCCTGAGCAAATCGCTCTCAGTTCGTATTGCGCACGGCTGTCACCGCGACATACTCGATGTAACTGATGATATAAAAAATGACGACTTGCTTATTGAAATACTGTCACAACACTTGCAAAAACCAAGGAATAATTAAAAAACTAACCTTCCATGTGTATGTATTGCGATTTCGTCACTTTTAATTACCTAAACTTATTTTAGAAATATACGTTTCGGTGGTGACAGTTTTTATTTTTTAAATCTTTTCCGGCCATGTTTTATGGAAGGTTGCCACAACATGAAAATTAATTTTCCACATTTTGTTAAGGATTATTAAAAGATGATATCGAATTATTCAGTAATCTGTGTCGAGTACCTACTGATTATTTTTGATAATTCTAACCTCCCGATTTGACAGGTATTTTGACCATAGAGGTCAAAATAATGAGAAAACTCCTCATTAAATATTATCCACACAACCAGTGTAATAAATAAAATTAATTTTATTGGTAATACAAGAGCTAACACAGATTGACAACCTAACTAAACTTATTGTCGAAACATTTGCATATATTCGTTTATATTATGTAGCAAAATCCGAAAATTTGTTAAGAAATACAATTTCAAAACGACAGCTGTATAGAAAACAACTGCAATTGCAGGGGGTCTAATTTTTGTTCATAGATATTACTTATATGATGTAGGATTTGTGTTTTGGGTACTCAAGGTATCCCAAATAACTATTTTGAAAGCAATAAGGCATCCACTTTTTAAATATTAGAAATTTGAAAACCGTTTTCTCAGAGATTTTTCGCCCCCAAAAATCCCCATATAGTACATTTCAACGAAATCGTTAGAGCCGTTTTCAAGATATATCAAAACATACAAATATTGTACATTTATTGGATAGGATATATGTTATAAACAAATATTGCTCGTATAATAGTAGTTATGTACATGAAAAAATTCCGGACCGAAATTTATAAATTCCGCCATTTAGAGGAAAATGTTTTTTTAACTGCCACCCTATGCAAACTACACAGACTGTCAAATACTGTCAATTCTGGCTTGTTTATTTCATGTTCCCATAGAGGCGATTAGCCTTCTGGACGTTTTAAATTCTTTGTACATAACATTAAATTAATGACAGTACAAAAATCAAAGAATTTAAAACGTCCAGAAGGATAGTCGCCTCTATGGCAACATGAAATAAACAAGCCAGAATTGACAGTATTTGACAGCCGTGCGCAGTACGAACTGAGAACGATTTGCTCAGGGAGCCCCTCAAGCGGAGTGAAATTAAATGTCATGCTTTAGTAAGGCGGATTATCAATCTGGGTAGAGGCACGATGCCCTATGAAAATCTTTGACAAAAATATAAACACAGGTAACGTCACGAAATAAATTAGATAGTAAGAGGTTCTATAGTCGGTAGATCTATACTAAAAAGAGCTCCATTATGAAAAAAAATGCGAGCCCTTTTCAGCGCAGTGCCTAATGTAAGTATTTTTTGTTGATTGTCCCTTCAACAGAGGGCTATATCTAAGTTCTACACGCGTGGCATTTTACGTCTCCATTTTACCTCAAGAAAGGGCAATAGATAATGTTTGTGTACTCTGAACAAGTTACGGGTCCCTGATCACAAAAACGTAACGAGGGCTGTCATTACGCCAATTACCTTTACTATGTCTAACAGTGAAGAAAAAAAAACAATGTTTTGCTACAAAATATCCATTAGGACATTTATCTATTTTTATTATCTTTACAATATTTTAAAGAATGCTCATTTATTAACATTCATTATTCTATCTCTTCTTTTTTTCATTGAAATACATATCTTAAATTTTATTGCAGTAGTACCTACGCAGAAGGCACTAGCTAATTTATGTCGTTTTTTTTCGTCTGTCATATCAACATTCAATCCTTTCTTTATCACAATTCATTCAATTCTTTTTCGGTCACCTTCTTATCGCTTAACTTTTTTTTAAATATTCAGACCTACATTTGACATACTTATGAATTCTACTAAAACCTTAAAAAATATTTGCCTTCTTTGCGCAACTTCGTTAAATTTGTCTTACAGTCGGTTGCCTGTTCTAATTATTTGGGTTTATAAACAAAAGTTATTTTACCAAAGTAACTTTAATGATCTCTGCGTAATGGTTCTTTGGCAGTTTGCAATACTCGGCTCTTACTTTGATGTTATGAATCGTAACAAACTTCTAATATGCATATCTTGTATCGAAATGTCGGAAGTCAAAACATATTGATAGTAATCTGTGCGCGAACACATTACTATAACTATGCAAATATCCATTGCAATAGGATTAGCCATTTCCGAGATTAGGCCAATATTATCAGCAGAAACACATTCTCTCGATGGCCACACTGACCATCGACTGAGTAATGTCAATGGTTGGCTAGATTTGGTAAAAAATTGACACATTCTACTTCATACCCTGGAATAAAGGATAGGATATTTTTATCTTGTAAAAGATTATTACAGGAAGAGCGCTGGTCAAAATGTATTGTTACAAAGTAATTCGCGACATGATGTACCTTCAACAAATAATTCATCGCAATCGGATAAATGGATAGGTAGCTAATATAGAGCTAAATATATCAGCTATCAGCTTTTGAACGTCCACTGTCGGTCATAGGCCTTTCCCAATAGTCGCCACATCTTCCAGTCCTCCAATTTCTGCATCCAGCCACCGTCCACCAAGTTTCGCAGATTAGAGGGAGGCGTCCCACACTTCACTTACCTATGCGTGGTCTCCAGTCAAGAACTCGTTTACCCCATCTGTTATCGATTCTGTGACATATATGGCCTAACAACAGCCACATCAGCTTGCTTATTCTCAAGTCGGTTAGTTTAGTTCTCCCCCGGATCTCATCGTTACGAACTCTGTCCTAGAGAGAAACCCCGAGCACAGCTCTTCCATTATCCGCTGAGCAACTTTAACTGTATGGATCTGGCCAACTGAAAGACTACGTTTTAGTGGCATAGGTCATTACTGGGAAGATGCACTGTTCAAAACCTTTGGCTTGAGACTCTGTGTTATCGGTGATGTTATTGGCGAACTAAAATAAACTCAGCGGCATTGAATTTGGCCCAAGCTCGAAATTTCATACAAAGGAGGTGTTCTCAGCAAAGATTTTCTCTACTTTACCACTTAAACAGTATTTTTAATTAAATAGCGTTTTAAAATGAAGGCCTTTAGTCTGGAGCCGCTGGTTGGATGTATGTTTACTTGTGGCACGAAAATAAAGGATGAAAATATACTATCATATCTTATCTTCTATCTTATCTTAATATTGGAATGTTATTGAAGTGTGCAAGCTAATTGAAAACGAGAAACAAGTGATAAACGAGTTTCTTCCCATAGTACTTAGGTACTGTGTTCATTCATTATTTCGATCCGACAGAGAGAATTAACTGCTGACGTGCAAACTGATTTCACAGGGTGTCGTCACGATAAGCTCCGAACCCACCCTTTAACTCGCCCCGCGGCTAAATGATTTTTTAATTCTTAATTTCCTACCTCTCTCACTGTAGATTAACGTCTGATTTTATGACAGGATGAATCCTTTGAACAACAAAATAGAACACTCTTAAAACACACGTTTTCTTTCAATAGGATATTATGGCATAACTTATATCAACAGTAAGATACATAATTTATAAAAAAATGATGGAGTGTAATGGTGCGACCATGCTTGGCGAACCGCGCACGAGCCGAGCCTCGAACGAGCACACTGCGAGCACGATTCGTGTAGCGTGGACGGGCTTGCGAACGAGCGCGATTGACAGTTTTTTCACGAACAAAGGGATTCGCATCGTTCTCGTTGTAGGTTCGTTCGTGGCTCGGGTCGTGCTCGATTCGCGTAGCATGGACGCACCATAAGGTCACATTGGTTGACAATGACAGTAAGTTAGTAATAAACTAAATAGCATTTTATCAGTTAGGCATTAGATGATAAACCTTTATGATCGGTTTTGATTATTAGTGTGTAGTGTGTGTAGTGAGTATTTTATTTTGTAAAAAAAATGCCAATCATTCAAAGAAAAAAAATTTTTAAATATGTTACCTTGCTGAGTTTCTTGCCTGTTCTTCTCAGTTGAAGGCTGACTTACGAACTGGTGGTAACTTGAGTAGCTTTGACCTTCACAAGTAACCTACTAGGGCCTAAATTGAATAAATGGCTTTAGCTATGACAAAATTAGAACTTAGGAAAACTAATTAGGTAACATTAAATAATACTTCTTAAAATTTTGACGGGCCAGCTGGCGCGGTTGGTTAAGACTGGTTAAGATTCCACCTATCGCGCCATCGTGGGTTCGATTCCCACACAGGACATGCATTTGTGTGCATGAATATGTCTGTATGTCCTGAGTCTGAGTGTAATTATGTGTATTAAGTATGTATTTACAAAGCAAAAACCGGCCAAGTGCGAGTCAGACTCGCGCACCGAGGGTTCCGTACAAACCTGTAGGTATATAAGTAAATGGTAGTATAGACCTGAGTATTTGATATTAATTTCAATTTAGGACCTATTAAAAAAAAACTACTTACTAGATCTCGTTCAAACCAATTTTCAGTGGAAGTTTGCACCGTAATGTACATCATATATTTTTTATAGATTTATCATTCTCTTATTTTAGAAGTTACAGGGGGGGGACACACATTTTACCACTTTGGAAGTGTCTCTCGCGCAAACTATTCAGTTTAGAAAAAAATGATATTAGAAACCTCAATATCATTTTTGAAGACCTATCCATAGACACCCCACACTTATGGGTTTGATGAAAAAAAAAAATTGAGTTTCAGTTCTAAGTATGGGGAACCCCCAAAAGAACGATGGGTCATTTTATATGAAACGCGTCCCCAGAGTGTAGCACTATGAGCTATGGTGGAGATTGTTGGCCACATCGAGGGCATCATTTCATTGTATGACACCAAGTCTGGATTCCATGGGAAAAAAAAGATATTGACGGTTAAAGCAGACAAAATAATGTGTAACTTTGTTACCGTCCCGCAGTATTTGTATAACTTTTCTGGTTTAAAAGTATTATATATGCTAATGCAAAGTTTAATCTATCTTTGTGCTAAGTTTCACCCACATCTGATAAGCCATTTCGGCGTAATTTAATAACAAACATCGATAAAAACATAAGCATTTTTACTTACATTACTAGGATAAGGTAAAGATCTAAATATTATTATTTCTTTTTTTATTTGGCACAGCAAACAATGACACTCACATATTACCTACCTACTATATGACATTTTGTTTAATTGCCGTTCTTTAAGTGTAATCAGCCCCATGGGCAATCACTGACTGGATTATGGTAAATAGCAAAACATAATAAAAAAGAGAACTTGAAGATGACTAAAAACTGAATATGGTTTAAAATATGAATTTGGTTAGTGAAAGTCATATTTTTTTTATGTTCCATATCGTTAATGATAACCGAAGACACGTACATAAAGTAGGTACCTATTTTGTATCCCGGAAACACATGTAAAATCCCGAGGTACAAATTAATAGTATACTTTAACGTTATTAATGCGAAAGATAGTTTTTTTTATATCACTAAGGCAGCAAACAAACATACGCCCCGCCTGATGGTAAGCGGTTACCATAGCGGTTACCGTACCCTATATAGACGCTTGTAACACCTAGGGTAACACGCACGTTGCTGACCCTGCAAAAATCTCTTCACACCTTTGGAAAACCTCAGTGGGGCGCTCATTCTACAGGCTGAGCGTCCGCGGTAGTGAGCTCCATTGAAACCGCACAGTACGAAACTATTTCGATTCCAATGTGTGACGTTGGACTCCCCGTCGATGGCGAGAGTTGCGATGGTAGAAGGTAGCCGTGGGCATCAGGTCAAAACATTCTTTAGAACACTGTCCGTTGTACAAGCGGTACAACACACATAAGGAGGCAGAGTCTCTTCTCAGACTAACGGGCTCTACACCGCTTGTGAGCTCGGGATCGTCGACAATTGTAATGTGAGAGTAGATCTGTCCGTTTGTTATGGTTTCACAGCTATGTTACTGGACCGATATCGATAAATATTAGCAGACAGATAGCATGGAACCTGGAAATTGACATACAGTCATTTTTGTCTTGAAAACGCGGTTGGTATCGCTGGTATTGAGTATTCTGTGCCGCAGGGCAGAGCTAATAATAACAAAAAACAATCATTACCAAAGGAACATTTTTGTAACTTCAAATGTGAATATCTTTTTTCTCCCATGGAATTCAGACATGCTGTCATAGAATAAAATAATGTGCTCGACGAGACCTACAATTACCACTATAGCTCATCGTGCTACAGTCTGGGGACGTTTTTACCCATTCTTCTTTATTGTTTTTTTTCTATTTTTGTGTAAAAATCTTAATGCGGTTCACAGAATACATCTACTTACCAAGTTTCAACATTATAGTTCTTATAGTTTCGGAAATAAATGGCTGTGACATACACGGACAGACAGACAGACATACAGACAGACATGACGAATCTATAAGGGTTCCGTTTTTTGCCATTTGGCTACGGAACCCTAAAAAGTAGTATATGTATTATATCAGTTATCTGGTTTCCATAGTACAAGCTCTGCTTAGTTTGGGATCAGATTACCGTGTGTGAGGAATATCCCAGGATATTTATTTTATTTATTTAATTTTATAAAAACGTGAACTTATCATCAATAATTAAGAATTCTCATAGTTATAGATATATAATGTTGTCATAAGTATAAACAAAAAGTTTGAACAAGACTTGAGGTAATATAACTTTGTATGGAGTTCTCATGAGCTAATTTGTAAAAACACCCGATAAGATCGAATTCCAATCACCAGCTACACTAAAATTTCAAAAGCCTTTGTACGTAGGTACTGTTGTTCCGGAGCTCGATGTCAGCATCAGATCTGAATGCAGTCGATAAGCACGTTCGCACTCAGATTCTTTCATCATATTTTTCACTGCACTCCTGATACACCTTTGAGTTCGAAACTCGAGTTTTGAAAACCACTCGGAAATTGTTTTGAAAACACCTTGCGAAAATAATAACGGAACATTATCGATTGTTTGTTAGGTCAAGGTTTTTTGAGTAGAAAATTTGAAGAATTCCCATTTGCGCACCGATTTCTTGAGCACCGCTCCTATTTCCTTTTCAGCACCGATTCATATTTTGGATCGGTGCTGAAAGGTTCTGATCTCTGATCGGATGAGTACCGACGGGTTTTTAGCTTCTAGTGTTATGGTGTTTATTAAAACGTATCAATAAAAAATAACAGTTTTATTATAAAAAGTATTATCGTTAGAACACCCATTTTTAGAGCATCAAAACTATTCTGCTTTGAGCACTGATGTTAGGTTGGTGGTCAAAAAATTACCTAGGTACTGACTAATTATGAAACATTATGTACTCTCCATTTTACTTATATTAATCTCTCTCTAAATACCTCCAAAAATGTATACTTATGAAAAAAATGGTACCAGGAAAGCATAAGCTCGAAGGAGCTCTCTCCAAACTTAACCGGGGAGGGGGGAAAGGTTGGTAACGCGTAAGTGATGCTTCGTGTGTTGCAAGCGTCCATATGGCTTCGGTAACCGCTTGCCATCAGGTGGACCGTATGCTTGTTTACCGACTTAGCCGTATAATTAAGAAAAAACCTTATACCTATTATAACTGAGAGAGTTTGGGGTTGTATGCTAGTTACTATGTTCAAGCTCTTTTTTCCGTTATTTGGCTGTAGTATTCTGGAAAGAAAGGAAAAGAAGCGAAGAAAGGAAAGAAAAGAAGTTACTTCCCCAGTGGAGCTGGGGCTCTCTCTTTGAGCGGAAAAATGCTATGCTCTACCTCTCCGTTGAGGATTTCCATCGTATCACCATTCTCTTAAACGTTCTTACTTGTTTTTGTGATGTATAAATTAATATTAATAAAAAAAACATGCTCGTCAAACATAGTCTCTTCTTTTTGTTGTTGTCGGTTAAAAAGAACTACTTTTTTAACAAGTAACAGAATGACCCTTCAACTCTCGTATCATAACAATAAGTCATGCACATTATTTAAAAAAATGTGTCTTGTAATGTCTTATAATAAATTTAGTCGCATTCGTTGTTTTTTATGAGACCATAATACATTTTACAAGAAATTTCGGATCAAACACGCCCATAAACATTATGACTTGTGCCTGATAAGATACAAAAAAAACTGAAAATGTGCAATAGGTGTAACTCTCCAAAATCAAGATCTACCAATCTATCAATAATTAGCAAAATTTTCTTCTAGCCGGCAGAAACAAAATTGTGATAGCTGAATGCACAGATTACAGAATAAGGCAGATGTAGCGCGTGGAACACGAGAGTGAGGCCAAAAAAGCAAATACTGTTTGAAAAACATATACCTACCTGGGGCCCAAGTCTACTATTTCAATTGTGTTCCAATTATCTTTGAGTGGTGTCAAAATTGTGCCATAATGACATATTTTGTTAGTAAGTAGACTATCAAAACTGTAAAATGTCACAATTTTGACACCACTGAACGTTCATTGGAACAAAATTTAAATAGCAGACTTGGGCCCCTGGTATTCGGTTTCGAATTTATATTTCCTTTGTTTAAGAAAATTATTTAACGAAAAACACTTTCTTTTTAATAAACTTTATTTAAACATAGCAAATACAAATCGCGCTCTATCTGCCTTTTGTTCTGTAATCTGAGGCTGAATGTTCTTCTTTGTGTATTTTATATTGACCTAATTTCATAGTTTATTTAGATAAGTACCTACTTCACTGTAAATTAATCAAATCGTTATCATAGATAATGTAATTTATCATACTATCATCATTAGAGATATAGAAAAAGGTAACTTCTTTCATATATAAAAGACGACGCGTTTGAAGGGAATTGATTTAGAGATAGAACGTCCTTATCAGTAAATTGACTGATCAACTATCATTCAGATTTTTAGTAGGTAACAAACAATGGTACGTCATAATATGGTAAACGGTTGACATTGAAATTTCTTTACGAATGTTTTTTTTTGTATACAGTGTGGTTAAAACGGGTCAGTAAGTCTTAGGACACTATTCCTATAGTAAGTTATTGCTTTAACCTCAGAGTAAATAATATACTACGTACAACTGTAAGTATTAACCACAAACGTATAAGAACAAGGTATTAACAGATTTTGAAAAAAAAAACCTAACATTTATGGGAAAAGTTTTTTCGATTTGTGACGTTTTTATAATACCTTAACCTAACATGGCTCCATAGAGCCTTTGGATCCTTCTTGGAGACAGGATCGATTTACTTATAATATTTTTTTTCGAAGATCGCTGCTTTTTCGCTGACAAATTTTTGTCGAAATATGTAATAAAGCATATTTTTTTTGGAAATTCACCGTTTTTGCAATAACTCAAAAACAGGATAGTCTCCCAACAAAACAAAATTATTATCCAGTCTGCTTAAAGGTCGGTTACTTACAAACCACGCTAACCGGCCCATTAATATTGATGCAAGTTTCATTTTATCTCATGGCTTCAGCGATAATTCAGCCACTAATCATTTTTTTATTAGTTATCAATAATAACACTTTTATTAAATAGGTACCTATGTCTTATCGGAACGTGTTTTTAATATTTTCAACTGTTCAATAAATAGGTAAGTAGTTACAACTCGACTAATACACAGACAAACATGAGGAAGAAGCCTAAACCCACTTTTTATTTAATGGAAATAGAGGTCAAAAATAGAGATAGAAAGAGATTCGCTTTATCTATTACTTTTCCTAAGTTTAAGCTACAAAGGCGTCATTTCAGAAAATTCACCGTTTGATCTTAATCTTAGGACGAAGGGTCTCTAAGGACCCAGAGCCTTGACTTATCCTCTATCCAAAGTTCTATTACGTACCTACCTACAATAGGGCTGTGACAAAATTGCTTTCTCTTTACATCTCAAATGGATATCGGATTTAAACATGTTTAGTTAAAAAAAGTAGATTAAATCCTCTAATTCCATGCCTCTTTTAAGAAATTCAACTAATAATACTCAATAATTTAGTTAGGTATTTCAAATTAATTATAAAAATATCTTTGTGAGACGAAACAAAAAAAAACACCCGAACATCAGTAGCACTATATCCCAGAATTCGTTACTCATATGTTCAAGTAAAACTACAAATTAACTATAAATAAAAGTGCAAAGCCAATAATATGTATTATTTACCCAAATATAATGCAATATAATGATGCGTCCTTGCTACGCGAACCGAGCACGAGCCGAGCCACGAAAGAAGAGAATTCGTTCGTTGCTCGCGATGTCAAGTGTGGAGTAGTAGAAAATTCTAAGTGTGGCCGTTACAAAGTCTTCGTCGTCGTCGTCAAAAACTGTCAATCAGGCGGAGCGCAGTCGAGCGCTCAAAGCTCACAAGTCCGTCCACGCTACGCCAACAACGAACGAATCCTGTTCGTTCATGGATCTGCTCGTTGTCGGTTCGCGTAGCATGGACGCACCATAAGATTTGTCTTCCACGTTTTATACTTCGGTTTATCAGGTAGGAAATTCACTATTTTCATTTTGTTCAAAAGATTAAGAGCCCTCCCTAACCGAACATTATTTATTCAAGGGATCCGAAGTTAACCAAGGTACCTATTGTTCACCTTATTCGCCAGTGAAGTTTAGGGATTTACAGTTTATTTTATTTTCATCAGATCTTTTGCTAATACTTCATTATGGCTATTTTACAGATCCTAATACGAAAATTTGTGTGTTGGATTGTCCTTCTTCCTCGGAGCAACGGATCGTGACGGACTGGAAAGTAATATGAAGTAGGTACTTTTTAACTGGTACTGGTGGTACTGGAAATGCTAGTGAGACCTCAGAACGGAAGCTAGTTCGTATACAAATATATTTTTGAAATAAAAATGTTTTGGAATGACTGAATTTGTATAACAATAATATCTAGCCTTACCATACAAACCAATAGTGCACTAAATATTGCTTTGAATCAGTGATGGTACCAATTAAGACGGCTTAATAGGGCAAATTCACTGAGCGAACTAATTTCAATAATGTGTCTCTATTTATTATAAATTATATCCCACCAAAAACATTTTTATGTATAATTTTGCCAAGACATGGCTCGCACTGTCAAAAAGTTATCACATCTCATGTAGAGCCAAGCTTATAACTCTACATGCCCTTAGTCTACGAGCCCTAACTTCACAAACTCTACACCTTAGTCAAAATAAGTGGCTTAGCCGTTTCGCTACCGTCACATGGGAGTAAGCTGAAAAATTTATTAACTTTTCATTACTTTTTTGTTACACAATAGTTCTTGTAGTAGTGAAACGGCCAAGCCACATATTTTGACTACGTGTATAGAGTTTGTGAAGTTAGGGCTTGTAGAGTAACCCCCTTACTCATAAAGCGCTATTTAACTAATATACTGTTTAAATGGTCACGTAAATAATGTCACATTATTTGACAATGACAATAGAGTGACGTTATTTACGTGACCCTTTAAACAGTATATTAGCTAAATAACTTTTTATGAGTAAGGGGGTAAGGGCATGTAGAGTTATAAGCTTGGCTCTACATGAGAACTTTTTGACAGTGCGAGCCATATGTATTTGTAACATTTTACATAATAATGTTTTTGGTGGGATTTCACTTCTTTTTGTAAGTAGCTTATGAATTTTTTAATTTTTTTTTGTTTAAAACTTCCAAGTTTTATAATTTATTGTTGATTGTATACTGATACAAGCTTATACATACCAAATTTCAGCTTTCTAGGACTTCAGGAAGTACCCTAAGAGTTTTGATGATGAAAAAGTGACGAAATCGGGATTTTTTAGATATCAATAAAATATAAAGTATAAGAGCTATGTTATTGAAACTTAATACATTTAATAAGTTCACTATTGGCATCATATCCCGAGAATTTGTTTATCTGGTATAATCCAAACCCAAGTTATGAGTTCAAAAAAACGACGAAGCGCTTTGAGAAAAGCTAGGTAGAGCCCTTGCGCTTCGCTTGGCTGTCTTGGCAGGGGGCACTTCCGTGCCCCCAGATTCCTTTGATGTAAAGTACCATCGATAAATGTGATAATAAACCTCTTATAGAGTAATATCTAATTACTTTATTATATGGTAGGATTATATGCAATCATATAAAAATAATCTTCTGGTTGTATAATATACTTTTTGAATAAACAACAAATAAGTTGGCTAAATAAGAAAATATTGTCGTAAGAAATTGAAATTGAAATAGGCAGCGTGAGATTGACCGATAACCATTTCATACAATATCGTAACTTGTGATGAAATAGGAATACATACAGATTTTAAATTTAATATTGTATTTATTTCTTGTTCATCGTCTCAGTACATTTTCTATAATATCATTGCAAAATAATTGCCAATAAGCAAACCAGATGCTTTCAAATAAGATTAATTGAAATGTGTTTAATAAAATATGAAAATATAAGGGTACACGATATAATAGGATTTTTATTAAAATCACCATGACGTCTAATAAACAAATATTTGAAAGAAAAAATAAAATTATTATTGAATCCACGATTCTTCAAACTATAACTTATGTCATACACGATCGATCACACTTTGAAGGTCACCTCTGCGAGATGTATTTCATACACAGATGATAATTGGGTTCGACTGTCACACGTGACAGACAACTATACAGACCATACAGGTTTTGAGTTCATGGTTACTTTTCCTAGCCAAAATGAACTAAAATACTGTTTCAAAATAAAAATATACTACCAGTTTATTATCTCGAAATAAATTAACGTTAGTTTATTCAATTAATCAATTACCTAATAAAATACTCTTTCCAGTATTCATTACGAAAATCAAAATTGATCAGCAAACATGCGGAGGATTCCACCATTCTTTAAAATTCTGATAAACCGTTGTTTCCTTCACCTTTTCTTCATCGTTGAGTATTGAACAGATCTTGCAGTATTCATTTGTTTCAATACTGTCAGTTGTTCTGTGATACGTATAATGGTTTTTCCATTTAAAATACTCCGCATATTTATCAAGGTCCATGATCAATTCATACATTTTCGCCGCTAACTTCTCCACTCCAAGTTTGATTGCATTCAAATAAATACCTTCTGGCATAAACCTGTAATAACATATCAGCTGCAATATCACAAATCCAATTGTGGGTAATAGCTTTTTTACGACAGAACGCTGATAATTAGGCAAATAACTACGGCAAAATATGAAAATTGTTATCAAAATTTTCTTATCTTCTGTTTCTTAATTTCTGGATTATAATGATGATTAATTTAATATGACTTACCTCGTATAATTAGCAGCCCCATAAACAATCGGAACAGCATTATATTTTAATGCTCGCCACAATTTCTCAGTCGCATAGTCTTCACTAAAAGCGTTTTCAAAAGACAGATAAAAATAATAAGTCGATTCAATTTTCTCATTGCATTTATCTTCAATGCTATGAGGACAAATGTAATAGCCACAATTTCCAAATATGTCAATTGTTAGGTTATACTTAAACAGTTCCGTTTGAAGCCTATTGACAAATTCCTCTCTTCCACTAGATGTGTAACAGTTGGAGACAAACCAAGCTGCTGCTTTAGTTTTAGTCTTCATAATTGCCTTCAATTCATTACTTACTGGATACATTTCTTGCAATTTCATCCAATTCATATCTTTATTTGGACCTATTATTTCATTTTTAGAATTTCTAACAACCATATAGCCCCACCTCACTTCGGAATCTAATCTATAAGTCCAAGTCCAATTGAAGTACCCATCGAAGATAGAAGAACATATTGGATAATTATCAGCAGATTCTATGCTCGCAAAAACAAATTTTTGACTTAGAGACCTTCTTTTTGGGAATTCCTCTTTCTCCATCTGTATTATTTCTGGTCCAGCAAAGACGATCACATCGAATTCTGTGTAATTACTGAAATATGATCTATTAGCTGTTACAAAGCAATTAACGTGTGGACAATTCCTTTCAAGGAAACCATTTTGACCATCTCCCATGTGTTTAAAGGGAATAGTTGAAGGTGAAGTCCATTGCAGGATATATTTCCTTTCTGTATTTATTAACTTCTGTTGCTTATAAATACTTTTCCCAGCGCGAACTTCTCTTCTAGTATTCACAAAATCATTTAAAAACAGATATAAAATTACTACAAGACATGCTATAACGCAGCTGTAGTATAATTTTACAGTCAAATTAGCTTTCATTTTTAGCAATTAATATAAAAACAACAATGTCAATCAATCAAGGTGCGTTATTTTGAAAGATATGGTTGATTACTTCAATATTTTTACTACAATCGTAAAGATACTGATACGCTAGTATGCGCGCGATACGATGAACAGTGAACTACTGGACGAAAATCAAAATACAAACACTGTATGTAAATAAACACCGCGCACCGCATTGATCTAACAATAGTCAAATAACATTTTTGATTGGTCTAACAATAGCCAAGGAAGAATTTTTGTTTTGAAATTATCTAATTCAAAATAGGTACAATAAAACAATGGACTAGTTTCCTGAAAAAAATATATTTAGTCTGTCATTTATATTATAAAAAATTATTGACACGTATTTTTTCTGTTGTCAATTAGAAAAAACGAAGATGGTTTGTTGAAGTTTCGCATGACGTCCCGGTGTGGTACCCATGACTTCGATGCAATAGTTAGAATCTTGCGCCAACTGGCCAATCCATTAATCTTATTTTTATGAACAAATCGCTCTTACCAAATCATTATCAATTAAGTACCTATGCGAAAATATTTTAGAACTGGTTGCATACATTACTAACTTTATACTATTTTTATGATCTTTACTAAATTACGGTACCTACTACAGTAACCGCTTACCATCAGGCGGGCCGTATACTTGTATACCGACTCAGTCGTATATAAAAAAAATACACTACCAGGGCTTAATTTTCATAATCTATACGTGAATTAACAATAAAAAAAGCAATACCCTTTTTCTTGAACTAATCGCTCTTACCAAATAATTATCAATAAATACAAAGTAACAATTTTTTTATAGGAAATATTATACAATAAAAGTAAACTAAATATTTTAATCTAAATAACAATAAACTAGTAACTAAAACTAAAAACTTAGAAAGGTAAAAAAGAACTTATAAATAAGCTAACCTATCAAGTTCGCTGCCAAGTGGTAGCGTGCCCAGAACGCTGGCGGCATTACCTCTCTGTATGGCTAATGGCTATACTAATACGGGCGCTTGCAAATGCCTCGGAAAAAGTAACAATTTGATTACAAACAATTATTAACATCGACCAGGAGGATCCCACCAGTTCCTGAAATTCTGGTAAACTGTCTTTTCTTTTACCATATCCTCATTGTTTAATGTAGTACAGAATAAACAGTATTCATTTGTTTCTACACTCCTAAATTTTCTAAGGTACGAGTAGTGGTTCTTCCACCTGAAATACTGGGCGTACTGCTCCGGGTCTTTAATTAACTCATTCATCTTTGCCGCTAGTTTCTGAACACCAAGTTCTCTTGCATTTAAATAAATCCCGTCAGGCATAAACCTGTGAAACAAGACTTCATTATAATAATGACTCCACAGTTCAAAAGTGGACACACCGCACTGGCTTTTCAGTTAGGGCAAACATCTTAAATAAACCTAGATAAACTTAAGAGGTTGAAAGTTACAAATCTACACTAACCCCACGTTGGACTGTCTTAATTAACATCGTATGTATGTACGTGATCTATTTGTTTGAGTTCATTTATTTTAATCCAAGCATTACGGTTTAATTGAGTAAAAAACGTCAACAATAGCATATTTTCTACTGTCCATAAGCGACACGATAGCCAAAAACCACTAGGTAGACCATCTGGCTACTTTTCAGCCGTTTGACAATCTAAAAGTACTTAGTAGCATTCATTCCTTTGATTCATTCTCATTAGCCCGTTCCATTACACATTATATTGTAAAGAACTAAATATGGTCAATAATGATGAATAATTACCTCGTATAATTAGCGCCACCATAAACAATAGGAACTGCGTCCGCCTCCAAGGCATGCAAAAGTTTCTCAGTCACATAATCTTCACTGAAAGAGTTTTCAAATGACAAATAAAAATAATAATTATCCTTTATCATTTTATCACATTCATTTTCGTTTTTTCGTGAACATTTTAATTTTCCACAATCACCATAAATGTCTACTTCTAACTCGTATATTTTTAACTCTTCTTGTAGCTCCTTGACGAACTTCTCTCGTTTACTTCTTGTAAAACAATTAGACACAAACCAAGCGGCTGCTTTATGTTTTGTTTTTAGCTCTTCTTTAAATTTATCGCTTACTGGATCCATGTCATCCAATTTTATCCAATGCATTATTTTATTGGGACCGACAATTTTATTATTTTTATCCCATATTGAAAAATAGCCCCATCTCACCTGTGAGTCCAATTTAAAAGTCCATGTCCAATTAAAATAGCCATCAAATCTGTTAGAGCACACTGGATAATTATCAGCAGATTCTATGCCTGCAAACACATATTTCTGATGCGGTGAACGCCGTTCGGGCAATTTATCTTTGGGATATTTCACAACAGCCGGTCCAGCAAAAGCGATGACATCAAACTTTGAGTAGTCTCCAAGATAAGCCCTGTTACCTGTAACTATACAATTCACATAAGGACAGTCTCTTTCAATGAAACCTTTCTGTCCTTCTCCCATATACTGAAAAGGGACATCTCTAGCGGGGGTCCATAGCAAAATGTATTTCATTTTCGTATGAATCTTTGTTTCTTCTGGTACCTCACTTGTTTCCTTAATCCTTCCACCTTTTGCTGATATTATAACATTATTCATAATTTTCGAGGCACTTGTAAATTTCGAAGATTTATATAATAAGACTATTACTATTAATATAAAAACTGTAAGACAAAGAAACACTTTTTTTGCTATCATGGTAATATTTTATGTTTGTTTAATATAATAACTGCAGTCTTTTCACTTTTTGATAAAGCATGTTTTATTAGTGGGTCCTCTTTGATGACCGATGCTTCACTGATTAATTAAACAATGTCTCATTTACTATCGAGTGATATTTTTTTATCACGGCTGCATATCTAATCTCTTAACACTCACTGGACTTAGACATACCTACACATTTTCGCAACTATCCTTAAACGTTAGTAACGCACATATGTCTGTAATATTGTAGTAAAATATGAAATAATTAACTAGCTTTTGCTCGCAGTCCCGTCTGGTAGGTAGAGTATTTTATTACCAGATTTACATGTTTGGCTAAAACGGTCACCATGAAGTTTCCTTTCTTTGCAGCAGAATTATACATAACCTAAAAACTTGCTCGTTTCCCCTTGGTATCGTGCCGTACACAAAATCTTATGCAACTAATGTGAAAAAAAAAGAAACTAATGAGTTATCCGGCATGGAAAGTATAATGGATAATCTGGTTCAGGGTATAATCTATCTATTTGCCTTACTTCATCCAAAACTCAGCTATAACTGCGTGCTTTCTAGTATATTAAACTCCGTATTTGATTATTATTTATTTGTATTAATATATATATATTTGTAAGTATCTTATAGTTGTGTTGTCCATGAGTTATGTGGGAAGTTTAATTTAAATTCGTGTGATTGAGTAAAAAACATTATACAAACATACAAACGAACTTTCCCACTTTATTGAAAGTACTTATGGATTAAAACAACATCAATAACTTTCAGTGTACGTAGTATTTATATACTCTGAGGTATTACGATAAAAATAAAACATTTTTTATATTTGTCGCTGTGTAATTTATTCGCTTTTTCGTATCATGAAAACACAGACCGAGTGTGATTATATCGTGAAATGATATGTAAAAAAACTCAATATGGCTGATATACCAAATTTATTTGAAAGCTTTAGCTTTCTTTGTGTCATATTTCGTAGTTACCTATTAGAACTACTATCTATTTCTACCTATTAGAATATCGGTATAGCCACACGGACCCGGTACCGTTTCCCCAACCCCTGACGAAGTGTGAGAAAACTACGAATTCGGTACAACTGGCCAATCGAACCAATCTCCATCAAAGTAGACTGGAAGTTACCCTGCGAAAGCTCGACAAAAAAATACACTATTTTTATAATAAAAGTTATTAATAAGTATTTAATATATCTGTCATACAAACCCATTTTCTCTGAAGATAGCCAATCGCATTCAAAGAATAAATGTATTGTTCTTGAAACAGAATAAACATCATTTGAATTTGAATCAATAAACATAATTTATTAATATGTGTTCAGATGTCACTATACATACACTATCGTATCGATAAATGTTATTAATATTGTTTTTCAAAATGGGTGACTCATAAATACAATTTCAAAGTCAAAGTATTTTATTGTGGACCATAGGTACAGATGTGGGTACAAATGTTAATGTCCCGCCTCTTGGGCATACAATTCAATAATAAAAAAATGAATTTCAAGTTGCTTATATAATTCCTTGTACATCATTTTGAGTACACTACTTCTCAATAAGTCAATCAATAAATTTGCTACAAGCAAAGCATTCATCGAATATAGACGTAGATTTATCAGATAATTTCAATTATTTGATTATCATAAAATTCAAACCTTTATGTACTGTACATAATTTACGATACACTACATTTCCTTTAGTTTTGTTTTCCTTTCTGTAATGTTTTTTTACATCTGTGAACGTTACACGTAATTACGTACCTAAATAAATTGTGGAATTGAATAAATAGCCGATTTATTTCGATGTCACTTTCACGTGGATTCGACATGGGCGCCTGATGCTGCGCAGGTGCTAAATGCTGATAGCAATGGTGAAAAACCTCCTGTTAGATTTGCTAATATAGAGAATATAATAATGAATATGTTCAGGGGAAAATCACCAAGCCACGATGGCCTCACCTATGAGCCACGATGGCACCTGCAGCATGCAGGTGTTCACTTGGCGAGAGTGTTGGCTATGCTCTTAAATCTCTGCATTAGGCATTTTCTCCCGGAACAGTTCATACGCACAATTGTGGTTCTAGTCGTGAAAAATAAAACTGGTGATGCGTCAGATATGTCTAATTACAGACCAATATTACTTGCTACAGTAGTGGCAAAGGATAGTCTGATTGATAAACAGCTGGATATAAATACAGATTTAAGTGATGCACAGTTTGGATTTAGCCCTGTTGGTTGTAAACAGAAAGTGCTATCCACTGCCTGGAGCAGACTGTCCAGTACTACACAGCCAGGCGTACGCCGGTATTTGCGTGGTTCGTGGACTTGTCCAAGGCATTCGAAATGGTGGCGTATAATTTGCTGTGGGAGAAGCTGTACACGGCAACAAGTGTGCCTACAGATATAGTCGGCATACGGATACAATGAATTACTGGTATGAGAACCAAATTCTTTGAGGTAGCCAGATACATTCTCAGAGGAGTACAGGTTAAAGTGTGATGTAAGACAAGGTGGATTAAATTCACATAGACTTTTTAATCGGTACATAAATCAGCTAATCGCACAGCAACACGATAATAATATACGTTTGTCACATAAACGAAATCTGCGTAAATAATATCAGTTATGCGGATGATATGGTACTGCTGAGCCCATCGATTGGATCATTACGAGTACTGCTACAGGTGTGTGAAAGGTACGCGGTGGCCCACTGCTTCAGGTATAATGCAAAAATGATAGTAATGGCTAATTTGTACGATGAACCAGAAATTTTATGGTAGCGTACTGTCAGTCGTTTTACACGTGCAGTCTGTATTTTTTTTTGCTCTGCGCTTCCAATATATTAACGCCTTTAGGAAGCTCATGGGACTGCCCGTGTAATGCAGTACATCTGGTATGCTTGCCGGCCGAGGCAACGGTTGCTTCAATGGTATCATCAGGAAGAGGACCGCCTCAATAATGCGCCGCCTCCGCGCCAGTGCCAATAGCATCCTAGCCGTGTTCGTGGAGCCACAGTCTATTAAACCATACGCTGGGACTCACCAATGTACGCTGGACGCAGTGGATGCATCATCAGCATATAATGTCTCACTGCTGAGCACAGGCCTCCTTTCACAAATGAGGGTGAAGGGAGGAAGGGATGCATATCCACACCATAAAAAAAATACTTTACTAATAATTGTATACCTACTAACAAATATGGACACTGTCTTATATAAAAAAATAAGAGTACCAATAAATCCAAACCAGAGACCATTCAATAATAAATAAATATCCTGGGACATTCCTCACACACGGCTAACTGATCCCAAACTAAGCAGAGATTTTTTTTGTTTGTAAATACAGAGATACTTTATATACATAATTTCACCCACACTCGGGACATTCTGTATGTCCTGAGTTCATGCACACAAATGCATGTCATGTGTGAGAATCGAACACACGACCGGCGCGATAGGTGGAAACAACCAAACCGCGTCAACTGGACCATCATTATAAATAGCATAACCAAAATCTTGGTAAACTGAACTTGGTTTTGAAACCCACTAAAATAAATGTATTATTCGTTCATCCTCAAACCAAGAAATAATGAGTTCATCCTATTATTATTTTTGACATCAACTCACGAAAAACCAGTCAATAAACATTACGTCGTAGTAATTCTGTATAAGTTGTAGGAAATTATTTCAACATAATCATTCACAGTCACGATACGGCCCGGCGGACATTTTTATACGCCGCATCTTTCAACATCAACATCGACCGGTAGGATCCCACCATTCCCGAAAATTCTGATATATCGTAGTTGTTTTCACCATATCTTCATTGTTCAATGTCGCACAGAACAAACAGTACGGTTCTGTTTCCACACTTTTATATTTCCGATGGTATGAGTAGTGATTCTTCCACCTAAAATATTGAGCGTACTGCTCCGGATCATGGATCAACTCGTTCATCTTTGCAGCTAGCTTTTCAGCGCCTAGTTCTATTGCATTTAAATAAATCCCATCTGGCATAAACCTGCAATGTAACATAACTATGTATAGTATAGAAATATCTATAAAAAAGTCTGCGATGGTATATGTCTAGTCTATATTCTATGGATAACCCACAGTAAAAAGATTTACAGAGATTACAATCTCACTTTATACACAACTACGACTATGAATTTGCGGTGCTTGCGGTAGAGACCATGGGCCCTTGGTCATCTGACACTAAATCCGTAGTAGAAGACCTTTAGAAGACATTGGCAAGCGTTTGGTCTTAGCCTCTGGGGACTTGAGAGCGAAGTGTTTTTTTGCCCAGAGACTAAGCTTGACCGTTCAGCGTGGTAACGCCGCTAGCATAATGGGTACCATGGATAATTTAGAATATAGTGGATATAATTTAGGGAGGGTTTTGGGTCGAAAACCTATATGGTAGTTCCCGTTGACCTTGAATCACGAAATTTGGAAAAAGGAAGGTCTTGAAGCAGCACAAGAAAAGGGAACATTCCGAAAAATAAAAAAAGTTGGAAATTAAGGTAAATTTTGGTACCTACTTTTAAATTTTGCGCCTACTATTCGTTTCACAGTCAATATTCAATAATGTTACATTATTATTATTATTGTACGAAACCCTCCGTGTGCGAGTCCGACTCGTACTTTTAATAAACATGCATGTTTTATATATAAAACCTTCCTTGAAAAAATATCTAACTGATAGTGAATACCGCATCAAAATCCGTTGATTGGTTTAGAAGGAGTTAGCGGATAATAGCATACAGACACGGATAGCTACTTTGATTTATACTATGTAGTAATGAAGAAGAATAATTTTAAAGATTAACAACTTCATTGATGGAACATAATACCCCAGAGTATATAAATACTACGTACAACTTACCTAGTATAATTAGCGCCACCATAAACAATCGGTATTGAATACCATTCCAATGCATGCAAAAGTTTTTCAGTCACATAGTCCTCACTAAAGGAGTTTTCGAATGATAAATAGAAATAATAATCATCCTTTATCATTTCGTAACACTTTTCTTCGTTTTTCCGGGAACATTGTAAACTTCCACATTTACCATAAATGTCTACATCTAGTTCATATTTCTTTAATTCTTTTCGCAATTTTTCTACAAAAGTCTCTCGCTTACTCCTTGATCGACAGTTGGACACAAACCAAGCCACTGCTTTCTTTTTTGTTTTTAATTGTTCCTTCAATTCATTGCTAACTGGATCCATATCTTCAAGTTTCATCCAGTGCATAATTTTATTCGGACCAACTATCTCATTATTATGATCCCGGACTGTAATATATCCCCATCTCACTTGTGAGTCTAGCATATACGTCCATGTCCAATTAAAAAATCCATCAAATCCATTCGAGCATACTGGATAATTATCGGCAGATTCTATTGTTGCAAACACATATTTCTGATGTGGTGAACGTCGGTCAGGTAATCTATCCTTTTGATAATGTATTACCTCAGGCCCGGCGAAAGCGATAACATCAAATTTCATGTAATCTCCAAGATAAGACCTATTACCTGTCACAATACAATTCACATGTGGACAATGTCTATCAATGAATCCTTTTTGACCTTCCCCCATGTACTGAAACGGCACAGCCTTTGGCGAAGTCCACTGCAATATGTATTTCATTTTTGCTTGTTCTTTCGTATTTACTTCTATTTTTCTATCAGTTTGAAGCTCATTGTTTATTGATATCACTTCATTTTCCGATATTTTTCTAGCACTGGGAAGGTTGAACGATTTATATAGTATTAATGTTGTTATTGTTATAATTGTAAGACACAGAAATCCTTTCTTGGCTATCATATTTTTGGCGTTTCTGAAGCGTGCCGTATTTACGTGCACTAGATGTTAACTGATGCTCCACTGAATTAAGTTCTATTTCATTTCCACTAATCTAATCACAACTGTGCATATCTAATCTCTCTTAATATGTACTTGGGAACTTAAATGTAATAGTATGTATAGGAGCGCACAACGAAATAAAAAAAAACTGTCACGAATATGTGCTATCAATCTAGCTCTATATTTTTGAACACGATTTAGTAGATAACACTTTTATTAATATGATGGAATCACCTCGGAAACGAATGAAATCGTGTGTCTGGTACATAGACTGTAAGTATGTCATCATTATGTATTTATGTATATGTCGCAGGCAAATAACTTAATTAGCCGTTCAATTAACAGCCTAGCCTTTTTACTGAGCGGCGCCGTTCAACTAGCGGCCTGAATAATATACAGCCGTCTTATTTAACATTTAATGAACTGATTGGTTCATTGCATCAAACAATAGGGATTTGCTTAGCGATCTTTGGCAATACCGATTTATGTAGGGTGTCCACTGCTAACCCCACTGGGACACAAACCCATGGTTTCCGAGATATTCATGGTTGAAGTTTAAATGGGATATTACTTATATAGTTATTGTGCACAAACATGGATCTAGCGCTGCCGCTCCACACCGCTCGCTTCGCTCGCTCGGCTCTCGCGCGGATTATTACTGTTCTAACCTAACCTAATCAATCTATATCCTATTTAAATGACGAGGCTGAGCAAGTATTTAAACGTTATAGATCCAATTCACTTGCCTAGCTGTTTGATTGAATGACTGAATATCATTCAGGTCGGTTGTTCAATGGCGCCGTTTAGTAAAAACACTAGGCTGTTAATTGAACGGCTAATTATACTAATTAACTGCGACATATAACCAACATCATTTATAAGAAATGTAAAACTGATGAACAAACAAAACGGATTATTAGCATTTTATTTGTACCATATACGAGGTTCACAATGTACCTAATTGTAATTTTACTGGATAAATTGTGCGCTATGTTTTGCCTTGAATGGGATTTAAAATAGAGGTTTGGTTTTATTTAATTTTACTATTCTGAAAATGAATATGTTAGTGAGCCACATCATTAAGAGGAAAGGATGGTTGCAAGAAATTTGAAAAATAGGTTTTTAACATATCTATTGCTGTCGCGCTGTGCCCGAGCTATCCCGCCCGAGGGCGATGGAGGCAACAGCTTGGACCGATTATAAAAACCAACACTACAAGAATCATAATAAGAAGGGTTTTGGCTATGTCTGTCGGTTTTCCTTTGTTTTTTTATATTCGTCAAATTTGTTCGCTGGACGTCTGATAAGGGCGTTAAAAATGGTAAGTTTTTGTGATTTTAGAAGACTCCTAATTCTTATAATAATTAATTTATGGAGAAAAACACAACCGAGGGACATACAGTGGTACCTACAGATTGCATGGTAAAATAATCATTGCTCTAGTGTCATTATCCAGAGAGGAAACTGAGGATTATGTTTGTATGGAACAAACGCCACCAGCACTTCCTCTTAATTGCTTTTTAGGGTTCCGTAGCCAAATGGCAAAAAACGGAACCCTTATAGATTCGTCATGTCTGTCTGTCTGTCTGTCTGTCTGTCTGTCTGTCTGTCCGTGTATGTCACAGCCATTTATTTCCGAAACTATAAGAACTATAATGTTGAAACTTGGTAAGTAGATGTATTCTGTGAACCGCATTAAGATTTTTACACAAAAATAGAAAAAAAACAATAAATTTTGGGGGTTCCCCATACTTAGAACTGAAACTAAATTTTTTTTTTTTCATCAAACCCTTAAGTGTGGGGTTTCTATGGATAGGTCTTCAAAAATGATATTGAGGTTTCTAATATAATTTTTTTCTAAACTGAATAATTTGCGCGAGAGACACTTCCAAAGTGGTAAAATGTGTGTCCCCCCCCCTGTAACTTCTAAAATAAGAGAATGATAAATCTATAAAAAATATATGATGTACATTACGGTGCAAACTTCCACTGAAAATTGGTTTGAACGAGATCTAGTAAGTAGTTTTTTTTTAATAGGTCATAAATTAAAATTAATATCAAATACTCAGGTCTATACTACCATTTACTTATATACCTACAGGTTTGTACGGAACCCTCGGTGCGCGAGTCTGACTCGCACTTGGCCGGTTTTTTATTTATTTACTAATATTCTTAATAAGTTGGTTTGTCATGTTAATAAGTAGCACCGTTGCCCATCCTATAGAGATATATAGATAGAGAATATAGAGCTACTGTACTAGAGTATGTGCCGTGAGCACAGGTATGATCTTCAACGCTGCTTTGAAACGTACTGCGTGTCAGCGACGCGAATTGATTGTTTGACATATTTCAGTAGAAATATCGTATGTTGTAAAATTGTAATGTGTGTTTTTTTTTAAATTTACACATAAGAAGCAATAAAGAGTGTTATATAAGATACGTAGGTCTCCAAACAGTAAAGCCTAGTTAGCTAGCTATATAGTTAGACATACCTATGTTTGACCACAATGTCACTATGGTAAGTGATGATGGCCGAATGTTGTAAGCACACAAAGCCTCGAAGATACTGGCGTTAGCCGGCCAGGCGGGGAGTTCAAAGTCACCAGCTCATAGCAGGATTTGCCATGGTACCATACAATAGGGAAGACCACTTTTTATTTTGCTAGTACGACTGTAGTTTTTTTTTGCATGAAAATGCCTTTCTCTTCACAGTAAATACCTATATTAATATAACAAAAGGTGTGGTTATATGGCCCGCCTAATTTTCAAAGCAAAGTCCAGCACTGCCCTTATAGTCTTGTACGTGGCACGAATGTGGATTCAGTATCTGAAGCAGTGCAGGGACGTCATGGTTGCATGGCAGATGCTCTTGCCGAAGCCGGAATCCACGATGATGATGTGGTGGACCCGAAGGTAAATATGGAATAAATTCAAGAAATAACTAAACCTTTTTTAGGGTTCCGTACCCAAAGGGCGCGAAACGGGACCCTATTCATAAGACTCCGCTGTCTGTCCGTCCGTCCGTCTGTCCGTCTGTCTGTCAGTGGGCTGTATCTCATGAACCGTAATAGTTATTCACTTGAATTTTTCACTGACTATGTATTTCTATTTTGTTGCGCCTACTATTAATTTCATAGTCAATTTGAGGCATGCAATTTCACGATACAAAATGTTTTATTACATTATTGCTTATAATAATTCAGTCAATACTAACAGACGAATGCAAAAAAGACACTATATTTATGAGCAGTAGCAAACGCAAAACAATAACTGTCTCCTTCATACTCATAAGCTTGATCGCGCGTGGGAGAGATGGCCAGACTTTTCATGATCCGAATGCAGTGCACGCCATAAGACACTACACAAGCATATCGTGTAAATGTATCACGTGCCAGCTTTAGTTAACAGACCTGGGGGGCTAAAAAGGAAGCTAAAGCAATATTGCTATGCAATTCATTTTTTCGAATTCTCGGCAGATCCTAAGTGATTCCATTATTTTTTGGTAAAATAGTTACTCATTATATACAATTCAATTCATTAAAAGATTTGGAATTGATGAATTACATATGATCTGCTTTAAATTCGAAAAAATGAATTGCGTTAGCAATATTGCTTAGCTTCTTTTTTAGCCCCCCTATAACCTATATAAAGTTAAAGTTTTATACCAGTTTAACAAGCAATTATTCCCTGTCGTATTTACAACTTAGATTAATTAAGAGAAATGGCAACGTAGGATCCTCGGGTGACAAATCAATCAATTGATCAGGGTAAAATAAGACCCATGTGTAATTTAAACCTGAAATTATAATGCCTTCTAAGATAATATGTAAGGTTGGTAATACATGTTGGTGGTATCCCCATGGTATGGCTAATGTCCATAGGCGATTGTTACTCACCACCAGTTGACCGCCGCATGCTTCTTCGCCGTCGCCTTCTGACACAATTATATATACTAACTGTCCCACGCGGTTTCACTCGCATTCCCGAGGGATCATAATATACTTTTCCGGGAAAAAAGTAACCTATAAGTTATTGCTGAGTATCTATGCGTCAAATTTCATCCAAATCCGAACAGTATTTATGCGTAAAAGAGTAACATTCTCACATCCATACAAACATTCACATTTACATTATTAATTAGTTGCGCCCCGCGGTTTCACCTGCGCACCCGGGGGAGATATTGCTTTCACGGGATAAAAAGTACCTTATGTGTTAATCCAGAACATATTCTATCAGCGTGCTAAATTCCATTAAAATCCATTCAGTATTTTTTGCGTGAAAGAGTAACAAACATACTTACAAACTTTCGCGTTTATAATATTAGTATGGATTGTATTATTTACTTGATTGCCTATTGCAGGACAATGAGCGAAAATTTATTGGTTAAAAAGTCTACCACTAATAAGGATTAGAAGTTAGAGCCTGTCTCAAAGATTGCCGATATATCTGTTGATGCAGTCTCTTTCTTATGAAATGAACAGAATGAGATAGCTTATAAAAATATCGATAGAATAAGCTTTCAGGAACATATCGATACAATCCATGATACAGGCTTTATACATCTGAAAGTTCACACTTTTAACTTTTTATTTGAAATAAGTCGTGATTGAGTATAAAGGTGATTAGGGGGTGTTAGTGACGCATGGACGTTTCCCTTTGCTCAACAAAAAAAAGTGTTTCCACACATCCATCTCACTGTCTTAAACAAAACCGCTTGTACACGGAGCAGTGATCAATCACGCCCAACGTTAGTCCTGTCACGTTGTATAAATAATAGAAGGAAAAGAATTATTGTAAAGAAAAAGGTTAATATGTTTTCTTTATTAAATAACTTTCCTAGTGATATGGATATGCTGAGGTCGTTTGAGCTAAATAAAACCTCCGTTAAATTACTAAAACTACTACAGCTGTGGGCCTACGCTATGTGAACAGAGCACTAGCCAAACACAAGCGGAGCATGAATTCGCGTAGCGTAAACGGACTTGGGAGCGTCGAACTGCGATTGTCAGTTACCTTACAGAACAACTGAATGTTGTATTCCTGCGCGTGAGTAAGGTCGCCAGACCTCATAGGGGGAGGGATTGGTAAGCCATGAGTAATTCCTCGGTTCCCGGGGTGTTGCAAGAGTCCATATGACTAGGGTAACCGTTTCCCACTAGGTGAGCAGTATGCTTATTTACCGACTTCGTATTATAAAATAAAAAGATGTTGAAAGATGAAAGAGCTACGTTAGCTACAAAGTGATTATGATCTCTTTGGTTAGCACTGACACAAATCTGTCATGTCACAGAATAATGTGCCATGAATGTGTCTTTGAATTTTACTAAAACTTAACAAAATTTCTCTACATACTATGCGCTCTGTTTTCGTTTATAAGCAATATTCACAATATTTTAAAAATGTGAAAAGAATTGCCTGGTACTTATTTTCGTTAACATTTTCTTGTGACGTACTTGAATCATAATCTAAACTGTGGTCTGTTTTCAGGTACATTTACTATACATTCTAAGCATAAGCCATAATAAATGTGTACAAACACGGCAACTGTCAATAGCTGTGATTGTTACATGGATGATTTAATAGAATGCTTCGAAGATTTTATCAAAAAATCCCTGATACTGATCACTGTCGGTCTCGGTGCAGTAGTGTTTACTCTTCTGTATTTACTAAAGTTAGTTACAGAGCGAACACAGCTATTAACCTTGCAAACAACAAGACCTCATCTCAATGCAGAACCAAATATAGCTGCTAATGCAGGTAATTATGTTATGCAGGTAATTGTGTATGAAGATCACCGGGGATCTGGATTCCAGTCTTTAGTTCCATCATATTTATCTTTGTCATGCGAATTTCAAGAGAGGTAGAGTGTAGCGTTTTAGCCATTGCTCTTTGCATTTCTCTTTTGATTGGGGCCCTCCCCAAATCCCTTTTGCTATTTGCAAAAGTAGGCGTACATGAAGTGTCACCAATCCTGCAGTAGAATTACCAAAATGTCCAACATGCAGGCTTTCCAAAGCTATATATAAATGTGTTTTTATACGATGAAGACGGTAAACAAACAAGCGGCCCGCCTATTGGTAAACGGTTACCGACTGACCCTTCCCTGGGGGATTGATTGATTGATTCTGGTCTTATCGTGGCCAGTGATGATGTGGCCGAAGGTTGTAAGCACACAAAGCCTAAAAGGAAATGGGCTCTCAAGTGCAATTGTCGGAATATACCGCTATAGGTGATTGGCGACTGATTTTCAACTTGAGGGTGGTAACTGCAGTCAGGGAGGTACTACAGAGTAGTTAGTAGAGGCCGGACTACCGTGCTATGATTTACTCTTAATGTATTCCTTTACGAAAAGCTCAAGCTCATTGTAGGATTCGAACCCCCGTTCTCCACCGTGGCATTCGATGTACCATTGAGCTATCTTTGTCTTAATTATAATATTTTAAATTAAATAAATATCTTTATGCCCCATCTTGAGGTAGATTTGGAATGAGACCCATATCTCGCCAAAGATATTTTAATTTGACACATGTTATGGGTATTTTGAGTTATTCACAAAATAATTTTAAAATAAATAAATTATACACCTTCTCACACCATCACACCTTATTTAACACCCATACACCTTCTTCAACAGTGGACATAGTACAAAACGAAGACGTTTCAAGTTTGAAGAATAATGACTCGCCTTCTGATGCTGACCCCCCAAACTGCCAGGACAGTAAACTACTCGTGATACCTAACCAAAATGACTCTTCACTCCGAAGTAATGTTCCCCAACTGCTGTCAAAAACAAATATAGATGAAACACTTTCAAGGAATATTAGTAGCAGTTCTAGGGTAAGTTTTTTGCCTTATTTTTTTCATTACATTTAATTATTTTTATACGTACATACTTATTCAACGCATCGCATCATTTAAGTCCACGACTTCTTTGGTACTAGGCGCAAAGATCGCGAGTTTTTTTTTGAAGTGAAAACTTCTTTAGAGGCGTTGTGCACTTTTTTTGGGATGGGTAAAAAAAATTGTTAAACTCGCGTCACGTGACCTGATCGGAAATTCGTAAGACGGAGGGAGAGTAGTTGCAAATTAGACTGTATTTATACAGGTGTTATGTTCAAATTCTTATAATATTCTCTAGCTAGCCGGAAGGTAGGTACAATTTTTGTTCCCATTTTAAGTTTATAAAAAAATCTTATTCAAAATTATTATATGTATCTTGAACTAGCTTTCCCTTGTATAAAAACACTATGTGAAAAATTTCTAGTTTCAAAAATGCACATCGCGATTTTTAAGTTTTCACTTCTGCCGGCACTCCCGGAGTATTTTTTTTATCATAATTTTAGCAAGTGACGTTGGTTTTAATTCAATAAACTTAGTAGCAAAACTTTGGTATGAATTTTTGAGTAATTTATTTTGAACTGAAACTTTTTATAGATATCTGTACCTGATGTAGAGTGTCTTTACCCCTTTTAAGTAGATATATACTTTCTGTTACTCGTTGTACATAAAATATATATATCCAAATACAAATGAGAATTTGCGATTGTAGATCGTTTCATATAGTATAAATTATATAATTTATTATAGTTGCAGGTAGTATATTGATGTATAGAAAATATTTCGTACTCCAATTGTCACTAGATAGTAGTAAAAAATATTATTATTGCTTTACCTTTCAGACAACAAATCAATGCAGACCAGCGGGTTCATTACATATCTGTTCCGAAACCAAGTACGTTGTAATAAAACTCTATTTTACGTATAATTCTCTTCTGTTAAAATTAAACACTACCAGTTATAATATATAATTAAGGGCTCTTGTTTGAGGGGTCTAGGGGTCGAAAAATCAGCCCTTACTGATGCCAATACGTTGACTTTATACAAAGTGGTCAGAAATGAACTGAACCAAGTGACTTGGTCAGCGTCGTTGTAATATCTTGTAATCTTGTTGTAATATCTTTTTGCAGTATCAAAAGCTGTGATTCTACTCAGGGTCCCGTTTGTATACCAAAACGTAAGTATAACCAGGATTTACCTGTGACAATCAATTATGACAACCAAAGTTTTAGCAGACATTAGGGCTTGGTGAGTTAGGGCGTGTAGAGTTACAAGCTTGGCTCTACATGAGATCTGATAACTTTTTGAAAGTGCGAGTCATATGGTCTCATCTTGGCATTTTACATGAAAATGTTTTTGGTGGAATTGTATATTGATTTCGGATGTTACCGATTTAGCTTGTATCTATGGACGTATAAAAAAAAGTAAATATTATGATTGTCATGTCACTAGCTATGTACTATTTTTATTGTTAAACATAATGTCGTTGATTGTGATTAATTTTATGTAATAATTTGTGTTTATTTAATGTTTAAAATATTGTATGTGCTTGGAAGGGCAAAATTTGGAATGGACCTAAATAATTTAAGATCTTTTTGTAACCCAAATTTTTACAAATAAATACTTACGTACTTACTTAAGCCCCCATGGACAAGATGGTTGTCGACAATCGTCATCGTTAGTAAACGATAAAACCTTTGTATGTTTGAATCGAAAGATCGAAAGCAAATCCCCTCTTAAGTGGGTGCCTATTTTTTATACTGGGTGGCTTGGATACGACAATAAATGAAATCACGTAAAATATTCATAAATACGAACAACTTTTACAAAAAAACAGCTGTTTTACTAATTTTAGCCGAGTAAAAGTTCGTATTTATGAGTAATTTACGTGGTTTCATTTATTTTCGTATTGTTGTATCCACCCTGCATAAAAAATAGGCACCCTATATTCCCACTATGTCGTGTGTCGGATTCCGATTTTAATCGGGTATCGGCGCCTCTGTTCACACTAGTCGGCTGTCGGCCACGACCGCAGCTGGTGCCATTAGTTTGGTTGGATTCTTGTACACGATGGCCGTCGACGAAGCTTTTGTTGTGATGTATTATTTGCGAAGGAAACGAAAGACAGCTAAAAATAGAAGATATTGGGTGCACCCAATTCTGAGGGAAAGATTTACTATGGGAATATTTCAGAACTTAATAACTGAACTAAGAAGTGACGACGTTAAGTTTTTCAATTATTTTAGAAAGTCAATATCTACATTCAACGATCTATAGTCTTGTATATCAGGGAGCATAAACTATCAAAATACAAGTTACAGAGACTGCATTTGCACTGAAGAAAGGATGTCGATATTTCTAAGGTAAGATACCTAATATAAACGGCGCGGGCGGGGTCGGCCCGACATCCGGCAAATGTGAACAGTGCCATATGCGATCATATTATGCGAGCGTTGATCCGACACGATTTTTTTCCGGACGGGAGGCTGACAAAACACACGATATTATTTGTCGGATACGACATAAAATCGTTGTCCGACGAGTGTGAATAGCTTCATATAAAATATTCTGCCGCTACGACACACGATAAAAAATCGTCCCGACAGACGACATAGTGGGAACGAGCTCTAAGGTGTAAAATAGAGGATTGCGGCTGGAACCTGGTGGAAGTTAATAATTACCCATTCAAAACAACTGAGGTCAAATTTTAAACTTTTCAGATCATCTATCTGCACCTAGATGCTGCGCCAAGTATAATATAGCAAGCAGAAGATCCTGCTGCTCAATGTGCTGTGACGACGACGACAGACGATAAACATACAGTACAGTGTTTTCCTGTATTACCCTGTGTTAATTCTAAATCTATTGGTACAGTTTGTTATGGTTGGTGTTTGTAATTAGGAGCGCATAGGATGTTGAAAATTATGTAATATGTATTTATTATTACAAATATTTTTGTTTCTGCCGTCTGTGGTCATCAAAATAAACAATACATTAATTTACTTAAATTTTTTACTTATTAAAATATATTTTATATATTATCTGGCAGAATTTTTGATAAAAAATCGATATTATTATCTCCGAAAATACATTTTTTTTATTAAATCAAATTTTAATTCCACTTTAATTTTCTTCAAAATTCAGCTCATGGTTCCTTTCAGCGTTTTTCTCTAAGACCTGGGCCTCTACCGTGTAACTTTGGTGGTAATCGTAACGAATACCATTAATTATTTCATCCAATGACGCGCACGCGGTATGACGCGACGATGACCATTCATGGGCCCTGATTGGATGAAATTAATTAATGGTGTTCGTTACGATTACCACCAAAGTTACGCGGTAGACCCCCTGTTCAGAATTTGCCCATACTGCTAGAAAAAAAACATTTTATATATAATATAATAATATCCTGGGACATTCCTCACACACGGTCATCTGATCCCAAACTAAGCAAAGCTTGTACTATGGAAACCAGATAACTGAAACTGATATAATACATATACTACTTTTTGTTTGTAAATACATACTTAATATACATAATTACACCCAGACTCAGGACATACAGACATGTTCATGCACACAAATGCATGTCCTGTGTGGGAATCGAACCCACGACCTGCGGCGCTATAGGTTTAGACTCCACGTCTTAACCAACTGCGCCAACGGGCCCGTCACATTATATTAGTATGGATATAATAGTAGTGTACATACAGGTACTATTATACATACAGTGTGAATTTTTTTTCTGTGCTAATATTGTAAATGCGAAAGTAACTTTTTTGTATGTTTGTTACACCTAAGCCGCTGAACCGACCGCGGTGAAATTTGGCATGCAGATAGCCTATGATATGGAGAAGCAAATGGGCAAACTATTTATCCCGGGAACGCGGGGGAAACCGCGGGGGACAGCTAGTTTTATATAGATTATTTCAAAATTAAATTTTGTCGATTACGACGTTTCGACCAAGTTGCATTGATCGTGGTCACGAGTGAACTGGAAACAGCTGCAAGCTGGTATCAGCGTCTCGATGAACGGGATTTGTTTCCAACTACCCGCACTTATTTCCTACCAAGAGGGGGAGCCAGGAGACTCATAGTACAGGGAAACCTAGTTTGAGCTCCTGTCTCCCACAGTTAAATGTACAATCCTGGTTATAATTAAAATAATTGGACTGTTTTACAAAAAACTTAAACCGACTTCAAAGTACACTAAGAAGTAATCAAATCCTTATCTGATGACAATGGGACCAAACGGGAAGTGTACCCTTCCAGACACAAAAAGAATTTTCCAAATCGGTTAATAAATGACGGAGTTACGAGGTAACAAACATAAAAAAAAAAAAAAAAAACATACTACTGAATTGAGAACCTCCTCCTTTTTTTGAAGTCGGTTAAAAAATGTTCTTTTGTTTATATGTGGGAGAGAATAAAAGATTTATTATAAAAAAAAAATAGAGTTCCCTACCCGAAGGGTGCCAAACGGGACCCTATTACTAAGACTCCGCTGTCCGTCCGTCCCTATCTACAGGTACCCGGGTAGATGGGGCTCGCAGCTGGAACTACGGGTCCGGCTGTTTGGATCAGGGTACGCGGGGTCAGGTAGGCCACCGCCTTTATTAAGGCGGTACCTGACGTTGGTGTTGGTCTCGCGGTGGTCTATGTGGTTAGTTGCAGAGGGTGGCATGTTGTCTGTTCGGTATGTGTGACCGAGCGTCATTCCTCGCGCGCAACGAGTGTTTGTATTTTCAGACGCGGGGTTAGTGAGTAATCCTTAAGCAGATGAGCTCCTGTGAGTGAACTGCATCTCCGGCACTTTCCTGGATAGAAAGTAGAGGGCTACCCGTTGGATTCGTTTTCCGGCAACCCAGCTGTAGGCATTGGGTAGATACGTGGATTCGTATTGGGAAGTGAGCGCGCATGACAGCTCCGGTACCATTCATGGAGAAATGGAAGTCAGCTTCTCTGGCGTCCCCAGCGGGGATTGAATCCGCAAGCACCCTAGGGTGTGTTTGTGCTAGTACTTGCGCTTGCGTAAGTACTGGCACAGACGCAGCTAGTGGGGTGCGCGTGGTGAGTGACTTTTAACAGCTCCGGTACCATTCTGGACAAATGGTAGTGAGCAATCAAAGATTTGTCTATTGTCTATTGTCAATCACGGTGCGACTCACATTTTCTCAAGAGTACCAGGGGCGAGTACTCTGGCGGCGTGACCTACCGCAGAGGGTCTCTGACGCCTCGTAAGGGGTTGCCAGGAATAGTGTGCCGTCTTTTATACCTAACGGTGGGCAAGGTGGCCACTATAGAAAATCTCAGTAGATTGATAAGGGTTTGTCCGTCCGTCCGTCCATCCACCCGTCCGTCCTTCTGTCTGTCAGTGAGCTGTATCTCATGAACGGTAATAGGTAGGAAGCTGAAATTTTTAGAGAATATGTATTTCTATTGCCGCTATAACAACAAATAATAAAAATGAAATAATATTAAAAATTAAAGGCGGCGCCCATAAAACAAACGTCTTTTTTTGTTATTTTGTTTTCATTGCACAATGAGTTAGTTTATATTGTGCGGAACCCTCCGTTTACAAGTCCGACTCGCACTTGGCCGGTTTTTAACTTTTAGATTAATCTGTGCGCGAATAGACCCGATCCATTAATATTAAAATGAATTTAGTTCGCGAAAGCTTATAAGTACCTACTAGTATTATATTTTTAGACACAGTATGTCATTACCCGAATTTTAATCCTCTGAAAGTAATCCATAATATATGGTGTAAGTCATGGGTGTAAGTAAATTATAATGTTGCTATTATTTGGTTTGAGAAACTTCAGGTTCAGCATTAGTCTTTAATTTAAAATAAAATATTCATTTATTCAGTTTAGGCACACATTACTAAATATTTAGGTACTACGTAAGTTAAGCCCTGAAAAGTTAATAAAACTAAAGTCAGCAAGTTTTAATAAGCCCGTTTTGATAGTACACACGGCTACAGGTCAAGCTATACATTTCTAGTATAAGCTGACCTCCCATTGTACGGAAATCGTATACAATGCGAGTTCAGCTTATACTGGAAATGTATAGCTTGATCGGTAGCCGTGTGTACATCAAGAAAACTTTATTTTTTTATTTTTTTTATTAGCGTGGGGAAATCCTCATAGGATACCCGAACGCCCTGGGTGGGAGCGGCCAGGTTATGCCGGACTTTTACCGGCTAAAACCCCACAGGTGGTCGCCACCTGCGCTACAGAGGGGGGCGGGCTCTCGTGCAGATCGCGTACCTGCTCGCCCCGCCACGCGCGGCGCTGTGATAGCCCGTCCCGGGGGAAGTGTGATACCATCAAGAAAACTTACATCAATGTGTCAAAATGAGACAAACATAGTGCGACAGACAATAGATACAGAACCCTCTTGTAAAATTAATGGCCTATTAGATCTCGCCGAACTATATACTGGGGCCCAATCTAGGGCCCGATTGTCGTCTTTGATATTTGCTGAAAAACAATAAAAATACGTTTTGACAGAAATCTCGCCAATTTCAGTAGGTAAAGCGCCTGATGATGACAAACGAATACGCACCACCTCGCTTGTAGCGTACGTTAGTACACACGGCTACAGATCAAGCTATACAGTTCTAGTATAAGCTGACCTCCCATTGTACTGAAATCGTATACAATGCGAGATCAGCTTATACTAGAAATGTATAGCTTGATCGGTAGCCATGTGTACACACAAACCCCCTTACTCATAAAGCGCTATGAGAATTTTATGAGTAAGGGGGAATATTTAGTATTTTATCGTTTGTGGCACAGAATATTCAATGCTGTGGCTCGGCCCGCCTTCTTATTCTGCGCGCTCCGACACAGAATTGTATCATAGTAAAGAAACTTTTTTTCCATTTTTTATACTACAAAGTCGGTAAACAAGCATACTGCCCGCCTGATGGTAAGCAGATACCTTAGCCATATGAACGCAACACTCGAGGCATCACTCACGCGTTACCGACCCTTCCCCCCACCCCGATGAGCTCTGAAGAAAAACCTTAACAAAAGTTATTAAATAAAACCTCCAAGTGAAACTTTCACAATGTGTAACATTATGATAAAAGTTATAACAAGTCTATGGTCCTCTATCAAAACATGCCCTTCAAGTACCTACAAGAGAAAATGTTTTATTCATAAAAAAAATAATGTAATCTTAATCAAAAGGAAAATGGCAAGGCGACATCACACAGGTTAAAGGTTTTTGATATTGATACCAATTACTTCCCAAATCATTATTTTCTACGGCATCTGTCGTAAAGAATCATGCACACCATACATTGATTTATACAAAAAAATAAAACATTTTAGAGGGTTTTGAATCACTTCCAATGTTGAGATTATATTACTGAAACATATTAATATACATGAAATATTTTATAAACCCCGCAAAACAGAACAACAACATAACGGTTTTGGTCGCGAATAGTCGCGATTCGCCGGCATGCCATAGAAATTCGCATTTTTATCCCGGGGTGCTAAAAATATTTGAAATGGCTCAAGTTGTTCCTTAGGCATCAATTATAACTTCATTGTAACGTCTCTAAAAATCTCGCCATGATCCTTTAGGACTCCAACATTACCAAACAAATGGACATTGCGTTTACAAAAAAATGTACGTCCTGATTTTTCCAAAGAATCAAGTGGTTCTTTAGGTGTAAAGAGATGTTTGTAGGGTCATTTTAACCGGTAACTGCTACAATCAGACTGTATACTTACTACTACTCTACACATAGTTTTGCTGTCCCACATAAGGTGAGCGGATACCGTAACCACAGTTTTACTAATGTGCCGTAAGTACCCTTTTATGTCTATTTTAGAAAGTACAACAATGTTATTCTAAACTGCAGTAATTAGGCAATTCCATGTACAAGATGTCTCCAGAAATCTAGTAGTGGTATTGCAGAGTAAGGTATATAAAATATAATTCTGGTTCTTGCTCCTGGATTACCCAGTGTTCGCTCAAAATACATATTTTTTCTTACCCAGGAATATACGCACGTCGTCCAGTACCCTTTGCAGCCAACCAATTTCACACAACCGCTCTACAAACCGTCGTGAATATGGCAGCAAGCTATTTCTGGGCATCGTATACAGTAATGACAGGGAAATATATTGCCATAGCCTCTCTAATTGTGGTGGCACTACTTAGTTACATAATCCCAGATATGTCTCACAAGTTACACGCCACTAATGAGCTGAAGACCATAAAGAAGGTCTTGGATATGGTAACGGTAAGAAAATGCTTGCTGTTAAAATTCTTTGTGCCATTCTTTTTTTTTTATATCGATATGCTTGTTTATGGTATGGGCACAAAGCCTAGAAGAGAAGGGAAGTGGATTTGAATGGCGGCTATCGCGCTTGAGTTAGTGGCGCTAGTGCAGAGTGTGGTCTCCAGAAACGTCAAATGTACTGAACTTTTACTGTTTGCGAGCCAATTCTCCACCAATCGAAATCAATCCCTCGATGGAAAAAGTACGAATTCGAACTTTTATCGAGTATAAATCACGTTACGTTATTCTGGCAATTTCAAGGCATATATAGAAGGAAAACCAGTCAACTAGAGATTTGCTTGGTAGGGATCGTTCAAATAGACTCCGCCCCTCAAAATTTTACAGCCAAATATGACTCGAAACGTAAGTTCGATTCGAAGGTTATTTCGAAGGACGCGTCCTTCGAATTGGGTCCCAACTAATAAAAAAATCACAATAATTCTTCTACATATTGTTTTTTGACAGAACGAAGTCACCCAGGCCGAAGCAGCATGTCTGACTGTAGCTGATGAAATATGCTACTTACATTGTGCTATGCAAGATGGATGTACAGAAACAGTTGGTATTTAGCCGAAAAATTATTCATTTATTGCTAGTCTTATTTGGCGATACAAAGCGTCTATAAATCACCTGTACAGATGATAATTAAATATGTGCCTTTATTGGGTGGGATTTTCTAGTTGTCTATTTGAAAAAGATTCGTCAGCTAAACACCTCTTACTGTCGCACCAACTTCTGCTTTTGAATTGAATTGAGCTATTGATTTTTATGATTTCAGATTTAGTCCCGTAGTAACACTAAAAGCAATACAAACCCTATCTAGAGTTTCAAACAGGATAACGAGCCATATCCGACTTTGGTTCAAATTAACCTCGATATACGGAATGAATTTTTCAACTGAGCATGGATGGCCAAATCTTACAACTAAAGGTATTACAAAATCGGCCTCGAGTCCTTTGAGCATTTTTCGTTATTACTTATAATTAAGGATTTGGCCATCCATGCAAAATTCACCCAGTATAGCAACTGTAGTTTTGTAGTTCGTGTAAAAAGTTGTGCCTTAATTGATTTGTCATTTCAGTCCAAAAACCTGCGGGACCTGTCAGTTTGCACCACCAATAGCATACGCCCAACCCAGTCTGAGCCAGTCCAAGTTGAGAAGAAAATCGGCTTCTTTAGAAGAATCTTCTTCCCCAACAAAAACACTTCACACAAAGTAAATTATTATTAAATACTACTTACAATACAGGTTGATCCATCAAGATAGTTCAGTCTATTAAGATTTTTAAAGTACCTACGGAAAAAATACATTTGGTTGTTTAAGTTGATTTCGAAGTCACGTTGAGGTTTTCGGAAATATTTGAATTCATTTCAAAGACAAACTTCCTTCAATCAATTTTCTATATGTCTCTGTTTCAGACTTTCCGTACTGTACCATCTTGATCACTGAACCTGTAGTCTAGTCCTTTATGTTGATAATGCCATATATAATACCTACATGGTAAGAAGATGACACTACTAAAGGTGCCGATTGGAAGCGGACCGCATGCAGCAGCAGCAGACGACATCGTCGGTGCGGCTCTACTGGTTTCTTTAAATAACTAAGGAATACCTACCGTAGCTAGCGACACGTCCCATAGTAATACACAGGAACGAAAGGGAAAGAAGTAGTGACATGCCCATGCGACATTGTCGTCTGCTGCTGCTGCATGCGGTCCGCTTCCTACCGGCACCTTTAGTCGAGACATATCTTTTTTTTAATGTTGAACTTATATTTTCAGGAAGTAACCATTATGTCTTACGTCTACACTGATTCTTTTGACGCCAAAAAAGCCTGATATTTCTACCGCCAAATATGAATACCTAAAGGATAAAAATGAATTATAATTCGCTTGCTCGCAGAATTAAATCGATAAAGAAAATTACTGGGTTTTAATTACTTTTAATTTAAAATGATTCGTGATATCCTGGTATCCTGGGACATTTTTCATCTGGGCCATCTAAATCAAAACTAAGGAGAGCTTACAGTATGGAAACCAGATAACAACACTATACTGCATTATAAAATATACTAGCTGACCCCCGCGGTTTCACCCGCGTTCACGGAATAAAAAGTAGCATAGGTCCTTTTTCATACAATAGGCTATCTGCGTGCCAAATTTCATAATGATTCGTTGAGTAGTTGAAGCGTGCAGGCGTAACAAACAAACAAACAAACTCACTTTCGCATTTTTATAATATTAGGTAGTTAGGATAAGGACTACTTGATAATTGTATACCTAACACAGAACCTATCCTTCGTACGTTTGTGCACAGAACAAACAGATATAACATGGTCTTCCATACAAATGTTTGTCTTGGGTGGAACTCAGACAAACTGTGGCATAAATAAAATATATGCTTATAGGATATATTCTTCCATACAAAGGTTTGTCCAGGGTGGGAATCAGACAAACAGTGGCGTATTAGTCTGAACACCTAATATTCTATATAAAGGTAACTTAAGTCTAAGTAAGTGAAGGTCTAAGTTGTGCTAAAGATCAATATTAAAATACGGAGGTATATTCAAGAATATTCAAAATAAAATGTCAGTATCGAACCTCTTTCATGAATTTTTTTTTTGTTATGCATTGCGGGCATTCTGCATTCCTATTATTCATAGTGTATTCACGGTGTGTATTTGTATTTATCTCTCCATCTCTTTCCATTAATCAACAAATCAAATCTCCATTGCCTTATGTAGGCATAGATTTTACCATTGATAGGATTCGTAAATTCACTATGAATTTGGTAAAAGAATAGAGTTCGTAATAGAGAAACAATATCTTCAAAAGATCTTCAATGTCAATTTTGGCGAGCTGTCATTTTTTAGATCTATATACAGAATAACTCTACATACGTTTTGCAAAAATAAAAGTAAAAATGACAAAAAATAAGTGAATAATAAACTAAATCATATATAAAGGTTTTCAAGATGCCGTCCCGGCGAGCCTCGTTTAAAAACGTTGCAGTTGAAATTATCCTTTACGTTGGGTTATTTTCTTTGGTCGGGCATCTCACCCTCAACTTTTGGGAACGATATGTTATACAATCAGAATTATCCAGTATGAAAACCAGATTAAATTCACTTAAGGTAAGATTAAATTCACGTTATTATCATGTGGGAGTATGTTCCAATTCCAAGCTTCTAAAACTCAAACAGTTTTTCCACCGAATTTTTGACTTATTAAGTAAATCGTAAAGCTGCATGTCCCTAGAAATAAATTTCAGTCTACTAACTATTTTTTAAACGTTTTAAATAAATTGAACAAATTTGTTTTATAGAACACCATAAACGGCATAGAAAACGCATATGATAACCTTCACGATGAACTCAAGGTAATGGAAGCCAAAGCTGAAATGAAACCAATCACAGAAGAACTTTTAAATCCAGTTAGAATTTTTTTTAACATTTTCTTTGAACGGTTTAATATGAACCTTCTATTATTTACACTATAACACAGTATGTGCAACAGTCGCCAGCGGCAGTAACGTCGAATGTCGTGGGTACGTGGGTGGGAGTTTATTGCCGGCTCTTCTCAGCAAAAGCAACCTTCCGAACCGTGTATTAGAGAATTAGAGTTTGACTATTCATAAGTGCCTGTGAAGGCCTATATGAATGAATAATTTATTTCATTTCATTTCATTAGGAATCCTACGGCAAGATAAAGCTTTCGGTTAGCGATGGGCGATTGTTCCAAAAAAAGTTATCGACAATTGTAAAACTGTACATTCGATTGTCGATTTCCTTCGTTCTATCGAATAAACAATCGAACCTTTCGAATGAAAATTGACCCACTCGAATCGAATAATTCGATTGTTTTTAGTAACAATCGCCCATCGCTACTTTCGGTGAAGAAAAACATTGTAAAGATACCATAGCATGGTGGTAGAGTACTTTGTAGTACCTAGTCGACTCGCCTGCCTAACTATCACCAAGCACCTAGCGGTGTGTTCGCAGCAGTTTTACTTCTGAGTGAGTTTCCTTCGACATTGTATAGGTTGGCAAAACATCGGTAATAAATTTAACATAATTGTTTTATAGAACACCATAATGGGCATAGGATTTGATAACCGTTATAATGAAGTCAAGTTAATAGAAGCCAAACCTAAAATGAAACCAGTCGCTGTGTCTGTCAATCAAAGAGATCTTCATCGGTTTAAACACAAATATACATTAGACAGAAGCCCGCAACAAGATCATCAAATACAGACAGAGATGAAACTTAACAAGACTGAGAATTTTAACTGGAGTGAGTCTGCTGGTAAAAATGCTACAACTATCACCAAATATCCTCCCAAGTCCATTGGAGTAGGTTCATATTTTTTAAATAAACAGGGACAGCATTCAGTGACTTGTAAATCCAATGACTATGAACGTAAATGCTATAATGATTATAGAAATTGCAGATATGGTTGTAACAATTGGAATCGTCTTGGAGTTTACTAAATATATCTCTTCTGTTACCTATATCAAACTAAGATAAATAAAATATTTCTTCTTATGCGTAATTATTATGTTTATTTGATGTTTTGATCCACATAATTCTTAAAATAAACCAAAGCACTCTCTTCTTCTTATTTCTGTTCTACTACTGGGATCTTCTAGTCAATCCTCTATTACACTTTTATGAGGTGATGTTTCAGTTAAATTTCTCAATTTAACTTGAGAGGGACGATTTAAATAACTGTTGACATTTGGTACATTGAAATGTTTCTTCGGGTTCCATAATAAATCTCTATTATTCATTGTAATTGCCAATGCTTCCAAAATCTCTATTTGACCTTCTATCTTCGGTAAATCTTGGGATAGATGCGATATTTTTGTTTCTAATTCATAGTAACTGTTTTTAACATACGACAAGTTTTTCTGGAAGTGGAAGAGACTATGATTGGTCGGTGATCAGTAAAATATAGTATAAGATGTTTAGATATTTTGTCATAGTTGAGATTATGGAAAAATTACCGTAGCGTAATTAACAATGTTACTACTATTCAAATGTGAGGGTGTATGTTTATTACTCAACCACGCCTTACGATATGGTTTGGTTGATCAACCATTTAAAATGTATGTTTTTTTGGAAAAACAAAAACCCTCGTGATCGCGGATAAAATTGTGGGGCTGTGTAGCTAGTTGTAATTAATCCGAAATAAAGACTGAATCTCTAACCTCAAAAACAATGATGAAAGATAATCACGTACTTCCTATTCATTGGACTGCATACTATTCAACAAAATAGACTAAGTCAAAGCCATTTACTAAATTTTACTTTGACTTCCAATAAGAGAAGTGAATAGATACAACTGAAAATGCTGGAGGCAGTGCTAGTGTCGTCGAATGCTGTGACGTCTGTCATGGTTTGAATTCTACAATAATTATTATGCTTCAGCTTTTGATGAATAAATACATTGTGAGCAAGCCTTAATACAATGATAGAATTGTTTATGATATCCACCTGGCTGGCTACGCCTGCTAAGTAAGATTGTTACGATTAATACTTACTGGTGTTTCGACAAATCCAATATTTGATAATGCAATATTTCATTTTTTCGAATTTAAAGCAGATCTTATGCAATTCATCAATTCCATATCTTTTAATGAATTGAATTGTATATAATGAGTAACTATTTTACCAAAAAATATTGGAATCACTTAGGATCTGCCGAGAATTCGAACAATATTGCTTTAGCTTCCATTTTAGCCCCCCAGATCGTTTCTAGGCTTTCGAAAGAATGTATAGATTATGGAAAAAAAAATATGCAAATTATACAATAAAAAATATTACCGCAACATCATCAATATTCTGCGTAATGCGATTCAAGTTGCATTTAGCGCTGCAAGTGCTGCAATGATATTCCAGCATCAAATAAATAATTGCAATCAAACTGCACATGACGAAGATACTACACAGGCTGTCCAAAAAGCCCCAAACCTTGCCGCAAGGCGTGAACGTATGGTCTACCATTGAAAAATTGGATCGAGACTGGGCTCTTCGTCTTCGACTCCTCCTGCCAGAATAATCCATTACTCACGCAGTTTTTGTTCACTGACGTTGTAAAGCCAGTCTTTTAATCTTTACGTCTTTTTTTAGATTAACATTGCGACTGAAATTTTATATTACAAAGTATTTTCGTGTTGCATTACTTTATTATTATGACATGGACGTATAAAAATCCATTTTATTAGTTTTCTCAAGTTGACTTTGTTGTTTGAATTTCGATGGAATTTCGAATGTCTTTATTTGACAATATTTTTGCCAGTTCAAAGAAAAAAATATCTAAGTCTATGCTTGCATGTCTTAATTTTTAAATAAGAGGTTTGTAGTGCATTTTTATTCCGCGTATTTTATAACAGGTGGTGATTTCGAGATGGCATATTTTCGAAACCTATGTTGGGTTAGTCATTCTGAACAACTTTACTTTTACAACACTGAATTAAATTTTTTTTTAAACATTTCTTACAAAATTTCAAGCTTGCTCGATCATAATGTATGAAAAGTAAAAAGAAAAATTGTGAATTCAGTGTTGGTCCCATAGTAAAAGTTGTTCAGCGTGACTAACCCAACATTGGTTTCAAAAATATGCCATCTCGAAATCTCCACCCAGTATACTTACTTTTTTTAAGGAATTAGATTATACGCCATCTGCAGTAACCAAGCGTAACTATAGCGAGCGAGAACTTAGAATGGTATGGTGGTAAAGCGTTTTGCTCCTAAGTTGAGTTCGCTCAACTTTACAGATGGCGCTATATTCTTACTCCGATACCTAGTAGAATGTAGTCAAATGTTTCTCATAAAAACTTTGGAGTTAACTGGGAAGCTGGGAAGTATAGGAGTCAAGGACCAAATCATTGCATAAGATTTTAATATAAATTACAAACATTAATACTATTTATGGTCAAAAACAGTTTGAAAGACCATTTTTATGCACTTTTAAACCTCTCATAGCAAATTGATGGTCTAGGAAATTATTTAAAAACATTCCATTGTAAAAATATTATTCGAGGGACAAAAATAAGCTTTACGGAAAATCATTTTAGTCCTTCCAAAAGAATTTGAATTTGAATTGACTAAAATTGAAGTTATTTCATATTTGGTTGGGATGACTTGGAACCTATCTAGTGAACGATATTTTCTAAAGCAGTTATAAAAGAAGATTATAATTTCTACGGAAAAGTCATCCGATCCTAAAACCGATGGGTATCTTTTGTATTGGTATTGAGAAGTTCTTGGGCCCATTTCTTAGTCTAATGCACAGCAATTATTAATATAATTGGGCGCCGGCTGGTAGCGATTGTTGCTGTTAGTAATGATGATCTAACTTTAGTAAAAAATCAAGTCAACCCGTTTCTCCTTTGCTGCGTAAAAGAAAGACAAACACTATTTATTAGGGATTAAGTAGCTTTACTTGCTTATGTAGGTGCCTAAGTTATATTTGAAAAATGGTAGGTAAGTTTTTGTGATTTTAGAAGGCTCTTAATTCTTATAATAATTAATTTATGGAGAAAAACACAACCGAGGGACATACAGTGGTACCTACAGATTGCAAGGTAGAATAATCATGTCTGTCATTATCTAGAGAGGAAACTGAGGATTACGTTTGTATGGAACAAACGCTACCAGCATATCCTCTTTAACGCCCAATTTTACTATAATTCTGTATATTTTCTCAAATCTAACGAGAATATTTCATGAATAGGTAGTAAAATAGCGTCAAGTTGTTTTATCCAAACCCGATACAAATTGTTTGGTAAACAAATTGTTTGTTAGTTGAATTTTTTTAAAAGTTAGCTTTCCTACCTATTAATCTATTATTGCGCAATACCAAAATGTGTTCCAAGAAATCGTCCTACCTCTGTACCTCATAGGGAACCTATTGGATGTTTGGATAATATGTGTATGTATTGGTGCGTTAAGGTACATTTCAAGCCTCCACACAAGCCTTCTCGCCTCAGTCTCTTACTTTCGTCGGATCATTCGGTGAGTTGCCGCCATTTCGTCGGACGCTAGAATGAGAAAGTGCTGTTGCTAACTCTGTCGCTCTCATTGTATCCCATACTTGGTTTTCGTTTTACATTTCGAACCCGTAGTGCATAGTTTTGTGTCGATGATTCTGATTATCGATGATATTAAATTTATTCTTAGCTTAGACCCTATTAACTCATTAATTAGGTATTTATGCAGTTTCACTCATATCACAAGAAGGCTTGTATTGGAAACGACTAAACTCGCTACTTAACCAATTAATTCGTTTCGACGTTTCTTCTGTCTTTTGGTACTTATAGTTGTTATTGCATTAATTATTGTAGTTTTAATATTAACGTTACGTAGTTTACTCAGCTTATCAGTTAAAATATGAAGATGATCATCATTATAGCAAATATGAGCATTTATTATTATTATTGCAGTATTTGTATTGTAATTATTATGTACTGTACTTTATAAAGTTCAATTGGATGTTTGGATTGTTAGAATTTTCTTATTTACCATACGACGAAATGAGTTTCTTATATTTTTTAAGATATACATAAAACTTATACCCATACCTTCATAATTTCTTAAGCACAGTAGTTTATTGAATATTACCTAGCAGTAGCCTAGCCAAGGGTTCCACAAGACATGTGATCAAGGATCTGAACTAAGTTAGTCCAACTAAGTCCAACCATAGTCATACAAATAAAACTAGCTCTGTGTCTCGTCCCCATTCTTTTCATATAGAATGGTAAGGATCCTGCAGATCTTTTTTTATAATAGATCTCTACTAGACTACTTAGGGACCTAAGGGTAACTATTCGTTTTCAAATTCATGACTTTATCCTTAATTCTAAACTTTTCATAGAATTATCTAAAAATACAGAAAATCTTGTTTTTCATGCTACAGTCCTGTATGTACCTAGTATTTGACAGAGTTTGCAGAAGCAGTTTTATTTTAGATATGCCTACACCTAAATCACATTTAGAGAGAACTGGGTTTTTTTATCGACAATGCTGACGAATACGCCCTTCCCCAGGCTGGTGTACAGGCCGCGCCGGCCGGTCGCGGGCGCGCTGCATGATGTCATTCATCAACACACACTCACACATACAACATCGTGTGACTCGGCTCGGTCGTGTCGTGAATTGACCCGCGCGCCTGTTTACATTCTGTACACAGTGACTTCACGGCGGATACCCGTGTCTGTGATTTAATTTA